>OY970811.1:2400000-3000000 GCA_963853775.1 Xanthia togata | reverse complement strand
GAAGTCCACCCTGCATCGGTAGATCCCCTCATCATCAAGCTGGACAGCATCCACCGTGAGGGCCGAGGGCCGAGACATGGTGACAAAGTAGGCTCTTCGTCCGAACGCGAGGGGATCCGACCAATGGAGGGCCTTGTTGAAACTGCGTCCTCGGACGTCGAAACTGGGGACAAAAGATGAGAGAGTTGGGTAAAATAATATAATTTGACACGATACTCGTACACATAAAATAACATAACGCCTATTTTCTCGAAAGGGTGAGGCAAAGGTGTAGGTGCATAAACACTCACAGTTTGCCAGTTATGTTTTATTCCCATGTAACAGCGAGCCTATTGTCATCAACTGGGCACAAATCCAGACTCAGGACTGCTACTGAGAAATTCAATAATAAAAAAAACCACTAATAAATAAACGGATGTGCACAGTTTATGTGAGGCGGACACCGTCACAACATAGCCTCCCATGACAATAAAGACATGAATTAATGAAAAATAGAAAAAAGTTATAATTGTGGTTTCAATAATAGTAGATTTTACAACACAGTGCACAAAACGAACCATTTCTGATAGTAATGTCGAGGATAAAATAGTTTTGTGGACGAGTTATAAACTCTGCTTTTCACTTCGATTGCGAGGAAATAAAACAGTAGTATAACATAACATTTCTTTAATTAAAAAATAAGAGCTGTTTCCCGCCGCTTTATTTTTTTAAATCTTACGACATTGATATTAGGCTTGGGCTGCAGACCTATACAGCCTACTATTAAATTAATATTGTAATAATAATTTTCTTAAATTAATTAAATAACCTACCCTACTTGAAATTAAATTTTAATATCTTTTATGTCTTAAAAAACACCTAAGGCAAATAAATTAAAGTAAATATTATAAAATAACAAATTTTATCTATGAACTTCTTATTGTGTTTGGCTGTATGGCTCATTTTCTTTGCCTTAATATAGATACATTTATGATTATATAAGTTAATGCACTTGTGCACAAAATTGTGTGCAGCCTTTATCCTGCACAAATAAGCACTTTCAGAGCATGAGAAGTGAAAAAATGCTTATTTGCGGTAAACATGACGTAAAGAAAGAACTTAAACACGAAAAGAACAAGTTGGGGGAAAAAATGCGTCACATCCACGCAAAACGGCCATCACTCGACTTAATAATATGCGAGACAGAGCCTTAGCGCTAATTTTTAGCGACGACGTAACCGGTGCTGCATAATAATAAAATAAGAAATATTATTAATACAAAACTTAATCCTAAATGTTTATATAAATATAATATGTATTCAAAATGGCAACATTTCGTACGGTTCTTCTGTAGGTTAAAAAGAACCAATAGGCTGCACAAAATTCGATCTTGTGCAGCTTATATCCTGCACAAATAAGTACTTTCAGAGCATGAGAAGTGAAAATAATTATATGTATGATGATAACGATACCGACCGAAGATATTATGTTGATTAAGAGTCCTATTACATTTTTGACGCAAATTCATGATTTTTGACGTTGTAATTTTTAGCAGCAGTAAGATATTTGAATTATTTGATTATGGATAACGATAGTGCCATTCTCTTTATTGTAAGTTGGAGTTGCACATTTTAACTTTTCTTGTCGTGTAATTTACTATGAATATTTTACGAACTCAGTTTACAAGGAAAAACGTCGGCAATGGAACTTTGACACTCAAATTCACATTGTTTCATTCAGTTCTAATAAAAGCGAAAGTTACTAAACGATAACTTGAATGTTTTACTTGTTTATTGGAGTTCTAGAATTTCTTTAAATTCCTTGAGTTTTCAGGGAAAAGTCGTAAAGAAAACCAATAAAAATGTCTTGATTTTCATGTCCATTATATTCCAAATAAACACAATTAAATCAAATAAACTAATATGATATAAAACTTCGATCTACAGTGAATACGTTTCATTAGTTTTTGTTTCTCAATATAATAAGACAAAATTACAATAAATTAAATTAAAGTACTATATATTCCGCGTCAATTCAGCAAATTACACGAAAATAATGTGTAACTCCAACTTACAAGAAAGAGAATGGCACTATAGTTATTATAATCAAATAATTAAAATATCTTACTGCTGCTGAAAATTACATGGTCAAAAATCATGAATTTCCGTAAAAAATGTAATAGGTCTCTTAAAATTAATTAATTGGCTGCGGGATTTCTTGATTTTTGATTATTTTGTAATTATATAATTTCGTAATGATAATAAATCATCATCATTATCATCATTATTTTTGCCGGAAGCCAAAATCAAATAATTTATTTCAATTAGGCACATAAAAGGCACTTTTGAACGTCAAAATTTACAAAAAAGAAGAATTGATTATAGTCGCCCGTTCCAAAAGATAGTTTTCGTATAGAGAAGAATGGGCAAGAAACTCCACCGTTACTCTTTAAGAATGTCTTCACAATATCTTGTATACATTAATTATATAATTACATGTGAAGACGATGCGGCGTGTGTTGGATCATTTAGCTCCCTTCAAAATGGTTGACCTGAATGGTGCTGATCCATGCGTCATTTTCGTGAACGGGCGCCGTCAGTTGAGACTGATCATCTCTTGGCTGCCATGGCTTATTTTAAATTTTTGAATGGTTCTATGTTTTTTTCTTTTTATTACGGTCGCTTTCATAATTCCAACATGAATGATGTAACCAATATTTTGTATCGAACGTTTTTTATTTAAAAGAGTGTCCGTGGAGTTTCTTGCCTCTCTTCTCCATAGGTACCTACTAAACTTTGGAATGGGCAACTAGCTTCCTATTTCTGACTGACCAACTTATTGACAATTCAAAAGTGCCTGTAAATGGTTTAATTGAAATAAATGCTTTGAGTTTCAGTTTGAGTTTGAGATGGGGATGGGATGGGATGGACCGGTAGGGTAGGTATGTAGGTAGGGTAGGTAGGTATGTAGGTAGGGTAGGTAGGTAGGATAGGTTGGTAGGTAGGTAGGTAGGGTATGTAGGTAGGTATGGTATGTAGGTTGGGTAGGTAGGTAGGGTAGGCAGGTAGGGTAGGGTAGGTAGTTAGGGTAGGCAGGTAGGGTAGGGTAGGTAGGTGCGCCGTAGATAAGTACTTAGTGCTACCCGTGCGAAGTCGGGGCGGACAGCTAGTATCTTCATAAAATAAAAACGCGAAACCGTTTAAGTGTGTTAAATAATTGTCGCCAAAGCGGCGCGCTGTATACATTCAGCGTTCTAAATGCGAAATATCAAACACAATGAAAACCCACCTTCTAACATCACAAATGACAAAAAAATAGACTTCGTTTGGTAAAAAAAGTCACCTTTTCGTAATGAGTTCTTTGACATTGAGGATAAATTCCTAATAATGGTCTCTATTATTTACAAAACACACGAAAAATCACCGACATTATCAAAATTCATTTCTGTCTCACCTTGAAGAACGAGCCGAATGACACGAAGATCGATATCCCAATTAAACTACCCTCTAAAACAGACCCTTCACCCTTTAACCGCAACATTTTTCATCAAAACCGACAAAAGAAAGCCTTTTTTAAAACGCCTTATCTAAACGCTGTGTATTTATCAATGTTCTGTCTACGTTGCACCGTAACATAAACCATCAACACTTGAAATTCCACCTTATTTTTAAGCTTTAAAGTTCAAAATCCAGCAGTGGTGCAGACAATGGGTATTGGGCCATTAAGTTCGCCGTTGAGCGGGCGACAGCGATTCAGTTTGCGCTTTCCGTTTGTGTAGTCACGCCAAGTTTCCGGTTGTTTGCGACTAGTAGTATTACTAGATTCTAGATATAGCTAGATACCTAGTAATTGTAGTGTAACGGAACAATGGGCCTAGATTTATTGCTGTTTGTCTGTATGTGCTGTGAGTATCGCTTTTGTGCTGCTAAAGGAAAAGAAAAACGCTGTGTGTTAGTTTTTGTTGGCTGTTTATTAGACTGTCTTGTGCAAGTTATGTTTCCATTCTAAACAGGAGAATTCAGTTGATACGTTTGTAGAAGGTATTTCAGACACGATTTTTCGTAACTTATTTTTCTTCTCTCGTATTTTCACGAATTATCCATACCGTGGTAAAAAACAACTGTATAACCATACACCCATTAAAATCGTCGGTCCATCGTCACTGGGCTGCATCACGGTTGGGAAATGCTTGGTCTCCACTCCAGGACTCATCTGCTCCACCGGCAATCGGTCCTTCGACAAACATGGCCAGCCCACTGCCACTTCAGTTTTCTTACTCTGACGGCTATTTAGGTAAATCCGGTTCTGTTAAATCTTAAAAAGGTGGTTGGATGCGGAAGGCGGAGGACAGGGTCAGGGTTTTACAGCGCAGCTTGGGAGAGGCCTATGTCCTGCAGTGAACTGCGAAAGGGTTAGCTGTCTAGTCAGTATTTAGACGATGCTAGTATTTTTTGTTACAATTTTATTGCATGACACAGGCAAGAAACTTGCAACGTGTAAATGGGGGTTCTCTCTGCTAGGTACAAAAAGTTGGCGAACTCATGTCAGTTCACCGTAAGATTGTGAGAATCGAATAAATTGACGAAACATATTGAACTAGGTGAAATTGGTTAGGTTAGAACTGTAACCAACAGCGCGCGAGTCGAGCAAGCGAAGCGAGCCGCGCAGCGGTAGCGACCGGCGAGTGTTAGTTCCAAGTTGCTCGCAACTAAGCAGGCTATAGTATAGCGCAAGGTACGTAACGTCGCAAGCAAGTTTGATACCATTTCAAAATTTGTCGGTTTCCCACGGAAATAATTATAAAATATACACTCGAGAGCAATGAATCCGGGTCACTTAAAGAATCCTAAAAATCTCGGAAACTAAAAATGCTAGGTTAATGCAATAAATTGTATTTAATAGACAATGTAATACTCCTTAAATGAAGGTATTAAAACTTCTTAGTTATTGTAAAGTTATATCATAAAAAAATCAAATTTGAAAAAGGGCCACTTTCGAAGATGGAACTACGAAATTACAGCATTTGGTTTTGCTTTTGTTTGTAATCTGTCATTTATGTGGGTACATAAACCATGTTGATAGTGCTCTATATTCATTATTCAAGCTGAAATTATGTCGCTTACGCCTGAAGAATGCACCAGAATACTTACAATGCTGGAAACCGGCCGGAGTCAGCGCGATACAGCCAGGACTGTCGGTGTGTCGCTGTCAACAGTACAAAGAGTTCTCCGACGTTACGAAGAAACTGGTTCTAACCTACGCAGACCAGGAATGGGCAGAACCAGGTGTACCACAGCACGAGAAGACCGATACTTGGTGAACACCATGCTTCGAAATCGCTTTCTTACAGGAACTGAACTCACAAATCAGTTTCGACGCCTCGGAGGAAGTAACCCAAGTGCATGGACAGTAAGACGTCGGCTTGCTGAAACTAACTTAAAACCCCTTAGACCTGCAAACGGCCCTAAACTGGAGCGTGGGCATCGTATTTCAAGACTAAGATATGCCCAGAGCCACGTAAATTGGAGTATTGAAGATTGGTCAAAAGTTATGTTCTCCGACGAATCAAAATTTATGCTCTACAAGCACGATGGAAGACACAGAGTGTATCGAAGACCAGAGGAAAGATTCAAGCAAGCATGCATCGAAGAAAAAGTAGCCTACGGTGGTGGGTCTGTACTTGTGTGGGCCGGAATTTCTTCTGAAAGTCGCACAGAGCTGGTGATCATAGAAAACGGCTCTTTAACTAGCGAAAGATATGTGGAAGAAATCCTCAATGATCACGTTGGTCCATTTATGGTCAATTTAGGTGAGGATGCTATATTTATGCATGACAATGCCCGACCTCATACAGGTAGGATTGTGAATGACTACCTTCAAGAGATGAACATTACTCGTATGGAGTGGCCAGCGCGCAGCACGGATATCAACCCGATCGAGCATGCTTGGGACGAGCTAGGCAGATGCGTAAAACAACGAAACCCTCTCCCAATCACGCTTCGTGAGCTCAAAATTGCTCTCACAGAGGAATGGGCGAATATTCCCCAAAATCGTATAAGGAACTTGGTGTACAGCATGCCAAACCGCGTAAACGCAGTAATGGAAGCACGAGGAGGCAATACGAAGTATTAAAATTCAAGAAAATCGTAATAAAGTTCAAAAATTTCATGTTTCCTATTTTTGTTTTAAGGAGAGATCAGCAGTTTTTTTCTTTGTGTAATTTTGTGTTAATAAAATGTATGGTGACTCATATTTTTTTTACTTTCATTTAAGGAGTATTACATTGTCTATTAAATACAATTTATTGCATTAACCTATCATTTTTAGTTTCCGAGATTTTTAACATTCTTTAAGTGACCCGGATTCATTGCTCTCGAGTGTAGAAAAATAATGCTAACATCGAGTAATAACGGGTGATTTTTTAAGCGTAGTTTTTTTTAAAGTCGAATAAAACACTCAATTTGCATCATATATTCAAAAAAAATTATTGAAATTGATAACTTGGCCTTTGCCATTTATATTTTAAAGATAACTTCATGTAAATGTTGCCCGCGGCTTCGTTTCAAATGGTCCATTCGGAAGGTCCAATTTTGCGTCACTTTTTCGAGCATTTCGGCCTGTATCCCACGAATTACGCGTGTTATGTTATCCTGTAAGGCTTCAATCGTGTTCGGCTTGTCCACATACACTAACGACTTTACATAACCCTACAAGAAATAATCCAGAGGCGTCAAATCGCATGATCTTGGCGGCCCATTCACAGGGCCATTTCGAGAGATAAGCTGCTCACCAAATTCACCCTTCAACATGTCCATTGTTTCACGAGCTGTGTGGCATGTGGCACCGTCTTGATGAAACCGCATGTCAACCAAGTTC
Organism: Xanthia togata; assembly: GCA_963853775.1. Lineage (NCBI taxonomy): Eukaryota > Metazoa > Arthropoda > Insecta > Lepidoptera > Noctuidae > Xanthia > Xanthia togata. Next base: position 2,993,145 of record OY970811.1, on the reverse strand, counting down.
AACTCGGACAACTGGGGCAAAAAAAAGTTGCGTATCATGGCTCGATATCGTTCGCCATAATATGGTCGTAACAAGCGACACACATTTTTCACAGAGCACGAATTTTGATGATAAATTTCAACAATTTGCAATCGTTGCTCGTTTGTAAGTCTTTCCATGATGAAATGACAGAGTATACTGAAAACTTTTCACTTTGACAGATGACGTTTGGATGCCATTACCAACCAGTGCCGCCAACCTGAAAAACTTAACTCTTAAAAAATCACCCATTATAATAATGAAATAATAATAATGATTATGTATGTAATTAGTTAAAAATACTAACCCTTAGTTGATAAGTTTGTTGTACTAACCAGTGGACCAATGTCGTCAAATTAAATAAATATATAATAATAATAAATAAAAAGTTTGTTGCAGTTCACAAATTTACGACAGTTATTAATCTAACGGATATAATACCAATAGATTGTAAACTAACGAAGTTCATATTTATACGGTGAAATATACATATGTAAATAGTATAATACTAAAAACTACTCGAAACGAAAGTAGATCCATCTTTTTGTAATCAATACTGTAAATGCCTTCAGAAAATAAAAGGTCTAGTTTTAAGTACAGGGCTTAGAATTTATTGCCTTTTGTCAGTACTTAAATAGGTAAAGCGTTTATCTTTTTACGAGCAAGCAGTAACACGAAGGCCTTTGAAAGTGATATTTTGTAAAAAAAAACAACGGTATTTAATTTATTTTCAAGCACTTTTTCTGAGGTGTTGATGTTTTACCTGTTTAATGAAGACTTTTTGTTCTTTGTGACACTAAACAGTGGTTTTAATGGCAGTTATATCTGATTTCACAGATATTCTTTTACTTTCAGGCCCGTTTTTTTTAAGTCTGTTGGTTTGTAATCATTTATTATGTGACCTAAGAATGTATTTTTTTGTACTAGTGAATGGTTTAGGCGTTCAACGGAATCTTATTTACCTCAAGAAAAACCAAAGTCCCACAAAAGTAATCTGCGTGAACATAGAGGTAAGACATGCATATATTTTTGGGTAACACAATTTTCTCCATATTTATTACTAGAACAAAATGTGTAAATAATAAGTCATTTGTAGGAACATTTTCTCTCCTACCGCTCGCTGCCCTTGTAGCCCGTACTTAAATTACAGCGTTGTGCAACATAAACACGAGTATACACGATCAGTCTCGTTAGCAGCCGCCGAGAACTATGTACTAAGACATCACTCCTCCATGGTCCAGGTTACATTATCATGTGGGTTTCAAACATTATTGTAACCACACACCAAGAATAGCTTGTACACTCTGAAATAAGCCATGCGTCATGTTCGTGAACGGGCGCCGTCAGTGGGGACTGGTCATCTCTTAGCTGCCATGGCTTATTTTAATTTTTTAATTATTTTTGTTATTATATTTTTACTACGGACACTTTTAACGTGCAAGTCTTTCTACATTGTTATCACATGTATAATTTCAACATGAATGACCAATATTTTGTATCAAATTTGTAATAATAAACTGATATATGATAAACTACGTGCTCCCTTTCACCGGCTTCATAAGGTTCATAACTCATTTGTTGGGCTTGGTATAACCTTTTATAACAAGCTACCCTCTTGTTTGCTAGATTTGCCTTTTAATGCGTTTAAAACTAAAGTAAAGTCCAACCTTTGTTCAAAGGCATACTATTCTATCAACGACTACTTAAATGATAAGAATAGTTGGTCGCTGTGATTAACTCAAGACAATGTTTAAATGTTCTTTCTCCAGAATTAGTTTACCTACTGACAGGTTTTATGAGTTTATATAAAAGTCTATAATTTTACTTTTTATGTACATTTATTTTATTTTTATTTATTGTTGACAATCTACTCATTACAATGTTTTTTTTTAATGAGTTGTATTACAATATGTGGTTAGCTAGCGACCTCGACAATTATTTATTTTACCTCGATGGTCCTAGTTTATCAATATTATTATAACTTCTAGTTACAGCTCTATGTAAGCGGGCACGCCCTTTATGCCTGGAGGCTTTATTTTCTTTATTTTTTAGATATTGTTTACGTTTAGTTATTTTTATTTCTGCTTGAGTATAGTTCTCGATGTTTTTGGTTGGTATATTGGCGTGTGCTAGCTGTCATATGGCTATTAATTTATAATTTAAATTTTATTTTGCGTAATGTAAATTATCTTATAAATTATTGTATAGATTTTTTTTTTTTTCCTAACTGAACAGACAGCTGTGCTGCTGGGGAGTTTGTTGCGCCACTTCTTCTTCCCAGCAAAAGCACTAGGAAGTGGTGAAGGGTGGGCGTTTTGGGGGACTGTCTTATGTAATTTTGACGTTCGAAAAGTGCTGATTCTCAGCCTAATTTGAATAAATGACTTTTGATTTGATTTGATTTAATATTCTGATTTAAAAGAGTGTCCGTCTAGTTTCTTGCTCGTTCTTCTGCATCGGAACCTACTACGCTTTGGAATGGGCAACTAGCTTAATCTTTCTGTCTGACCCCTTGACAATTCAAAAGTACCTGTAATTGGTTTATATGAAATAAATTATTTGAGTTTGAATGACGCGCCACATTACCGCATTACTGTGTGTGTAAAATGCGGTAGTGGGGTGCGTCATTTCAGAGTGGCTTTACCTACTGTTCCGCAAACGATGGACACTTGACAACAAGTCATCCGTGTCTGCATAGTGAAACTGTCTTTTTACCAACGCCACCTAATTTTACTTCGCATTAGACAGTGTGGCGATACACATTATAATAATTGATAACAATTAATTTTAGTATGTTACAACATTAAACTTAATTTGTGATTATTTGGTAAAAATACCATAAACTTTGTGTTGAATCGCTGATACCATCGCACCGCAAGTGTCTAGTGCCTTATTATTAGGGGTGTTTTATTTCGTGCCAATTTTTACGCTATTTATTTTGTTTGAAAATAATCAGTTTTCTATTTTTGACTCAAAAATATTAATTTATCAGACTGATAACAACATGTAATAACCGCTGTACTATTTAATGTGATAACCTAATCGCTCCTCTGTAGACTGCCATCCAAAGGCTATGAAGAAGAAACACCAAATAAAAAAAGTACTTATAGAAAAGACGGATAGCGTGTATCACCAGATATATGAACGTTGACTAAGCAAAAGGACCCTGTAAGGATCGCAAGAAAAGAAAAAGAAAAAATAAAATGCTAAAATTAATTCTGCTCAGGTAACGTCAGATAGAGAGAGTTCTGTTGTTTACATACCGCCATGAGAAAAGTCGTGAGTATCTACAAAAGAGTAAATAGATAAATTCTCATAAACATAAAATACACTTTTGAATGCCAAAATTTACTAGAAAATAGAATGTGAATCATTCTATTTTCTTGTAAATTTTGGCATTAACCCTTCCAAAAGTAGTATTGTATGGAGAAGAATGGGCAAGAAAATCCATAATCCTTCTCCTTCAGTTGTCTGGCCGCGCCATTTACGGCAATTGGCTTACCCTCTAGTATGTGTATGTGAATTATAACATAACGTTCGGAACTAAAAAACGTGAAGCGGGCACCAAAATAAAAATAAATAAAAGTAATAAATATCGAATTATAATTCCAATTTCATCATTTTCGCGGTCCGTATAGTCAAGGCCTAATTGACAGCAATGTACAGCATAAACCTAGGTGCACACGATGGGCCTCGTTAGCAACCATCGACTACATCGCACTAAGCCTCCACCCGGCGATACTCGATAATCTCCGGGTAGTAAATAACTGCTTCGATGTACACCTAGCCTGTTATGCATGTACGACGTGATTTATAATTATAATGTATAGATAGGTACTTAACACAAGTAAACCTATAAATTGTATGGTGCTAAGTCAGGTTGGAGAGGGGTTTTGGAAACGTAGCATGTTTTGTGTTAAAGTTATTGCTTTATTAATATGCAGTATGTAGTAAGTAAAGATGTTACAAAGAGATTATTTATATTCGTAGTAATAATAATGAATGTGATATTGATAGTAAGTTTGCAATTTATTGTTAACTTCCAAATATTTTAAACTACACTCGAGACTACTACACCCAACATGGTTTATGTACCCACATAAATGACAGATTACAAACAAAAGCAAAACCAAATGCTGTAATTTCGTAGTTCCATCTTCGAAAGTGGCCCTTTTTCAAATTTGATTTTTTTATGATATAACTTTACAATAACTAAGAAGTTTTAATACCTTCATTTAAGGAGTATTACATTGTCTATTAAATACAATTTATTGCATTAACCTAGCATTTTTAGTTTCCGAGATTTTTAGGATTCTTTAAGTGACCCGGATTCATTGCTCTCGAGTGTAGATATAAGTTAAATGGTATAATGTTGCTGCGCCCTAACAGGGTCATGTACTCATAAGTTTTAGCCTAGCCAGTAACTGACTGTGTACATTATGCAAAATAAATAAATAAAAGATGGTTGGTTGAGGTTGTGAGTTCAGCAATGTGGTTTTTTGGAGTTTACTCCTTAAGGCTTTTTATTTAAGCCCTTCTTGTCTAATTAGTTATATTGCATATTCAAAGACAATCACAATAAGGAGTAAGTTGGACCTGACACACACAGTTATTTTCAATTCTTATGTAGGTACTTTCCGACATTATATTTCCGATATATGTCTATGACATTACTGACATCAGTTATGGAAAAACATCCTGATTGATCAACACTAAAATTGCGTAACAGACTTTCAAACACAAACCGAGGATTTTGAAGGTAATTCTTGATCTATTCGTTTAAAGGTTTTAAAAAATTGTCTGCTCAACAAAGTTCGTAACGCAATTAACGTGGCTGAACTGTCATAATTAAAGGAATTCTGATCAATTGTCAGTTTGTGTGTTACGTAATTACCCTACTGGACTTATCTACACATAATATAATATAATAATAATCATAATATCCCCGCCGTATCTCTACGTTAACGTCGTGGTGGGGCTTGCGCGCTCCGAACTCCAGGTCTATGGAGTTTTTTGCCGGAACAGGTCTAGGATGATGAGCCAGACCAAGTGAGATACAGAAACCCGCAGGGCAGCATGTGGCGAGCTGTTGGGCAGTAGCGATCCCACGGACCCTATCTCCCGGGAGAAATCTTGTTCCTCATCTCTGGCTTGCCTTTATTGGCCGGCTGGAGTGAACACTGACGAGGAATAGGAATAAAACTAAATGCATAAGATTTGCTTTTTCGGAATGTTAAAAGTATTGATTGTGATATAGTATTGATTAAGGAGAAACTAGAATTCGTAGATAAAACTGTTTTCCTGGGGATCACGCTCGACTCAAGGCTGCAATGGGGCCCTCATTTGACATTTCTCGCAGGACGGCTAAGTTCAGCAGCATATGCTGTAAGAAAAGCTGTTTACTGATATAGATACCGCAAGGTTAGTCTATTTCAGTTACTTTCATAGTATCATGTCCTACGGAATTTTACTATGGGGACGGGCTGCAGATATCGACTCTATTTTTAATGAAAATGCTCTCTATAGTTTTAAAATAATTTAAAAAACTATAGTTACGTCACGCGTTTCGAATAGTTGTGTCATGTAGGTACACTACACTACTATTTTACAATTTCTATTTCGACAGTTTCTAAAAGTGTTCACTGCTTGATCGCCACGGTAGAACTCTGCTTAGCTCCAGCCGGTCCGAGCGTTATGTTGTAAACTCTGTCGAACGCCGCTACGCGTCGCTGTCGTCCCGATTAGTCAACTCAGTAACGTATTTTTGACATATATTTATATACAAATAAATATAGGATAGGATGTAAAATTATTTTAAAAAAATGCCCCTTCGCGTGAACAAATATTCATCAGCCAAGATGATAGTAAAAATTCTCTCTCAATAATCGCCACAGTGGAAGTTACATTCTGTTTATTATTGTATTAGGATTCAAAGTACCTAAGTTACCTTACCTTACCTTATCTTTTAAAAATGCATACTAACTAAACTATAATACTAAGCCGTATGTTTTTTCTTTTTTGTTCAAACGTTAAATTAATTGTAGTTTGTTACGAAAGTACGAACGAATAACTTTCTATCACAAAAAGCGTAGGTCGTACAAAAAAAATAGTTAAATATACAGTAGGCTTAACATCGTTACTTACTACTCGAAATTCAACCCATCCTCCGAGAGAAAATTAGCGTAAAAATAATTAAATTATTCATAATGCTCCGGTGTAAAGATGCCAAAGTAAAGTGTTGTTTATGAATACTAAATTGACTGGAAATTATACATATTTTATTAGTTTGTTAATTTTGGATATTTTTCTTAATTACCAAGTCCCTTTATTTACGTCTTACAGCGTTTAAAAATTTCGTTTTATTCGTCTGATGGACGCTCTCATTACATTTTAAGTTGAAAGGTTCTTTTCATTCAGGCAGTTTTAATAATATTTTTCCAACGAAAAACAGCAATTTTCTACCCACTTTTAGTAACCAAAAGTTCGGAGACATTTGTGACATCCACCAACCCGCACTGGGCCCGCATTGTGCATTATGGGCCACTCCCTCTCACAGAGGTCTGCTGTCCAGCTGTGGGAATTTTATATGCTGATCACGCTTATGCTTTGGGTAAATGATGCCCAAGGCCAACTCATCATCTGCCGCCTTTTCCCAACTACGTTGGGGTCAGCTTCCAGTCTAACCGGATGCAGCTGAATACCAGTATTTTATATGGAGCGACTGCCTATCTGACCTCCACAACCCAGTAATTGGGTGATACGATACCCCTTGGTAAGACTGGTTGCCAGACTTTCGGGCTTCTGACGACCCGTAACGACTGTCAAAGATCCACGAATTACAGCCGGGACCAACGGCTTAACGTGCTTTCCGAGGCACGGAGGAGTCTCGGTACGTAAAGATGGTCACCCATCCACAGACCAACCCCGGCAAGCGTAGCTTAACCTGACGGATCGACCCATGCGGCAGTTATTACTTAGCCACGAGCTCCTCGCCTGCCCAAGGCCAACTAACGACCTTAAAATGGGACAGCTGTGTCCACCTGTCTATTTATGATAATATTTTGCATACATGAATCCGCAACCAAACAAACTATCCACTACGGTCATATTATTATGTACGAGTATAATACTCGTACCTGGAGGTGGTCACGGTAATTACTAGATGCGAGTTGATGTTGCGACGCTTGGGGGGCTCCTATGTCCAGCGGTGGACGTCTTTCGCCTGTAATGATTATCCACACTAAATATATATCTTAAATCGTCAATCCGCGATCAATGCCCATGCCTTCTCTTTATGAATATACCCCAGTGGGACGATAATAGAATGCTATTGTCATCCATTTTGATCGATTGGGGGTATACTGGTGGTACCGTCAATCGCGGAGGCTTTCATTGCCCTCAAGTAATTTTACCACTCGTTGTTTGTCTAAATTATTTTTTTCTCCAGAAAAGAGTCCCCTCAAATTAAAAGCCAGTCATCAATTGAACAGGAATTCTATTTAGTTAAATACGGTGCCATAGCTCACGTACGCTTAACGCTTCGTTAACTCGACGGCTAACGAACCGTCTTGGATGTTGGATGTTAGGTGGGTGTTCGGGCTTCTGGAAAATTGTGCGTGCTGAGCTGGCCGGCGGTTAATTATTGGATTTGGAAGACCGGTGTTTGATCGCTGGGCTCGACAAAGGACAATAAGAAGACAGTTTTACGTTTCGTATTTCTACGACTTTCAACGGGATTCACATAAGTTTTTCGGTAGCATATGTCAATCCAGTGCACCTTTGACTTTTCCATCTCCTTTGATAGAATTTCACTATGTCTAGGCCATCAGGTTTGAAACTTCTAATTTTGTGTCCATTACGAGCAACTAAAATAGCTAATGCAGTCTAAGTGAGCTCTGTCTCGCAAAGAGTCGCAGCATTATGCTGATCAATTGCATTATTTAAAATAATAAATAACAATAGAACAAACACGAAAATAAATTATTTTCGTGTTTGTTCTATTGTTATTTGTGTCATAATTACTCGTACCTCAAAATACCGTATTTTCTTTTTTTCTTTCTTTCTGGTAAAAAGATTAACCAGTCAGCGAGGGGTCTAATCTTTACAGCAGAATTTATTATGTCATAATATTATTATGCATAATAGCGGATAGCAATCATTTCGCAGTCAATCGTTTGGCATACTCATTTCTCTTTTTTTTTTCATTCAAAACTCATAATTTTGACAAGAATATTACACATTTTTTAACAAAACTTTAATTTAATTTAAGATTAAAATGCTATTTAATGGAAATGGCAATAAAAGTATTCTAAATAAAATTCTGTCATCTTAAAACTATGCCATTTTAAATTCGGACATAGAAACATTCGGCCAAACAATAATTATATTAAATCATTTTTATACCTTTAAAAAGATTACGCCAAGTGTGTTATGCCAAATACATTTCAGAGCAGCAAGATTCTGCCAGATAGACGGAACCCGTCAGCGAGGTCTGCAAAGGGATGGGTAATAGACTTGGTATAGTTTGCCCCGGACTTAATTTAGTGTATTATCACCCGAAGACGCTTTAAGGTACATATGCAAATTACTGTTGCTTTCACTTCTTTAAACTAAACCGCCTTATTTTTATTTACTGACATTAATTAATTGATGTTAATTAATAGCGCTTTTTGTGTCTGTCTATGAACTCGCTGTTCTTCTAAGCTGTGCAACGGATTTTGCGGTTTTCACCTCAAATTTATGTGTATAATACATTAATATTGAACTTACATACTAATAAAAACGTCTCGATGTTTTATCAAGTCATAAAAACCATGCAAAGCAGTGGCGGGTCGTTAAAAAAACAGTTATTAATAAAACCTTTATAAACGGGGTTGAAAATCCCCCCAGCTTGGCAGATACGGTGACCCTTTTATACCCCGGAAACACAAAAAACAGTCCCATACCCCATTACCGGCAAATATCTATAAGATAACACTAAATCGTGACAAATAGAGTCATTACAATGATTTTATATCATTTTTATAGTTCTCAATTTAGTTGGGAGTTATGTCTTAAAGTCGGCTCGTATAAATTTAACATATTTATGGATCTATTCTGCCAAGAAGATATTGTCTTATTATTTTAGTTGAATATAGTTTTAATGGCTGTGATTTTGCCTGTGGGGAAAGGATGTCCTCCCTTGTTTGATCATTTTATCTCAACATTATATAATATACCTAATACTTTACCTTCGTAAAGTATTATATTATTTTTATTATTATTTTTAAGTAGTATTTTTTTTTTAATATACGTTGCCCCACACTAGGAATTTGTCCTGGATCGTGGGTGCGTTTACAAACATTTAAACTCACATACACAAACAGCCAGAGCCGGAACAACTACTTGTAGGTCATACAAATATTTGATCCGTGCGGGAATCGAACCCGCGACACGCAGTGCAGCAGTCAATTACTTAACAACTGCGCCAACCGTGCCGTAGTATATTCGAGTATTCATGTCATTACCAGTGTTACTCCTCGAGATCTTCACAGTATTCGGAAACTTTTTTGTAAAACGTGTGCTTTTTGGAGGCCTGTCAAGTAAAATTCTAACAGTCTGTAGAGAAGAGTTGATTCTCGACTTGATGAAAAAATGTAATGTTTGTTTTTTAAATTTATTCCGGTGTCGTGGGACACCTGGTTGAAACGAAGCTCCTTTCGTTGTATATCATATGTTATTACAGAGCTATTTAGTACGGTCTCAAGTTTCAAGTGATTTTTGTTTAAATATATCATGTCATTTGGTTTAGATAGGTCTTTATTTTTCTTTTATATAGAGTCTTTTCTTTTATATATAGTTTCTTTTCTTTTAGATTTTGTGAATATGTGAACGTTGTAGGCTTAACAGACTGTAGATCTGTCGACCATTTTCTATCTTGCTAAGTACCTGGTACTTGTTGATAGGATTTACTTTTAAAAGAATAACCGTGAAGTTTCTTGCCGGCTCTTCTCCATAGGAAACGATCAATTGGAACCGTGCACCTAGCTTCTGACGTTTCATAAGTGCCCATGTTGTTTATGTGAAATAAAATATTTTGAATTTGGTTTTTTTTTTTGCTTTTAGCTTGCTAAAAACGTATAGATGGCTCTGTATTAAAAAACAAAAATCTTTTGACACTTGAAACTGACTTTTTCGGGCACAGCGCTTTTTTCGTTACGAGACGATTTCTGCCAGTTTAATCCTATCGCAAGCCGCGTGAAAGAACTTTGTTCTAACTAAGAATTTAAACCCTCACTCGATCGATACCCTCTACTAAAGTAAAGCCTTACCATAGTCAAGGAGCGAATATTCCTTTTCCTGCCAACACACCCACCTAACTCCTCGACTAAATCGCGTCTCCTCGTGTTTAACGGAACCCTTTAATCTTAGATTCCATTACGATTAATCTCGACCGATTTATCGTTCCTTGCAAATATAACTTTTGCTATCTTAAAACCCAATAAGTTATTGCAAACGACTTTCGATGTCGATGTACTGAGTTCGTATTTGTGTTGGAGAGTTCTATTCATGTTGGTAGGGAAAACTGCGTGATAATAAATATCTACAACATTTGTTGTTCCTGTGAAAGTTTAATAATCAAAGTTTTATTAATGCAAAACCGCCATGGTAGCCCGCGAAGTTCAAAATTTTCTTATTTTTTTTGCAATTTGCAGGTCAATATCGGGTTGTATGTTGATCTGAATATGATTCGCGACCGTAGCTAATCTGTATTTATCCTAACTAATATTATAAATGTGAAAATGAGTTTGTTGTGTTCGTAACAAACAAACTTTGCTTACACGCTAAAACGGCTGAACGGATTTAGATGAAATTTGACACACAGGTAGACCATGACCTGAGAAGGACATAGGATATCTTTTAACCCGATATAACCACGAGATCGAGACTTATGCGGGTGTAGTAGGTAAGTGTAAAGTTCACTCATCCTCCATAGAAAAGGGAGGAGCCTCCGACCGGACGGATAGTCTTATATATGTCGTTCGCGCGGTAAACTCTAATTGCGCGATGCAGGATTTGTGTGACGTCATGTCTTTGATGCGTAGTTCGTATGTGGAGGTGTAACCACTACACCTCTATAGAGAAGAACGGGCAAGAAACTCCAAAGACACTCTTTTAAATATAGAAATTACAAAATCCTGGGTAAATTACTCTTGTTGTTTTTAATTGTGAGAAAAAAGTAAAAAAAAAAAACAAAATCGAATAGATATAGAAGATTCAAAATAAGCCCTGGCAGATAAGAGATTACCAGTCTCAACTGACGGCGCCCGTTCACGAACATGACGCGTGGATCAGCACCATCCAGCTCAACCATTTAATAGGGAACGGAATGATCAAACACACTCGCCGCCATCAGTGAGACATTTAAGTGAGCATGACATACTCTCAACTACCCTGCTCTTTCAAGTGAACATACAACATAATAACATAGTAAACGACTCCATGGTACTCACATTAACAACATTAAAAAAAAATGCGTCTAAATTATACAAAATGATATGTAGTTTGCAATGTATTAGTAAGATTAAAAGAATAATACTACCAAAAAGAAAGAAAATCATTATTATCTATTGGAGTATTAAACCGTTAAAACTTGGTTAAATCATCATCTGCCTAGCCTTTTCCCAACTACGTTGGGGTCAGCTTCCAGTCTAACCGGATGCAGCTGAATACCAGTATTTTATATGGAGCGACTGCCTATCTGACCTCCACAACCCAGTAATTGGGTGATACGATACCCCTTGGTAAGACTGGTTGTCAGACTTTTGGGCTTCTGACGACCCGTAACGACTGTCAAAGATCCACGAATGACAGCCGGGACCAACGGCTTAACGTGCTTTCCGAGGCACGGAGGAGTCTCGGTACGTAAAGATGGTCACCCATCCACAGACCAACCCCGGCAAGCGTAGCTTAACCTGACGGATCGACCCGTGCGGCAGTTATTACTTAGCCACGAGCTCCTCTAAAACTTGGTTAAATAAAAATTAAAAAATAAACATTAAGTAAGTCAGAAAAAATAAAAAAGGGGAAGCAACTCTACGCAAAATATTTTTTTTTTAACTACTTTTTAACTACTCGTAGTGAGCCCAAGTGGCTGTGGAGCAGGACCAGCATTTAGCCAAGCATTTTTATCTGCGATATAATCATCCAACTAAGAGTATGCTTGTCAACATAGTGTGCGTTTAATGCAAGTTTTAAATTTCATCTCATTTCATTGAAGAATATCGAGTGGTATTTTATTATAATATTTTACACACTACCCCATAAAATCATATCAGAAATAGGATCGGTTAGAGGTAACACCCCCATTACGCCAGTTATGTTTAAGTACCATGTAATAGGGGGCGAGTCTATTGCCAACTCGGGAATCGAACCCGGGACTTCCCCGGGGACAAGTAAAATATCAATACCAATTTATGAGTGAGCTAGCTGGTTACCAGATGAGTAGTAATCGAAAGTGAGCGTGTCAGATTTATGAATAGTTTTAAATGGGATGAACACGTTAGTTCCGCAAATAAAACCGTTTAAAAATATCAGGTTAAAGCGTAGTTCGTTCAATAACAACCAACCAACCCAGTTGCTGGATAACACGACACCCCTTGGTAAGACTGGTTGTTAGACTTTCGGGCTTTTGACTACCCGTAATGACTGTCAAAGATCTACGAGTGACAGCCGGGACCAACGGCTTAACGTTCTTTCCGAGGCCCGTGCGACCCGATATGTAATGACATAATAATACCACCAGATAATCAAACCGCCGAATAGTAGTAAAATAATAGTATAAAATCTGGAATCTGGAGTCTGGACTTGTGCTCGGCTGATGGCAATAAGATCGACCCTTATTATATAAATTTATTATGTAATATAATTGTCAGTATAATATATACTAGGCCGCCTGTCCACAGGAGCGGAGTGAGGCAGCTGAGCGGAGAAATGTGCCAATATTAACCAATAGAAGCGGAGCTCTGAAGCGGAGATTAGATTCTATTGGTTAATATTGGCACATTTCTCCGCTCCACTGCCTCGCTCTGCTCCTGTGGACAGGCAGCCTTTTTTTTTTTTTTTTTGGGTGGGAAATCATCAAATGACGTCTCCCGCTCTGGGTGGAGCGGGAGGGCGTCTTCTCTTGCCTGTGCAATGCCAGGGGGCCACGGTATCCCTTTCGGACTTTCCCGCAACCCCGGCAGGCAATGGTCTCATCGGACCCCTTCATTCGCTGACATCTCTTTGAGGCGCGCGTGGAACACAACGCGCCGTCGACCCGGGCTTGGTCCTTACCGGACGGCGAGCTACCCATTGCTCACCGTCCGCAAGCCCGCGCCTACGGTGGCCGGGAATCCGCGATCGACTCCCGACGCTCGGGGCGTCTCCTCCTGCGGCGGCTAGGGGCGTGAGGGCGCGAAATTTGCCTCTCCCTCACGCGATCCGCCTCCTCCTTCGCGAGCATTACTGCTTCGCAGAAGGAGGTGACGGCCTCCCATGCCCTCTCGCTCCGTACCATGGCCTGGACCAGGGCCGGACGCGAGAGATCCCCGCCACCGATCGCCTCCACGAGGACACGGCGGTGCTCTGCCCAAGCCGGGCATACCTCCACCGTATGCTCCACCGAGTCCTCCGGGCGATCCACGCAGTGATGACACCCGGGCGTTTCCTCCCGCCTTATCCGAAACAGGTACCTCCCGAAACAGCCGTGTCCGGTGAGGACCTGCGTCAGGCGGAAGGTGAGGACGCCGTGGCGCCTCTCCAGCCACTCCTCAAAGAGGGGACTTATCGCCGCAATAGTGGCGTGCCCATGGACAGGCAGCCTAAGGGTCCAATTATCGCTTCTTATCAAGTATCTTTCGAAAACATTTCCTAGATTTGAAAGTTTTGATATTACTTCATAAATCTCTATTAGTCCCTGAAATAAATTAAATACGATTATAAATTCGAAATTACTGAAGCGAATAGGACACCCTCCTACGCCTTAGTTACTGAAAACGCCTGAAAACGACGATTTCCTATAATGAATACCGGTAGCGTTACAATAATTAAAATGGTAGCAATCTTTTACGTATAGGGTGTGCTAAAAGTACATTTGATATGAAATTGAAATGTGATAGATACAAAAAAAAAACAGAATATCCGAATGCCTCGTAGGCTAAGTGGTCGCAAGCGCAGCTGCTGAGCATGAGGTTCTGGGTTCGATTCCCGCGTCGGGCAAAGTGTCATTAGGTTTTTCCGTCTGGAATTTCTTAGAAAGTAGCAAGCAGCCCGAAGTCTGGATTTGTGTCCGGTTGATGGCAATAGTTAAATGGTAAATAGGTAAATGGTACTTAATTATAATTTGTGTTATGTGGGTGTACGAGGTACACCTTTGCCTATACCTTCGAGTCATACAGGTGTGGTGTTTTGTATGTATGTGTATGTATTTTAATGCAAAAATGACACATCAAGCTTTAGAGAGTAGAGGCCAGTGGTATCAACCCTGACTTACGAGTTTATAGGTCCTGAGTTCGAACCCAAGCAGAGGCTTTACTTTGTGTAATTTATTTCATCACCACTGCTCTGAAAATGGTAAAGGAAAACATCGTGAGGAAACCGGCATGTCCTAGAACCGAAAATTCGAAGACATGACTGTGACATCCACCAAAACGCACTGGTCCCGCGTGGTGGATTACGGCCGATTCCGATTCACATAGACGAAGGCTGTGTCCCAGCACTGGTAACATACTCATAATAGGCTGATAATGCTAAGCTTTAAAAAAGACTGCGCCACAGGTACGACTGACAGGGACGACGCTCTTCAAAGTCGAAGCTCTTCGTGAATAATTTCCCTTGATTGTTATTCTTGTGGCTAAGTAATAACAACCGGACGGCTCGATCGATCAGGTTTAGCCTCGCTTACCGCAGTTGGTCCGTGGATGAGTGACCATGTTTACTGAGACCCCTCAGTGCTTCAGAAAGCAGGTTAAGCCGTTGGTCCCTGCTGTCATTCTGCATGGATCTTTGGCAGTCTTTAAGGGTCGTCAGAAGACCGAAAGTTTGACAACCAGTCTTACCAAGGGGTATCGTATTACCCAATAACTAGTTGTGAAGGTTTGTATACTTGGGGAGTCTGTACTAGGGATGGGAAGATTGATGAAGATGTGGAGAAGGAGAGTTAATGCGGGAAATAAAGTGAATGGTGCTATTTATGCGATTGTGACCAACCAGTTGATGTCCAAAAAGGCTCGACTGGCTGTTCACAATGGTGTGCTGGTGCCCACGCTTATGTATGGAAGTAAATACTGGGTGTGGCAAAAGAAGAATGAGTGTAGGATAAATGCTGTCGAAATGCGTTCTTTGCGAAGCATGTGTGGTCTAACTATAAATTATAGGCTGGGTAATGATGCGATAAGACAACGGTGTGATTTAATAGAAGGAGAAATATCTCTCAGGCATTTCCTCACGATGTTTTCTTTCACCATTTTTGAAGCAAGTGATAATTATACAACACGCACATGAATCTGAAAAGTCAGAGGTGCGTGCCTTGGGTTCGAACTCTAGACCTATGAATTGGTTGTCCGACGATCACACCACTAGGCAATCACTACATACATGTATTAGACATTATACATACAATATACATATACAAATAAATAAAATTGACTGTTTGTAATGACAAAATAACAGCTTTTTATAAAATTCATAAAAAAGGTAAACCAAAATAACAATTTTATTTTTTCTGTCTGTCTGTTTATACCAGCTTATCTTCGAAACGGCTGGACGAATTTTGACGAGACTTTCACAGGCAAATAGCTGATGTTATAAAGAATAAGTGGGGCTACATTTATTTTAGAAAAAGAACGAGAGCCCACGCAAGCGAAGCCGCGGGTAGCAGATATACAATATAATAATAACACGCCTGAAGTCCCTGAAAAGGTAGTCAGATTAGTGTTACACCTACACGTTTCCCCAGTTAGGTTAAGTCCCGTGAAATAGTAGGCGAACCTATTGTCATCAACCAAGCACATAATATCGAGCCAACTGGTTACTACTGAGAAATTCCTAATGAAATACCTTATAAAACTTTGTTTTGCCTGAGGATCGAACCCAGGACTATAAGGTGCTTGCGATTTCAAGGCCAACGAGACAGTCGTTATTCGAAAATCTTTTACACGATTCTTTCTACATAATCTCGAACGAACATTTTTACACATCCTGTATAAGTATAGAATGGTATTATTAATTAAACGAATTATTGACCCATAATTTGTGTTTTAATTGAATTTTATCTAATCTAATTTACTTCTGTCACCTCTGATTGGATGACGGGATAATTTAAATTATAATAGGTTCTCGTATTTGTAGGTTGTAGTGTGTGACTGTTTTTGGGGTCGTTTCGGATTGTCCTCATTTGAGGACACAATATCCTTGTAGCAACAAATAATAGGCATCGTAACAAAAGTATTGCGTAGTAAATTATGAAAAAAAAATACAATGAGGAATACTGTCGTAAAAACCCAAGGACAGCAACAGAAACATAAGGTAACTATTCATAATAATTCACCTAATGGGTAAAGAAAGAAAAAGTAAAAGTAATTTCATAATAATATTTTTGAATTAAAAATAATGTTTTTAAATTAAAAATAATACTTTTAAGTTAAAAATAATGTTTAAAAATTAAATTGATTTGAGTTTGTAACTTGTTAGGTACTTTTGAATAGTGTCGTGAACGACGGGTCTTACACTTTTGTGTGCTATCTTATAATTGGGTTCTTGGCACTGACTAGAGGCATATAATATATGTTAAAAGTAAAAAAAAAATAGAAATCTATAAAGTTTCTGGTAGCGTAAAAAATACATGTTAATCTTGAACATATTTCTCAGAACTTGGTTGTTACCAAAACACGTTTTGAAAAACCAAAAACTCGATAGAAATTAAGTGCAAACTAACCTTTGGCCTTGGTTTCTAATCCAAAATATCTGTTTTAAATATCAACGTACGTTGGTATTTTATTTTCGATTAAACAACTCATTTTTGAGTATATCGACAATTTCTTCATAATTTGCAATAAATTACAAGCGTTGTGTCATCGCACTTCTCTTTTTTTCCATTCAGTCCAATATTGTCCGCAGTTAAGCAGTTGTCAGTGTCTTAAGTGTTTTGTGCTAGACTTTCAGACGTATTCACAAACATTTTCATACTTGTTGTCTAAAGTAAAACAACTAGATTCTATCCCAACTTTTAGTCTAAAATGTAGTATAGGCGCCAGTCGTTAGTACGTCCACTTTGGGTCAATAGCCCATATGGGTCCAAGAATATGGTCATTACGTGGTCAGACACGTCATTATGTTATAAGTATGTACTGTTGTAACAATAGAGTTTCTTGTTATTCTGACAAGCGACTGGCCTGTGCCAGCTGCCGAACTACTTATAAGTCTGATGGTAACAAGCCAACCTCTATCTCTAATCTGTAAATATTATAAAACAAAGTTGTTTTTCGCGTTTGTCTGTATGTCCGCTTTGTTCTTCTAAAATACGCAACAGATTTTGATGAGGTTTTCAACATCATTTAGACTTTAGAGAATGTATCCCGGAAGGTTTCTATGCATAATGCTTTCATATTAAACGTAAATGTAGTACTGAAACTTGACGTTTTATCAAGTCGTGAAAAGTCACTTTTGTGAGCGATTACATGGCGTGCGCTGACTAAACCGTTACAGATAGATAACATTTATGTTCGACTGGATTGTATATCTTAACAAAAAAAGTCCGCGATAGCATGTCTATCTTATATTCTCTTCTTATCTATCTTATCTTCTAAGGATAACCCACAGTAACCATTTTTAACTTTCCGAATTTTATTTAAAAATATTGTTATTTCCGAAGCTATTTTGACCAGTATATTATTAATCCTTATCCGATAAAATATGTAATTATAATTGGCCATTTCATTAATATTAAAATATGCCCGGACATTACATCATTTAAATTAAAACTATAAATGATATCACAGATTTAAAATTACGCGCAGCATATACCAGCAGCAATAATTATAGCTGACGGCGCGCGGTGTGGCGCCATGACTGATAAGGGTCAATGACCTTTCGAAATTAAATTATGAATTGAATTAATAAAGTTTGATAACGGTGCAATGGTGGTTGAGGCAGAAAAACATTAATAATTAACGACGTCCAAACTCCTCAAATGGAGAAGGACTTATATTTTTTTCATATCCAGTTCAACGAAATAGTGGGACCATCAAGAGACAGATCATCGCCGTTCACTCGGCGATGATCAGAACGATAATTATTTTGTTACTGTATAATTTGGGATCATCCGTCAGTTTCTTGATAGTTTCATACTACATTTTGTTTTTAACCTTATGAACATTGGGATGTTGAAAGGTGCGTGCGTCAGCACATTGCACCCGTTGTAAGCAGGGGCGGGTCGCTAGTGATACAATAAGTAAAAAGATGTAGATGAGTTATACGCTCCGCAAGTGGCACGTCAACATTTGGCTAATTAGCCACATTTTCTTCGTCATCTCTTTTCCACTCCCGATAATTACGACATGCCGTCCTACTTCCACGTGTCATCTAACAGTGTCACATATATTTAAGAGTTAAAGTTAAATAGGTAACCTGTTTACGTCATTTTAGTTATAATATCATTGAAGCAAGCATAAAGTCTTTTGTTTATAACTTAGTGCGATATTGTTCCTGGAATATTCTGTTTGTAAATTCGGGGAAATTTATTGTTTATCACATTGGCTACCAATTGAAATTCTTCGTATATTTAAAACAACACTGTCATTCCTTGAAATAGCTTTATATAGTGGTGCCTCAGTGGTAACGGCCGTGACTAACAAGTTGTAGGACGTAGGTTCAAACTCAGACGAGCGCTATACTTTGTGTACATTATTTCATCACCACTGCTCTCAAAATGGGAAGGAAAACATTGTGAGGAAACCAACATGTCTTAGTACCAAAAATTTTAAGTCATGTGACATCCACCAACCCGCACTGGGCCCGCGTGGTGGATTACGGCCCACTGCCTCTCACCGAGACTGTGTCCTTGCAGTGGAAACATTACAGGCTGAGCTCCACCTGGCAGAAAACTCTAAAAACTACAAAACATCGCGGGACATGTATGGGGTATTTTCGAATATCTCTGGACATGAGGAATCTATTTTTATTTATGACGTCAACATTTGACCCAGCCCAGCCTGTACTCTGTAGCAACGAACTCTTGCACATGCGCAAAATTTCATGCTTCTAGACCCATTGGTTTAGGCGGATTAGGCTTTGTGTCACTCAATAAACATAAAGTTAGTAAGTTTTTATGAAGTAATAGCCAACTTTCAAAGGTATAATTAAAATTACTTTTTTCTGACAATTTCTGTTTTTGTACGCGTTTTTCTGTTATCAAACTCCGTTTCAAACAAATCATATTAAGTCTGGTATAATTGTATTATGATTTATTTGAGGGACTATTTCCCAGAAAGTTAGGATTAAAAAAAAAAAAACAGTTTTCTATTACTTTATTTACAGCCACAGTTACCTTCAAACGTAATTCAATAATTAAATAATTATATCAATCATTGTTCAAAAAGAGCAGGTAGATATTTTCGATATTAATGAAAAACGGTAAATTTGGTGCCACTTTTTTACTGCCATATTATTAGGGTCGTTGCTAATTTAATATTTTTTGACAACTTCTGCCAAAATAGCAAATAAAATAAAGTAGCTATATAAAAACACGTCTTATAACAAAAATAAACGCGCACTGTTCCGATAAGTTGTGTGCTGTTGTGTGTGTTGTTGTTTGCTCATAGGTGCATCAAGAACATTAATCTATCTGGGGAACTATTGGTTGGGGAAAAAGTCTTTTCGCATTATAGTATGTATGAACTTGTAATAAAATCTCTTTGGCTCTATTTATATCTGGCTGGTTTTGGTATCATTGAAAGATTAAATTTTAAAAAACATAATTCCAAATTCAAATTAGGAAAATGTGTGATTTTCATTTGTTTTTCGTACCGTCAAGATGAGTGAATCTAATGAAGAAATTCATACATTTTAAAATTTTACTACAAAAAGGGTAAAAATGCAACGCAAGCGGCGAAACAAATTTGCGATGTTTATGGACCTAGTGCAGTGTCTGTGAGAGTAGCACAAATTTGGTTTAAGCGTTTTCAATCCGGAAATTTTGATGTCAAAGATGCACGTCGCTCTGGTCGCCCTATTACGGATAAAATAGATGCCATTTTTGAAAAAGTGGAGCAAGATCGACATATCAGTAGTTACGACGTAGCTGAAGAACTGGGAATTGACCACAAAACAGTTTTGTCGCATTTGAAAAAAACTGGGTACACAAAAAAGCTCGATATTTGGGTACCTCACGAGCTGACTGAAAGAAACCTAATGAACTGTGTACTCATTTGTGATTCTTTATTACGACGTAATGAAACCGAACCATTTTTGAAGAAGCTGATAACTGGTGATGAAAAGTGGATCACGTACGATAAGAACGTGCGAAAAAGGTCGTGGTCAAAGGCCGGTCAGTGAAGCCTGACCGGCCTTTGACCACGACCTTTTTAGACTGTGGCGAAACCCAGGTTAACTCGCAACAAGGTGATGCTGTTTGTGTGGTGGGATTGGAAGGGCATTATTCATTATGAGCTGTTACCACCAGGCAGGACCATCGCTTCTGAACTCTACTGCGAACAACTGATGATATTAAAGCAAGAAGTTGAGAGAAAGCGGCCGGAATTAATCAACAGAAGGGGTGTGGTTTTTCATCATGATAACGCTAGAGCTCACACATCTTTAGCCACTCAGCAAAAATTAAGAGAGTTTGGCTGGGAGGTGTTAATGCATCCGCCGTATAGTCCTTGCCATGCACCTTCAGATTTCTACCTGTTTCGTCTCAGAATTCCTTAGGCAGTGTCAGGTTAACTTCACGAGAGGACTGCCAAAACCACTTGTCGCGGTATTTTGATCAAAAGTCCCAAAATTTCTATAGCAATGGGATCATGTCCCTACCTACAATATGGCAAAAAGTTATCGAACAAAATGGTACCTACATACTTTAGTTAAATGTAAATAAACTATATTAAAAAATGATTTGAATTTTCTAAAAAAAATGCGAAGCAACTTTTTCCCCAACCTATTATGTAGGGGTCGGCGACGCAGCTGAATACCAGTCAAACCTAAACTCAACTCACACTCAAAGCATTTATTTCAATTAAACCATTTACAGGCACTTTTGAATTGTCAAGGGGTCAGTCAGTCAGAAATATGAAGCTAGTTGCCCATTCCAAAGCGTAGGTTCCTATGGAGAAGAACGGGCAAGAAACTCCACGGACAATCTTTTAAATCATAATATTCTTACAAAATATTGGTTACATCATTCATGTTGAAATTATACATGTGAGAACAATGTAGAAAGACGTGCACGTAAAAACCGTCCGTAATAAAAAGATAAAAACAAATTAAAATAAGCCGCTGCAGATAAGAGATGACCAGTCCCTGGACCAGCGTTGAGCCAAGCATTTTTGTCAGCGATATAATTCCTTAGCTTATAATATGTTTGGCAGCATAGTGTGCGTTTTACACAAGATTTAAATTTCATTTCATTTAGTTGTAATATGTGGGGAGGTATTTTATTGTAACATTTTAAACAGTTACCCAATGAAGGATGAGTCTACTTTAGCCAGTCTGAAACCCGGTTGAACTAATTAGTCCCTATTTCTAGTACTATAATTGTGTCTTTCACCTCTTTTACTGAAAAGATTAAGATTTTTCCTGACGTACATGATGTTTTCATAGATATATTGACAAGGTGCCGTCATGATGTTAATATTTTTAAACAGTTCCCTTAGAGAATCGCGCCTACGGAGGCAATATATTGCTCTAATGGCTCTTTTCTGCAGAATAAAAATAGAGTGGATATCCGCAGCCCGTCCCCATAGTAAAATACCGTAGGACATGATACTATGAAAGTAACTGAAATAGACTAGCCTTGCGGTATCTATATCAGTAAATTGACGGATTTTTCTTTCAGCATATGCTGCTGAACTTAGCCGTCCTGCGAGAGATGTTAAATGAGGACCCCATTGCAGCCTTGAGTCGAACGTGATCCCCAGGAAAACAGTTCTATCTACGAATTCTAGTTTCTCCTTATTCAATACTATATCACAATCACTACTTTTAATATTTGATCAAGCAAATCTTATGCATTTAGTTTTTTTCCAGTGTTTTTTACATGGAGCGACTGCCTACCTACACGATACCCCTCGGTAAGACTGGTGGTCAGACTTAACATCAATCTAACTACTTTATTTAGCTCAAAATGATACAAATACGTAGGAACATATCTTACAAAATCAACATTCAAATAACTTAATTTAAGCACTCAAGATGTAATCACTATTACACTGTACTAAGGCGTAGTGCCTCTACGATGCTACGGTGCTACGGCGTAGCTGCGTGGATCGGATTAATGAAGCGTACAGCAAATAATACTTTAATTTCTGAGCAGGTATACAGGCTGTTCTCAATTTACTGCGGATTATGTTTCGGTAGAATACCATACAAATGCTTTGATGAAGATTTTTGGGTTAACTTTTAGATGATTATATAATATAGCACATTTTGTTAGGAAGTACTTTGACGTATCTAAAAATAATATTAAAGCTAGAGATAATAGAGTTTGTGGCAGGTTCTACATAGCCACATGTGAACTACGCATCACACTGACGTCACGCAAAATCCTGCATCGCGCAAGCAGAGTTTACGGTGCGACTAGCATATATACAACGTCCCGACATCAAACGTCGGGCAGTAGCCCACCAGACACAAGTGATCACATCTATTACTAAAACTGAATTGAAATATTACAAACAAAACAAATATTTCAGGCCAATTTGAGTCTGAGAAGTATATCCAAGAATTAATTCAACCTGTATACGAGATTCTGTTAAGAAATGAACTGAGAGTAAATAAACTACAATGTTTATTTGTCTGTGGTTTTGTACGATAGAAACACACATATATACAAAATATATAGGCTTGATGGTAAATAGTAATGTAAATAATATTGCTCCTGATTGGATGGAGAGCAATAACAAAGTTGGAAGACTTACGTTGTATGGTAAGTGATTCTCGAAATAGACCAATACAATGTTCCTTTTACTACTTTTTATAAACCTAAAACATAGATTTATAAATACATAGTTTAAAACAAGGTGACAGACAGAGTGAATTTCGCATTTTTAATATGGAAGTGAATTGTAAAAAACAAAGTCGATTTTTATTTTTACATCGAAGGCGAATTTGTCTGTGACTTTTTTGTCTGTGACTTTGCGGTCACACAGACAACTGTGTGACCGCAAAGTCACTAACTACACAATGGATTCTGTCTTGTATGAAACATCCCCACTTTACGTGCAGGGGAGGTAAAAAATTTATTTTACGATTTTATTTTACCACTTTGTCGACGTGATTAATATGTACAACCATGCCAAATACAGCTTTCTAGTACCTGTTATGAGTCTCTGAGCTAAGCCGCGGATCGACAGACAGACAGAAAGGTATGAGATAGACATGGCAAAACTAATTAAAATACTATACATACTACTTATATTAAAATACTATTAAAATGAAGTATGTTGGATTGCTCAGCTTATTCATAATTTTAATTTTTTAATGTACCTACACTTAGTTTGTTTCATTGTTTCTTTTCGGAATATTTGGATAGGAAACACAAACAAGAATTATTTTTAACAACAAAAAATCTATCTGCCTAGCCTTTTTCCAACTATGTTGGGGTCGGCTTCCAGTCTAACCGGATGCAGCTGAATACCAGTATTTTACATGGAGCGACTGCCTATCAGATCTCTATAACCCAGTAACTAGGTAATACGATACCCCTTGGTAATACTGATTGTCAGACTTTCGGGCTTCCGATGACCCGTAACGACTGTCAAAGATTCACGAATGACAGCCGGGCCCAACGGCTTAACGTGCTTTGCGAGGCACGGAGGTGTCTCGGTATGTAAAGATGGTCACCCATCCACGGACCAACCCCGGCAAGCATAGTTTAACTTGATGGATCGACCCGTGCGGCTTCTATTACTTATCCACAAGCTCTGTTTTCCACGAATTATTTTTAACAACAATAATTTAAAAATACTACTACACTAACCATTACATTGTTTACCACTTCAGTTATCTAAGAAGTACGACAATAAGTACTCGTTAACAACTAACGTTACAAGTTAACATGAACGTCACAGTAGTAAAAACATAATTAGTAAGCGTTGCTAGCTAAAGTGTTGCCAACATTATGCATCTTGCCGCTCCAGTTCCATGTTGGGGTTGCCATAATTTGAGAGGTTAGAGGGACTGTTCTTTGCGACTGCTTTTTATTCGACATGATTACCTACTTAATATAAATCTAAAAGCTCCCTGAAACGATCAATTGCAAATAGTAGTAATATTCCCAATCACTTAAATTGCATTTAATAAAATAAATAAATAAAAATTGTTTATTACCACAAGTTTCAAGTACATTGCACTGTATACAGATTAAAGATCTTAAATTTAGCATTAGGTAAGTAAGTACAATAGGTTCAACCCTGTCCCCTAAACTAGGCTAGGCCTGTATCTTAGGGGGCAGTACCCGGCTATAGGGTATGCTTATATGATTCTATTCTATGATTTTATTTGGCAGACGTGCCAGTGGACTTTGTCAAGTGGGTGCATTTTTATTGATCTTGTGGTAAACTTTAAAAATGTGAGAGTGAGATAATGAAAAGTGAATAGTATTGCATTAGAGTAAATGTTTGATGGTTGTGTGAGGAAATGGATGGGGTGTTTTGTAGTTAGGGAAGTGAGTGTATGTTCGTAGAGTGTTAGGGATGTGCAAGTGATTAGCGCGTGTGCGAAAAATAGGATTATTATACATAAATAGGTGTTTATTAGGTTATGTAGGTTAAAAGAGATTCCGTTCCATGATAGTCCTGTTTTAGCAGCCATTCAATTACTGTACGTTTTAGTTTAAACCTGGGGAGACCGAGAATATTTAGCTTTTTATGGGCTTTGTTATAAATGTGGGTACTTATTACGTAAAATTGGTGCCTTGCAAACTTCGTTTTATGTTGAATGCTGGGAATAATATGTTTACGTTTTTTGGGGTCAGGGGAAGCCAAACTGCCATGTATCCTAAGAATTGATTGAAGCACATATAGCTGTCGAACAGTTAAAACCTTACAGTCTGCATAAAGTTGTGCTGTTGGATATCTGCGTGGTTTCTTCGTCATAACTTTAAGGACTGCTCTTTGTGCTCTCTCAGCCCTCAGGAGACCTGTCTTATTGGCTCCACCCCACACATTAATTATTTGGTAGACGATCAATTTGGGCATCAATGTGTATTGATCACGTATAAAATGACAATTGCAATTGATCGTTTTGGGGACCCTTGAAATTAATTAATTCACTGAAAGACAACACAGCCTAGAACGCTGAGTCAGGCAAGCAAGCATACAATTTTGCACAAGAGTGCTTCACTTATCGAAGGTGAGCATTAAGAAAGGATTTTTGAAAAAACAATCCCTAAAGGGTTAAAATGGGGTTGAAATTATGTATGGAAGTTCTTAATTTTTGCCAATGGGAAAAACCATCGGCGACACGTCTTCGAAATGACATACAACCTGAAAAAGATACAGTTTTTCACAAGTAATTGTATAGGTTTACGGGAGTAGACGTTAGGTATTAATATCTTCCTATGAATTGAAATCCATGAAACAGTAACTGCAATATACCGTACCTTTTCTGTAAAATGAAACTCGAAAGCCACGAGTTGAGGATTTCAGAAAAAGAAGGATTGCCACAATTTATGTTGTGGATCTGCGTAGCGAGACAAATTAGGCCCAAAATATTTTTTTCGTTTGGGATCAAATAGCAATTTTTCACCATCTTTTAATCGCTGATGCATTACCATCTAAAAGAAAAAACTGAAATGCCTCATGCGTCTGTAATTACCTATATATCGGCAACATTACACTTCAAAACGTAACACATCAGCGTTTCTTGGTAGCAAATTTTTTTTATGGTGATAAAGTGCTTCCAGACGACCTCTTTCAAAAGCTTACTAAATAAATAGTTTACATAACATAACATCATATCTGTATTCTCCGAAGGTTTGGGCAGAGGTGCACCTATAGTACACCCACATTTCGCCAGTTATGTTTAAGTCCCATGTAATAGGGGGCGAGCCTATGCCCAACAACCGGGCACAAATCCAGACTCCAGGCTGCTACTGAGCAATTCCAGATGGAAAAACCCAATAACACTTTGCCCGACCCAGAAATAGAACCCAGGACCTCATGCTCAACAGTAGCTCTTTTGATCACTTGACCAACGAGGCAGTTATAAATATTTTATTTTTGTAAAAATAGTATATTATGAGTTCCCTGATTATTGAGCCAGTTTCAAAGGTAAAATATTAGTCTGAGAGAGAACGATAATGTCTATAATAAATATAGAAATTATCGTTCTCTCTCAGACTACTATATATTATTTATTATAGAATTATCTCTGATTTCATTCCCAAAACATAGTGAACCTAACCAGGCTACTTGCAAGTTGTTTCACTCCACGCGACGTTCTACGAATTGAATTAGACGTCGACTAAACCAACGGCGACACTTACCACAGTTTCCACAGAAATAACACAACCGCATCAAAGTACAGGGTGGAATACATAGACAGCTCATACTCTCTCACATAAATGTATTAATTTATATGAGGATGTGTCTGTATCGTTATTATCAGCCATGTTTTACGAGTAACTACTGTGGGCGTACTGTGGGTAGTGTTGGTTATTGTGCAATACTCGTAGAAAAACGGTGTGCAGCTTAGATCAATTTATTATTTACGATCACATTGTAGCGGTTAAAACCGCCACATACGAACTACGCATCAAAGACATGACGTCACACAAATCCTGCATCGCGCAATTAGAGTTTACCGCGCGAACGACATATATAAGACTATCCGACATCAACAGTCGGGAAGTCGGCCCGCCAGACACAACACCCATCTGGTTGGAGGATCCTCCCTTTTCTATGGTGGATAAGTGAACTTTACACCCTGTTCCTCATGCCCCTAAAACAGTAATCACACTAGCATTTCACACACTGTAGGTTCACGACACTACTATTCGAAACGCGCGACAGTTTCTTAACGTGTTCACGGCTTGACCACCACCGATGAAGCTCCGGCCGGTCAGAACATTATGACGTAGACTCTGTCGAGCGCCGGGCACATACATAAACTAGCTTTTGCCCACGGGTTTGCACGCGTAGAGGTTGGAAATTATCCCACGGGAACGTATTACGGGATAAAAAATACGATATGTCCACCTGAGCAGTGGTGGCCGTGACTTACGATCGTGGGTCGTAGGTTTGAACTCTGAAAGGCGCTTTAGTTTCTGTCAATTATTTCATCACCACTGCTCTCAAAACGGTAAAGGAAAACATCGTGAGGGAACCGGTCTGTTCTGGCCCAAAATTCGAAGACATGTGACGTTTTAGGGGCATGAGGAACAGGGTGTAAAGTTCACGCATCCACCATAGAAAAGGGAGGATGCTCCAACCAGACGGGTGTTGTGTCTGGCGGGCCGACTGCCCGACTGTTGTTGTTGCCCGTCATGTCTTTGATGCGTAGTTCGTATGTAGCGGTGTAACCGCTACAACATCTACCAACCCGCACTGGGCCTGCGTGGTGTATTACGCCCTCTCACAGAGAGGAGGGCCAGAGTCCCAGTAGTGGGACCATTATAGGCTGATTAAGCTATGTCCTAACTGAGGTCATGGTGTACCTGTGAGCAATTTTCTCGAAATCTGTTCAGCAGTTAAAGCGTGAAAGGTAACAGACAGAGTGACTTTCACATTCATAATATTGAAGCGGATTGTATATAACAAAGCTTTCGGTGTCAGTTTGTGTGACCGCTTAGATCTTCTAAGCTGCACAAGAGATTTGGATGCAACATTCACGATTATTTAGAGAATTTATTCCGGAAGGTTTAAATGTATGTCATACTGTAAAATATAACTTAGATAAAGCAAATAAATCTCGGTTTTTTACATGTCAGTAGATCGTACCCGTGAAAAATTCCGAGGCGGGCCTCTATTGTTAAATCCACACATTAGTCCTCTAAACTGAAAAAAAAAATTGGTTGTAGATCGTCTGGTATGTTTGCGGAAAGCAGGGTAGATGATTTTTATGCTGTATTACGTAGGCTTAAAGCATCATTCCACCTGAGACTGATTAAGTGTAAAAACAACATTGTGACTACTGTATTTCGAACCATTTACATGACCACTATGTATTTCATTGTAGTAGGTAAGACTGTTTGAATTTAAACCTACCTGACATTTATAAGACAACTTTCTGAATGAATAATAATAAGAATTAATAATAATTTAATTTAATATCTATTTCATATAATTTACTTTCTAGTACTATGGGTGTATGTGTAAAAACTTGCCTGAAATAATTTTTTTTATTTTATTACGGGAGTCGGTAGCAACAAACGAAAATATAGAACCAAAGACACCGGCTTCTGAAAATGAAGTAATTTTTCACTTTTTATTTGTGGTACCTACCCCACACAAATTCGAATACCACTACCTGCTATGCAAATAACAGTGACAGGACCTTATCATATCATACATATAGACTAGGTGGGAAAAATACGTATTATTGAAGCTAACTCAAAAAATACCCAAGGAAAGTTAATAAAAATTTATATGGGGCCACCTCTGAAGTATGACCTACCAAACAAAAAAAAAATCATCAAAATCATTTCGTAATTGGTGGAGTAATCGCGTAACAACAATCCCCCAACTATATTGGGGTCAACTTCCAGTCTAACCGGATGCAGCTGAATACCAGTATTTTACATGAAGCGACTGCCTATCTGACCTCCACAACCCAGTAACTGAGTAATACGATACCACTTGGTAAGACTGGTTGTCAGACTTTCGGGCTTCTGACGACCCGTAACGACTGTCAAAGATCCACGAATGACAGCCGGGACCAACGGCTTAACGTGCTTTCCGAGGCACGGAGGAGTCTCGGTATGTAAATATGGTCACCCATCCACAGACCAACTCCGGCAAGCGTAGCTTAACCTTATGGATCGACTCGTGCGGCAGTTATTACTTAGCCACAAGCTCCTCCAATCGCGTAACAACAATACAAACAAAAAAGAAAAAAAAACATACAGTCGAATTGAGAACCTCCTCTTTTTTGAAGTTGGTCAAAAAGTTATTATGTAACTAGGTACTTCTTGGAAGATCACTGAAGCCTGTCTAGCCTACTTAAAATTCTCTCCGAGTGCTTTATTTTTTACATTATGTTAGTCTGTCTACTGTCCTGTGTTCTACTCTAATGTTATCAGTGAAAACTTGTAATGGACCTTTCTTTCACTTATGTTTAACTAGCTTTTGCCCTGTCTTTGCGTTGTGTCGGGATAAAATAAAAGTGGACTGTATAAACTAATATAAGCTTGCTGTATTGCCGATTAAATTAACAATATTACAAATGTTCAGGATAAACATAAAATTCTGGCGTTTAGAGTGTCGTCCGTCGCGGTGGTCTCCGAGGAAGCGAGTGTCCGCCGACTCCCCACGCCGCACCTCCGCTCACTCGCCGACGGTGATGACGCGTAGGTCGGTCACGACACCTGCGCGTGCCGGCTGCGTGTATATTGGTTGCGATTCCCAACAGTACTGCTGGCGTAAAAGTTTTTCCAAACCCAGGTCATGGTCTACCCATGTGCCAGATTTCATCCAAATCCGTTCAGCCGTTTTAGCGTGACAGCGTAACAAACGAACAAACTCAATTTCGCATTTATAATATTAGTTAGGATTATATGAATACTAGCTGTAAATCTTCAGAAGAAATCAAATAAACATAATAGTTTGAGGCCTCGCCTCTCATGCACGAAGTTGTGGGTTCAAATACGGTCAAATACTAATGGAAAATTTTCAATTCATATGTAATTTCTGAGTTTGTCTTGGACATTACTGACAAATGCTTGCACTGACAGGACATGTCCACTCAAACCCGTGTGGTTCTTTTCTCAAAAGATCATTTCAGACTAATCTGCATGGTCCTCATATGGCCTGACCAAGATTATGTCTGGACTTTAGAAGAGACTGTAACCTCTGAGTTTGTTTCAGCCTTTCTTCTCAGAGTAGTCAGATAGGAAACGCCGAACTCATCTAGCTAATTTTTTTAAGATGACGTGTAAATGATTCCAATATCCTATTTACAGAATTAAAAATTTCATTTCATTTCATCGGTGTAAGAAAATCATCATGAGGATACAGTGGGACAATCACAGACTGGTATAGATACTATTATTATGAACTTAGTAGAGTCTATACATAAATGCCTAGCTTCTGCCCGCCAATTCGTCCGCGTGAAATTTCGGCCATGTTGGATGGGTCGCATCGCATCCCATCGCCCGCCCGCGCTATTACTAAGTTTTCGCTTCGCGTTTATTCTATTTTTTTTCTGTTTGCTCCGTTCCTAAGGGTCGTACCGTGATGGCTAACCTTCCAAGAATTGGGCTACCCAAATGAAAAAATAAAAATAATGTTTCAAGTTCCTAGTTCCGGAGATTACCCCCTACATAAAAACTTACAAACAAGCAAATTTTATCGCTTTATAACATTATTGTATTATATTATTATTATTGTAAGTATAGTTCATTGACCTATTAATTTATACAGTGTTTTCGCTTCATCTGTAGTCGAGTATGGATAGGTAAAACGTGCCAATCAATTCAGTTCAAATTCAAGATCCTAATTAACACATTTTGATTCATACCGAGAACATATTTCATCAATATAATTATACACATCTTTAAATCATTTGTTGGTTTCAGTGGTCACTAACGCGACTGCTAAGCGACCATGGGTTTCGATCCCCAGGCTGGGACATGGGACAAGTCTTATTGAGTTTCCCCATTATTATATTTTCTGTAAGAACCCGGAGTCCGGATTTGCGTCCGGTTAGTGGCTATTAGCATGTTCCTTGTAAAATGCAATTTATTGAGTAGCTGGTTTTTCATACGTTTTCCAATGAAACGTGTATTTACCGCTTGGTATTTACAAAACAAAAGAAATAAATAAGTATTCTAATTAAGTGTTCGTGTTTAATATCTACAACTTATGACAGCTGCTCTGACAGAAGCATCTGTCCTAGTTGTCATCCGCACGCCGTATCTTTGTTGCGGCGAAACATTGGCGAAATAAAAACTGAACGCGTCTGCTTACCCTTTCGGCGAATATAGGCGTGATTGCTGTGAGAGGGAGCGGGCTGTAATCCACCACGCGGGCCCAGTGCGGGTTGGTAGATGTCACAATAGTAGATAGCATGCATGCTATCATTGAAAGGAGATTAAAAAACTGATTATTTGGGGACCTTCCCAGTGGCCAAGCTTGGAATTGAGCTGCTCGCTCTGCTAAGCCTTGTGATAAAATCAAATTTAAAGTTCGCGAGCATATTCGTAATAAGCTATCACAACGTTAATGTTCTCCCATTGTTTGTCTTTTTTTATTTTTATTTTAGTATATTCGTGTATTTATGTATATTTATTTGTGCTTATATTTATATAAGTATATGATTAGACATATATATTATGTTTATAGTTTGTTATAGGTACGAGTATATGTGTATCTTTATAAATACTTTAAAAATATTCCTCAATTTCTCGTAATTGCACCTACCACTGTTTGTCTCTGCATCACCCAAAGGTTGACTGGTAGAAAATGCCTATGGCATTAAGTCCGCCTCTGTACATTTCTGTGCTTGAAGTATTATTTTATTATTTATTTTATTTATTTATTTATTATAAATAAATAAAATAAATAATAATAAAAATATATATATTCTTAGAAACCAGAAGTGAGGACAGTTTTTTTTTAAAATAACGAACAAGTATCACCTAAAATTATTTAATTAACAATCAAAACTTAATAACTAAACTTACAACAAATGATAATTTAGAACTATGACAACCGAAACTCTAATTACTGCAAATGATTTAAACTAATTACGAAAATAACAATATAACGACCGAATATAAAAATACAAACGAGGGTAGCGATGCTCAACCGTTGCCGACCGATAACCGAGTGAACCCGTTGCTAGGCGCGCGCCGTCTTTTATAGCGTACCGCTTGAGCCAGGTTTTGGAGAAGGAGGTTTCGCTAAGACGGCCGTTCCTGACAGCGAGGCGTCCTCGACCGCATCTTGCCTTGTGTCACCACTAGGTCCACCATCACCAGTCTGGCCGTCATCTTCAGACTGGCCATAATCATCTGCAAAGGAACACATTCTGTACATTTGTTTTCTTGCGACATTTATGTGTCTGAAGCCAAAAAATAGAAAGCACTTGAACTAATGTTGTTGAGTACGCGATAGTGAGCGTGCACTCTCACCATCAGGTACCCAACTAAACAGGAAAGTTTCTTAGGTAATTGAAATGTAGATTTAAATGCTTCAGACTAAAAAGAAAAATGTTACAGAGCAAAATCAGTGATTTTAAGCATTAAAACGTAAATGAAACTAAATAGCATTCTAAACAATGGAATTCCGGACCTCCATTGGGTAGGATACTAGCCAAGATAGATTAATAGTAGTGAAGTCAGTATACTTAACCAGAACAGAAGCCATGAACCATAGGTTCAGGCCAAACAGAAGTCATAAGCCAGGGGCTCAGACCTATCGGAAGCCATGAACCAGAGGTCCAGGCCAAACAGAAGTCATAAGCCAGAGGCTCGGACTTTACGGAAGTCATAAGCCAGGGGCTCAGACCTAACGGAAGCCATGAACCAGGGGTTCAGACCAAACAGAAGTCATAAGCCAGGGGCTCAGACCAAACAGAAGCCATAAACCAGGGGTTCAGGCCAGACAGAAGTCACAAGCCAGAGGCTCCGACCAAACAGAAGCCATAAACCAGGGGTTCAGGCCAGACAGAGGCCTTCCGGTTGCTTACCAGCCTCGAAGAAAGCAGAGCATGCGTCAGGCGTCCACTCGCCGCGCCAGAGCACCATATGCTCGGCAGCTGCCTGGGTTTTTTTGCCATAAGAACCAGCCACTAGTTCCAACTCGTAGCGATGATGTGGCAGTACACGCAGGACCTTATAAGGCCCCCGCATGCCAGAGTCGAGCTTCCCTGTGCTCTGCGATGCCTTATTGACAAAGACATAGTCCCCAACAGCGTAGGCTCGTGGTTGTCGCCGGTTCTGGTTGGTGTATTCATCTTGACGCCGCTGATTAGCTGTAAGCAAGTCTGAGGCACGCTGTCTCCTGAGCGTCATAAGTGCTTCCCGATTAGGGTTCCGGTTCTCAAGTGCGACGTCACGCACTAGAGATCTTATTACTGGGGTAGCTGCATCAATCCCAACGAGGAGTTGTAACGGCGAGGCTTGTGTAGTAGCCTGTCTGGTGACATTTAAATTGAGCTGCACCTTCCATAAAGCGTCAGCCCACTGAGAACCTTTATGTCCAACTTCTACCCGTAACATGTTTAAGACAGTTCTGCAGTACCTCTCTGCTTGTCCGTTTTCTCGATGCATTCCAGGTGTGATGAAATGAACGGAGCAACCCAAGCTACTAACCCACTCTCGGAAGGCTACGCTTTCGAACATTCTCCCTCTGTCACATATTATGGTACTTGGAGACCCGAACAAAGATATCACGTTAGTAAACACCCGTTTTAACTCGCCTGAGTCTTGACGATACATACAGTACAGCAGACAAAATTTTGAAAAGCTGTCAACCACTATCAGAACGTACTTAAACCCGTTAGATTCTGGAAGCGGGCCCAATATATCGGCATGTATAACACAGAATGGGTTTTCAGGCTTCGACCAAGACTGAATAGGTTGTGGGGGTGCTTTAGGTACTTTCTTATGAGCTAAACATACAAGACAGTGGCTAACATATTTTCTAACAAATTGCCTAACACTCGGAAACCAAAAGTGACGTAATATGAGATCCGTCGTTCTGTCAGCACCAACATGATCATGCTCATCATGGAAAGCTCTTAAAAGGCTAAGCCGGTAACCTTTGGGGATATAACATAACAAGCGTGGCTCTTCCCCGGTTGGTGTATATTTATAAAATAAGAGTTCGTTTTTAATTAAATACCTCGAAGAATCTAATTGGCCCTCTCTTAACTTAACAATTAAATTTTGGGTTTCCTCGTCCGCAGTCTGAGCGACCTTTGCCCAATTATTAGTATTGCGAATGTGTGATACATTTACAGTTTCAGGAGGATGCCGGCTTAGAAAATCAGCGTGCTGCATCATGGAACCTTTTCTATATTCCAAGGTAAAGGTAAAGTCTTGTAGGTAAACCCACCAACGCGCGACACGAGGCAACAAATCTTTTTTTGTTTCAGTTAATTTCAATGAATTACAATCCGTCACTATTTTGAAGTTGATACCAATCAAATAATGACGGAAGTTCTGAAGTGCGCGTACAATGGCTAGGGTTTCCAGCTCGTAGCTGTGATAGCGACTCTCTGCGCCCTGGGTGGACCTACTATAGTAGCTGACTACTCTTTTTCGTTTACCGGCATGCTCCTGCAACAACACCGCACCGACACCGATAGAGCTGGCATCAGTATGAAGCTCTGTAGGCAAACTTGGGTCAAAGATCGCTAAAACTGGTTCGTGGGTCAAACAATGAATAATGTAGTCACGAGCCACATCCTGTTCTGAACCCCATTTAAAAGGTTCTCCCTTTTTTAACAATCGGGCAATGCAGGCTGTTTTGGAAGCGTAACTCGCGACATAACGCCTAAAATACCCGGCCAGACCCAAAAATTGGCGAACCCCCTTAACATTAGTCGGTTTTGGGGAATTTACTAGCGCCTCTATTTTTCTTGGGCTCGGTCGCACCTGACCATTACCAACTACCCGTCCTAAGTACTCTATTTCGGTATCTAGGAAGGTACATTTTTTTAAATTAACCGAAAAACCGGCATTCGTGAGAGTACTCAAAACTTGACGCAGCAAGTCGAGTCCTTCAGGAATTCCGTTTGACATCAAAAGTACGTCGTCGATGTAAGTCAACACTCGCCCACTATCGATATAGGGTTTTAAAGTTTTTGTTATTATTCTTTGATAGACTATGGGAGCTTTGGCTAACCCATAGGGCATTTTCTGGTATTCGAAATGCCCTTCGGGCGTTACGAAGGCAGTTTTAGAAATCGAATCGTCATCTTTTAATGGCACCTGGTGAAATCCAGTTGCCATGTCTAAACTGGTGAAAAACTTAAAGCAACCAAGCCTATCGATATGGTCGTCGATCAAGGGTAAAGGAAATCGTTCTTTGACCGTTACAGCATTAAGTGCCCGATAATCGACGCACATCCTATCACTCCCGTCCTTCTTCTTGACGAGGATGATAGGACTGGCGTAGTCGGATTGTGACTCACGAATGATTCCCTTTGAAAGTAGGTCATTAATAATATCCCGAACCCTATTCTTTTCGTCACAAGAAAGCTTATAAGGCCTATGAACTACCGGGGCACTCGACGTTAATCTTATTTCCATACTACCCGTATTCACCGTTGATGTAGCAGTCCCCGTAATGAAAAAACTTGAAAACTCGCGGATGATATCAAGCAAAAGATTCCTGTCATTGCCAGCTAACGGCGTTTTAATGTTTTCATACTCAACGGTAGATACGTGCAGTACGGAAGGTACACTGTCTAATCTCGTGAGCCGGTGTGAGTTATTACTACGCGTGTAAGTAATCCCCTCTCTATCTAATACGTCCGTACCAATCAATATGGGTGCCGTGATACACCCAACTTGGACCACATACAAATCAACTTCCAAAGAAACTTCAGGAAATTCAATCATAGTCGTAACATATGACGTTGATTCAATCTCCTGGCTGCCTATACCTCTCAACAAACGATACGTTGGGATTCGATTGAAATTAAAATATTTAAGAACCGACTCTAAAATCAACGAGATATCGGACCCACTATCAATCAAAGTATCTATAGGCACCTTTTGAATAACAGCAGACATTATGTTGTCACGTTTTGATTGACACTTGAGCAAAAATTTATCTTAGCCGATTTCTTTTGATTACGTTCGGTTTCAGATTTTTGTTTCGAAAAGCATGTATCAACCACGTGACCGTTACGTTTACAATATGTGCAAAACTTGACTGCTTTATCACCCGATGTTGAGGGCGTTGACGTCACGGTATCTGCTGATGGTGGCGTATTAGTATCAACTTTAGGTCTTTTCCTGCAGTCATATTTCGTATGGCCAACTTTACGACAGTAATGACACACTATTTTACTATCTCCCGATTTGGTTGCTTCGCGTTTACGCGATGATGACGGTCCTACATTGTTTGAGCGGGAAGTATTGTTTGAACTGTGCGTGTCGGTTTTTGGTTTGATATATACCGACAAAAATTCGACTAAATCTCTTATTTTAAGTTTAGCATTCGTTGCCGCAGCCTTTATTTGAGCATCAGTAATACCTCGCACAATTATTGCGACTTTCAGCTCGTCAGACAAGCCCTTTACAATATTAAGACGCAAAAGGGACTTGCGAGCATATTCGGCGTATGTCGGGAATTTATTTGAATTGTTACACATAACCTCGAATAAAATTGTAGCAACATCAACATTACGTGGGCACAGTGAACGAAACTCTAACTTAAAATTGCTCCATGAACGATCATTTGTTATCCACTCGTTAAGCCATGACTTCGCATCATCACGCAAACAACTTCCTATGCGCCCTAGACAGTCGCGATCGTCCCATTTATTTAAATTACGAGCGCGGTCTACCTCTGAACACCAAACGTCAAAGTCGTGCAGGTTAGGATCGAAGGGAGAAATATAAAAATTATGCGATCTCTCTTGAACTAGGCAAGACAATGCGCCAACGAGCTTATCTGTTACGTCATTATCCCGGTCGAGCGTCCGCGACTTCTGCCTCGTAGAAGTCGCCTGCCCCCGTGGGCTATGCTCCTCAACAGGCGTAGACACGCGACAGGTTATCGAAGTCGGCAAACGGCTCTCAATTGAGTTCAAGCGAGCTAATATTTTACCTAAGGCCTGATCACGCGGAGAATCCCGGCGGCTATATGAGGTATCGCGACGTCTGTGACTATTACGTGGACTACGGGACACATTACGATATCTCGAAGAGGTACGTTCGCGATCATGAGAACGCTCACGGTATCTACGCGGTGAAGGAGTGTGATTGCTCCTTTTGGAACCGTGGCTACGATTACGCGATCTACTTCTCAACGTTTGAGAACGATTACGATGCGATCGACGCGAATCGTCTAATTTTTCAACACTTATCGAACGTCCTGGCATAGCTCAGAAAGTAAATGATTAGGAATAAGATTTAATACTCACCGATACACACGAAACCACGATCAACAAAATTTGCAGTAATTAGGTCAAATTCAAACACTAACGGACATTTAGTTTTAACCTAAAACAGATGGCACAAACAGCACTAAGCACGTGGCTATCCCACTTCTGATCTTAGAAACCAGAAGTGAGGACAGTTTTTTTTTAAAATAACGAACAAGTATCACCTAAAATTATTTAATTAACAATCAAAACTTAATAACTAAACTTACAACAAATGATAATTTAGAACTATGACAACCGAAACTCTAATTACTGCAAATGATTTAAACTAATTACGAAAATAACAATATAACGACCGAATATAAAAATACAAACGAGGGTAGCGATGCTCAACCGTTGCCGACCGATAACCGAGTGAACCCGTTGCTAGGCGCGCGCCGTCTTTTATAGCGTACCGCTTGAGCCAGGTTTTGGAGAAGGAGGTTTCGCTAAGAATATATAAATAAATAAAATCATAAAAATTAATATTATACCTAATTATTCAGTAAAATCATCAAAATATACCAGTTTTATATAAAAATTGACATGTTGAATATACATACAAAATGACATGATTACTTTATAAAGTATTATATTATTTTAATTTTTGTGAATGTGTGTGTGTTGTTTTATTCTCAGTTAGTTTTAATGATGGTCTGGCAGTTAGAGTAGTTTATGCGGCCTACCCAAATATCCTTTCTTTAATATTGTTCGTCGAGTTGAGCTCCTTAAGTTCTGAGTTGAGCTCCGCGATTACTGACAAATGTTTGCTCTGGCAGGACAGGTCCACTCAAATCTGTGTGGTTCTATGTGGACTAATCTACATGGTCCTCATAAGGCCTGACCTAGATTTATGTCTGGACTTTAAAAGAGACTGTGACCTCTGAGTTTGTTTCGGCCTTCTCAGAGTAGTCAGATAGGAAATGCCAAGTTTTTTTTTTTATGGTTGCGTGTAAAAGTGATTCCCATATCTTTACTACAGAATAAACAATTTTATTTCATGTCATTTCATCATTT
Source organism: Xanthia togata (assembly GCA_963853775.1). Taxonomy (NCBI): domain Eukaryota; kingdom Metazoa; phylum Arthropoda; class Insecta; order Lepidoptera; family Noctuidae; genus Xanthia; species Xanthia togata. Next base: position 2,954,613 of record OY970811.1, on the reverse strand, counting down.
AAGGAATCAGCCAGAAAAAGGCCTCAGGCTTATCGAGTGAATATGTTAGGATATCAGGATTTATTTGACTTCAATGATTTTGCTGAATCAGTTTTTACTCCTGCTACTCTCAAAAAAAAAAAGACCTGCATTTCACGAAAATTCGAGTATGTACATTTCTAAAATCGAACTTAAAGATAGTGTATGTAAAATATACGATTTTAGAGGATGCACTTCTCACAAAATAGAACTTTGCAAAGAAATGCAAACTGGAAGAAGGACAGTGAAGGGTAAAGCGAATGGCAAGGGCATTGCAAAGTTTGATCAACCGGAATTAGAAAGTAGCAGTAATCTAGCTGTGCCCAGTAGCATAGACAGCTTACCATTTCTGTATAAGGAAATACTACTAATTTCAGTTCCAAAGTTCTCAAAAAATTATGTGACAGTGGTCTAATTCCAAATAGGTTTCACAATGAATATTTGAATCTTCCTAATAAGAGTATAACAAAAGATAAGCTTAATGACACCAGTGATGATGAAACTGATAAAGATAATGACAATTCAATGACTTTTCAATTCAACTGTAGGGTTTCTATTGAGGAAGAAGTTAATTTATTTTTTGTTTAATGATTATTATTTACATAAAATACTGATTTGTTGATTTTGTTTTTTTTTTATTGTGAATTTTATTTTCACTTCTGACAATAAGTCTAAGTTTAGTAAACCATAATAGCTATTTTTTTATTGCGACTTAATTATGTTGTACTTGACATATATTATGAGAGTAAATTGCGTTTATAAAAGAGGATTAGTGAGTACAAATAAAAGTTTTGATCTATTTTATTCGTTTATTTTTTATCATTCTATGTCAGTAAATACTTTTAAACTATATGGCATAGGCATAGTAGGTACCGAATGTAAAAAAATATATTTTTTAAATTTGTTAACAGCATAAGCATTATAGAGTACACCATTAAGAGAACTTTACTTTGAAAAACTCTAAATGTTTATTTCCTTTAATGTCCCATAAATCAATGCTGTTCATTTACATCAAAAAATTTATTAATTTATATCACCCATAATAATTATTATTTAACGTAAGGGACGTGCTATCTTTAAAAATATAAGATTTATTGATTTTTTGCTATGTTAACTTCAAAGAATAAAAAAATCTAAGAAACCTTGTTCTAGACACTTTTTACATAAAACATATAGTTAAAAAATTATAGTCAGTTTTGTAAGAAAACTATCTTATTTTTGCTCTTCTGAAAACCTTAGTTTTGTCCCTTACGTCATTTCATATTTCCAGTATCGACATGTTTTCGATTTTTTGATTCTAGGACATGCCGATGTTTTCCTTCACCGTTTTGAGAGCAGTGGTGATTAAATAATTTACACAAAGTAAAGTGCCTGCCTGGGTTCAAACCTTCGACCTACAACACGTAAATCGCAGCCGTTACCACTGAGCCACTACTGCTCTCCTGCTACTCCATGATTCATCTGTTTATATTACCGCTCCTACTTGTATAACCTGTATCAATCCTTTTGTATAAAATACTAGGTATACCCCGTGGTTTTATCCGCATAAGTCTCGATTTAGGTCATAAGGACGGGCTTGCGGGCGGCAAAGTTGGGTTTGCGTCGTCGCCCGAACAGTCAGGCCCAAAGAGGGGACACGCAGTATTCCATGCGAGCCTTTATGGGAGGACGTGCGGTCGTGAGGAGTCCGCACTGGGTAATGGGGCCCGCTAGGCATGGTGGACTGATCAGTCGGGGGTGCGGTGAATGTAGAAGCATCTCCCGGGTCCCCGACACATGTAGTAGTAGGAACAGTGGGGTTTTAGTAGTAGAAGTTCGACATTCCTACCTCATCCGTTTCATCGTACTCTATTCAGCCGTTTTAGCGTCACAAACTCACTTTCGTATTTATAATTTTAGTAAGGATTAGTTTTTCCTTAGTATGGTGTGCAAAAATTGTACCTATTTATATTAGTACGTTCCAAAATAATCTAGAAACTAAGTAAACAAGCTAGTTGTAAGTAGTTTCACTCCTCAACGTTCTGCAAATTGAATTAGACTCATGTCGCCATCTAAACCATTCCTGACACTCACGCGGCGGTACCTAAGCTTTTTGTGATTGTTCGATTAACTACACGTATACAATACGCTAAATAGATAAATATACAGTAGGTGGGTACCTATTGTTGCTGTGGGTGGCATAGTGTAGGTATGAGTAAAGTACATATTATGTTTAAAATACTTAAGGGGCCTGCGAAGCATGCGTTGTTCATACAAACGTAATACCAAAATAATTTGTAAATCAAACATATTCTTAACTCTTAAGGTAGTGTGTATTTATTCCGATTGGATTACAGAATATCTAGGCTTCAAAATATATATTTTGAATGGACACTGATATAAAGACGAGGCTTTGACTGCGCTATCTGCCAGTGAAGGTCTCGTCGAAATCGGTCCAGCGATTTTGGAGATTAGCCGGAACATTTTTATGAGGAATTTAATTTTTTTATAGAAAACTTATTTTTCTCTTATCTCGAATTTAAATCAATGTCCATTAAAAATATATATTTGGAAGCATAGATATTCTGTAATCCAATCGGAATAAATACACACTACCTTAAGAATATGTTTGATTTACAAATTATTTTGGTATTACGTTTCTATGAACTACGCATGCTCCGCCGGCCCGTTAAGGTGTTATGATTTGTGCTTCGATAATTGGAGGTTTGATCATATTTTCATCAGGTAATTTTTCATTACATAACATCACGCTTTATTTCCACGAATGGTTGGGCAGTGGGTGAACCTATAGTTCACCCACATTTCGCCGGTTATGTTTAACTCCCATGTAATAGGGGGCGAGCCTATTACCATCATATTGAGAAATTTTGGAAAAACCCAATAACTTGAATAGACCAGGGAATCTAATCTACGACCTCATGCTCAGCAGTTGCACTTTGCGACCTCTAGACCAACGAAGCATTCAGATATTTTTTATGACTTCAGTTATATTCTGCTTTAAAACTGTTTTGAAGATCTACTTTTAGACGTCACGCATTTTGTATTAACTTTTTATGACTGACGTCTGGTTTAGATGAAACAAATCATTTTTTACGGTCGTAGGTAAGATTATTTTGACATAATCACGTACGAAGCTCATGCCTTATTTTGTTGGTCTCTCAGGCCGTATTCTTGGCGGCAGCGGACAGCGCGGCAGTGGAGCGTTCAAATGGATAGTTTAGTCGATGGCAGTGGCACGGGAAGCGAGGACAGTCTCATATAAAACTATGCATTTGAACGTGCCGCTCTCGCGCCGCTGTCGCCGCCGCCCGCTGCCCGCTCCCGCCGAGAATACGGCATTAAAGCCAAAATTAACTTTTCTGAGCATTTTCTACTTATCTCATGAACCCCGTTTTTAGCTTAGTGGCAACAACAACTCTTAAAAACATACTCTTGAAATGGTCAACAGCCATGTTACAACGATTCTTGGTTTTCTAAATGTAAGATATTATAAGAAGAATTTATCCCAAGAGAAAGTACTACTGCACAAAACCTAACCCAGGTTATGGTCTACCTGTGTGCCAAATTTCATCGAAATCCGTTCAGCCATTAAGGCGTGAAAGGTAACAGATAGATAGACAGAGTTTTCGCATTCATACATGAGGCCTCGGTCTTGAAGTCAGCAAATGCGGGGTGAGGGCGACCAGACCGGTCTCGAAACCAACGGGTAGATCACGCAGTGCTAGAGCGGCATAGTGTTATGTTATGAGAAATTAGTGTCTATTTTCGCGAACGAAATGTCTAAACAGCGACGACGTTAAAAATAAAATGCAGAACACCACGTCAATACAGACACGCGGGCACCGCTAGACTGGTACGCATACTCGTATGTCGCTCCCCGGCCCGCTGCCTTCGAGGCCAGTTCCATATAAATCTATGCATTGAAACGCGCCGCTCCCCGTGCCGCCGCCGCCCCCGTCCCGCGCCCGCTGACATCATGTCCATAGCCTTAAATATTAAATACTAGCAGCGTGACGCGGTTTCACCGGCATATAGGTCGCGATCCCGTGGGAATATCGGGATAAAAAGTCCTATCCTATGTCCTGGAGAAGGACATAGTCGAGTTGAGTCATATTCATATTCATATCTTTATTTGCATTCCATAATGTGGGTATTAAGGTGTTACAGTGGCTTAATGCTAAGGTACAATTACCCTAGTAGCATTTTATGTTGGCATCCATTGGCCAACAGTGGGGAATCCGTTGGGATATAGTTAGTTAGATTGTCTATATAAAACTAACATTGGCCCAATGCAGTAAAATATTATCATTACGTCCAATCATTTACCAACGTTGGGCCAATGCTACTATTGCCTACCGATAGTTAAAAACTGTTGGCATTTCTGCAGTGTATTTATCGTAGGCCCTATTAGATATCAACTAACATTGGCCCAATGCAGTAAAATATTATCATTACGTCCAACCATTTACCAACGTTGGGCTAATACTACTACTGCTTACAGTTAGTTAAAAACTGTTGGCATTTCTGCGGTGTATTTATCGTAGGCCCTGTTAAATATCAACTAACATGGGCCCAATGCAGTAAAATATTATCATTACGTCCAACCATTTACCAACGTTGGGCTAATACTACTACTGCTTACAGTTAGTTAAAAACTGTTGGCATTTCTGCGGTGTATTTATCGTAGGCCCTATTAGATATCAACTAACATTGGCCCAATGCAGTAAAATATTATCATTACGTCCAACCATTTACCAACGTTGGGCTAATACTACTACTGCTTACAGTTAGTTAAAAACTGTTGGCATTTCTGCGGTGTATTTATCGTAGGCCCTGTTAAATATCAACTAACATGGGCCCAATGCAGTAAAATATTATCATTACGTCCAACCATTTACCAACGTTGGGCTAATACTACTACTGCTTACAGTTAGTTAAAAACTGTTGGCATTTCTGCGGTGTATTTATCGTAGGCCCTATTAAATATCAACTAACATGGGCCCAATGCAATAAAATACCATCATTACGCCCAAGCAATTACCAACGTTGGGCCAATGTAACTGTTTAGCCAATTTAGATCGTTATTCAATTATTATGAAAACCGACCGGTTCTTTAAAATTAGACTTATTTATCTAGTACCACATTTCTTTAATTACTTATTTAAAATTAATCCGTCACCGGTTGTGTGACACGATGACGCCTTATTGTAAAAACTCGTCAACAAGCTAACGTGTCGTCTTTGTGTGCGCAATGAATTCAAGAAGAAAACGGTGAGTAATCTTCTAAGAATTTTTATACAGAAATAAGTGTAGATCTAGTATTAAGTGTTAGTTTATCGAAAAGTGATAAACATTTCAGTGAAAAGTAACGAAAGTTTTGTCATGCACTAAGTAGGTACCTACTTATGTCATGTCTAGTTTTTTTATGATAAATATTGTTATACCTAAACTGTTTGAAATACATATAAATATCTAGCTTATTAATCAATGAACATAATTTGGCTAATAGCTACTGATATTATTGCATAATGTTATCGTAATCGTATTTCCAAGAGTAAAATTCACCCATTCCCCCGCACTATGACACAGCGCTCATAGCATATTGTAGTACCTACGTAGCCACAGAGCATGTAACTTTAATAGTAGTAGCATATTTCAGTATGTTACAAAGTACTCTGTAGTAGTATAGTAGACGGGAATTGGGAATACCCACAGATATAGGATATAGATATGACTGTGGGAATAGGTACCTGTAAAAATACGTTTTTTACTGATATTTTCATATTTTTGTTTATGTATTATGATATTTTTGTGATTTTTAATTATTTGAATTGGATTTTTATTATTTCATGTAGTTTTCTTAGCTGACATTGTCTAAGAAAAATAATTTATGTCGATATACTTAATTGTTTTTATTTTTTACCCACTTACTTTACTAAGACGAGGCATTGTGAATGAATCTTTTTGCGGTGTGGATGTGGAATATCAACATGAGTGAATGCGTTTGAATAAAATTGAATGTGATGATGGATGTTGACTATGAACAGGATCCGGTCCGAGACCCTCGCATGAGGACAGCGTTTCGACGGTATGGGACGCCTACCTACGGCCTACATTTTATTAAATCTGGGGTTGTAACAGGTTATAACCGACATCTGTTATCACTGTTACTGCTACATAAGAATAACAGATCCAAATATCTGTTAAGGTGACTGGGGGTAAGATAAAAAACCTGTCCTGAATCCTGAATCCCTCTGTTTCACAACAGTTTCAAATCAACACTGTTTATCTAATCAAAAATCCATTCCGACTTACCCCTACTCACCTTAATAAATAACAGCCTGTTATTTTTGTGCGGACGATAAATATGTATTTAAATCTCAATTGAATATTCTCTTAATTTCTTTTCGATTAAAGTCGAAAATCGTATTTGAAGTTTTGACTAGGAATGACTAGGCAGGAACAGGTAACACGAACTAAATGAATAGTTACTTTTTCGTAAATGTTTGTTCTTGTAATCACTGTATTTCAAACTCTGTGTTTTTGGATAAATAAAGAGATTTTGTATTTTATTTTATTAGTAAGAGTAAGAACTAAACATATTTCGAAGTAAATAATAGTTGTTTCTCTTTTTAGCAAGGGTCATTCGTTAATGAGGAAGAGAGAGACATTGATAACCTTGCCGTATTCCTTCCTTTGTGTGAGTGTGTACGTAAGTAACAGCCGTGGTAACAGTCTGTGTGGAGATTATTACAATGAAATAACAGTAACAGCCGCGGTAACAGTCTTATAGGGTCTGTTATTTTAAGTAACAGATAATTTATATTGTTAGGAACAATATTATTAATTGTTACTTTTAAATATCTGTTACGTTAAATACGCCTCACCCCTATACGGTTTCGCGCGCGTGCCGCACACCGCGCACTGCCAGGCGCGGCCATTTTGTTGTGAAATTGCTAATTTCTAGGTGCTTGTATGCATGACTCGTGAATTTTTCTATTCTATTTTTCAAAAATTGAAAGAAGTGAAGTGATTAAGAAGTATAATGTTTAAGGTGGTAGAATTTCAGGATTCCAGTGTAGGCATCATCCGCAAAGAATGGATGACTCCACGAAAGAGACAATGTCTCTGGCCGCCACACAAAATAATTTCCAAATTTAATAAGTGCCTAATGACCCAAGCAGTGCCAGACGAAAATTGGCCTGTGTATTCAATTCAACGTACTTTTTACGAAACGGGTGAGTTAAAACTTAATAACCTGTACGTACGGTCCCACTGTCACTCGGAGGGTCGGTTTCCTCGCGCAACCGTCTAGCTCCTGCGACGCCTCCGGGCGTCAGCGCGCGACGCCTGGAGGCGCCACCGTTAAAATATTATTTTGCTAACGGCATTCACAACTACCACGAGGTGCCATACCGAGAAGCCCCGCTGGCATACATGAATGCCACTCGCTTCACTCGGCTTAACCGCCTAAATAGCCTAAAATCACTTTTCTTTTAGGTAGAAGTGTAACATATTGTTTATACTTAGGTGCTTACCTATAGTTGTGAATCATACATACTTAATTTACTTATAACATTTCGGTCGGTCGGTGGGTCGTCCAGCACTTGTGCGAGCCACGAAAAATTGTGGTGGTTTTATCACCACTTTAGGTTGGGTAGGTATGATTTATGTTATCTTGTTTCAACAATATCAAGTAAAGTCGATCCATTGTTTTAAGCCTCGCGTATCGGCGCCTTTGATGTCTATAGTGGCGTCCTTGGACAACCTAGGCAGCTTTTAAATTTATGTTTGTGCTGTTGTGGTCGGTGAGAAGAGAACTACAGATGGCTTTTCAGTACCTAGCCAAAGTTTCAACTACCTACTGATTCATACTCAATAAGTATCAAAATGATGAGTAATTAAGCGGGTTCCTATAAGCCCTGGTATCTATACACCTTTAATAAAATATTATTTTACAGATGACATATCTAAAGCTAGAAAAAAATGTAAAAAGGCTGAAAGTGAATCGGAATTGGCTTCGACTGATATAGAAGTAGAAACAGAAAAATGGACAAGGAAGAGAAAAGTTCGTCCTCTTCTAATTGACAGTGATGACCATGATGAAAGTGATGATGAATGTCAAATCAAATATCCAATTCCACCAAAAATAATTTTACCACCAGTACGAACAACTAGTTCATCACCAACACTTTTACAAGATTTTATTGTTGGTAAGTAAAAATGTTTCTTGATATGTTATTATCACCACTTAAGATACAATACGAGGACAATACAATATACTTTATTGAACACTAAAAACAGAATGTACAATTAAAATGTGTACACACGGCTACACATCAAGCTATACATTTCCAGTTTACGGTGACCTCGCATTGTAGGGAAATCCTATACAATACGAGAGCAGCTTATACTGGAAATGTATAGCTTGATGTGTAGCCGTGTGTACATACAGGTGTAATAAAATTGGTATACAATGGTGGCCTTATTGCTATCAGTGATTTCTTCCAGACAACTTTAGGGTGATGTAAATAAGATGTGGCTGGCTAGTTTTTTACACTTTTATGTACAAGTGTCCAGTGAGATTGTTTATAGTTATCATAATAATAATAGTGCCCACTTTGCAGATTCTCCAATATCTTCGCATAACCCAACTCCAACTAATGCGGAAACCACACCAACGACATTGTTGTCACAACTTACACAAAAACCAATCTTGGAAAAAATTAATTCTTCTTTGGGTAAATATTTACAAAGTACTTTTTTACATCTTTACAATGGAGTTATAAAGTTTCTTGAACCATAACTCAAAATGGAAACATTATTGTTTAAATGGTCTGGTGAAACTTAAAACAATGAGATGATTATGGATGGATAATTATTTATTAAGTATACTTAATTTGATAGATTTTATTTATAATGGTTTTGGAATGTACTATAATATTATAAGAAATTTACTACTTTATTATTATTTTAGATGTCATTGCCGAATGTCTTGGACACATGAAAAGTGAAATTGAGGAACTGAAGCAAACTCAAAATGATATTTTATTGAGAATATCATCCCCTTCAACTGCACTAGCCACTTTACCAGTAGAGATAGACATGCCATTGAAATCACTTGACGATCTTGGAAATCTTAGAAATTGGCTTGAAGAAGAAGAACACAAAGAACAATTGGTAAGTCTATTAATATTCTACTAGAAATATACAAGCTTTACATGCAAGAAAGGCCACTGTACACTATGTAGTTATACTATTACTATTATGTAAAATATAATAAGAAATATAATAATATAGTATACATCATTGTTTTGGTTTTATTTATAATTGCATATTGACTTTATGAGTTATGTACTTTTTGTTGCAGATAAATAATTTGAGCTATATTGGTGGCAAAGGAACTGGCACAATTATCAGAAGAATTCTGGAACGTGTTTTCACCAACTCTTTGGCAATACAATGTAACTGGACTGGAAAAAATAATAAGTTCAGTTTGAAAAATTTACAATTGATAAAAGTCATCATAGGTATGTATGACTATCAAAATTACACATATTAGATGTATTTATTGTTATGATAGGTATTATTTTGAATACATTTAAATCAAATGTGATGCAAAACCTACAATCAAATGCTAAATAGGAAATATTCTTTTCGTTATATTATATTATAATAAATAAATTATTTTGTAGTATCTTATAACTTTATGGATTGTGTTGTTCTAAATTAAATTATGTTTACAGCTGCAGTGCGAAGAAACAAGGTGGCAGAGACAGCAACTGAATCTGAAATCACAGGTGTCATAACAAGCTGGTTTAGGTTTGCTAGAGACCGAAATGGCGGACGAGAGAACAGAAGAACAAGATCAAACTAATAACAGCAGCTCTACACAACATTATTCTGGACTATCTACAAGAACAAAAAGGCGTCATCGAAAGGCAATAAAAACTGAATTAAAAGGTAAATTAAGGGTATACGATGAAAGTAATGTTACTAGTAATAATTCGAGTGCAAATCCATCATTTAATTTTATCAATGAACAGCATAATAATAGTATATCGGAAGATTATACTGACAATTTTGATTCTGAAAAAAACACTTTCATGCATAATATTTATTCTACTGATAAAATTGAAAATGCAGGTTTTAAGGATACTGATCTTACGAAATCTCTTATTTCATGGTCTCAAGAGCATAACATTACCCATTCTGCTGTAGATGGTTTGTTGAAGATTTTAAAACCACTTCATCCGTTTTTACCTAAAGATTCGCGGACTTTATTACGTACACCAAGGGACATTAATGTTATAGATTGTGGGGGCGGTTCATTCATTTATTTTGGACTTTTCGCTCATATAATAGAGAGAGCTTCATGTGGCTTGATTAAAGAAAATTATCCTATAATTGATAGAAAAATGCGTCAAATGAATATTGATTTACTTTTATCTGTAAGTCTTAATATAGATGGCTTGCCAGTACACTGTAGTACAAATAAGTCATTCTGGCCTATTTTATGTGTGTTAGACCAGAGTATCAATACAAAGCCCTTTATTGTTGGACTTTACTATGGCGAAACAAAGCCACAAGAAGTGAATAATTATCTAAAACCCTTTGTGGACGAATGTATTGATTTGGAAAAAAATGGTATTACATTAAATGAACAAAAATATGCTTTTCGAGTTAGTTGCATTGTTGCTGATGCACCAGCAAGAGCCTTTATAAAGTGTATAAAATCTCACAATTCTCTGTATGGCTGTGAAAAATGTACCCAAGAAGGTATTTATATTGGCAGGACTACATGGCAATATCAATCAAACTTAAATCTTAGAACCGATCATGCCTTTCACAATGAACAGTATGAAGACCACCAGTTAACAAAGACTGTACTTACAAATCTTGAAATTGGATTAGTGACGCAAGTACCTTTAGATTACATGCATTTAGTGTGCTTAGGAGTAGTGAAAAAGTTGATCCGTGTTTGGATTGAACAAGGGCCAAAAAAGTGTAAGTTGAGTGCACTTAAAGTGACTCAAATATCAGAGAGATTGCTACAAATTAGTAAAAACAATTACCCGACGGAGTTTTCAAGACGACCTCGGCCTATACAGTTATTTAAATATTGGAAGGCTACAGAACTTAGATCTTTCCTTTTATACCTCGGCCCTGTAGTTTTATCTAACATCATATCAAAAAAATTGTATGAACATTTTTTAACACTGCATTGTTCAATTTATATATTATGTGGTGATTTGTGTGCCGAATTTGAATGGCGAGAGTACGCAAATAACTTATTGCATTGTTTTGTTCGTAACGTACCAATTCTATATACGAAAGAACTTCTTGTGTATAATTTTCACAATCTTTTACATCTTACAGCAGATGTTGAAAACTTTGGAAAGCTGGACAACTTTTCCGCTTTTCCTTTTGAAAATTTTATGACTAAAATTAAACAAATGGTTCGGTCGCACAACCACCCATTAGAACAAGTAGCCAAAAGAATGGGTGAATTGAAATGTATCAGTGAAAAGTCTCAAATATCAACTATAGTCAAAAAGAAGAATGTAATACAAAAGATAATTTTAGATAATAATTGCAATGTAAGTATTAATTCGTGCTTCTATACCAAGGATGGTGATATTGTTAGGATAAAAACCATTGAAAAGGTTTCCGATAGTACCTTATTTAAATTGGGTTGTGATTGTTTTGTTGATAAGACTGACTATTATAAAGTACCTATTGAAAGTAGTTGCCTAGGTATATATAAGGTTTGTCGTTCAAAAAATGTTTATATCTGTTCATCCATTTTAGATAAAAAATGTTTACTTCTACCTAATTTTAATGAAAATGAAACATTTGTATGTTTGCCTTTTGTTAATATGACGCTAAGTCATTGAATAGATTATGGAGTATATTTGAGAAAAACAAGCGACCCCTGAAGCGAAATTATTTCTCTTAGAAAGTCAATATTATTACGAACTTATTTACTAAGTATTTTTGGAATGCCTGACCGTTACTTGTAATGTATCTAGAACTGTCACATATCATGCATGATGAGTTATTATAGTCGTGCATTATTAAAATTGTAAACATATCTATTAAGATATTTATTTGTTGTATAAAATATAAAAGGTGGTATAATAATCAACCTTTAAAATTTTAAGAATGTCAGTTGAAAACATTAAACTAGCTGGTTGAAAGCATGGTTAGGCTTCAGTTGACGTTTTTGCTCAAGAGTGTATAAGTAACATTATTAGTATTAGTTTTATTTTGATAAAACTGCCTATTGAAAAGGACAGTCAACCGCAGGCCAGTGGAAACACTTTTGAAAATATCAGCGCTAACGCTATGTAATACAGTCCGTCCCAAATCCAAGCTGTTCCACTGATGTGTGGCTGACTGTAGGCTATTGAAATTAATTTCCAAGGTAAGATAAAAACTTAATATTATATAAAAGGTTGATTACTAAAAATATTTTTATCTGTTCATTTCTTCTGTTCATTTTTCTTTCCAATTTTAAGAAACATTTTATGTGTATGCCTAATTTTTTAATGAATAAAAGAGATTTATTTTAATATCATTTTTTATTTCTAATTATATTTGTCCCACAGCTGGGATACTGGAATACTACACTAAACCAAACCCCAACCGTTTGCCAACTGTAGGGTAACTGTCAATATTGTGTAAGAAGGCCCCACGACGCAAAACATCTATGGCCCTCTGTAGGAAAATTCTACAATGGCCCTTTGTTGTAGGCCACAACCAATGGCCCTCTGTAGGAAATTTTACAATGGCCCTTTGTTATAAGCCACAACCAATGGCCCTTTGTAGGAAATTCTACAATGGCCCTTTGTTGTAGGCCACAACCAATCGCCGACTGTAGGAAATTCTACAATGGCCCTTTGTTGTAGGCCACAACCAATCGCCGACTGTAGGAAATTCTACAATGGCCCTTTGTTGTAGGCCCTACCTCTATAAGATGGCCAAATCTAACCGTTGTCCAACTAACTAGGTGAACGTGGCCCAACCAAATGCCAACAATAAATGCTATTAGGGTACGGACCCTGTAGTGTAGGGCACAGCAAAAAGTATAAAATTAATTCATTATATAAAAATTTAATTTAATTAAAAAACAAATTAAATTAAAAAAATAAATTAAATTTTAAAAAAACAAGTTAAATCAACAACTAATTAAATTAAAAAAACAATAAACCAATTAATTAACATTCAAAAATTTTTAAATGTGTTCTAAAATTAATTGAGATCTTAGGTTGTGGTACATAATAATTATTTGGTTTGGTCAATAAAAATTTAACATAGTGTCATATTATAATATTTATCTATGTATGTATGAATGTACATAAACGACTAACTGCTTATGGTGTCCGTCATGGTCTACCCATGCGCCAAATTTTATCCAAATCCGTTCAGCCGCCGCGTTTTAGCGTGAAAGCGTAATAACAAACGAACAAACTCACTTTCGCATTACAATAGTTAGGACTAGGATTATAGTACTCAATAATCAATATCTTTATTGCTTTACCATAATGTGTACTTATGTGGTAACTATATAATTTAGAATTAGATCAATATGGACCCTGTAGGGCACAGCAAAAGGGTAGGAGAGAAGAAGTCCTGTTTTTCGAGATAATTAAGTTGTTTTTGTGGGAATAAGTTTTATCTAGTAGTAGTATTAGAGGCATGAGGCAAAGGGTGTACAAAAAGAAACAAAGAAAATAAAATTTGACTCAGGTCAAGGCACACAATATTCAGAAACAACTAAAAAAAAAAAACAGAAAAAGCCAGACAAAAAAAAATAGAACAGTACTGTGTGCCTCACGGCTGCGCCAAATTGGCCCAATTCAGCGTAAATGCCAGACAACTAGTGTCTGACGCTGGTTTTCTACTGGACCTTATGTTACGAGGACGTCTTACGAATGTAAATCAGTTTTATAGTGTGTAAGTGTTTTATTTTTAATTAAAAATAAAATAAAATACATATATTTATATGTTAAAAAAATATAATATTAAACTCGATTAGATATTTGTTTCTACATGCAGGATTTTTGTGATGTCAGGATTTTTGTGTGACGTTAGGTTCTCATGTGGCGATGTAGATGGCCGCCACACATATATATATGCTTATAGTAGTATGGATTCATTCCTTTTTAGACTCAAATTAATACAATAAGACTAGTCTCTTAGTCGTATTCATCCAATTTATCCTCGTCCATACAAAGGTTGTAAGAAATTGCTTTTAACAATAAAGGTACATTGTGCCATTTCTAATACAAAACATGTCTATTTTTTGTTTCGACTGAAATTTTCTACAAAATAGCTGTTCTTAGATTTATTACTGCTTCCAAGGTGAGATAGAACATTGACCTGGATCTACAAAGTTCAGTTTCAGTTTCTACTATATTTAGGCGTTATTAATCAATTGCAATTGTAGTAATATTTTCAATCGACTCAATTGCATTTATATGGTAGACGATCAATTTGCGCTTCAATGTCTCAATCACGTAAAAATTGACAATTGCAATTGCTCGTTTCGGACACCTATTAAAGTTTGGGCATTGATCTCTAAAAGTTTTTCCATTAGGGGTGCTCCACACTAGTTCGGGTCGACGACGGATTCGGCAAAAAAATGGCTGCAAAATCGAATATATGTAGATAGCTACTTATATTATATTCGGAAAAAAGCCTTAGATCGAATCGTGCCGAGCCGACAATGATTAAATAGTTGGTCGATCAGGAATAACCCGAATATCTGTAGCAATTGATTCATGTCGGGTTTGTTGTTCATTAAATACTGCTGAATTTAATGTGCCGATCCGAATATATGATTATGTAGCACCTCTTTTTTTTGGTGAAAAATCATCAAATGACTTCTCCCGCTACGGGCAGAGTGGGAGGGCGTGTCAGACTCTTACTGACTAAAACCCACCCGTGTTCCTTCGGTTGCCTTTATGCTGCCAGGGGCCACGGTATCCCTTTCGGACTTTCCCGCAACCCCGGCAGGCATCGGTTCCTCGGACCCCTTCACTCGCTGACATCTCTTTGAGGCGCGCGTGGAACACAACGCGCCGTCGACCCGGGCCTGGTCCTTATCGGACGGCGCACTACCCAGGGTTCAACGTCCGCAAGCCCGCGCCTACGGTGGCCGGGAATCGGCCTGCAATTCCTAACGCCCAGGGCTTCTCCACCTGCTGCGGCTAGAGACGTGAGGGCGCGAAGTTTACCTCTCCCTCACGCGTTCCGCATCCTCCTTCGCGAGCCTTACTGCTTCGCAGAAGGAGGTGACGGCCTTCCATGCCTTCTCGCTCCGTACCATGGCCTGGACCAGGGCCGGACGCGAGAGATCACCGCCACTGATCGCCTCCACGAGGACACGGTGGTGCTCTGCCCAAGCCGGGCAGATCTCCACATTGTGTAGCATTGTGCAACATTGGTACCTATTGTGTAGCACCCCTTAGGTACCAATGTTAAAAGTACAATGTCAGGTAAAGGACGGGCTATTTTGGGAGAAGCTTTTTGCTTCAGTCTTTAAGTAATTGGCTGTAATATATTTTTCGCTCATTTAGTGGTTTCGATATAGACTACCTGTACCTGGCTACATGTGTCCGAAGCTCGGAGTATAGACTTTACGGTGCTAATATTCTAATACTTGATACGTGATTGTTTTAAATTAAAAAGAACTTAATTAAAAGGTTGCTGTTCACTTATACAACACGAAGAATCCTAAGCCCCGTATTAAGAAACTTCACGATTAATACTACATTTTTTGAGGTTAAGGTTTGGATTATCTTTTAGCTCCCTCGTGGTTGCCCACATGGCAGCAGAAGCACCTCAGAGGTCTGGGTTCTAGCAGTATGACCTGCGCGGAAACCAAGCCCACCAATAGCCCTTTGGCCCCTCGGCTTTTTTCTTGGCCGCCGACACGGGGCAGCTCACCGTGACCTGCTCCGCAGAGCACCCACCCATCCTAACGACAGCGGCCACCACCTGTCCCTCCGTTACTGAGTCAGTAAGAGTCTGACACGCCCTCCCGCTCCACCCAGAGCGGGAGAAGTTATTTGATAATTACCCACCCAAAAAAAAAAAAAAAAGTTTTGGCTTATCTTTACTCCCGTTAATTAATAACAGGGTAACATTTTGTATCATCAATGTCAAACGAGCAATGGTGAACGCGGTACAATCATGAGCTCTACGAGATGTATGACGAGCCTACTATAATAAAAAACCGGCAAAGTGCGAGTCGGATTCGCGCACGAAGGGTTCCGTACCATTATCTATAAAAAGGCAAAAAAATAATGTCTGTTGTTGTGTCTGTAATGTTTGATGGACTGTGTGAAAGATGATATGGCTGAAAGGGGGTGACTACCGTGATGACGACTGATAGAGAAGTATGTACTTGTAGCGCTGAGCACAGATACATTTCAATAAGGGCTAGAGAATGATAATTAATTTTATCATTAACATAACATCACGCCTTGCTTCCCTGAAGGGATGGGCAGAGGTGTACCTGTAGTACACCCACATTTTGCCAGTAATGTTTTTAAGTCCCATGTAATAGGGGGCGAGCCTATTGCCATCTACCAAGCACAATTCCAGACTCCGGGCTACTACTGAGAAATTCCTGTTTTAAACCCCCAATAATACTTTGCCCGACTTGTGAATCGAACTCAGGACCTCATACTCAGCAGTAGCGCTTGCGACCACTAGACCAACGAGGCAGTCGCCTTAATATGTTAGCGATAAATGCTCCAGTTATTTATATGATTTACTACATTTTATTGTCAGCTAGCTTCACCCGGCCCGTCTTCGAACAGCACTAAGTACTTATCAACGGCACACCTACCTACCTACCACCTTAATAGCACCTACCAACTACCTGCCTAATTAATTGACGGATAATGACTGATCTTTGCGTTAAGCTCGTGAACGGGTGCTGCTTGTGGTGACTGGTGGTCTTGCTGACCATGGTTTTTGTTGCTGTTATTAGTAATTAACTGTTTATTTATTTTTACTTCGATGGTCTTAGTTTTCTCATTTTTGTTATTTCCGAGTTGCAGCTTTAATAGCTATATGTAAACGGGCACGCCCTTTATGCCTGGAGGCTTTCATTCGGGTATTAAGTTCTTTTTACTTTTTTGTTGGTATATTGGTGTGTGCTAGGTGACATATAGAAAATAATTTAATTTATGGTGTTGCGTTGCGTAATGTAAATTATTGTATAGAATCAAGTTTTTATAACTATTCAGACAGCTGGGGGGTTTGTTGCGCCACTTCTTCTTCTTCTAAAGCACTAGGAAGTGGTGAAGGGCGGGCGTTTTTGGGGGACTGTTTTATGTAATTTTGACGTTCGAAAAGTGCTAACTTTCAGCCTAGTTGAAAAAAAACAGCCTAGTTAGTTTGAATAAATGACTTTTGAATTTGAATTTTGAATTAATTATGAATTATTTTTTAATACTTATTTCTGCTATTCGGGGCGAATCGAACAAATCAAAAATCATAAAAATATGTCTAGTCGTTCTTAAGTTATACATGGTGTAGCTAATCCGACTTTGTTTGATAGATTATTTATTTATGTAGGTAACAGTTACAATGCGGAGTATCGAAATAGTACTGCAGTAATTCCCAATGCTGGCTAATAAGACAACAGACAGCGTCCGAACTCGAACAGAATAACAACTATTGACGCAACGAGTAGGTGTATATACTATAGGTTATAGAGGGTGATCCGATAAGGGGGATGCGCTGAGGTAGCCCGCGATATTCGTTTTTTTTCGCATTTTTTTGCAATTCGCAGCTCAGTATCAGATTTTATTGGTAACGAATATAATGTTTATATAATAATATATTTAATAAGGTTTTTATACAGAATAATAAATAGTCATTAATATTATCAATACAACTCTCAAGAAATTCAAATTGCTCGATTGATTTGCAATTTCTTTATAACGTGAAATTTGAGGCCAATTTTAATTGAAAGAGGTGTATTGATAATTTTAATTATTACTATTAAGTAAATGTATATTTCGTTGGTATTTTATATTTTATTTTTATTATCATAACACCTCTAACATGCAAAACACAAAACTCTTTAGACAATTTGAATTTTGCGCTCAAATTCTTTTGCCTTACGAAAGAGAGAAATATTAATTATTAATAAGGTTTTTTTTTTTTTACATAAAGACAATTTAAAAAAACCGCCCAAGTGCGAGTCGGACTCGCATGAAGGGTTCCGTACAATTATCTATAAAAAAGCGGCCAAGTGCGAGTCGGAGTAACATACTCGTAATATAAAAGTTCTTGTAGTTCGTTGTAACTTTGATCGATGTTTTAATAAATATTTGAGTTGATTGAATGAAAGGTAAATTGCGGTTTACGATTTATGACGTATTAAAAAACTACGTTAGATCTCGTTCAAACCAATTTTCGGTGGAAATTTACATGGTAATGTACATCATATATTTTAGAAGTGACAGGGGGGGGGACACATTTTGCCACTTTGGAAGTGTCTCTCGCGCAAACTATTCAGTTTAGAAAAAAAAGATATTAGAAACCTCAATATCATTTTTGAAGACCTATCCATAGAGTACCTATGGGTAAGGGTTGATGTTTATTTTTTTAATTTCAGTACCTATGGGGAACCCCCAAAATTTATTGTTTTTTTTTTCTATTTCTGTGTGAAAATCTTAATGCAGTTCACAGAATACATCTACTTACAACTTCAACAGTATAGTTCTTATAGTTTCGGAAAAAAGTGGCTGTGAAACACGGACGGACAGACAGACAGCCAGAAATGCCGAATTCATAAGCGTTCCGTTTTTTGCCATTTGGCTACGGAACCCTAAAAACGGCAAAGTAATCATATCTGTTGTATGGGAACCCCCCTTAAATATTTATTTTATTTTGTTTTTAGTATTCTTTGTTGTAGCGACAACAGAAATACATCATCTGTGAAAATTTCAACTGTCTAACTATCACGGTTCATGAGATACAGCCTGGTGACATATGGACGGACGGACAGCGCAGTCTTAGTAATAGGGTTTTTACCCCGTTTTTACCCTTTGGGTACGGAACCCTAAAAACAGTAGTTTATTTTACTATCTATTTCCGCAACTTTTGTAGTCACTTCACAATATTTTTTTATCAGAAAAAAAAAACGCACTGGAATCATGTAAGGACCGTTATAATAATATGATTACAGTGCGTTATTGTATTGTATGTGTGCGTTAATGCTCACTTGGAAATAGATCAAATAAAATACATTTTAAAATATTATTAATTACTTATTTTCATTAAATTAAAATTCAATGATAAAAAACGAATCCTAGACAGTCTTCTTTATATAATTCCAGTGTGTGACATAACACACCATAACAGACATAACGAACTGGAACAAACACACTCGTAATTTGTAACTTCAACAATGAATATCGGTCACAAATCAAGCGCGATTTCTTGAATAAAACTTGATATACTCTAGTCATTGACTCCCTTCTCTTTCATATCTTCATGGCAAGTGGGGTAATGGCTGATATTTGAGTTATTCTCGTGAACGGGTGCTGCTTGTGGTGACTGGTCGTCTTGCTGATCATGGTTTGGTTATTGTTATAAGTA
This sequence comes from Xanthia togata, assembly GCA_963853775.1. Taxonomy (NCBI): domain Eukaryota; kingdom Metazoa; phylum Arthropoda; class Insecta; order Lepidoptera; family Noctuidae; genus Xanthia; species Xanthia togata. The sequence continues at coordinate 2,934,966 of OY970811.1, read as the reverse complement.
ATTAACTGTTTTGTAAAATAAATAAACAGTTAATTGAACTCTCATTTATTTGGAACATTTAATTAGACTCGATGGTCCTAGTTTATCATTTATATTGTTTTGTATTGGTTGGTATATTGGCGTGTGTTAGCTGACATAAATAAGGCTATTATTTTATAATTTAAATTATGTTTTGTGTTGCGTAATGTAAATTATTTTTCATAGAATCAATTTTAACGCCACTTCTTCTTCCCAGCTAAAACATTAGAAAGTAGTGAAGGGTGGGCGTTTTGGGGGACTGTCTTATGTAACTTAGACGTTCGAAAAATGCTGATTCTCACCCTAGATTGAATAAATGACTTTTGAATTCCTCACACAATCCATCCATCTAAATAAATCAGTGTAGTAGGCATCTATTCATTATGCGGTCCAAAAATCATAAACCGAATAACACGATTTCACACATTACGTGACTGCGGTCGAATATTCTCACTATACAGGACGCTAGTCGCTCGCTATTTCAGTCTAGTTAATTACTAGGAACGTGACGTCAACGCGATGATCGCTTTTATTTGATGGTTATTTCATAAGTGAATAGATATTAATTTATGAATTGTATAGTGTCCGGGAATCATCGAGCTTTTAGTCTAGATACTATCGCACAGATATAAGTGACAAATACGATGTTCTTAAGACTAAAAACATTTTTTTTTATACACCCGCGGTCAAATAATACGGGTCTTTGACGAAAGTCCTTGTATCCTGCAAATTCATAATGGTTCATGCATGAAACTAACTTTATATTACAGGGAATTTTAATATTGTATGAAATAAACAACTTAAAATCACAACATAATTTTAAAACAGCTTTTGCTTTTTTGTTACAGCTTTAGTGGCAGTCATGCCATTTAGTTTAAATAGGTTTTTAATTGTTTTTTTTTTTTTTTTTTATATAGATTCTCTTTTATATTTTGTGAATGTGAGAACGTTGTAGGCATAACCGACTTTTAGATCTGTCGATCGTTTTCTATCTTGCTAAGTACCTGGTACTTGTTGATAGGCCTACAGTGTCCTCTCATACCTATAAACACTGTAACTTGAAAAGATTGTAAATACCATTTATTTTTAAAATAGTAACCGTGGAGTTTCTTGCCGGCTCTTCTCCATAGGAAACGACCAATTGGAACCGTGCACCTAGCTTCTGACGTTTCATAAGTGCCCTTGTAGGTTTATGTGAAATAAAATATTTTGAATTTTGAATTTTGAATTTGAAAAAGTTTAGATTTAAAATCCTCGAATCTGAAACAAATTCAATTTGCGGTTGTTTTACGTTTTGCTTGTTTTCTGAAATTAATTTTCAATCTGTTGTTTGGGATTTTGTGTCAAGATTCGCGCTTAGTTCCCTTGAAGTATGCTTCCATGTTTATTTTCGTTCACTGGGTGTCGGTAAAACTAAATCAATTTGTCATATTTACAGTCAGGAATAAATAATAGATAAGCCATTGATGTATTAAAAGGAGGAAGATATGTTACGCGCTAACATCGCAATCAGTAAACTTGGGCTCGGCGCACAACTACATGCACCGAAACACACATCTGTGATCAGTGTCATCTCACAGTCGCAAAGCTACAGTTACCGATAGACGAGGATAGAGATAGGAGACGACGCTAACGTGTGAGCGAAATCGCGTTAGCACCTCGCGCATTGTGTGCGTATCGTGTCTTTCACGCATGTTTTTAATATCTATCTCGCTCTCACAAATATGGCGAAGCAAACGTCAAAATATTATTGTAATTTTCAACAAATTAACATTTTTGGCTGTACTTACGAGTGGTAGGTAATCCCATGTGTCTTATTTTTCTTTCTTGCATTATTAAAGCACTGTTTAGCTGCACAAGAAGTCATTTTGATGCGTATTTATTACAAAAAAACTGAAATTATTGAGCTGTGTGATCTACGATGTTCCGTGCGTGACTGAGTGCTGGTCCTACTCAACTGGAGGGGAAGGAACTGAAGGACCAGGCGCTGTGAAGTCCCGTATCTACCTCTTTTAATACATCAATGAGATAAGCGAAATATTTATTACCTTATTCGCGATCTCCTGACTTTGATTATAATAAGTAAGTTAAAACTTGTTCCCACAAAAACAACTTAAAATAATAATAATTACAAGTATATATAAAGAGTGGAGGGGCGGGGGGGGGGCATAATTATAGGGCATCAAAAAATTCGTTCGCATCGCCGTCAATAGTAAAAGTGTCCAAAAAGCTGGTGATTGCGAGTGATTCTTTGGCCAAAGAATAGGCCAGCCCTCTGGTCACGTGAAGAGTCGACTAGCCGCTTGGCGACTCTTAAAACTTAATTAGCACCTAAGTACACATTATGGTAAAGCAATAAAGATATTGAGTATTGGGTTGAGGAAGGTGGGACATGGGACTTACATATTATAACTGGCGAAATGTGGTGTACTATAAGTATACATCTGCCGAACTCTTCGGGGATTACAGGCGTCATGTTATGTGTTGAGGAAGGTATTGTATATTCACATGACAGCCAAACTCAAATTTAAACCTTTCTTTTCAAAATTTTCTTTCCTTCACTTCATGGTGAATTGTAGTGACAAAGCTTTAAAATACCCTCCACAAGTAGCGATAATTAAATGTACGGTCAAGAAGCGAAAATGGCGGCTTCGGCCGGCGAACGCTACATCCAATTTGGTCACAGTTACTTTGCTATTTAGTTATTTTAGGTCTCCAAAATAGGAATTATTCGAGCTTCACAAAAAGAGGCGCAAACATTATATTAGAGTGTTCAATAATATTTTTACAAAAGTGAAATGGGAAATAATTGAGCTTCAGAATGTCATATTTTTACCATGCTATGATATTTTCTAATAAAGACCATGCTGCCACGAGAGATGGAGATAACTAGCGAAAATGGATGCACTAAAATTACATGCCGAACGCGATGTTACGATAAAAGACGTCCATTCATCTGTCTAGCCTTAACCAAACTAGGTTGAGGTCGATTTCCAGTCTACTACTAACTAGGTGCGGGTAAATGTCAGAATTTTGCAGGGAGCGACTGACATTTGACCTCTACAACTCGATTACTAAGCAATATATACCAAGTTGCTAAGTTCCTTACGAAGCATGTGTGGTGTGACTATAAATGATAGGCTGAGGAATAATGTGATATGGCAACTGGTATGACTGAGATGGTTTGGTCATGTTGAGAGGATGAATGAGGCGACTGACAAAATGTAAAATGTTTGAGAACGCCGGGAGGGGACGCCCTAGGAGGACATATTGGTGATGTTCTTCAGAAAAGTCAAGTGCGTTGTACTCGCAACCGGCGTGCGTGTATGACCAGATGTATGAACGTAAACGAAGCAAATGGAGTATGTAAGGATCGTAGCAGGTGGCGTTCTGTAGTTTCTGCCTACCCCCATGGGAAGAAGGCGTGAGTTTATGTATGTATGTATGTAATCCAGTTAACTGTCCCAATGGTCTCGTAGTCACACGACTGCTGAGGTCCTGGATTCGATTCGCAAGTCGGGCAAAGTGTTATTGGGTTTTTCCGTTAATTAGTGACAACCCGGAGATTTGAAGTTGGCGGTTTGATAGCCCGTGCCTCGAAAAGCACGTTAAGCCGTTGGACCTGCGCCTGATCTCTTTCCAGTCGCGTCCCATCGGACTATGAGAGTAAGGGAAGAGAGAGCGCAACTATGCCTGCGCACACTCTTGTGCACTACAACATCACTCGCGCCGAAGGCTAGTCTCCGGTCTTACTATCTTGATTGATATACTCGTACGAGATGCCACGAGTCTCAGTATCAAATATTTATAGAAATCTCGTACTTAGCATTCCATTCTTATTTGCACATTTATGACCAGAATACCACGAGTTTTGGCGTTTAAAGTATAGTCTATATCAGTCTATCTATGGCTCATCTTCAGTAGTTAAGTTTGGATAATGTCCATGAGAGTGTGCATCTAAATCTACTTGTAGGACATTAATAATGATGTAGGTCATAAGGTCAGTAAGCTTGCCAAGTTTCAGCACAGCAACTCATAAGATCAAGCAATTGGAGACGACCTAGTTTAGCACGTGTAACTATAATTTTATGTTGCTATTTCAATTATTTCCGTAATTCACCTCTAATAACACCGAATTAAAGCCACGTTTTGTAGTTTACGTGATTCTCGCTTCATACAAACCAAAATCACAAGAAAATTATATTATGATATTAGCAACCACAGTACCTCAGACCAAATTAAAAACCAAGACATGGCACTGTCAACAGTGACGTGAGACCGGTTTCGTAAACATGTGTGCACTTAGTGAGGTGTAGTTTGATTGTAAATGGTTGTAAATGTGTGCGTGTGACACGTTTATGCACAGTGCGGAGGTGTGGTTTTGGCTTGCTTCATTGTATTGTTCATAAAACTGAATTTACATTAACTAACCTATAAATCCGCCATCTTGTACACAAATTAAAAGCAAAATATTTTTGAATTTCGAACGTAATATCGCCCACAATCCTACACTTACACCACACACTGTAGCGAGGGTAACGAGGCGTGACGGCGCGACGCGTCCCGCTCTGACACACGTCTAGTAATTGAAAATTTATATCGATACACGCGAAATTTGTTACGCTACGGTGTGATACGCGGCACATTTGGGAATAAGGAGATTATTTCGATATAAATTAATTTGTGGAATTGAAAATGATTGCGAAAATGTCACCATTTTCTGTGAGCTGTGAATAAAGTTACAGGAATTATCTTTTATGCTTTCGTTTAAGAAGTCAGAACAGAATAAATCGTATACCTTTGATGAAGAAGAATTTGGAGCAAATTCACGCTTTTAATCACATATAAAAAGCGGCCAAGTACGAGTCGGACTCGCACAGTCACACACGAAGGATTCCGTAGTACCGTAATATTTACACTTTTTTTTATATACTTTATCGCCGAAAAAACTGGTTTCTTGTATGGGAACCGCCTTTATTTTTTTACTTTATTTATAATGTGTTGTTAGATGGAAAAACGGACAGCGGAGCCTAAATAATAAAGTCCCATTGGCACCCTTTGGGTAGGTACTGAATGTTAATAAAAAAAATGTTTAAAAAACTGTAAATTTAAATTAAATTAAGAGAGAATTTATATAGGTTATGCCACTCAGACTATTGTTACGAATCTATTGACACTTCATTAATCAAAATCGGTTCAGTAGTTTAGGTGATACGGTGGAACACACATACAATTAAAAATTTACACACATCATGCATACATAGACTGTTTTATTGTTTGTCGGGTAAAAAGTACGCATAGGTACTTCATTTAATATCTTCAAAGAAACCTTACAGCCTGACTTGTCTTGTGAGCCACCTTTTCCTTTAGCTTTGTGATATTTTTAATTCATAATATTTTTGTATGCTTAATAATTTATAAGCCTGAGATTTTCTGATAGCCTGGTAAAGGCCACAAGTAGTCTCTAGATGAAAGCTATTATAGGTTGATTTCATCTATATTTACTATTATTATAATATCTATCTAATATAATAAAGGTGCAGAGTTTGTTTGTTTGAACACGCTTATCTCTGGAACTACAAGTCGAATTTGAAAAAAATATTTTAGCATTGATAGACCAATTCTTGAGGAAAGTTATAAGCCTTTCCAGAATTTTTAGAAGAACAGGGTGTAAAGTTCACTCGTCTGCTATAGAAAAGGGAGGATCCTCCGACCAGACGGGTGTCGTGTCTGGCGGGCAACTATATGTCGTTCGAGCAGTAAATTCTAATTGCGCAATGCAGGATTTGTGTGACGTTAGGTCTTGATTTCGCGTAGTAAACTATAACTGCGCGATGCAGGATTTGTGTGACGTCAGAATTTTGTGTGACCTTAGGTCTTTGATTTCGCGTAGTAAACTATAACTGCGCGATGCAGGATTTGTGTGACGTCAGGATTTTGTGTGACCTTAGGTCTTTGATTTCGCATAGTAAACTATAACTGCGCGATGCAGGATTTGTGTGACGTCAGGATTTTGTGTGATGTTAGGTCTTTGATGCGTAGTTCGCATGTGGCGATGTAGGTGCCGCCACAAACTATTAACAAGTGAAAACGAAGTAATAGAGCGGGCGGAAAATGTGGCTGTTATTTTAGTCTATTGTGGTGTCTTACGTCGTCCACACAAACGAAGTCACGGGCTGAAGCTAGATTTTAATAATAAACATACAGCCTGGAGCTGACGTGTCTTGTCAGCCACCTTTTCCTTTATGAGAATAAGTTCAGTGATATTTTTAGGGTTCAGTACCTCAAAAGGAAAAAACGGAACCCTTATAGGATCACTTCGATGTCTGTCTGTCAGTCTGTCAAGACCCTTTTTTTCCCAGGAATGCGTGGAGGTATCAAGTTGAAATTAATATCAAATATATACATAGGTCTACGTTCCCTTGGAGCTCTAAGAAAATCAGGATTCTAAGTCATCGCAATAAAAAATACGACCACAAATCAAAATCAAAATATGTAGCAGGACCTATTGATTGGTCAATAGGTTACTTCTCTGACCAGGAATCATGAAATTTGGCAAGAATCAAGGTCTCACAGCACAAGTAAAGGATAAAGTTCGAAAATCGATAATTTGTAGTTTTATCATAAAAATATTTTTTTTGCGATTACAAACTTACATTTTCGGTTGGATAATTGACCGTGACGTATAACATGTTTTACAACTACAATGTTAAGTTTGTTTTTGGGATAAATTCATCCCGGAACTACGGAATCTTTCCTTGTGCGTGGTCCGACACGCACTTGGCCGCTTTTTTTATTCATAATATGGTAAAACCGAAACGATACTAGGTCGTGGCTCAGGGGTGTCTACGAAGAATAATTTTATATGCTTACCTAATATTTTATAAAACTAGACTAATTTATAGATGACCTGGTAACGGCCACAGGTTGTCTCTAGATGAAGACTGATTATCTTGGAGTAAGATTATTTTATTGATATTTTGAAATACAAATTGGCAGCAAAGCGTGAATGTTCTATGTATATGCTTTATGTATATTTAATATATAATTCTGTTTTTTTAAATAGCAAATAAAGTCGATGACGACAATTTTTCAAATGTCATACATAAAATAATACTAGACTGGATTCGAGAGCAAAATTCTTGAACGGAGATATTCTAACCATCTACAAAATAAATAAAAAACAAAAAACATTTGCATTTTTTTCTATATTTCAAAAAAGTACACAACCTTCATCGAGGAGGTACAGTCCCAAAAAAAAAAATCATAACAATGTTAGCTCATATTTTTCAGTGCATTTTAACTGTGTTTTTTTGCTCACTGTTCATCGGTACGGAAATTATTGTTAAAAGAGCGAACGATCTCGAACGCTGCAGATTCAATAGTTGCCCGCTCGACAGTTAACTCTGGATAGGAAAATATTTATGAGGAAACACCACCGGAGGACTTTAAAAATACTTGCCTTTAAAAACGCTTTAAAGATGTTAAATATTTGTTAGTCAAATTCAAACTCAAAACATTGATTTCAATTAAACCATTACAGGCACTTTTGAATTATCAAGGAGACGGTCTGTTAGAAATATGAAGTTAGTTGCCCATTCCAAAACATAGTAGGTACCTATGGAGAAGAACGAGCAAAAAACGATTGTTCAAACGTGATCCATACTTCCGTACTAATAATATAAATGCGAACGTAACTGTCTGTCTGTCTGTGACCTTTTAACAGCTCCACGACTGATCAGATTTCAATGAAAACTTTTTATCACAGTAGTACACCGAAGTGTAGTACGTCTACGGTAATCCCCGGGCAAAGCTAGTAATATTATTTCTCATATTTTGAAACGTGATTTATACAGGTTTTATAAATCTTAGTATTGTCACGGAATACAAGTACAGAAGATTCACTCCGCAAAATCATTTAAATAAATAGCGACTTGCTACGACACAATAAAGTGTAATTCAGGTCGCACAGCGCTAATTACCTACAGTTATATTCACCTAGAAGATGCCTCTCTTTCAATCGCGTAACTCTTATATCTTTTGACTACGTTACACTAACTGAATTGGCCCGACAAGTCGAAACCGCCACGTACTTGTAGCTTTATACCTGAAATGCGGAGTGTGCCTGGCCTGGTATTGTGTACTCTTGTGGTATAGACCAGCCCGCTGTCCAGAATCACCTATTCATTTTTAGTTCTTACGGCTTAGTTATAATGATTATTTTGTGTCATAAAAAGGTTATAATACTAACAGAACATCACGCCTGTATTCCTCGAAGGGTTAGACAGAGGTGCACCTATAGTACTCCCACATTTCGCCAGTTGTGTTTAAGTCCCATGTAATAGGGGGCGAGCCTATTGCCATCAACCGGGCACAAATCCAGACTCCGGGCTTCTACTGAGAAATTCCAGACGGAAAAACCCAATAACACTGACTGACCCGGGAATCGAACCCTGGACCTCAGCAGTGGCGGTTGCGACCACTAGACCAACGAGGCAGTCACCTTAATATGTCAGCGACAAGACAGTCTTTTAACTATTAAATTAAATCAAGTACGTTCTTGAATATTGATATACATTTAAACAGGGCGGAAAACTAACAGTTAGTTAATTATTTACCCGTTAGTTAGTAGTAATTAATATAATATACACATACAGACTGACTACATATTGATATTTTGGTTCACATAGGTCCTGAGCGGACGAAAATACTCGAAAATAAAATTCCAATATAATAAGAGCAGTGATAGCCTAATGGTGTGACCGTCGGACTGCAGTAATAGGTCTCGAGTTCGAACTCAAGGCACGCACCTCTGACTTTTCGGATTCATGTGCGTATTGTATAATTATCACTTGTTTTCAAAACGATGAAGGAAAACATCGTGAGGAAACCGGCATGCCTGAGGGATATTTATCGACAGCATGTGAAGCCAAGTCAAAGGCCCATAGGCGGCTTTAAAACTCTGACACCAGGTTAGTCACCAACCACTCGAAGATATGAAGAATAAAATTCCCTTATATTTACTAGTGACCGCCACTACTTCACTCGGGTGCAATCCACAAATGTGGCGACACGTCAATACATCGAGATTTCTTTACTACATACATAAACTCATGCCTTCTTCCTATGGGGGTAGCCAGAAATCATAGAACGCCACCTGCTACGCTCCTAATATTCCTTTCGCTGCTGATATTCCTTTTGCTTCGTTTACGTTCATACATCTGGTCATACACGCACGCCGGTTGCAAGTACTACGCACCTGACCTTTCTGAAGAACATCACCAATAAGGTCAGTATATGTCCTCCTAGACCGTCCCCTCCCGGCATTTCCACTCACACCTGCCTTGTAAATACAATTTGTTAGTCGCCTTTCATTCATCCTCTCAACATTACCGAACCATCTAAGCATACTCTTTTAAATTTTTGTTACTACATCATCTTTTAAACCACACCGTTGCCTTGTCACATTTTTTTTCAACCTATTATTCTTTACTATTTAAGTATATTTACAATTAATAGGTATATTATATGCATAAACCTTTCGGGATTAATTTTCTAAATGATGATGAAAAGCCATTGTGCCAAAACCCAAAGTCCATTGTGCAGTTTAGAAGAACTAACCGGTCCCACAGACAGACCCGAAAAACGACTTTATTTTATACAATTTATTTTATTTGATAATAGAGGATGCTCATTTATCAGTATAGGATAGTTCATACCAATTCCATGTATAGTACATACTAATTCCTTGCCATGATAGTGTAGGTACTTACTAATTCCATGCTGCCATGTCATTATTCTAAGGTAGCCATTTTATACTAAACTTTGGGCGACCGACCTCTCCTCAGGTGGAAAATACGGAGAAAACGAATTTTTACAGATATTTATTTATTTATTTAGGATCTCCAACAAAGGATATACACTTGTTAAATAAAAAATCGACGACAAAAGAATCACGTAGGTGTACTCCTTCACTTACAGGAGACCACAGCATGCATAATAATAATGTATAACTAAGCTAACAAAAATTAAAATCAAAATTCTATTCAAAACACATTTGGTAATAAAATTGGAAAAATAAAATTTAAAAAGAAATAAAATTAACAATGTCAAAGCCAATTAAAAAATTAGAAAATTAAAATCAAAACATAATAAAAATTGGACACATAAAATTAAAATAATATTAAAATAGTTAACAAATGGATAATTTTTTGAGGCATTTTTTATAATTTGCAAGAGAATCACAGATGTCAAACATATGAGACCTAGTTAGATCGATTTTTCGCCACCGTAAACCCCTATAGTGCAACTTTCATCGATGTCGTTAGAGCCGTTTTCGAGAACGTGATTACATATATATATGTATACATAAATATATATACAAATTATTCTCATTTAATAGTATAGAATAGATTAAGATCGCTGCAATATCGAACTGAATCATAGCATTCCACTACAGTATTTCAAATCGAATGTAAAGTGGAATACATCTCGTTTGTTCTCCAAGGCGGACCGGACTGCCAGTACGTTCACAGAGGCATTGTCGGAACCAAGCGGTTTAAGTACTGCTTTGACGTTCTGCAACTGTCTTACCGCAGGACTGTATCGATGCTTCATATGGTCTTGATAATAGAATATGTTATATAGGTAAATACATTTTGATTAAATCAGAATAGATTTGTGAGAAAATTTGCCTCTAACGTTACAACATCATTTAATCGTCCAAAACAGAGTTCAAGATATAACATTAATCGTGATAACACCGTGCAATTTAATTGCCTGAGGCATACTGTAAGTTGAAGCAACCTTATAAGTTGCATCGTCTAAACAGACACATATACAAGTCATATGCCCTGAGTCTGGATTCGTGCCCGGTTGATGGCAATAGGCTCGCCCAATATATAACATAATCAGCCTATAATGTTACCATTACAGGCCTCATCTCTGTGGCAGGGCTGTATACCACCACGCGGGCCTAGTGTAGGTTGGTGGATGTCACATGTCTTCGTATTTTTTGTTCTAGGACATGCCGGTTACTGCATCCACTGTCGGGAGGACACGGCAGCATACACTGGCAGAGTGTACCGCATGGGAGGAGCCATGCCGTGTCCAAGTATCAGAAGTCGGAGCCGACCTGTCGCTGCCGGCTGTCGCTCGTTCGATGGTCGGGAGCGCCGAGTCGTGAGTCGTCGATGCGTTGATCTCCTTCTGTGAAACCGTCATTTCGAAGAAGGCGACTGCGGAAAGGGAGAGAGAGATTGAGACCACTCTTCTGATTCGTATTAGGTGGACCAGGCGTCGGCGGAGATCGAACAACACTCTCTTCCAGTAAACAGGTCCGGAGGGACGGCGGACTCAGGGACGCCCGCCACCTCCATCCAGCAGGACCCGGGGTGACGGCGCGTAGTGTTCCATGCGCGACCCTATTTGACGTCACGGTGGGAGTCTCACAACTCACTCCCCCAGAGGCAAGAGGTGGCCCAAAAATCAGGCCGGCACCAGTTGGGGATCATAGAAGGCACACAAGATCTCATGATCCCTGGTCCAAGTGTGGGAAGGGAACACCGGTGTGGTTTTTAGTCAGTAGGAGTCTGACAGACCCCTTCGCCCGCCCCAGGGCGCAGTACATCCATGAAGAATTCATACCCCGGACCAAAAAAAAGAGGCTCGCTACACATAGGTCGTCTACTGTGTACAAAAATGTAAAAAACTTTAAAAAAAGCGACTCGAACAAACCAAAAAACACCAAATACGTAGAGATATCTAAGGCCGGCAGAGTTGAAGGTAATATAGGAGGGCCTATATGACCTTTAACTCTGCCGGCCAACTCTATTGTATTAGTTACTAGCGACCCGCCCCTGCTTGCACGGGTGAAATGTACTGATGTTACGTCAACATCACATTGTTCATACGGTTAAAAAAACAAAATGCAGTTTGAAACTGCTGGATGATTGTGGAGTTTGGACGTCCAAATACTTTTATTAATTCAATCATACATTTCAATTATCATAGTTCCTTAATAGCCGAGGAAAGGTCATTGACCCCTGTCAGTCATGGCGCCACGCCGCGCGCCGTCAGCCATAATTATTTTGCTGCGCTTAATTTTACGCTCTAGCGAGTCATATTAGGGCACACGCTAGTAAATAATAATTTCAAAGGGTCGTTATCGAAATCGATAAGGAGGACTATATAGTAACGAAATATTGTATCACGGTAAATCATGGAAATCAGTCCGAACTGAGCTATATCATTTTATACAGAGTGATTTTTGCGCCAGAACTTAATCCGAAACTATGGGTTATATAGCAAAGTGGTCAAAGGAACCGCACGACCTGAGTTTAGGAGAAAAGTAAAAACTGCGTTTTTTTTTAATTTTCTTCATGAACCAGGAATCTAACCCGATTTTATTTTAAAGGCACAAATTTCAGTAGTAAAATCGTCGTCGCTAATAATAAGGTCACATTCCATAATATTGGGATTTAATTAATTTACAAAATGTGGGTGTACTATAAATTAATAATTGACCCCCTCTCCCAGTGCCTCACTTTATTTCAAGTTTCGCAAATAATCTATCTATACTAATATTATAAATTCTAAAGTAACTCTGTATGTCTGTCTGTTACCTTTTCACAGCTAAAACACGTAACGAATTTCGATAAAATTTGGCAAGGAGATAGATGGCATCCTGGAGTATATAGGGTACTTTTTGTCACAAAAGTAATCCTTGATTAAGGGATATAGGGGAGTGATATAGGGGATGAAATTTTGTATACGTAGAAAATCCAGCATTTCTTAAGTTAGGGATATGAAAATTCAAATTTATGCTTATGGAAAGTAATAAATAATTACGCATTTCAGCGTTTTTGTAAAATCATCCCCCAAAGGGATGAAATAGGGGATGATTTTGAAATTCTTTTTATTTGTGTCTTCTTTTCAAGAGATTTAAGGGATTGCAAATATAGTTATAGTCCGTATCTTGAATTAACATTTAGTATTTATTCGATTAAAATCGGCCCACTCATTCAAAAGTTATTACAATTTAAAGTCATAAACTAACCTTTCCAACATGTAGGTATTATATGTTCAATGGCGGAACAAGAGTAGGTATTACAAATGAATGGTGATAATAATATTTAGTCTCAAAGCTGTACTTGCTCGGCTGGCTGAATTTCCAAATTCGGATTGAAGAACAAACTTAACTTTAAAATTGAAAAATAAATTTTGATAGAGTAATTACAGACTAAATGTTACTTTAAGCATGGCCTATGAATTTTTGATCCCAGATTGAAGAACAAACTTAACTTTGCAGTTCATATATAACTATAAATTTTCCTCTTTACTAGACCTTGCTTCTCGCCAAACTTCATGCTCCTGGGCCAAAGGGAAGTACCAAATTGACTGGTTTATTCGCGAGTGTCAAAATATGCGTAAGCGGCATACATGGACGTATTTTTTTATTGCGTTTATTTGGATGTTTGATTTTCGTTACAGCTCCAAGAGACTGCAGATGTTTTTTATATATATTTCAACTTGATGCCTCCTGAGAAAAAGGATTTTTTTTGACCGATAACGAAGTCATCTATCTATCTTTAAGGGTTTATTTTTTTTCATTTTGAACCCGAAAACAGATTTATTATCTGCCTGTTACCTTTTCATGTCGTAACGGCTGAAATGGATTTAGATAAAAGGATAAACTATGACCTGAGTTAGAACATAGGATACTCTGAATCCCGGTAGCACATTGCTGTGGGATATTTTCCGAAATCCACGAGGGCGAAGCCTCGAAAGAAAGCTAGTAAATATTATAAAACAAAGCCGCTTTTCGCGTTTGTCTGTATGAGCGCGGTATTCACCATCGTTTAGAGAATTTATTCCGAAAGGTTTATGTATATAATACCTATGTTAATATTAAAGTTACGTTTACCTAAGAAATTTCAATGTATTGTCAAGTCGTAAAATACGTGCGAACTAGGAGCAGGGCCTCAAGTCTGCTATTACAATAGTGTCAGAATGGTCTGTCATTGATTTGATAATTGTTGATTTTGACAAGTTTGGTAATCTACTAATATATTGGCGTCATTATGACTTTCCAATGGTCAGCCACACTCCATTCAAAGAAATGGCATCTATTGGTAATCTCGTACATAATGACAAATTAATGACAGGCGGTAATCTGCTAAATTTTTGACAGTTCCTTTCAAAATTTCAAAATACAAAAGTCATTTATTCAAACTAGGCTGAGAATCAGCACTTTTCGAACGTCAAAATTACATAAGACAGTCCCCCAAAACGCCCACCCTTCACCACTTCCTAGTGCTTTTGCTGGGAAGAAGAAGTGGCGCAACAAACTCCCCAGCAGCACAGCTGTCTGTTCAGTTAGAAAAAAAATAAAAAATGATTCTATACAACAGTATGCAAGACAATTTACAATATGCAAAAAATAATTTAAATTAAATAGCTATAATTAATAGCCATATGACAGCTAGCACACGCCAATATACCAACCAAAAGCATCGAGAACTATACTCAAGCAGAAATAAAAATAACTAAAAGTAAACAATATCTAAAAAAAGAAAAAGAAAAAGCCTCCAGGCATAAAGGGCGTGCCCGCTTACATATAGCTGTAACTAGAAGTTACAATTGATAAACTAGGACCATCGAGGTAAAATAAATAATTGTCGAGGTCGCTAACCACATATTGCAATACAACTCATAATTTTTTTTTAGTAATGAGTAGATTATGTCAGCACTAAATTAAAATAAAATTAAAATAAATTGACTTATAAAGTAAAATTATAAACAATTATATAAACTCATATAACCTGTCAGTAGGTAAACTAATTCTGGAGAAAGAACATTTAAACATTGTCTTGAGTTAATCACAGCGACCATCCATTCTTATCATTTAAGTAGTCGTTGATAGAATAGTATGCCTTTGAACAAAGGTTGGACTTTAATTTAGTTTTAAACGCATTAAAAGGCAAATCTAGCAAAGAAGAGGGTAGCTTGTTATAAAAGGTTATACCAAGCCCAACAAATGAGTTATGAACCTTATGAAGCCGGTGAAAGGGAGCACGTAGTTTATCCTTACTTCTTGTGTTAACATTGTGAATATCACTGTTTTTAGTGTATAAGTGTATATTTTGCCTAATATATAAGATGTTGGCGAAGATGAATTGTGATGCCACTGTGAGAATACCGATATCTTTGAAAAAATCTCTTAGAGAAACTCTGGCACCTAGCTGGTAAATTGCTCGAATAGCTCGTTTTTGGAGGACAAATATATTTTGAATATCTGCAGCTTTGCCCCACAGCAGAATACCATTACTTTGATCAGTGACCTAATCGTCACTGTGCAGTCATTGCTTTTAATTCGTTAAGAGTATCGTGTTTGTGGAATACAATGATCAACCAATGATCGACCATTATGAATTGAGCAAATTACGAACTTTTAGCAAAATGACAATGGGATCGTGTTGGAATGACGAATTTATCAAAATAGCAGACTTGGGCCCCTGGTTGCTAGTATGATTATAAAATTATTATTAAAGTTTTGACTATGGAGGTGGATGGCGACCAAAGAAAGAATAGACAAACTGTACAAACAAAACGCACGTTACAAAAATACTTATAATACGTAAATATAAAGTAGCCAAAAGCTTTGTAATTAAGCAATAAAGCATTCCTTGACCAGAGACCATAGACAATTTACATCGTGTAATTGAGGCGTTTAAAATCAAAGGCAGCTAAATCCACTCCTGTTATTATATGTTATAAACTCACAAACGGTAAGACATTGCACTAATATGTTAGAAGAAGGCTATTGACTTATTACCTCCATCCTTGGCTGTGAAAAGGGGTCTTGACAGACTGATAGACGTACTGTCAACAAAATAATCCTTTATTGGTTCTTTTTAACCTACAGAAGAATCTCTAACGTACGAAATGTTGCCATTTTGAATATTATATGTATTTATATAAACATTTAGGATTGAGTTTTGTATTAATTTTTATTTCTTATTTTATTATTTTATTATTATGCAGTACCGGTTGACGTCATGTCGCTGAAAATTTGTGCTAGGTCTTTGTCTCGCAAATTATTAAGTCGAGTGATGGCCGTTTTTCGTGGATGTGACGTATTTTTTCCCCCAACTTGTTCTTTTCGTGTATATGTTCTTTCTTTACGTCAAGTTTACCGCAAATAAACGTATTTTCACTTCTCATGCTCTGAAAGTGCTTATTTGTGCAGGATAAAGGCTGCACAAAATCTAATTTTGTGCACTAGTACATTAACGTAAATAGAACTCATAAATGTATTTAAATTAAGGCAAAGAAAATGAGCCATACAGCCGAACACAATAAGAAGTTCATAGATAGAATTTGTTATTTTATAATAATTATTTACTTTAATTTCTTTGCCTTATGTATTTTTAAGACACTTTTGTCTTAAAAATAAATTTTAATATTTTTTTTACTTAAATTTTAATATCTTTATATTAAAATTTAAGTTCAAGTACGGCAGGTTATTTAATTAATTTAATAAAATTATTATTACAAAATTAATTTAATAGTAGGCTGTATCGGTCTGCAGCCCAAGCCTAATATCAATGTCGTAAGATTTAAAAAAAAATAAAGCGGCGGAAAACAGCTCTTGTTTTTTCGTACGTTTATTAACCGTTAATATGCCGGGAAAAACAATTTCCTTCAGTATTCAAAACTGTACTAATTTTACTTTGAATTTTAATTAAAGTAATGTTATGTTATACTACTGTTTTATTTCCTCGCAATCGAAGTGAAAAGCAGAGTTAATAACTCGACCACAAAACCATTTTATCCTCGAAATTACTATCAGCCCTAGCTTTCGTCTCGGGCTGCTAAAATTCTCGGATGAAAATGGTTCGTTTTGTGCACTTGTTGTAAAATCTACTTTCTTTTTTCTTACTTTATTTTTCAATAATTATATGATATTATATCCCTTCTATATTACCCGATGGGTTTGGCAGAGGTGTTAAGAACCCACAAACAGTTATGTTTTAGCCCCATGTAATAATATGCAAGCCTTCCGTACTGTTACTGAGAATGTCCTGATGAAAAAACCCAATAACAGTTTTTTCGACCTGGGAATCGAACCCAGGTCTTTCCAGTCAATGTAGAGACCTCTAGACCAACGGAGGCAGTCTACCCGTTCACTGAGTCTACCACCTTTCGGATTTTATTAGACTTACAGTCTGTTGAAATGTTGATCTTATTTACTTACATCAGTTTCTGAGAAAAAAAGGTCTTGAAATTGAGACAGATAGACGGACGGTCAACAAAATACTACGGTCTATTCCTAAAGTATCCCATAAAAGTGTAAACAGACCCTGTTTACCTTTTTTGTTATTGTTTGAATTACTTTATTCAACTGTAATTGAAAAGTTGTCGACGAAAATTAAGGTTATTAAAATTAACCAAAATTGATAAATGTCAAAACAAATTTAAGCGATTTAAAATAAGAAATCCAAGTTTAAGTATTCAAATTAAAGATCTCAATTTGTAAGTGGCACTACAGAAATTGGCATCCACAGGTATGTTTTTGATCCATTTCTTTACATTTTGGTCAGACACTTTTGGAACAGATAATAGGTACTTTATTTGTTCAGCCCAATTTTAGGTGCCGAAAGATTTCTAAACAGGAAGAGCAAGATTCTGACGTGTGTAAAAGCTGTGTTGTAAGTACTAATCTTACCATTCCGCACAACCACATAAGAGACTCGTTGGTCTAGTGGCCGCAAGTGCTGAGTCTGGTCCCGGGTTCAATTCTTAGGTCGGGCAAAGTCTTATTAGATTTTTCCATCAGGATTTTTTTAGTAGCAGCCCGGAGTCCATGTCATGTCAATAGACTCACCCCCTGTTACGTGGAAATTAAACATAACTGGCGAAACATAAGTTTACTTTAGGTACACGTCTGCCTAACCCTTCGGGGAAAAATAGCGTGATGTTATGTGAGAAAATTCTAAGGTAACATTGTTAGAAAGCTGTGTTCTACAAATGTCATCATTGCGCACTAGTAGTCTGAGTCAACTGAGAGTAATGGGGCGTATGGATGCAGGGATTTCCTCTGATACAGGGATTGAACTACAGTTTGCCTACTATATTATCCTGTCACACAGTTCTATTAAAGGGAGAACTATAAGAAAGTACTGCTAAAAGCTCTCGGATAAAGTGCCGTTGGCGGCATAATAGTGGCGCTGCCTCGGCTTGGCCAAAGTGCATTGTCAATGTCACTATCACTTGATTTTTTTTTATTGTTGAGGTTAGTTCGCTGTAACACAAAAGATTACATTTTCTTGTGCCTACACGGACCCTGGACGTTGTTTGGTCACAGTTTTAACCTAACCTAACCTACCTATTAGCCATTTTCATTAAAATTTGCTAAGCCAAGGGGGTTATGGCTACACTTCCACTTTTATTTGAAATTGGGCTTAATAGTTTGAAACTATCGATAGTTTAAAGTCCACAAAAACTGCCCAAGGACGCTCACTCTCGAATGCAGGCCTAGAAAAGCGTTACAAATGGAAAATAGAAAAAAAATTGCTGAACTACTTTCCTACTTAAATTAGCGATTTTCGAAAAAAAACTCGAACAAACAAAAAACGTGCGCGTTCGCAGCTTTAACATTGTAGCGGTTACACCGCCACATACGAACTACGCATCAAATACATGACGTCACACAAATCCTGCATCGCGCAATTAGTTTACCGCGCGAACAACATAGTATATAAGACTATCCGACATCAACAGTCGGGCAGTCGGCCCGCCAGACAACACCCGTCTGGTCGGAGGATCCTCCCTTTTCTATGGTGGATGAGTGAACTTTACACCCTGTTCCACATGCTCCAAAAGCATAATCAGCCTATAATGATCCCACTGCTGGAACACAGACCTTCTGTTTCCGTGAGAGGGGTGGGCAGCAATCCACCACGCTGGCACAGTGCGGGTTGGTAGATGTCACATGTCTTCGAATTTTTGTTTCTAGGACATGCCGGTTTCCTCACGATGTTTTCCTTCACCGTTTTGAGTGGAGTGAGAGTGGTGCTGAATTATTTTACTCAAAGTAAAGTGCCTGCTCGGGTTCGAACCCACGGCATACAACTCGTAAGTCATGGCCACTGCCACTGGGCCACCAGGGCTAACCTAATCTAACCTAACACCCGCGAAAACCATGAAAACAACACTCACGATGAAAAATTTGTACAATTTACACTGAAAGTTGCATGCAGAGGGCAAAACGATTTTTCGTTACGTGACGATTTTCTACAGTTTATTCCTACCGCAAGGCCGCATTGAAGAACTTCGTTCCAAAAAACACACAAAAAGTTCATAAAGTAAGTAAAGTAATTAATTCTAAGCTACCACTGACTCCAGCTATATCACAATATTACAGAGCATAGCATATTCTGGAAAAAGAGTAATCCATTCATTATCACCATACCTACATTTTGGTATACAATAAATCATATTCCATCTATCTAACATCACAGTGATCAAAAACCAGTCACTACATACTAGCCTTAATTTTTACCAAAGCCAAGAAAAATACCAAGCAAATAAATTCACTACATTTTCCTTTGGAAGTCAAAGCAAAGAAAATACCGCTGCATGCTATAACTTGCACCCCACATACCAATAGATAGGTAACGAGCCGTAAGGGTACCGCGTCACTTGTCTACCGAGCGCTCCTCCGGTAAAATTTCAATATACACACACCCTATCTCCACCACACACAGGAAAATATACTCTAACTTACAAGCATAGAGTTAAAGTTTGCCTGGGACAAGCGACCTTTCAATACAGGATGTTGCTCCGTCAACTATTCGGAAAAACGTTCCATTTGACTAAAACGTGATTTCTGTCAATAATAATGTGTTTTTGCTTTTCACTTGAATGAACTCGCTGTTGGGAATAACTTTATTTTGTTTTGCGGAATGTGTAAAGAATAATAAATTTTGTGTTGGGAAAATATTGTGGAGAAATATAAAGAAAAGAATAGCGATTGATGTGAAACAGTTTTGTTTCAATAATTGTGTTACTTTGAGATGCTGAGTGGCATAGCGTGAAGGTGAAGCTCGCTTCCACCTTTGGCATGATCATCACTTACCATCCGGTGAGATGCAGGCCAAGAGCTTCCAGAAAACGAATAGTAGCATATCGTGAGTTGACATTCGTCACCTAAATAAAAAAAATAATTAAAACAAATTATAGAAACTACAAATGGTAACAAAATAACTCATAATTTTGTTCAAAGGTACATTTTGCAAAGTTAAACAAAGAACAAATTGGAAAAGACAACAAATATTTTCGAAAACCAAAATAAATACCATCAAAAAACTGATTTGAAAAGTTCTAAAATGTTATTGGTAAAAAACAGTATTCAATCAACAACAAAAGTTCATTAAAAAGTGTTCCAAACATCCCTTCACAAGCCGAACCTGTCGTCCTGTCTAACATCACGCTAACAAGACAGTTAAGTCGATCGTCAGAGCGAGCGCCCGACACAATGCCGAAATACTTCGCAAGACTCCGTAACTGCATTCCCGAACTTATGCACGTAATTTGAACATACTTCGGTACATTCAATTTATCACAACATGTCTTCCTTACGTAACGGTATTTACCGGAACTTTTACTTGGGTAGTTTGGTATATTAATACCGGTTATTTTGAAGGAAACTGGTTTATTAAGATGCCTGAAATCTAGGCAGTCACTACTTTGCCTAAATAAAATATTCAAATGTAGAATAGTTTTCAACCTGGTTTTTTTTTTGGATATAGATATCATACAACGTGGCAATGCTTGTCAGCCTTTTGGACATCTCCAAATTCATCATTGTCATCCTATTAAAAACTTATATTAATGAGCAATAAATAGCCGTAATGTAAACAATTTTTTACCGGTGTCTCTTTACTTGTCATAACGATGCCACAGACACTAAAGGCATAGACAAGTAACTGATGTTACGTCGGATGCGCAGACACGCGGACTTTTTTTGATTTATTTTTATTTAGTATTTTTGTTTTTTCTGTATCTTTCCGTGTCATCACTGCGGGCCCTATCAGAATGCCAGCGCTGCGGCATTTATTATTAAATGTCGCAGCATCATGCATGCATGAGATAGGAGCCTTTTGGCCTCGCACAGGACTTTCTGCTTTATTTTAATTTTACTTTGTTTTTATTTGTATTGTTTTTTTTTTAATTTTTGATGAGTGTGTGTTTAGTTTAATTGATATCTCCTGTGCTTGTCCCAATAAATACTTTTCTTTCTTTCTTTCTGTATTTCTCCTGTTGACAGCGATGCGGACAATTTTTATGATGCCCTATGATTATTTCCCTTTCCTTTTTTACACATAGATCTACGTATTATTATTATTATTTGTTGGTATACATTTTTGTATCTCGACACTATGCCGGTTTTTTGGGTAACACGGGCCAAAGCCAAGTGCTACCCCTGAGAGTAGGTACTACTTAAACTAAGTGATAATTGGTGATGATGTATGGCGTGGAGATAATTATGTTTTGACTTTGTGTTGCAGTGGTGAATGATGTCTGTGCGTCATTGTCGTTCTGCAGGAATTTTCGGACAATTCTGCAAGTGTTCAGGATAGCAGCTTTCTGTAGGGTTTGGTAGGTGGAGGGAGCTACGTCTAGTGTTTTTAAAGATTGATGCAGTTGTTTGGGAATGACACCGGTTATTATTATTATTATTATAAGACTGAAAGCTTATACATAATATTATTTAAATATTAGTTATTTCAACATTGTATTTGTTGTATCATTAAATTATAAATTAAAGTCGCTTTTCGTGTCTGTCTGTGTGACCCCGTTGTTTATCTAAACTACGCAACAGGTTTTGATGTGGTTTTTACCATAATTTAATTAATTTATTCCGAAAGGTTTATGTGAATTATACATTCATAAAACATGAATAAAACAAAGAACTTTTTTTGTCAAGTCGTAAAGGCCGCTAGTATTTATAATCTACATTAGAATATTTGGTGTGGTACGAGAAAAGTAAAATAAATACCTACATTTAGAAGCAACCTGTAGATAATTGACTCACTGCAGAATAAAGGCTTAAACGAGAAAAGGTGTGAGACACACACTTACTCGCTGCGCTTTGCCAACTAAACTAGGAGAGCTCTTGACATTAAGGGTACACTAGACGACGCCCCTCAGGCGTGTCGGAGCCCGTTTCGGGTGACCTGTCAAAATACGACTTTGGTGTCGAAGCCCGTTTCGGGCTAGCACTGTCTGCCGTCAATTATGACGGAAATTTCCATAAATAACCTGTATCTATCCTGTTCTAACTTGCACAGAGTCTAGGAAACAAAACAAGAAAGATATATTGTCCTTGTCAAGTACATTACATGAATCACTGACGCGTAATAGTCGCTATTCGTTCGGCCGCTCAGTAGAGGTTGCGCGCGCACCACGCGATCAACAAAAGTCCGCCAAAAATTACATAAATAAAGTGAAAGTGCAGTGAAAGTGAGTGTAAACGTGTATAATATCATGCCTGGGTAGTTAATAAACAGTTTTAACTACCTGTAATGTGTAATTTATAAAGATTTCAACAGAAAATAGTGATTTTTGTGAAAATAGTGACCCGTTGCGGCGGCATAGTGACATCCCGCGCCGGCCGGAACTTATTTCGAGGTAATACTATTAGTAAATATGTGAATGATAGAAACTGTCGCTATTACATATGTTTATATGTATCGTATTATTGATATTAGGCATTTAGTTTAAATATTATCGTATTATACTTGCATAAAATTGAAATGAAAAATACCTACTCGGGCCGCCAAATTCGGTTGCTGTTAGGGCTCCTCATAGGGCGTTTTTGTCGTTGATTCCCATAATGTTTTTGTAAGGCAGCATGCATTTTTATTGTACTTATCGATTTTTAAATATCTTAAAAATAAAGAATGTTAAGTTGTATTTTAAAAAAAGGATCCGAAAGTAAACTGAGACCCTAAGTTCAAGAGGTAGTTTTTTTACGGTTTTTTTGCGGGAGGCATTTTTCAAGTGGTTGGGTTGGGTATACGATACATTCTAAATAAATATTTGTAGCAGCCGAAACTCCGTCTGTGATATGCATGTTAAAACCAAACAATAGATTAAAATAGTAACCCAAGCCACTTGGCCTTCAGTTACAAAGGAATCGAACAATGAATAGACCCTATTGTTATCGCTCGGCGCGCACGGTCAAACACGATACACGATATGAGTCACGATAATGTAAACATGTGTGATAAGAAAAAAATGTTCATGGAGGTGTGTTCTTTTTATTTATTAATGTGAAATGATGTATATTTATGAAGATAAAACAAATACTTTTTGAAATAATGGTTCTATTTTGTAATTAGAACGTCTTTTGTACCAAAAACTGGGAAAACCCCCCTAAATAAATTCTAATTAGAATCGGTATCTAATTAGAAAATAAAACTGGACTAATCCATTTAGAATGAGTTAGCTTATTTAGTAATGATTCCAGGGACATAACTTCTATACAGCTACTTAGCGTAATTTAAGAGATATTGTTGTTTGAATCACACGCGCCGTAGACGCGCGTTCACGCGCCTTACCCTGCCCCGCATGTGAACTTTTACGCGCGCAAGTACACGCCTGAGGGGCGACGGCTCGAACTCGTTGGTGGGCGTGACTAATATGCATGCTAATTAGACTAATTATATATTGATTTATTTTCTTTTATTAATTTAGTATTAATATTTAGTTTTTTATTTCTTTTTGTATATATTTATTAATCTATTTAGTGAAATAGATGATGATTTATATTGAAAACGAGCGCTCATGAACAGACGAGAGATGAAGTTCATGAATATTAAGAAAAAACTACTGGATGTATTTACTCAACATAAAATGATTTGAACTATTGAATAAATTATCTATACCTGTACGGATTTTGTCATTTATTTTACTACATAAGCTATTTATTTACGACCAAAGTCGAGTTAAAATTAGTGTTGAAATATGGAAATTTCGACGCTCATAACTTCAAAACATTTTTTTTTCCAATTCTGCTTCCGTACAGGTCTAGATAATGACAAGACAAATTGATATAATTTTTAGTTTTGAACGTCAAACGTCAAACGTAGTTTGGAAGAATGACCAACTAGCCTACCCTTAAACTACGTAATTTTCAATAGACTATGGTGATAACTTAAGCCTAGCTGGAGTGCTCTCGTTAGCCCGTCAATAAGGCCATAGCGGGATAGTGCATTGACTATCCATCTATACTCCATACAAATATTATACGAGTAGATTCGAAAATAACTGTGTTACATGTTTACGCCTCGGCTAAACGGATTAAATTTGGCAAACGGATAGAATAAACGGACTACTAAAATAAGGTCATCGACCTTATTTTAGTAGTCCGTTTCCATGGGATATCTTCCAACATCCGCGCGGGCGAAGCCGCGAGCATATAAAGAAGCTTTGTATTTTTGTTTGTAATGATTAAACTAAAAACTACTGAACCGATTTAAAAAATTCTTTCACCAGTAGTATGCTATATTATCACTGAGTAACATAAGCTATAATTTATAAAGTTATCACGGGGGCAGAAGCTTGTAATAAATAAATTGACGTCCGGAAAACCTAGTAAATAAATCAATACTCAAGATAACAGCCGATCAATACATTTTCGAACTACAACGTATCTTTTTCACATTTTAAATAAACCAGGCAATAAATAAAGCCATGGTTTTACTGATAAACTGTTGTGTGTGTATAAAACGGGCCCAAGTTTCTCCGTCCCGGGAACTGTTCCGAAGTTAAAATGTTAAAAACAACTGTCGTTTTGAAGATAGGCTTCGGATAGCGAGGAATTATTAAATGGCGAGAGAATACTTTTGGATTATGGTTGTATCTTTATGTTTTTTTTTTCACTTTGCCGCTGTGATAAAAGATTTTTTTTTTTTTTTTTACCTGTGTTTTATTGTTGAGAGTTTTGGACATTGTGATTTTGTGGAGCGTCAAAGTCAAACAAAGCATTTATTTCAATTAAACCATTTTCTTACAGGCACTTTTGAACTGTCAAAGAGTCGGTCAGTTAGTCAGAAAGTTGAAGCTAGTTGCCCATTCCAAAACGTAGATCTCTATGGAGAAGAACGGGCAAGAAACTCTAAGGACACTCTTTTAAAGAACTTTTCGAACTGGTTGCCAATTTAATTGTATTATTTTTTTAAACATTTTTTTTTATATTTTGTGATTACTTGAAGTCACACACTGACTTATTATTATGATTACTTGTTATAATGTTAGGAATATAGTATAATTTCACAATATTTGTAAGTATGTAAGCACCACAGATCTATCAAATAATAAATTTATGTCATTCCTTCATTTTTCATTCTTTTTACCTATCGTGGTATAGTAATATTATTCTAGGTGCATTGTCTTCACATATAATTATATAATTAGTGTATACAAGATATAATGACTTTTTTAAAAGAGTAACGGTGGAGTTTCTTGCCCATTCTTCTCCATACGAAAACTACCTTTTGTAATGGGCGACTAGAATCAGTTATTATTATTTTTTGTAAATTTTGACGTTCAAAAGTGTCTTTTTTGTGCCTAATTGAAATAAATTATTTGACTTTGACTTTAAATGAGTATATTTAAAAGAGTAAAAGAGTACATTATTCTTGTTGTTTCTCGGTGCGAGAAAAATGTAAAACAAAATCTAAACCAATTCAAAATATAAGATAAAAAAATAAGCCCTGGCATAGATCACCAGTCTCAACTGACGGCGCCCGTTCACGAACATGACGCGTGGAATCGAGTGCAAAATAAGAAGTAAGAACACAGAAAATCGAAAAGAAGTTACACTTTACTATGTACATCTTAAGATATAAATGTCAATACTTACTCCATTAATTCATTAATTGCTGACTCCTAAGTCACAGGATTACCTAGTTTAGGAGTCAGGGTTTACCTTATCCGTATGGCCTTTACTTAAATAAGTTATGTATCCTAGTATTAAGCAATGTCAAAGGTTTTTGTATGAATAAAGATTTTTATTTAATTATAGCTTTACAAAAATAACGGCTAAATAACGACAGTTAATGTGTAATATTGTTGAAATATGTGTAGTGTTTTTTTTTCATGTAAATGGTAAATAGATTAAATTGCTTTGTGTTTATCGTGAAATAAAGTGTTCTTTTTCTAATAAATAAAGTTTATTATATAGACAGTCAAACCAACAAAAAAATAAATGCATGCTCACTAGAAAAGCACAATGACGTTGCGCGAGTGTAAAGGCGGATACAGACACTGTGAGGCATGCGCCGCCCACGTCTCGCAACGCACGCCTCGATAAAAATTTCTATTGCCTCACTACGAATATGAACGTCCACACATCGCATGTCCATATCCGCCTTAAGACGTAGCTGTCACGGAAACCTGCACAACAAAGGTGGCTTGTTTGTTTCCGACACTCTATCTACCTAGACATTTAAATAATCAAGGCTCCACCATAAAAATAACAGATATAAATAAGACATTTTACATATTATGGTGACACAATGGGCTGCAGTTTTACTGCTAAAACCGATCTTTTAAAGACAACTGTTAGATGGATTTAAAGGGAGAAGGACAAATCAAGGACTTCCCGTAACGTTAGTCTGAAGGCAAAAATACACGGTTTACTAAAAGTCTTTCAATTAGGTCAAAGTACCCAAATTATGCATATTAAAGTGAATTCAATGTCATCCACTCAAAATCGATTTGGTTTAATCAATCTGCCTACCCTTTTCCCGATTAAATTGGAGTCGGCTTCCAGTCTAACCGAATGCAGCTGAATATCAGTATTTTACATGGAGCGGCTGCCTATCTGACCTCCACAACCCAGTTACTGGGTAACATGACACCCCTTGGTAAGACTGATTGTCAGAGTTTCGGGCTTAACGTTCTTTGATATGTTAAAATCATTTTGGTTAAACCGCATTATATTCTTATGACAGCGGTGACAGAAAAAGGGGTCTCTCTCTTGTAAAAAAAAATGCTGACCCATCCGAACGCATTGACCGCGACAAGCACAGCTTAACCTCAAAGAACGACTTATCGCTACCACCTATTTCTTCTTATTGAATTTCGCCGCCCTATTGAAGCCAGGTTATATAACAAGTATAAAACAAAATAGTTCTCAGGGTAGATGTCCCAATTCTCAGTACGGTAAATGTTTACGAGTCGCGTGGGTTATAAATAAACGATCTCTTTGTCTTGTCTGTTTCCCTCCCAATCTCATTTTTTCCTTTTTCTAGTATAAATAAAACAATATGTCAAATAGAAAACAAGGTATTTGTGTTGCCTTTCATTTTATGCTGGGATAATTTTCTTTTATTAGAGTACATCAATAGCATTCGCTGACCGTCCGTCTGTCTGTCAGCGGGCTGTGTCTCATGAACCGTAATAGGTATACAGTTAAAATTTCACAGATTGTGTATTTCTATTGCCGCTATAACAACAAATAATAAAAAGTTAAAAATGAAAAGGGGTTCCGATACTCGTACAAGAAACGTGTTTTTTTTTTTTTTTTTTTGCTAAATATGGTACGGTAGTACGGAACCCTTCGTTCAACTCGCACTTGGCCGGTTTTTGTAAATAGTGAAACTAGGGACTCTGTTTATGTGAGCTTTGTGAAATTATTATGAAGTTTTCTTAGACAAATACGCCGTAGGTAATGTTTCTGAAAGAAAATATTTTTATTTTAACATACCTTACTATATTTACCTACTGAGTCATGGAACAATGTACAAAATATTTTAACCTACCAAAAAACTAAAACTGTGACCTCAGTAAAGCTACGGTTTCCTAGAAGAGAAGTGAGCCACATAACAGCCGCAGTGACAGCCGTCACGAAAATGATGGCAGCGACTTTTGACTTTACGGCGTCCAAAAACGCTCTCTAGGGAAACACGCCAACTTACTTTCATAAATAACGTTTCAGCATTATTCGCCGGTTAATTACGGACGCTATGTGATGGCCACCGCTCTTTTAGGAAACCGCAGCTTAAGCCACGGCAGTATTACGCCTTGATTACACGTACCGAGTGGATGGGCGAGTGAGTGCTCTCGGCCGAGTGCTTGGTATGTGTTAACACATCACCGAGTGCTCGGCTGAGTTATAGGGCAAGACAGTCACTCGAAGCCTGTTCTATTTACTTCCCCGCACTGACTCACTTGCCCACTCGGCATGTATAAACATATTATCTACTCGGTGCATATTCGCTACTCGGTACACTCACGTTGCTCGAAGCACGCTACCGTTTTGTGCGATTATTGTGAAACGACTGACTGACTCGGTGTCAAGTTACAAAATACGTGTAAACACCCATTCGTCCACCCAATTCTCTCGGGCTATTATCATTTTGCTATGTCCCCCATCTACTCGATATGTGCGATCAAGGCATTAGGCCACGCGCACTTTGGCACGTATTGGTACGAATTTCACTCGTGCGAACACGCACGAACGATCCCGACCTTCCAAGTACAAAGAGCGCGTAGGCTGGGTGCGAGTTAGTCGTACGTATAGTTCCGCCATCCGAAAACAATCCGAACTTGTTGGGATTTTTCGTGCGTTCAATGTACGTTTACGTACGATACGAATTCGTATACAAAGTGCGCGCGGCCTTACTCTGTCACTAAACTTCCTATTTGATCTGTTCCATTTTCAAATAATACAAAAACTATTTTAAAAATAGCAAACCCTCACATGTCAACAAAATATTTGTGAATATTTCAAAATTAGAACAGATAGGGCGGCACCCATTCTCGTTAGTGATGCACCCTAACGAGGGCGCGCTCCGCAAAACGGATTATCGATATCCCGTCATATCGGAACGACAATCGATTGACAATCGTTCCGGGCTTACTCGTACATTAAAGCTATCGTTTGTGATAGGTAAATTCTACTCATCTACCTTTATGGTTTGAATTTTGTACTTATTTGCTGATTTTCAGGGTTGTGTGGTTCGTTTGGGAATTTAATGTTGAATGTCTATTCCAATATTAATGAAATACAACGTTCATTCTGATTTTGGGTAACGCATAATGTATTATGGAGCTTACAGAAAAGAGTGACAATAGGGTATTACACCCATTTTTGAAAAGGTTCTCAATTAGATTCTATAGTGCTAATGAACCACTAAAAAATTCACAAAATTTTTATTCAATCGTTAAGTGCCATAAAAATGCATTTAAATTTTGCATTTTCAAATTTCGCGCGTAATTTGACGAAAACGCCGGACGCAGTGGACGCCATATTGCTCTGTGGTCATGACGTCAGTTCACTATGTAAACAAATTTATAGATTACAGGTACGCTGATAGTTGACAGTTAACACTCCTAAGTTTACATAGCCGTACGACGTAATAACATGGCGACTACTATCTAATGGTGTAATGAAACAGATTAACAAAAACTGAAACCTTTGAATTAAATTTTAAAAATTTAGTTTGCTATTTTATGAACTGAAGCTAACGTTTTCCGACTGCTTTTTGCCTAAGCTATCTCAATAATATATTTTTATATTTTTTTCTCATATAGAGTAAAATACCCTATTTCTTTTGGAAAATCATGTTTTGTTCCCAGTGAGCAGTGATGACCTAGCGGCAACGGCCTTGATTAACGAGTTGTAGGTCATAGGTTCGAACCCTAACGGGCGCTTTACTTTGTGTAAATTATTTCATCACTACTCTCAGAAAACAGTGAACACGTCATTATGACTTTCCAATGGTCAGCCACTGACACTCCATTGAAAGAAATGGCATCTATTGGAAATCTCGTACATAATGGAAAATGAATAACTGACTTAGGCGGTAATCTGCAAAAAAATTGAAAGTTCCTTTGATCAGTGACCTACCATGAGAAGGTCATTGTGCAGTCATTTCTTTTAATTCGTTACGAGTATCGTGTTTGTGGAATACAATGATCAACCAATGATCGACCATTATGAATTTAGCAGATTACGAACTTTTAGCAAAATGACAATGGGATCGTGTTGGAATGATGAATTTATAAAAATAGCAGACTTGGGCCCCTGGTGTGTAGTACTCGCAACCGGCGTGCGTGTATGACCAGATGTATGAACGTAAACGAAGAGGAGTATTTAAGGATCGTAGCAGGTAGCGTTCTGTAATTTCTGCTTACCCCCAAGGGGAGAAAGCGTGAGATTATATATGTAACTAAATAATCTAAAAACTCTACTGTTACAGACTTCAATACTCGATCGCTTATCACTTACTCGCTCCGAAACAACGATATCGTCTACATACGTCCGGCTTGAGACATCATCTGTCACATTGACGTTACTGCCCGGAACAAGCCAAGCATCTACTGTATGATTGACGCGTCGTTAATCAGCTGAGAAATGTAGCTGTGTGACTGCGGTGTGTCTTAGAAGTGATAGGTTTAGATGTTAGAAAATGGTAAAAACGCAATCGAATTGTGGAATCTTCATAGCAAATTTTTGCCTGCGACATAAATTTCAGGTGTCAATAGGCGTTTGACATAAGCTGTCTATTGTATGGTTATGCAGACGTCCATCATTACTTATCTTTTAGCAACGTTTATAAATAAACCCCTTAAACTGAAAAGAGAAACAGAAATAACTTTTAAATAATATATTTTTTATTTTAACGTCCGTACTTTTGTAATCAAAAGTTATATGACATTCCGACGTATGTATTTTTTTGCGTGTGTACAAAAAATAAAATAAATAAATATTTGTCTGCATTTATGTAACTCATGCATTGTAAATGAACTATGTATTGCTTCAGAACTATTAAATACTATTATATAGACTGGTACCCGATCCTAAGAATGTCCTAATGGGACATTATAATAATGACATAACATAACATCACGCTTGTAATCTCTGAAGGCTTAGCTAGAGGTGTACCTATAGATACACTCACATTTCGCCAGTTATGTTTAAGCCCCATGTAATAGGGGGTGAGCCTATTGCCATCAACCGGTCACAAATCTAGACACC
Organism: Xanthia togata; assembly: GCA_963853775.1. Classification (NCBI taxonomy): domain Eukaryota; kingdom Metazoa; phylum Arthropoda; class Insecta; order Lepidoptera; family Noctuidae; genus Xanthia; species Xanthia togata. The sequence continues at coordinate 2,903,891 of OY970811.1, read as the reverse complement.
GGGCTATTACTGAAAACTACTGGAAAAACCCAATAACAATTTGCCCGACCTAGGAATCGAATCAAGAACCTCATGCTTAGCAGTAGCGCTTGCGACCACCAGACCAACGAGCCAGTCCATTAGGCACAATAATAATATGAATGTAATAAACTAATAACTTTTGATCCGACCCTAGAATAGAATCCCCGTATTTATACGAATGCATTCTAATCTCATTCGCAATCTGTCAAAAATACAATCAATTCACAAGTTTGGGTGTTTTCTCGTGGACTTACTTTTTTGTCCTACCAGTAGGTCCACGAGAGTATGTTATTTCTATTGATCCTACTAAACTATTGAAACCAACATAAACGTCCCGTATAAATAAATTAGACTAGGTGTCACTAGGTATCACTAGGTGGCACTAGGTGGCTTGCAGGCGTTTCTTCGCTGGAGAGCGGTCTATTCAAGACAAATGACAACTTATTTGCTGTGTCGAAGTGGTGCTGTTATGAGTGATGACCTTCAATCATCATATTGCTTTCATATTTGTGATTTAAATGTGAACGTTTTTTTTTAAGTATGAGCAAAATTTAAAATTCAGAAGTCATTTTCCAAACTAGGCTGAGAATCAGCACTTTTTGAATGTCAAAATTACATAAGACAGTCCCCCAAAACGCCCACCCTTCACCACTTCCTAGTGCTTTTGCTGGGAAGAAGAAGTGGCGCAACAAACTACCCAGCAGCACAGCTGTCTGTTCAGTTAGAAAAAAAAAAATGTTTCTATACAATAGAATGCAAGACAATTTACAATACGCAAACAATAATTTAAATTATAAATTAAATAGCTATAATTAATAGCCATATGACAGCTAGCACACGCCTATATACCAAACAAAAGCATCGAGAACTATACTCAAGCAGAAATAAAAATAACTAAACGTAAACAATATCTAAAAAAAGAAAATAAAGCCTCCAGGCATAAAGGGGGTGCCCGCTTACATATAGCTGTAACTAGAAGTTATAATTGATAAACTAGGACCATCGAGGTAAAATAAATAATTGTCGAGGTCGCTAGCTAACCACTTAGTGCAATACAACTCATAAAAAAAAATAGTAATGAGTAGATTATGTCAACACTAAATTAAAATAAAATTAAAATAAATTGACTTATAAAGTAAAATTATAAACAATTATATAAACTCATATAACCTGTCAGTAGGTAAACTAATTCTGGAGAAAGAACATTTAAACATTGTCTTGAGTTAGTCACAGCGACCAACTATTCTTATCATTTAAGTAGTCGTTGATAGAATAGTATGCCTTTGAACAAAGGTTGGACTTTAATTTATTTTTAAACGCATTAAAAGGCAAATCTAGCAAAGAAGAGGGTAGCTTGTTATAAAAAGTTATACCAAGCCCAATGAGTTATGAACCTTATGAAGCCGGTGAAAGGGAGCACGTAGTTTATCCTTACTTCTAGTGTTAACATTGTGAATATCACTGTTTTTAGTGTATAAGGGTATATTTTGCCTAATATATAAGATGTTGGCGAAGATGAATTGTGATGCCACTGTGAGAATACCAATATCTTTGAAAAAATCTCTCTGAGTAACTCTGGCACCTAGCTGGTAAATTGCTCGAATAGCTCGTTTTTGGAGGACAAATATATTTTGAATATCTGCAGCTTTGCCCCACAGCAGAATACCGTAGGACATAACGCTATGAAAATAACTAAAATAGACTAACCGAGCTGTATCAACGTCAGTGTATTGTCTTACTTTTCTGACGGTGTAGGCGGCCGAACTGAGCCTTCCCGCTAGGCTCGATATATGTTGGCCCCACTGAAGTTTGGCATCTACTGTTATGCCTAGAAAAACTGCCGAGTTTACAGTTTCAAGCACCTCTTTATCTAAGACGATGTTGGGTCCCAGATTTCTAACATTTGGAAGAACAAACTTTACACATTTCGTTTTTTTGGCATTGAGAACTAGGTTATTTGTCGTAAACCAATCCGTAACCATTGACAGTGCACTGTTTACATCGTCAAAAACTTGTCTATTCCTGTCTACTTTAAAAATAAGAGAGGTATCATCTGCAAACAGTACAACTTCACAGATACCCTTTAAATAGAATGGTAAGTCATTGATATAAACTAAGAACAAGAATGGACCCAGTATTGAGCCTTGAGGTACACCTAACTGAACTGGTAGCCCGGAAGATTTTACACCATCAACATCTACACATTGCGACCTATTATTTAAATATGAATGTAAAACGTTGAGAGCTTCGTTTAGCACACCGTAATGACGCAGTTTACGCAAAAGCGTGTCATGGTGCACGCAATCAAAGGCTTGATTGGCCTTCAGAACTCGGACTTTCACGCAGAAGTCGAACTTGTGGCCACTAATAACAAGGGGTAAAAAAATTCGGAGACGAAAAAATCGACCCATGATGGTAACATCTTAGTCATGCATCTACACAATGGCTCTTAAATCTGACAAAACACTCCATTACCACTCCTACAAGTGCCATATAAACAAAAAGCATTAAACAGAAAACTTAGAAGAATAACTCTTTACAAAGTGCTATAAAACAACACATCACAGACATAAAGCTGGCATAATCAGGTCATAAGACAAACTTATTTTACTGTTTTTTTAAGAAAGGTTGTTGCTTTCCAGTCTAAGATCGGAATTATCTAAGAAAACATTCTGTGCTATTCTTTCAGGTTATTTTTTTAACCTCTCTCAAGTGATCACACAATCAATAGCGATTTTTTTCTATCTTTTAGTACCCCACTGCTGGATAAAGGCATACCTCCTTCCACCTCTCTCTGTCCAGAGCTTCCATGAACTAATCTTTGTAATAAGGCAAATTATTAATAAAATCAAAAAACCATTTACTCGTAATTGTCAATTAAACTTAGATACACACATCGAAATATTAAGTTATCTAAAAAAGTTGATTATTTGACATGGTCTCATTAATACCCTATAATTATGGGATATCAAAAGGAACACCTTGAATAAATAACAATTTGGTTAATTGTATTTTTGAAATGTACGTTATAGTCGGAAGGTTTTTAGGGAGACAAAAATTGAGAAAGAATCCCGGAAAATTTGAAAATTCGCGCATTCTCATTTTCTATGGGATTTCTGTATGAATTATTGAAATTTGGACAAAATAACGTCTGTCGAATAAGGTAGTTATTAAATAAATGAGCAGAGAGAGCATTTTTGCAGTGATAGCCGGTGTGCAGTGGTGTGAACCTCGGACTGCCAAGTCACAAGTCTCAAGTTGAAACCAAAGGCACCTCCGACTTTTCGGATTCATGTGCGTATTGTATAATTATCAATAGCTTCAAAAACGGCAAAGGAAAACATCGTGAGAAAACCGGCAGGCCTGAGAGATATTTCTTGACGGCATGTGTAGCCAATTCAGTCTATGACACCAGGTTAAGTGACTAACCACACCATAAAGATGAAAAAAACATGCGGGGCAGCCTTTGGGGATTGCCGATAGAAGTGAAAACTAACGCAGGGAGGTATATCTATGTACATATATACACAGTATACATATAGCTCATGGGAAGCATGCGATGACCAGTTCCATGATTTTTGTTCACCCAAAAAGTGCTCAACTCGCATAAAGAAGTTTTCACTTCAAAAAGAAAATGACGATTCATCTACGTAAGACAGCACTGTTAGTTGATTTTAATCCGGAATCCATAACTGGCTTCATATTGACCTTCTTTATTTATCTTCGTCATGTTAACACAAACATGGAACATTATTCTGTTTCATATTATGTTATTACGGGATAATGAGCCGTGAGACCATTCAGGCTTCATAATCACAGACTGAAGTAACAAAATTAGGTCATTTGGCGTTTATTGTTTTAATTATTTGGATGTCTTTAGCAACTGTTACCTCTTTAACTTTGAACCGGAAAGCAAAGTTCCTTATATTTTGTACTTTCGACTTTCTGAAACTATGTTCAGCTATCAACTTTTTAAAATTGGTAAGAACTGCTAGTCTTATTGAGTCGATCAGCTGATTCAAATAAAATCCGCCATCTTGCCTCCTAGCCTAAGCAGAATCAGCCTACAATGTTACCACTGCTGGGAGATAGGCCTGGGCCTCCTCTCGGTGATATATGTATACATTATATACCTAAAATTTTACTTCCACTCTTTATTAGTGGCTTTTGTGAACATGATAATTATTCAGAATTGTGACAGCTGTAATAGCAATCACGTCATTTCGTTTATAATACGTTTTTATTTTTAATAATTCATCTTTACATTGATTATTTTCTATTTTGTGAATGTGAGAATGCTGTAGGCTTAGTGGACTGTAGATTTGTTGACCATAATTATTTTGTTAAGTACCTGGTACTTGTTGAAAGACCTACACTGTCCTCCCATACCTTTTAACACTGTTATTTGAACATATTGTAAAAGCCAATTATTTTTAAAAGAGTAACCGTGAACTTACCGGCTTTTCTCCATAGGAAACGACCAATTGGAAGCATGCACCTAGCTTCTGACGTTTCATAAGCGCCCATGTAAGTTTATGTGAAATAAAATATTTTTAATTTTTAAAATTTTGATAAGGTGTGGGCCATAATCCAGCACGCGGGCCCAGTAGGTTGGTAGATGTAACATGTCATAGATTTTTTGTTTATAGGACATGCTGGTTTCGTCACGATGTTTTCCTTCACTGTTTTAGAGCAGTGGTGATGAAATAATTTACACAAAGTAAAGGGACTGTCTGGACTCGTAATTTGCGGCCATTACCACTAATTCATCACAGCTTTTAGCAAGGTTTTTAAACCTTGATAAGGTCAAACAATGATTTCCCATTCTGAAATCGACTAAAGTGGCACAACTTAACTATACTATTTTAGTTTGACAGCACTAAGATGGTACTGAGATTTTATTTTAGTGAAAATGACAATTTTGCTATCTGAATTTGACCTTTTTCACCTAAAATTTTAATTGTCTAACTAAATCTGGTGTGGAATACTATTAGTTGTCATGAACTAAAATTCACTCGAATACTATATATATATATATATATTCACTTCAGGTGCAAAAACAGTACTGTACTGGATTTTTTTCTTTTCTTTTGCTTATATCTCGAAAATGGTGTGTACTGTCGCAAAAATAATGAATATTTCGACCCCCTTTATGAAAGTCTTATACCCTTAACCCGTCGCGCGCGCAATTAGCGACACAATAGAATGTTATTGTTATTTGCACGCATGGGGAGCAATCGACATTTTAAGAGTTAATAACAATCAAAACGTAGGTTTTTTTTTTTTTTTTTCTATACAAAAAGTGAAAAATTCCATATTAAACACGTCGAGGCTGCCCGCGCGCCTCCGGGTTTAAAAAAATCGATTTTAGTCGTGCCAAAATATTTTTAAGAGACCTTTTATTTCAGAATAGCTTTAAGATTCTCATAGCCAAAAGTAAGGAATTTTAGTAATAGTTTAGTTAGTTTAGTTCGGTGTACAAGAGAATCGGCACCATTGTATTTTCTAGACACATAAATTTCTTACATTTTCAAAAAAAAAAAAAAAAAACACTTCCTCTTGAGTGGAATTTTTGATGCCCAATGAGCTCTTCCCTTTTTTATAATATATCATGTACATGTTATATATATATTTTAGAGTTAGCTTGTATATTATATTTAAGATTTGCCCAAAAAAATAAAAAAACGCGTGAGTTCAAGAGCGGTTTATTATTTAATTTAAAAAATACGGACAATGGTATATATATTATGTATATATTTTAATAAAAAATGATTTTTCTTTGTTCCTCCCAAACAGAGCACCTGCCATCTAATCTCTTCACCTCCCTTGGTTGACTGGTAGAGAATGCATAAGGCATTAAGTCCGCCTTTGTACTTTTTTTTTAGTGTGAAAAGTTTAAATAAATAAATAAATGATAAACATCAATTTCGTGGCTTGCTAAAAAGTTAATCCAGAAAAAATATCCTAATAAAAAACAACCCGACTATATTTTCCGCCTTGGGTAATATCTAGGAACTCCCCAGCCACTTTGAATCGCGACACTGCCCATAAAGTTGATTTTATCTCAATTAATAAATGGCTGGATAAACAAAATCGTGCTCAATTTAAAATGTCGTTCACTGCCATTTTATAAGCCTGTTATAAATAAAATTTTGCAGCCGCTTCCTGAGGCGATCGATGAAACCTTGCAGGTATTGCAACTTCACTTGCAGTTACCGCAAGCAATGCTACCAATATTGGAAATTTGTGACAGTAGAGCATAATGTATTTTTTCTCAAACATGATTGGAAATTCGAGCAATATTTTGACCACCTGCTTTGAGATAAATCGGAAATGCTGTAGGTACTGGTGAAATACATGCGAGAAAGCCGCCGAATTATTAAAAGTCTAAACTTTCGTGTAATTTAAAAATGGAACGAACTTTTTACTTCGACACATGGCAACCAAGAAGGTAATTATCAAAGCTTTTATTTAAATTTCGATTTGGCTTGCAAATAGAGCTGATTAAACGCGCGTGAAATTTAAATTATTGTTGTTCGTCATTGGTTCTGGAATTTATAATAAATATACTTAATTTGAATTTCCGCGTATTATTTGAGAAAAGTACTACTTATAAAAGCCTTGGCCGCAACCAGGCATTGATGGACCCACGTAAGGGTTCGTCCGTCAGTGCCCCTGTTCCACTCCGCGACAGTAATGTACTATTGCTTAATATGTGAATAAATATCTTATTTCAAGTATCAGTAAAACTACTAGGACATATTATATCTTGTGATTGTGACCAATTCGTAAGAAATGCGTACGGTTTTTCAGGAAAAGTCTAACTTATAATAGACTTATTTTTACGAGATACAATATACCTATCTAATGTTTGTCACATATTTTTTAATGGCCCCTGCGCAAACTACATTTACGAAAACTTATTCAAATTCAAATTCAAAATATTTTATTTCACATAAACCTACAAGGGCACTTATGAAACGTCAGAAGCTAGGTGCACGATTCCAATTGGTCGTTTCCTATGGAGAAGAGCCGGCAAGAAACTCCAAGGTTACTCTTTTAAAAGTAAATGGTATTTACAATCTTTTCAAGTTACAGTGTTAATAGGTATGAGAGGACACTGTAGGCCTATCAACAAGTAGGTACCAGGTTCTTAGCAAGATAGAAAAGGGTCGACAGATCTACAAGTCTGTTAAGCCTACAACGTTCTCACATTCACAAAATCTAAAAGTAATCTATTGTAATAAGAGGTTCTTCTTTTACTACGAAACTATAAATAAATGCTCAGATTAGCTTTGCCTACGAGAGGTACTATTAACAGGGGAATCTAATCTAATTTCATGATCCGCTTTTTTATTTCATAACCCCTAAAAATCGCTATAGCAGTAATTCTAAACTATAATTACGAGCCCCTTATAATCAATACCACAAATATATAATAGGTACATTATCAGCTTAGAAATCGAAATAAAACAACAAACATTATTATTGTTTACTTTGCGCTACTAGCTGCATGAGTGAGTCGCAAGAAGTAGGCCACTGTCCTTACACGGTGAACTAGCGACCTGGAACTTTACTCAACCGATATAAAACACACGGCGTCTAAAAAGAGGAAACGATGGCTCGATTGAGGACGCAAAAGTCCACCGTAAGGTATTGGCGAGAGAGAGGTTATCAAACTCAATACGTTTGCAAAAGTTAACTTCGAACCCCTCTTAGAAACTCCTGTGTTTTATGGTACTTTAATTGTTACTAATCTCACATGTATCCTTGGCCCACATCCCAAATTCGTAACAAAATAACAATCACAATCTGAAGAATTTTATAGGAAATTCATAACCCTTTGCTTCCTTTTGCTTGACATGTAACACAATGAATATTGTTGAATTGTCAAAATAAAAGGCATTGACATTTTAAGTGTGTTAACCAATTAGGTTGCTGGAATAATAATATCCATAGTCTATAAAAATAAAAAAGTTTTTTACCGGAATGCAACCCACATCCCGTTACGTAGGAGTAACCAACTTCAAAGAAGAAAGTGGTTCTGTATTCCACGCGGTTTTCATTGTACACCTACTCCACCGAGATTTTTAGAACGTGATTCTTATAAATTTTTCATTTATACCAGGATGTCCACGAATTGGCACACATTAGGCTAAGCTGTTTTTTCAATGACTTCCAACAGACGCAGTACTTTATAAACAAATGAAATCCACCGACCTGTAAAGCGGCTTTCCTCCAGCATGCCGGAACCACAGCACCATATACACCCGGTCCTCATTTGAGTCCGGCTCGATGTCGCAGGGAAGGGAAGCCGTCCGCCCCACCACGGCTTCGACTTCAACAGTCGACACTGGAACAAAGTCGACTGTCTTTTAATAGACTTGATCTTTTTTTGAAGCTGTTAGGGGTAGTGTAATCTTGGCTTAAGAACCAAGAGTAATAGAGCGTTATTTCTATTCTGCAAAAATAAAAATCACACTGAAAACAAAACTTACAGTCCGAGAGAAAATACGAAAAAAAAAATTGTATGGTCTTTGCTTTTTTCTTTTTATTACTGACGCTATTACGAACGTGCACGTCTGTCTAAATTTCTCTCACAAGCATCATTGCCAACCAATATTTTGTGTCCGTGGAGTTTCTTGCCCGTTCTTCTCCATAGGTAGGTACCTACTACGCTTTGGAATGGGCCACTAGCGTCATATTTCTGACTGACCGACTTCTTGACAATTCAAAAGTGTGTCTGTAAATGGTTTAATTGAAATAAATTCTTTGAGTTTGAGTTTGACCCCTGTCGGTTAAGCAAAACCGTTTATACTTCTTGGCTCGGGACCTAGCAAAATCAAAACAATATAAATTCTGCTGGACCGCATTTGGACGTATCTTCGTGAAACGTGATGACAACTGCCGCTATTCTTATCAAGAGCGAAATTCAGGTATTCACTTAATGGAAGAACTGTGACTAAGTTATTTAAAGGTCTTTATTAAGTTCCCACTATTTTTACTTTTCTTATGTATTAGTAACGAATTTTTTATCTTCATATTTTGATAAATGTATCAAGTATCAAAATCTACATGTTCAATACCTCTATAAATAATGTAATAAAATGCAATACTCATACAACTTACACATCACACTCAACAATACTCACACTAAAAATCTATTATACTCGTATCACGCATTCACCTTTACACAGGTCCCAAACACCCTCGAACATACTTCAATTGCCTTGCACAAATACATTAAACTGTATCAAATTAAAATATTTACTCTCGATGTATCTTCACTAACGTAATTCGTATTGTGGACACGTTAATGGCTAGCAATCTTAATACTATACGAGAAATAAATGACACAGAAATTTCGAGGTCAGCTATTATCAACATTGAAGAATTGCATAATTACTTACAACATGATAACTATAACTTGACAATATTAACGCAAAATATTAGGAGTGTCTATTCTAACTTTGATGACTTGCAGCTAAACCTATCACAAATAAAACAAAATATAGATGTTTTGATTTAACAGAGTGCAGGCTTAACTGTCACAGACAAATTACCATTGCTTGATAACACTTCGTATGATGGCGTGGTGGCATACGTTCGACACGGCCACCTGGCCCATGTAACTGAAATCAATATTTGACATGTGTCAGCTATCCAGGTATCTATTTCTAACTATACCATCTTAAGCATATACCGTTCTCCCCCTAACCTATGTGCCATTAATTTTATAAATTCATTAAATCTTCACCTTGACTCTATTATGGCACATAAAAATATTATAATTGTAGGGGACATCAATATCAAAGTAATAATCAAGAATTCTGAAATATCTCAACAAGGCAGTAACAGATTAAACTACTCGTATTTAAATATGTTAGCGGCCCATGGCCTACTTATTACGAGAACACTGTCTACCTACCAGAGAACAAAGTTGTTTGGACCATGCGCTAACTTTGAGCTCTGCTTTCGTGGGTGTTATTAATACTTCAATCACAGATCATGCAATGGTAATAACAAATATAACCCGATCACTAAAAATTAAAAAGTCCGTCAAAACCAAAATTGTAATTGATTGTGATAGTGTCTACACTAACTTGATAAGTACTGACATGTCTGTTATTTTTTTAATACGTATAATGACTGAGATCATAGCTTATAAATTTATAGATGTAATAAAAACCTCACTAATATCAAATACTACAACCGAGTCAGCCCCAATGGTATGCGGGTTATCAAGCCCTGGATGACCGCTGGTGTACTTCAATGCATTAATCTCCGTAACAAAATGCAAGTGCAAACTAAGAAAGATTCCTATAATATAATACTACAAATCACTTTCAGACGCTTTCGTAACTTTTCTACTAACTTGATAAAGAAACTAAAAAGAAAATCACAAAGAGAACAAATAACTTTGTCAGAAAACAATCCAAAACGGCTCTGGTAAAAAATTGAATAACAGACTAATTAGTTACCTTAATACACATAATATTTTATCTACTTTACAATATGGGTTCAGAAAGGGTCTATCTGCACAAGACGCTGTTAAGGCATTAACTGGCGATATAGTCTATTACGTAGATAAAGGACTGACATGCCTTACAGTATTTTTAGACCTAAAAAGGCATTTGAAACCGTTTCTGTCCCCATCCTTCTCACAGACTTGAATCAATCGGCATAAGAGATATAGCTCTTTCTCTTTTTGGTAGTTACCTATCTAACCGAAAATGGCAGGTTCGGGTTGGAAGCTTCACGAGTGATGAAAAAACTGTATGTTTTGGAGTACCTCAGGGAAGTGTTCACGCCCCGACGTTGTTCCTGATTTATATAAATGAGTTGTTTAATATCGGGAACAGTGGCGGAAGTGTATTTTCATATGCAGATGATACAGCAGTAGTTTTTGCCGGTGACTCTTGGGCTACCGTGCGTGGGCTTGCGGACGGTGAGCAATGGGTAGCTTGCCGTCCGGTAAGGACCAGGCCCGGGTCGACGGCGCGTTGTGTTCCACGCGCGCCTCAAAGATATGTCAGCGAATGAAGGGGTCCTGGATTGGACTGGATGGGACCATTGCCTGCCGGGGCAGCGGAAAAGTCCGAAAGGGATACCGTGGCCCCCTGGCATTGCACAGGCAACGGAAGGAACACGGGTGGGTTTTAGTCAGTAAGAGTCTAACACGCCCTCCTGCTCCACCTAGAGCGGGAGAAGTCATTTGATGATATCCAACCCACAAAAAAAAAAAAAAAGGCCTACCGTGCGTGCTGCTGCTGAAGGTGGATTAGCGGTAATAGCAAGTTGGTTAAATGCTAATTTTTTAACCCTCATCGTATCTAAAACTAACTTCATCTGCTTTACTCCAAATCAGAGGACACAGCCAGTGTGCAAACTCCCATTATCCTTGCAATTGTCAAAGCATACAGCAAGTTAGATTAAAAAAATATCTTGGTATAACAATTGACCAAAGATTGTCCTGGCACACCCATATCGAAAACACCTTGGCTAGGGTCAGAAAAGTTATTTGGATTTTTAAAACGTTGCGGCATGTGACGCCACCTTTGCTACTCAATAAAATCTATACTGCTCTGGCACAATCGGTCATCACATACTGTATTCCACCAAGACCAAATTTCTAGAACTAGAAAGGGCTCAAAGGTCTCTCATCAAAGTTATGTATTTTAAACCCTTTCGATATTCTACAGACAACCTTTACAAGATTAGTAATCTGCTCACTGTTAGGAAATTATACATATTGAACTTAATCATACATCTGCACAAGACCCTCTCATTTGATCCATCAAATCTCAATAAAAGACGGAAAGATATTGTGGCCCATTCCCCTCGGGTCCGTACGGTTTTCGAAAGGCGTCAGTATAACACACAATCAACTTATATTCATAATAAATTAAACCTCAAATTGAATATTTACCCTATGTTGCGGTACGAATGTAAAAATACTCTAACGGAATTGCTAAAATCACAAACGTACGATGAAAATGAGCTTATATTAAACAAAATATGCTAATGAAGAACTGTACCCAATTAATCATTAATTAGTTAATCAATCATTAACACACACACACACACATACACACACACTCAAACACTACACAAACTTGAACATGCTAAAACTGAAACATTTTTTAAACTTTATCTTTTCTTTTTGTTTTATATTGTCTCAGCATTGTAGATTGTAACCCATGGGAAGTTGCGAGGTAACCCCATCACAAGTATTCTTATAACTTACCGGGGCTGCCTCAATTTTGTGCTGTAGAGTAATTGTATGAGAAACAATAAATCTTTTTTATTATTTATAGTTCCGTCAAACGAATAATTATGGGTTTTACGAATTTGATCCTTATTGCTACTAGCAATTGTTCAACTGACAGCTGTCAGGATTTTCCGACGGCTGGACTGTAGTTGCAGAGAGCTGTGAAGCAGCCTAGTAGTATCAGGTGAATGATAGCTCACTTTAAGCTCACTACACACCTACCCACTACACAGTTTTCATAGTATTTTTTTACAGAACAGACCGGCTAAACTAGGTCAGTAAATGGAACTGGCAAATAATGGCGTTCAAACATCATCATAAAATGAATGAAACATAAGAATTTGTTTTCTCATATTCGTACAAATAAACTGCATACTTTTTTGTTAGTTAGATACAGTCACCTTTTTTTTTTGTTTTCGGGGGGAAATCCTCATGGATGTCCTCCGCCCTGGGGAGGGCAGAGGGGTCTGTCATACTCTTACTGACTAAAACCACCCCGGTGTTCCGTCTCACACTTGCGCCGGGGAACACGGGATCTAATGCGACTTCCGCGATCCCCGGCTAGTGCCGGCCCGCCTCTGCGGGCCACCTTGAGTTTGGGGAGAGTGAGGTGTTAAACTCCCCCCTTACATCATAGAGAGGCGAGCGTGGAACACTACGTGCCGCCATCTCGGGTTCTAAAGAGTAGGGGGCGATGGATTTCCCCAGATCCGACGCCCCTAGACCCATTTAGGGGGGCTGGAAGAGGGCGTTATCCGCCCTCCGCCGACGCCCGGTGCGTCTGCTGCGGATCGGGTTAGCAGAAGCAATCTCCCGCTCCCTTTCCGCAGCCTCCTTCTGCGAAATGACTGATTCGCAGAAGGATACCACCGCGTCCCAGGACTCCTCGCTGCCGACCATCGAGTCGACAACGGCCGGCAGCGACAGGTCACTTCCGACACCTGAGATGAGGGCACGGTGCGGCTCCTCCCAAGCAACACACTCTGCCAGCGTGTGCCGAGCCGTGTCCTCCCGACAGTCGACGCAGTGGTGACACCGAGCGTCCGGCTCCTTGTTTATGCGACACAGGTACTTCCCGAAGCAGCCATTCCCCGAGAGCACCTGTGTCACCCGAAACGACAGGGAGCCGTGCCTCCTCCCGAGCCAGCGCTCGAGCACTGGCCGGACCCCCCCGATGGTGACGGGGCCGGCGGTTGGGCTTGAAAGCCTGTCCCGCCATTCCACCACCAGAGCTACGTGAAGCTGTGACCGACGCAGCTCCAAATGTTGCTGCGTCAGCCGCTAGCCTCGCGCCCTCGAGTCCACGCGCCACCGATACAGTGACGCGAGTACCTTCGCCTCGAGGTCCCAGGGCGGGGATCCGGCCAGTACACAAGCCGCATCGTAGGAGATCGTGCGATACCCCCTGATGACTCTGACGGCCATCGCACGCTGCGGCTTCCACAGAACAGCGATGCTGCCGGCCGTCAGGTCAGCCGCCCAGATCGGGGCCCCATAATAATAGGTAATAGGTAATACGGGCTGGTTTCCGCAACTCCACGTCAAAGCGCGTATTTTGCGTACAGGTGGGAAAAAATCGGTTATTCGATCCACCCCAGCTCCTCAAAGAATGCCAGCAACGCCTTGGTATTATTGGCAATCTCGCGTAGGGTACCTGGGTTACCGAAGTACTTTGCCCTGTAAGTGGCGACCACCGGGCAGTTTAACAGCACATGAGCTGCTGTCTCGTCGTCCTCCATGCAGGCTCTGCAGAGCGGACTGTTTGTGACCCCTATGACAAAGAGGTGTTTATTAAATGACCCATGGCCAGTAATAGCTGCTGTAACCACACGCAGCTGTTGTTTGGTTAGTCGAAGAACCTTTTTCGTGAGGCGGCCATCGATTGAAGGTAGTGCCTCCTTAGCCTGTCTGCACTCGCCTTGGTCCGACCATAGTTTCTGATGCTGATCCCTAGTTCGTTTCCTTACCAGAGTGCGTAGGTAACCGAAGGGGAGTGGCACGATGGGTTCGGGCCCCACTGGTGCCAGGCTCGATCCCCTTCTGGCAAGTTCATCTGCAGCATCGTTCCCCAGCGAACCACTGTGTCCTTTGATCCATTGAATGGTTATTTTGTTGAGGTCACCCACCTGGTTAAGGCTCTGGTGGCACTCGTATATAAGTCCAGAGTCCACAGTGTGACTGTTCAGCGCTTGCAGAACAGCCATGCTGTCTGAGAGTATGCGTATCGAGTGGTCCTTAACTTCCCTCGCCAGAATAGCCGAAGCGGCAAGAGAAATACCCATGCATTCGGCCTGGAATACTGTGTTAAGGACACCCAATGATGTAGCTATGTGGATGTTGAGGTCCTCCGAGAAGACTCCAGCACCTGTACCACTACCTGTTTTGGATCCATCCGTGAAGATGCGCAGCTCTGTTGGGCGCAAGCCCTCACATCGGCGATCCTCGTGAAGTTGGATTCTGTATTTTTTATCAAAGATAAATTGTTTGGGTACCCGGTCATTTATGGCTTTCGTAATGGGGAACTCCTTGCAGAGTCCCTCAAGCAGCGCGGTGTGTTGTGTATCTCTCTTACCCCAGAGATTTGCTGCGTTTAGGCGTACTGCCGCCATCAACGCTTCTTGCTGTATAAACAGGTGCAGCGGTGGTAGTCCCAACAAGGCTTCCATTGCAGCAGTCGGAGTAGTCCTCATGCAGCCTGTGGTCGCCATGCAGGCCAGTCTTTGCATGCGTTGTAGTTTGTTGGAGGCTGTAACCAGCTGGGTGCGGGGCCACCAGACCACGGCAGCGTAGGCTATCATGGGGCGTATCACAGCAGTATACAGCCATAGTATTATTTTGGGGGATAGGCCCCACTTCTTACCTATCATTCTCCTGCACTGCCAGAAGGTGATGCAGGCCCTGTTTAGCTTATTGTCTAAATGACTGCTCCAGTTCAGCTTACTGTCTAATATGACCCCGAGATACTTGACTTGGCTGGCTAACTGAAGCTCAGTTTCGAACAGTTTGGGCAGGCGGAAAGGGCCCATAGCTCGCTTGTGGGTAAACATGACTAGTTCGGTTTTAGTGGGGTTCACCGATAGATCGAATTCCCTGCACCAATTTTCTACAATACGTAGTGCTTGCTGAGTGAGGTTGCAGATTGTTCCCGTCACCTTCCCCGAGACCAGGATTGCGAGGTCGTCTGCATATCCTATTGTGTAATACCGAGCGGCGTTGAGTTTGGTGATGAGGTCATTAATCACCAGATTCCATAGAAGAGGGGACAACACCCCTCCCTGGGGGCAGCCTCTGGCTATCATGGCCAGCTGCTGCTCTTCCTCAAGGCGAACCACTCGCTTGCTTAGCATATTCGTAATCCAGTCCGTTAGTACCTGTTCCACTCCATGTCTGGAGAGGGCACTGTTGATACTGGAGAAGTTGGTTTTGTCGAAGGCACCTTCGATGTCTATAAAAGTGCCCAGGCAGGTGCCTTTTTGATGGATCGCTTCCTCTATCTGGCTGACCACCAGATGAAGAGCAGATTCGGTCGACTTACCTGAGCTGTATGCGTGCTGATTACTATGTAGCGGTATTGTTATCAGAGCGCCGTCCCTCAGTTCCCTATCACAAAGCCTTTCCAGAGTCTTTAGTAAAAAGGAGGTCAGGCTTATTGGTCGGTGGGATTTGGCGTCTGTATAATCACCCTTACCTGGCTTTGGGATGAATATGACTTTCACTTCCCTCCATCCTTTGGGAACATATCTAAAGGCCAGGCATGCTCTCATTAATGGCACCAATCTTGTTGCAACAGCAGCTCCCCCCCATTGTAATAAGGCGGGGAACACACCGTCTGGACCAGCTGCCTTAAAAGGATGGAAGCTCCGGATGGCCCATTGGGTTTTCTCCAACGTGATCACCCTGTGTGTGTAGCGCCAATCATTATCTGATGGTGTTTGAGTTTCATCATGCCAGTCAATTACCTGCGCGAAGACGCAACCTGGGAAGTGGGTTTCAATTAGGACGCGTCTTGTTTCTTCAGGTGACGTCGTGAATGTGTTATCCGGTTTGCGAAGGGTGGTGGGCCCAGGAGTATACTGTTGCGCCAGCACCTTCCTTACCCGGTTTGCTTGCTGACAGGATTCAATGCTGCCACAGAACTTGCGCCATCCCGAGGTGCTTCTGAATCTGATGCATTTTTTGTAGCTGGATTTGGCCGCATAGTAATTATCCCAGTCCTCATCCGCACATGTGTTCATAGCTCTATTCAGAGCAGTTCTTACCTTGCTACGCTTGCGTTCCAGATCCGCGCCCCACCAGGGTTGTTTACCCGGTGTATTCCGCGGTGTGGTCTCTGGGCATGCAGTCTGATAGCTGTCTATGATTGATTTAGTAAGATGGCTTACTTGTACTTCAATCTGTGTCGTGTCCGTCCATGTCGACGGGTTGTTTATTTTCGCAAGCTTGCAGTCAAGATTGCGTGTGTAGGTGGCTCGATCCGTGTTACGCGGGTTGCGCCGTGGCGTTGTAGGGGGCACACAGACCTGGATATCGAAGCGGATCCATCTGTGGTCAGAGCAGGAGGCCTCGTTGGATACCTGCCAACCGGTGATGATTTCCGCCGCGCTCTCTGTTGCCAGAGTGAGATCAATGATTGTGCGGCTTCGCCTGGTTACGAAAGTTGGTTCGGAGCCAGTGTTTAGTAGGGATAGGTTAGTCGAGAATAAGTAGTCAACCAAGGCCTTACCCCTCTCATTTTGCGTGTCCATACCCCACAGTTGGTGGTGTGCATTTGCGTCGGCCCCGATGACGACCTCGAACCCACAATTCTCGCAATGGCTCACGAGACGGGCGAGGTCGTGGGGAGGCGGCGCCTCCGCCTCGGGCATGTAGGCCGAGACAAAAACAATCACCACCTCCATGGCATCGTCGCGCTGTATAAGCAGCTTAACTGCAGAGACATCTCTGCAACAGAAGTCAGTTAAGAGCTGTGTTTTAAGGTTACCTGTGACATAGATGCACGATCTGGGGTGTTCATGATCTGAGGTGAATAGGAACTTACCGCCAAGATTGGAGAGTCCTTGTATGCGGCCAGCCCTAATCCACGGCTCCTGGATTAAGGCAATGGCCGTGTGTTGTACCTCCAGCCACTTGCGAAGCTGAGCCGTCGCGGTCTGACTGTGGTGGAGGTTTGCCTGGAGGACTTTACAGGCCGACGAAGGGGACGCCATCGCTGGTCGAACCCTCTTCATCCCCCCCAAGTCTAAGCCCAGCAAATAGGTCGCCCTCGTCAAAGCCGTCCTCCCCCGGGCCCGAAGCCGGGGACAGGATCATGTCGTCCAGCTCCTCGCCCGATGAGGGGACGGCACCCACGGTGGCGGCGGCATGGGCGGCCGACTCTGCAGCAGCAGGTTCAGCCGCGGATGCTTCCGGGTTGTTTGAGGGGGGAGTGGACTCCCCTGCAGGTGCCTGCGGCAGTTCCAGCGCCTCGCAGACGGTTCGCGTGACGGGATCCCAACCCTGTGGCACGTCTGTGAACCTACCGTTCCGACTCTGGAACTTCACGTACACCGCCCCTAGACCAATAGAGAGGCGGCGTCCGACCTCCATCAGAGTCGGGATTTGGTCCACTGGTACACCGACCACTACGAACCACGCCGAGGCTTGTTTATCGGCGTGCAGCAGTACCCACCTCTTGATGTCCACCCAAGGGTTCTGGTAGCTCAGAGCACGGCCAATATTGGTCGACTCACCGTAGACCCCCTGCTCATCCGGGACCACGATGCCACACCGTGCACGCTTCTGAATTTCCGACTGGCTCACGACGACTAACGAGGTGCTAGTTGAGAGAGCCAGACCGGAGACTGTCTTCCTTAGCCAGGCTAAGGTGTGGTCGTTACCGCACCACAGTTTGATGACCCCCCCGGCGAACAGCGGCTTGGCGTTGAAGGTTGGTCCTGGGGTGGCATGTATAGGGGAGCAGGCATCCATGATGATCTGCTTCTGGATAGCAGCGAGTACCTGGTCCGATACGTCCTTGCTGAGGATCCCCGTGCGGTCGCAGGTGATCGCGACGTCTAGGGTTGCGCTGGCAGCTTGGGCGTAGCTTCTTTGGCCGACCTTATTGGATTGATCAAGACGCGGCCGCTTATGTTCTCCACGAGGTGATAAGGTCTCGTTGAGAGCTCGCTTGGCCGCGGCCTGATCCTTCCAATCGGGTCGCTGTGTACCTTTACCTACAGCTGGTTTCTCGGGAGCGCTGGTTGACGGTTGACTAGGCGCTGGTCGGCTGGTGCCGGCCTCTGCCTGTGACCGTTTACCGGCGGAGAAATTCAGCTGGGCGCCGCTTCGGGGCCCCATACAGGGCCATCGATCGCACGATCCCCACGTAGAGCCGCCTGCAGGCGGCGCTCGGGCCCCCCAGATTGGGAAGCAGCGTTGACAGCGCCCCAGCCGCGCCCAACAATTTGGGCGCCAGCCGCTTGAAGTGGGGGCCGAAATCCCACCGGGTGTCGAGCACCAATCCTAAGTACTTCATGGTGGACTCGACAGCGATTCGAGACCCCCCGACCACGATATGTGATCCCAGCGGCGGGGGCCATGAAAGACTATGGCCTCCGACTTGTTCAGGGCCACCTCCAAGCCTAGGCGCCGTATGCGGGTCACGACCTGTGACACCGCAGCTGTCGCCAGAAACGCTGCCTCCCCGTACGAGCTCCCCCGGGCCGTGACCAGCGTGTCATCCGCATAGCACGTCAAGTCCACGCCCGGCTGGAGCTCGCCCCTCAGAACCCAGTCGTACCCGATGTTCCACAGGAGCGGTCCCATGACCGAGCCCTGTAGCCCTCCCCGCTAGATAAGCCCCCACAACGTGGCAGAGGTAGGGAGGCACCCGATGGTAACATAGCGCCTCCTTAATGCAGCTCCAAGGCAGGGTGTTGAACGCATTAGAGATGTCCAATGACACCGCCAGTAACACCCCGCCCTGGAACACCGCTTCCTCTGCCAGGACTCTAACCCTCATTATGGCGTCAATGGTAGAGCGCCCGTGGCGCCCGTTCCACTGAGTAGGAAACTGACCCTGCTCAAGGCACGCTGAGAAGAGTCCTCTCAGTGGGGGCTCCAGGTCCTTAAGAGCTAGGACTAGAGCACGGCCAGGAACTCCATCAGACCCCGGAGCCGTATTCTTAGCCCGGAGCCGCAACACGGCCGCCCTCATCTCAGGTTGTGTCACCGCTGGGACGCCTTCACTCTCGTCTTCTTCAGGTTCTGCGGCTGTGGGCAGAGCCATCGGCGGTGGTTCGTGGTCTGATCTAGCAGGGAAGAGAGTTGAGACCACTTGTTCGAGCAACTGCGGCTCGAGACCCTCCGTTAGTGGGGGGGCCCAGGGCCGAAGTTTCCCTCGGACTGTACGGTAAGGGCGCCCCCATGGATCCCCATCTAGGGTCGCCAGCAGTTTTTCCCTGGCTCGTTTTTGACTCGCCAACGGCCAGCCACAGAGCGGCCTTCGCCGCGCGGTACATCTCATACAGCGCGGCTTCCTCATCGGGATCCCGTCGACGTCTCCTCCGGTACCGCGTGTACGGACGTCTGGCATCCACACACGCAATGCGCAACCGTTCTATCTCGGAGGACCACCAGTACAGTCGGCGTTTTGTAGACTGTGTGTGGACGCGAGGCATGGATGCATCGCATATCTGCATCATCGCCTCGCTGAACCACTGCACCTCCTCTTCGACGTCGATGAAACCGATTATTGTTGACTCCCGAACCCAGGCCTGAACGATGGCGGCTTCTTCTAGAGCCTTCTTGTCAATGCGTTTGAGCGCCCAGCGCGGACCGTTTCTTTGAGGGCCCGATTAGCTGCGACCACCCGCGGTCTGGGTTGAGACATCGAAACGTATATATCGGTGGTCCGACAGTGTCTCCACCTCCGTCAAAACTTGCCAACCATGAACACGGTGCATGACAGCGGGGCTAGCAAACGACACGTCTACTATTGACCCGCCCCTCTGTCGCACGCACGTGTAGGTCGAGCCCTTATTTAAAACGGCCAGGCCCGTCGTGAAGGCCCACTCCTCCAACACTTCACCTCTAGGATCGGTGACCGGCGAACCCCAAGCCGCAGACTTGGTGTTGAGATCACCTAGAAGTAACGTGGGGCGAGGGTGATACTGGCCCACGACGGCTCCCAACTCCACAAGGAAACTTTCGAAGTCGGCGAGACTCTTGTTGGGCGAGAAGTATACCCCGATAGTGACTATGCCGTCCACGAGGGCGGCAACCCAGCCGTGACCTCGGGACGCGTTTACAAGATTAGAGTCCCGCCGATGATGGCCACCAGACCGTCAAGGTCTGCCAGCCAATTGTCTTTGGGGGGGGACGAAATACGGCTCAGTAACCACCGCCACATGGATCGACCACTCCGCCATGCTCAGGAGCAAAAGATCCTGAGCTCTGGTAGCGTGGTTGATGTTAGCCTGGAGGAAATGGAATTGTGCCATCACTGGCACTCCATTTACCTGGCAGCTCCTCCTTCCCCAAGGCGGGAGTCAACCGGCTGGGTGTTAGTCTGCAAGGGGGGTGCAGTTCCCCCAGCAGCCTTAGTCCACCTTTTGCTGCGCTTTTTGGGCGCGCCACAGGCTTTCCCGTCTATTCTGTGCTCAGCGGACTTCCCTGCAGCTGCACAAAGAATGCAATTTGGTTCCACTGAGCATTGGGCCGCCTTAAGATACAGTTACCTGCTTTGACGCCTTGAAACAAAACAAAACATAATTATGTTTAACATCATAAAAACAACAAAACAAAACATAGTTATGTTTAACATCATAAAAACAATTTAAAGAAAAATTTGCTGAAATATAACGATTCTGAACCTGAATGAATTATACACAAAAAATTTCCACATGAATCACTCCGTCCATTGGTGAAAACCGTTTGGAAACCTGTTCGGTTGTTTTTGAGTATATCGCGGTCAGACAGACGCGGGGGGGGGAGGGGCTTCGTTTTATAATATCAAGTGCAGGTTTCTTCAAATCCCTTTGTTTTTCCTTAAATCTTATGATGGTCAGATAGAGAAAATATTCCGCTCTGAGAATTTCAACGATATTTTATTTATTTCTTATCATTCTTTAAAAGGTTGCATGTCTTACATAAACAGTTACTTGAAACGAACTAGTAATTTGGCTAACGTTTCGAGTAATTACAAAATACAAGATAGTTGCATGTTACGATTTTTTCTTCTATTAAAACTGCCTGAAATTTTAGGTATTAGTACTTCCGTTCGGCTCCAATACGGTGCAGATTTAACTAGGAATGGAAAGTCCAAAGAAAAAATGGAAGGATTATGTGGAGAAAGAAAAGGGAGTGAATTATAGCGTCACGGTTGACAGGGAGAATGGAGGAAGAAAACGTGTGCGCCAACCCCACGTAACATGAGAGAAAGAGAGAAAGATGATGATGGTGATGATGATGGCAAAGGCAACAAATAGGTAAGTACGATTGAAACTAAAAACCTCTTGTTTGTCAGACCTTACCTTTGGGCTATTGGCGTTTATATTTTGAAGTAAGGGATTAACTTTTTTCAACGAAATTAAAGGTGATGGAGTCATCGTCTTCCATACACCTACAATTTTCTTAGAACTGTTTATTATTTCAAGTTTGTTTTGATGCTATGAGTTCCAATTTCTTTTAAATTTATTTTTTACAAACAAAACGTGTTTTGATATGAAATCTTGTTTCTTGGAAAATTTGCTTTTAATACGTTCAAAGCTGTTTGCAGTTGTTTTGAGAAAATTGAAAATATTTAATTTTATTCGCAATGAATTGACAGTTGACAAAAATAATTAGTTATCATTTTTTTTTTACAAAATTGACAATTGAAACAAAGGCAACTAAACATGATGATTCAATTCAAATCTTTATTGCTTATCACATGTGTTTACAAGGTCTTACTATTAATGATAAAGTTCATATTCCTGTCGGGCACAACAATTACATAAAATGTGAGTACCTAACAGGGTGTGTGTGTTTGTGTGTGTATGTGTGTGTGTGTGTGTGTGTGGTGTGTGTGTGTGCGTTGGTATTTATACCTAATAGTAGGTAGGTACCTATTTATCTGATTTGCTGCCGAATTTTTCACCATGTTAGGTATTCATATTTGCACAAAGAAAACGATTCTAAAGATAAACGAAATATCATTACAAACGATTCCACCTGTTCAGACGAAATAAATGTATAATGTATAGATACATAATACAGAAATAATACCATATAGTCGTAATACGTTTTCAGTACGGGTTTGAGCCCAAAACAACATTGGAGAGATATCATATTAATATATTGTATTTTCTTTAAGATGTAATAATATTTACTAAGAAATGTTAGAACGAATGAATGTTATTATTTTATTATAAGTTAATTAACTATGTTTTATAAAATTATATTGTCAGTTCTATTTTCTGTCGAAAAGGAATATATGCATATAATTTCGTTACTGAACCGGGGCTCTAAAAACAGATGTTTTTTTTTTGTAAGGGTTATGGTGAAGTAGAAACTTCTTTAGCGCACTCTGCGCTCTTTCTGAACAGTGAAATAAACCGAACCGTCACGCTCAGACCGGTGACGCTGAATCGTGTACGCACGGCTCCAATCGGCCTGTCACCATCCGATTGGGGCCGAGCATACACGATTGCTGAATCGCGTATACCGCTCCAATCGTAAATTTCACTTCTATTGTAGGGTCATAAGCACACACCCTCTTTTTTTTTTCTTTCGTGTGTGTTTTTTGTTTGTTATTGTTGTTGTTTGTTTACTTGCTTGACTAGTTATGACTTCAACTCAAGTAAGGTTAAGTCGAGTCATAACGTTACGGTAAAATACTTCTATTTTTGTGTTACAAATACAGTCAGAATTTTCTCAAGACCTAGCTAATTTATTTTTTCTGATTAGGTACTTAATCTAAGTCCTCTAGGTGAAAGCTAATTCTAGAACAAAGATTATTTAAAAAACTTATTTTAATAAATTGTGCGTTGTTACAATAAAGTTATACAAAAAATAGAATAACCTTATCTTTCTAAATAACGTGCTTCGCACGCTTTTCACGACTTGGCAAAACATTATTATAGACATAAACCTTCCGAAATATATTCTCTAAATGATGGGGATAACCGCATCAAAATCCGTGGAGTAGACAGACACGAAAAGCGACTTAATAATAATAAAATAAAAATCTTTATTGCAAAAAAATATTACAAAGGGCTTACATTAGCCCTAAACTAGGCAAGCCAGTATCTTAGGCACCAATAAATACACCAATAATTTAATTCATATTATGTATGTACGAGTATATGTCACAGATGGTTTGTAGAATACGCAGTTTTACAAAACCGTTAGTTGTTTCACATAACAGCTCCGTTTTGTAAAACAACTGAACGACGTTCAGTGGTTTTACATAATTACTGATTGTAAAACGTTTTGCATTTATCAATGCAGCGAGCGGGTCAATGTTTAGATGTTATGTAAAACAGCTTGAAATGAAACGTCAGATTGTAGATTTTAGCTAAATGTTGTCGCAAAGCTAAAGCTCTGTGCGTCATAACAACAATAATGGCGTCCGAAATAGAAATAAATAATATGAGTGAAAACATTGATTTTAAGGAAAGTTTAAACATAAAGTTATCAGATTTTTATGAGAGTCAGTCCTAAAAATACTAATTAGCCAAAGTAACTGCGACCAAGTTGGAAGTAGTACTCGCCGGCCGCTGCCGCAGCAACGCTGGCTTCTTTCGCTTGGGTCGCTCGCGGTTTGTCACTGTTCTAACCTAACCTATAACAATTTGTCAGAGTGCCCTACGTTAGTTACTGTGACCGATTCAGCATTAGAAGCCACACCAAACGCTTATTGTGACTGCAGATAAGCCATTCTACATTGCGTCTAAACGTGGGCAGCTGTTTTGTAAAACGTAACGCAATGACAATCCGGTTGAACGTCGTTCAGTTGTTTTACAAAACGGAACTGTTATGTAAAAAAACTAGCGGTTTTGTAAAACAGTGGAATCTACAATCCATCTGTCACATATATAAAGAAGAACATTTACGTCTTTCATGACTTCAAAAAGCACGTAAGACATGGTATACCATTACCAAGTCTCTACATAAGAGAAAATACACTCGTAGTATTTACAAAATTTTCCATATAACTCATGTTTGATTCCACCGGTACCAGCATGGCAATGTGTCATGTATGCCATTCCCGCGATTAATCCTGCCAACTTGTCGTCTACTGCAATTTATAAGAAACTTAAGACAGAATTGGGTTATTGGACCTATGGCACGATCTAGAATCTAGCGAAGTAATGTAAGCATTTAATACTTAGAGAATTACAGAGGTTTTAATATTTAGCTGTACACAAGGATTGTAGAGGGGATCCGACGGGGCTTGTAGCTAAGTAATAACAGCCGCACGGGTCGTTCAAAGGAGTACCTTTGATCGACCCGTGCGGCTGTTATTACTTAACCGATGCGTTACTAGGCATGCCGCGGTCAGTTCGTGGATGGGTGACCATCCAATAGTCGAGGGATCACGGATAAATGGCTTCATACACTTACTTATGATGAATTAGAAACATATGTAATAACTTGAACTCACTCTCCAATTGCCCTTTATTATGTCTATCATGTGCAAACACACACCCCGCCCCCTGCACAAACTGACACCTCCCTACCACACACACACACACACGCACACACATATACACTCCACACTCAAAACTACACAATTCTTCCATACAAACACGCAATCTCACATTTGAGTTTAAATTATAAATTCATTTTTTTTTTTAAATTCTTATTTCTCTTCTTGTTTATTTTATTTTAAATTTGATTTGTTTTAGTTAGTTTTGCTTTTGACACAGTATTATACTAATGCAGTTGTTATCGAACACAGAGTTTCTTTAAACAGTTTTTCGTGCCAATAAAGTTTATTACACATCATTAAGCCGTTGGTCCCGGCTGTCATTCGTTGATTTTTGACAGTCATTACGAGTACCAGCGTGGCAATGTGTCATGTATACCCTTCCCTCGATTAATCCTGCCAACTTGTCGTCTACTGCAATTTATAAGAAACTTAAGACAGAATTGGGTTATTGGACCCATGGCACGATCTAGAATCTAGCCAAGCAGTGAAGGCTTGTCAATTACAGAGGTTTTAATATTGAGAAATATTTTATTGATTCTTCAAAAATTGATTGACCCTCTAATGATGCACACTTTTTTTATTTTATTAAATGGGCTTTTTTTAACTTTCTGGCTTTCTTCACAGTTGGCCAGTAGTAGTAGGGCAGTAACTAAGCTAGGGGTGACCAAATAGGTTAGGTTAGGTAAGAACTGTGGCCAACCGCTACATCCAATTTGATTGCAGTTACTTGACTATTTAGTATTTTTATGACCCTAATAAGTTACGAATAAATTTGATGTTCACAAAAAGAGCTATTTTTTTCAAAAAAAAAATTCATCACTGCTTATTAAAAAATAAAGTCCCCCCGCTGCATCTGTCTGTCTGAACGCGATAAACTCAAAAACTACCGAACGGATTATACGGTTTTCACCAATGGACGGAGTGATTCATGAGGAAGCTTTAGGTGTATAATTCATCAAGTAGTAGGCTGTAGGCTTAGTGGACTGTAGATTTTTTGACCATCATTATTCTGTTAAGCACCTGGTACTTATTGAAAGACCTTTAATACTGTCCTCCCACTCGTAACACTGTTATTTGAAAATATCGTAAAAGCCAATTATTTTTAAAAGAGTAACCGTGGAGTTTCCACGGTTGGAACGGTGCACCTAGCTTCTGACGTCTCATAAGTACTCATGTAGGTTTATGTGAAATAAAATATTTGAATTTGAATTTAAGGTTTCGTGTAAATTGGCTGAAATATGACGATGATTGTTGAAGATGTCGAAAAAAATTATGCCGACTTCCCAGTCGGCATAATTTTTTTCGACATCTTTACTGGCGTGCGCACTATGGAATTAGATACGTTTCCGTGGGATAATTTATGACCTCCAAGCTGCGGGCAAATAGTTATTTATGCAATTGCTGTCAAGGGGTATTAAAACACAAACGTGGGTTTAGTGTTGTAAGAACTCTATGTAAATTCATGGAAAGTTTCATTGCTGAGTATCTAACACCTACCAACAAACTATGTATAAGACAAACAAACAAACCAAACAAAAATAAAAACGAAACAAAGAACTTAATTTTTTTTTGCAATATTAATATTGAACACAAATAGTGGGATACGACGTTAATTCGAATAACCAGTAAGTTTTTTTTTTAATTATGGCGCTATGGTAGTGAAACGCGCGGGCATGACAATGTTCTTTTTTTGAAAAGGAGATGCATAATTAAATTCAGTACAACATTATAACTCCCGTTTGGATGCTATTATGGTTACTATGACACTGGGTGTTTTAATGTTGGCAATAAGCTAACTGTTTCAGAAACTTTTATAGAGGATTTATAGCATGGGCGTAGATAAAGATAGTTTGAGATCTAGTAGTGATAAATATTAGAGGGTTCAATAATATCTTTAGGAAAGCAAAATGAGTATTATTTGAGGTTTTATTAAATACATATTGTCTTTAATATTTACGTTTAAAATGATCTGGTCTAAAAGGAGCTAGTAGCCGCAAGCGCGGCCGCTGAGCGTGAGGTCTTGGGTTTGATTCCTAGGTCGGGCAAAAGTATTATTAGGTTTTTCTGTCAGGAATTTCTCAGTAGCAGCCTGAAATCTAGATTTGTACCTGGTAGATTGAAATAGGTTTGCCCCAATTACATGGGATTTAAACATAAATGGCGAAATGTGGCTGTACTATAGGTATAACTCTGCCTAACACATCGTGGAAAGGCGTCATGATAAGTGAAGTTATGTAAACATAATTAACTTTGTCAGTCATAACGTATCCGTTATTCTCCCTTTTCCCCATTTTCAAGGAAATTTCCAACACCTCTATAGGTAATTGGGTTACAGAATTCATTGAACCAAGTTTGTAGTCTGCCTTTTTCTTTCCTTAATTGTTAATTGACCTTTGCCCCTTGATTACTGGCTATGCTGTGCAATGTGCAACACTGTAGAAGCCTTTTGAATTGAAATTGGAACTTGAAATGATCACCGATCCGGGGTCAGACTGCAACAAGTGCAGCTTAACCTCGCAAATAGATCAAATGCATGTTTCAATATATTTTTCACTTCTCTAACTCTAAAAGTGCTTATTTGTGCAGGGTATAGGCTGCACAAAATCGAATTTTGTGCACTAGAGCATTAAAGTATCTACTCATAAATGTATCTATATTAAGGCAAAGAAAATGAGCCATACAGCCATACACAATAAGAAGTTCATAGATAGAATTTGTTATTTTATAATATTTACTTTAATTTATTTGCCTTATGTGTTTTTAAGACATAAAAGATATTAAAATTTAAATTCAAGTACGGTAGTTTATTTAATTAATTTAAGAAAATTATTATTACAAAATTAATTTAATAGTAGGCTGTATAGGTCTGCAGTCCAAGCCTAATAACAATGTCGTAAAATTCAGAAAAATACCGTTAATATTCCGGGAAAAACAATTTCCATCAGTATTCAAAACTGTACTAATTTTACTTTGAATTTTAATTAAAGAAATGTTGTTTTATTACTGTTTTATTTCCTCGCAATCGAAGTGAAAATCAGAGTTTATAACTCGTCCACAAAACCATTTTATCTTCGACATTAATATCAGCCCTCGCCAAGTATCGGATGAAAATGGTTCGTTTTGTGCACTTGTTTTAAAATCTATTATTTCTTTCTAACTTTTTTTTCTATATTTTTTTGGCAAAGTAATATTTAAATTATATATAAAGCTCTATACAGGGCCAAATAAAATTTGCTAGCGAAACTACGCAGATGGAATTGGTAAAACAAAACAATACTTCAACTTAATGAGATGAAATCCAAATCTTGTATAAAACGCACACTATGTAGGCAGGCATATTATAAGTTGGGGGATTACATCACTGATAAAAATGCTTGGCTCATTGCTGGTCTTGCTCCACAACTAATTGACATACACACTGATTAACATTTTGAAAATACTGTTGGAGCTGCTGAAGATTGTAAGACCATCATTGTATTGTTTATACTCAATTTCGTTTATATTATATAATTGCATAGCACAGGTGTGAGTACTACGAGTATGTACTAAAGAGCTACCATTTACCGGGTAATATGTAGTATTTCATTGACTTGAATGTGCCCTGGCGGCTGTGAGTATGTCATGCTCACTCAAATGTCTCGCTGATGGTGGCGCGTGTGTTGGATCATTTAGCTCCCTTCAAAATGGTTGAGCTGAATGGTGCTGATCCATACGTCATGTTCGTGAACGGGCGCCGTCAGTTGGGACTGGTCATCTCTTAGCTGCCATGGCTTATTTTAATTTATTTTAAGTTTTAGAAAGATTCTTTATTTTTTTCTTTTTATTACGGACGCTTTTACGAACGTGCACGTCTTTCTACATTGTTCTCACATGCATAATTTCAAAATGAATGATGTAACCAATATTTTGTATCAATTTTTTTATTTAATAGAGTGTACGTGGAGTTTCTTGCCCGTTCTTCTCCATAGGTACCTACTACGCTTTGGAATGGGCAACTAGCTCCATATTTTTGACTGACCGACCCCTTGACAATTCAAAAGTGCCTGTAAATGGTTGAATTGAAATAAATGCTTTGAGTTTGAGTTTGAGTTTGAAAATAATATATTTTCTAAACTTATAATTTCAAGCAATTACACTACCAGCGGGCCGTTGACTCCGTAGTCATCTCAAGGTAATCAAAATTAAGAGTTTCAAATTCTTGTGTTTTGCAAAAAACGGAACCCATACAGGATCACTTGTGTGTCTATCGTTCTATCCGTTTCTCGCAGCCAATTTGCTTCGAATCGAATGAACCGATCTAGTTTCAATTTGGTACACATGTATTTCTGTGATCCAAACACGGACGTGTTACGTAATTACGTAAATAAATGAATTATGAGTATGGAGACACTTTTGGCGAGCAAGCCTTGTGACATATCAAATGAAAGAGCTTATTGCTAGGATCATTTTTTTTTTTATAATTTAAAAATAAATCCTTTTAAAGATATTTAAGAAAATTTATGAAAATTGACCATTCTTCTCGCCTTCCTCCGAAACTAGGTACCTATTGAGGCAAAGAGAATGGTTCTTTACTCATAGATTACATTCATAAAAACCTATAAAAGTCTATAGTCTTAAAATTACATGGTAAATCTCTCAATATTGTGCCTACAAACTTACATCCAGTTGGAATGTATGGGAGAACATATTTTTCAACTACAATGTTAAGTGTGCATTTGGGAAAAAATCATTCCAACCACGGAACCCTACATTGTGCGTGGTCCGACACGCACTTCGACGTTTTTTTTTGTTTTATCGTCATTAGATAACGAAACCCATCATGTCGGCGGAGTTCCGCTAGTTAATTTATTATAACCCTGTATTTGCCGCAAAATAAACAAAAGCTATTTTTCAAATTCAAATTTGTTTATTGTTTGTTATATGTAGAAAAAGATCTTATAGTAATTATTATAGACTGTAACATACCTAGGTATATGGTGTACAATATTCTATTACGTTATTAATTTGTAAACATTCATAATGTTGGTCTAGTCACTATTTGCATGAATCAAATTATACCTTAAAAAATATTATAAAATGAGTATGCTTTTGTCAAATTATACATTAAAAATATTAATACATTAGTCAAATTATACACTAAAAATATTAATACATTAGTCAAATTATACATTAAAAATATTTATACATTAGTCAAATTATACATTAAAATTAAAACATACATTCCATAGTCATACATTATCAATGAAACGAAAACATTAAACCAAGTTTTTGTCATTAAAAAAAACATTTATTGTGTAGTACGCTTTACCTATCAAGAATTCCTTGAGCTTAATTTCAAAGATATTCATAGCTGAAATATCTTTAATACAATTTGGTAGTTTGTTATAAATTTTTACTCCCATTAAAAAAATATAATAGATTTAAATTTAACTGTTCTACACCTAATTCCGCATTTTAACTATTTGATAAACAAATCTGGTATTTTATCCCAGCAAATTCATCTCCTAGGCTTAAAATAATTCATGTAACGTCGACGTAAGCACTCTAAAATATCTCATCCCTTCCAAAAATTTTCCGCCATCTTTAAACAGAATAATTTACGAATTTAGAACTCGAAGACCGAAATTATGAATAGTCTAATTTCGTTACGAGTACCTGTAACCAAATACCTTTATTCAGCAGCTGTTTCCCTATTATAAATTCAGTATTAAAGATTTGAACGTCACAGTGTAACGTTTTTGGTTTAGCAATGAAATAGTTGCTGTGTAACGTATAGTTTGTATTGTAACCACATAATCTGACAGAGCTAGGGTTTTAGAGTAATTAATTACTCTAAAATGAGGCCTAAGTTATTAGTTGCTTTCACCTAGTTTAAGAAGGCCAGCAGTGCTATTCTGTAACCATCTCACGTTGAAAACTTAGGTGACTGGTGAAGTGAGCGTGAAGTGAGTTGTCATTCCACCTGCTGCTAGGGGCTGACAGCTCACTCCGAGCTCACTTCACCTAAGTTTACACGGTGAGATGGTTACAGAAAAGCACTGCTGTTTTGTAAGTACAAAACATAATTGAATAAGTAAAAAATCTTTATAAGATCGATTTGTTGTCCAGCTGACTGGTCGTCAAGACCTTTTTTCTCAGAAATAGTGAGGCTTAAATATTTTTTCATCCCACCATCTCGGAAAGAGTATTTTTAATCTTCAGTATCTGAGTGGAAAAGCCGTTTTTATTCTCTAGAGGATAAAGTAAATTGAATTTAGAACATCGTGTGCACTAAGTTTGTGAATTAAAAAAAACATTAAACCTATTTACTGCTACCTCTATGGTGCCGAATATATCATACAACTTTTTTTTAATTTGTTAAAAACTCAGACTCGGAACCTTCTTGGTGTTCTTTTTTCAATTTGCTTTGGACGCGGTTCTTTACGCGGCATTTTTTCACGTCATTGTTAAACCTTAGGTATATTAAAAACAAGAAACTTGAAAACAAGTGAAAAAACTAAAATGAGTGATTCTAGCGACGAGGAAGTTTGCTTGACGCCAACAGAATTGACTGAAACTGTTAATAATGCGCAAATGAGCTTTCTCCCTCAACAATCACGCGAGAAGTATTTAAAACAGTACGATATGTTCAACACGTGGCGACTAGCAAAAGGAGCCAAAACTTTCTCAGAAAACGTTTTGCTGGCATATTTTATAGAATTATCCGAGAACAAGAAAGCAAATAACTGTAGCAACGTTACTTTAAAATTTTCTTAATTATACCTTAGTATTATTTTGTTATAATTTAAAGATTATTCTGTAATACTTACCTGTCATAATGTAGTAATTAATACCTAAACTGAAATAAAAGTGTACCTATCTTGTGATTGTAAACGTTTTTTTTTTTGCATTTAGTCATTTCCTCGCTGAGGTGGAATGAAAAGTTACGTGTTGCACTCGAGTGCAAAGATTTTTCACCTCGTGCTCTTTTGATTCCCTCGCTAACGCTCAGGATTCTAATTTTGAATCACTCGCTGCGCTCGTGATTCAATTTTAGAATCCTTCGCTTGCTCGGTCATCAAAATTGAACACGCGGTTAAAAAGCAACTTTGCACTCTTGTATAACAAATAACTATTAAGTCAATATTAAGAAGTAAAGCCAGGATATCGTTATATATCTAGTATCAATACAATACATGCCATTTGTTCTTTGTTGTTCTTCTACATAATAAAAGGAGTTTTTTTTTTATATAGATCTTTATGGGAATAACCGAATCTTCGAAAAAACAGAGCAAAGTGGTAAAAACATCTATGCGTTCAAAGGTGAAAATGAAAACAACAGGATGTTGTTTGAAAGAGATTATTGTATAAACAGGAATCGACCGACCGGACTTTTTTACACGAAAAACTCCAACCTGTATTAAAATTAAAATGTCTGAATTCAATTGTCAGTGCAAAACGAATACCATTCAGAACTTGCGTTTATTTTTATTTCTATTATTCCAATATAAATAAACCAAGGAAATGCGATCTCAGTGTAAAATATATCTCTATTTCACATTGTTGTATTAAACTCTGTGGTTTTCAATCTAAGATGGGATTACCTCATTGATTCCCATGAGTGTTCTGCGGCTTACAGATTATCAGGGGGATACATAACATGAGATGCGATCGCTGATATACAAGGGAATAGGATATTGGTAATATTTGCTTGATTAAGATGGAAATCTACATATACTTAAATATTGAATAATTAAAAAATATATAAGGCATATAAAATATATATTTTAAACAACAAAAACTATACACCCTGTACAGTTTAATAAAATTATATCATCTATCCCATCCTATTTATACAGGCTGTATTTTTTTGTTTAACAAATAATAATGTGAAAATTTGTACCAATTACGGAGGACGGAAGCAGCTAGACTTGAAATGGTCAGTTAGTAGAGAAGAACTCTTTCAGTATTGGTTTTTTTAAATAAAAAAAGAGTTTTGGATCATTAAGTTCCCTTCAAAATGGTTGAGCATTTCTTAGCTGCCACGGCTTGTTTTAATTTATTTATTTTTTGAATTGTTTTTGTTTAAATTTTATCATTTTAATTACGGAAGCTTTTAACGTGCATATCTTTCTATATTGTTCTTACATGTATAATTTCAACATTAATGATGTAACGAATATTTTGTAACAATATTTTTTTTTAAAGAGTGTCCATGGAGATTCTTGCCCGTTCTTCTCCATAGGAACCTACTACGCTTTGGAATGGACAGCTAGCTTCATCTTTCTAACTGACCAACCCCTTGATAATTCAAAAGTACCTACCTAGTAAATGGTTTATTTGAAATAAATGCTTTGAGTTTGAGTTTTAACGTAACCACTAAATTCTCAATCATTCATTCCACTACTTAGCAGGGTACACTAAAACAAACATATCACAATCTCCGTCCAAATACTGAAACATCCCCACAAAAAATACGGGAAACCTGAACCACAGAAATTACAAAATCCCTTCGTTATTTCGTCCTAGGAAATTACCACCTAACTTCGAATTAAATTCTCCTGTACGCACCTTAACCGGAATATACCTTGCCAAAGCAAATTTCAACACGGAAATCTAAGAAAGGAAAACCACAGACGTTCCCATTCCTTCTCAGACACGTTGATGCAAATTTATTTTACACTCTGTAAACTGAATATTCAGTCTTATTTTCCAACGCACAAGGTTGGGTTTCTCTCCACCGTTTCCCAGCAAAAGATCCTGCCAATATGGAGGTTAGAACAATTTGTATGTGCTGGGACACACAGACTTTTAATTTGGCTAGTCGGTTCGTAATATGTAGTCGCACGACGAGTTTTTTAGTGTAGAACTAACTTTAATGCGCTCGTTTGAATTCGGTAGTGTGCAAACTCGGTTTTATTCGAGTATTTTTAAAATTTCATTTTAGGTGGATATTTTTGCAGGTGGTTCTTGAGTTCTTTGTGAAGGAGGTCGTTCGGGGAGGTACTACTACCATACTTTTTTCCGCCCCCAAGCAGCGTCGCTGTGTAATTAAAGGCACATGAAGTCATTTCAGTTGTGGCTCTGGTGTCATACTAGTGCCAAAACTGAAATGCAACTACGCATTTGCAATACCTCTAGTATTGCCTACCGATGTCCAGACATAATATTGGTCAAATCATGTGAAGACGATGTAGATTGGTGTCTGAAATGGTCTTTTGAGGAAAGAACCACACGGACTGAGTCGATCTGTCCAGTCAGTGCACGCATTTGTCAGTAATCGTGCAGCTCAACTCAGAACTCAAGGAGCTCAATGATTCGACGAACTACACCAAAGAAAGGACATTTGACCGCATAAATTACTCAAACTGCCAGACCATGATTAAAACTAACAAAAAAAGCGGCCAAGTGCGAGTCGGACTCGCCCATGAAGCGTTCCGTAGCAGCAAATAACATAATAAAAGTTCTTGTAGTTCGTTGTAACTTTGATCGATGTTTTAATAATAGTTATTTTTAATTTTGAGTTGATTGAATGAAAGGTAAATTGCGGTTTACGATTTATGACGTATTAAAAAAACACTAGGTACTTACTAGATCTCGTTCAAACCAATAATAATTTTCGGTGGAAGTTTACATGGTAATGAACATCATATATATTTTTTTAGTTTTATTAGAAGTTACAGTGGGGGGGGGGGGACACATTTTGCCACTTTGGAAGTGTCAAAATGTGTCCCCCCCCCCACACTTCCAAAGTGGCAAAATGTGTCCCCCCCGGACACATTTTGCCACTTTGGAAGTGTCTTATTAGAAACCTCAATATCATTTTTTAAGACCTATCCATAGATACCCCACACGTATGGATTGAATGAAAAAAAAATTGAGTTTCAGTTCTAATTAAGGGGAACCCCCAAAATGTATTGTTTTTTTTCTATTTTTGTGTGAAAATCTTAATGCGGTTCACAGAATACAATTACCAAGTTTCAACAGTATAGTTCTTATAGTTTCGGAAAAAAGTGGCAGCGACATACGGACAGACAGACAGACATAACGAATCCGTAAGGGTTCCGTTTTTTGCCATTTGGCTACGGAACCCTAAAAATGACCCACGTAGACTTCACTTTCACAATATTTACAATAAAATAATACTTTACAAAGGTTAGAAGTTACAACATTGTTAGCTACTAAAATAAGCTATGCTAAAAGAGATAGAGTTTAGAAAGTATTTTTCTAAACTAATATTAGAATATAATGAGAAAATATTGATTTTTTGTTTGTAATTAATAAACTCAAACACTACTAGACAGATTTAAAAAAATCTTTCACCAGTAGGATGCTATATTATCACTGTATAACATAGGCTTTAATTCGTAAAGACATCACGCGGGCGTAGCCGCTACCGGAAGCTAGTTTTCAATATTTTTACTTGATGTAGGTAATCTGCAAAAATATTGGAAAGCAGTGGCTTGGTGATTGGTACTGATTTGGTACAGAGTGCTTACCAACCAATGAGAAAACATAAGCAGTACCGAAATGATACCGCACCGACCAATGAGGAAACGGCCTGAGTCCATATTACGTACTGAATCAAAATGTATATCCTAGTAGCTATTGAAAGCATAATTACCTTTTAATTTTTATAGCTATACGCACAATCTGAAGGATTTTTATTTAAATTCTTACCTGTTTGTCTGATTTGTTATGAAGCCTTTATGATGCTTTTATATTTAGTACATTAGTATTAAGTTTGCTTGTTAACTTGAAATGTGCCCAAGCTTTCAATTAATACAATTTATTTTTAGTCATGTCTACCTTTAAGTGACTAATTATCGGATTGATTTGGTTTTAATTGCATGTATTTTTTAAGATGCAGCAGTAGTTGGTATACCTATAAAAACAAAGGTTATTTCGTACTATATTACCATCGATTCCCTGCGATCTATTCTGAGCCATTGGTATCCGTGCCAAACAAAGACACAATTAGTGCGTTGTCACAAATTGCTAGTCAATTAAACCGATTAAAGATCAAGTGGCCGATTACTGGCACTGTTCTAGATTATTGTTGGGTATTTTCTCACGTTTGAACAAATGTTGAACAAATTCTGCCTAGCCACGATCTGCTGGAGAGCTCTGCTATAGAGAGGGCTTTGCTTGTAGTTGTCCTACGTGATCGAATGAAGAAATGAAGAGATCCGTATGAGAACCAAGTTAACCGACATAGCTCGAAGAATTGCCAAACTTAAGTGGCAATGGGCTCGCAGAACAGATGGCCGATGGGGCCGAAAGGTTTTGGAGTGGCGACCGCGTACTGGAAGAGGTAGCAGTGGACCGATGATCTTGTGAAGGCCGCAGGAATCCGCTAGATGCGGGAAGCACAGAACTGGTCGAAGTGGTGGTGCTTGGGGGAGGCTTATGTCCAGCAGTGGACGTCTTTCGGCTGAAATAATGATGGACTGCTGTAAGGGACTAATTCGAAATTTCCAATATACTTGCATTAAAATCATGAAACTTAGTATTACAACATAACATCACGCCTTGTTTCCCCAAAGAGTTGAGCAGATGCTTACCTACTCGTATAGCATATCCACATTTTGTCAGTTATGTTTAGTTTCATGTAAAAGACAACAAACAAGTCCAGATTCTGGGGTGCTACTAAGAAATTCCAGTTAGAAAAACCCAATAAAACATTGCCCGACCTGAGAATCGAACCAAGGACCTCATGCTTATCTGTAGCGCTTGCGACCACTGGACTGGTAACATAGTATTAATTTTAGATATCCTATTACTGTAATAGACCTCTTCTCATACAGATTATTGATGATAGTTCGTTTCTTCGTTATGTCTTCCTTTACCATTCATCAGTGGTTTCCAAAACAAAACTAAACAATATAACATAACGTTTTTTTCCTAATATTATGTAGACATAATAATTTATCATTCCAAGTCTGATTATGCATCAGCCTTCAAACTGATAGATCACAGGCCTCCTCTCTATGAGAGGTAGTCGGCCATAAACCCCCACGCGGGCTCAGTGCGGGTTAGTCTATTGGTTGGACACTATCTCAGGAATTTTATGTTTCTATCTTCAGTACTAAAGCGTAGGCAGTCAGTTTTCGAACTGTTATTAAAAGTTAAAAGAGCGATTAATATAAAAGTTTATGGATTGCGGGTGAGAGGAAGGCCAATGAAAAGATGGATAGATTGTGTGAGGAATGATATGAAAGAGAAGGAAGTGAATGATAGCGTGACGGTTGACAGGGGAGAATGAAGGAAGAAAAAGTGTGCGCCGACCCCACGTAACATGAAACAAGGGCAGGAAGGGCGCCGACCCCACGTAACATGAAACTAGAGCATGATGATGATGATCGTCATCATCATCAACCAGGTCTTTAACTACAACCTACTCTGCAAACCTCCAACAAACTTGACGCAATACAAGTTCGTATCTCAGTCGGTAATGTTATCTCAATCGGGGAGGTATCGAAGCAATTTTCTTTATACTGGTACCGATTGAATGGCTGTGGTGTGAGCCAACACGTTTGTAGCAGAAAAAGGTAAATATTTTCAATGTAATTTAAGTTATTGGCGAAGTTTCAAAGACGAATTGACGGTAACATAAATTACATGAACGTAACGTAAGAACTACCTATCCGAAAGTTGAAAAAATAGTAACTGTGTTTCGTACAAAAGCAACTGCTGCCATGTTTGGTCTCTGCATCACCCTAGGTAGGATGCTAAAAAATGCCTCAGTCATTAGTCCGCCTTTGTACAGTATATTTTTAACTAGAGCATAATTATCTATACATCTATGTATACATATAAATAAAATTTAAGTGTCCGTTTGTAATGTCAAAATAACAGCTTTTTTACTAAATGTTATGAATGTTTTTTTTTTTTTTTTTTAATTGTTTTTTTTCTGTCTGTCAGTTTGTTCCGATAATTTGCGAAGCCAGACCCTTCGCAAATTATAGGCAGAGGTGTGCCTAGGTGTTAAAAACCCATGATCCAAGACCTCGTCTAGTTTAAAAAAAATATGATTGACGTGAAAAAGTGTTTAAAACCTACTTACAGAAATAAAATAATTTATCATGTAATAAGGGGTGAACTTATTACTTTTTATTCTATTCCACTCGTTCATCTCGCTGTCGCACGCAGTTGCAATTACTGCGCGTGTGCTTCAATCCGGGGGTGGGAAAAGTGTTATAAGATTTTTCCAGACGGAAAATCCCGGATTTAAAATTTACAAGCAGTAGTTCAAACAATACACGGGTAAAGTTTTTAAATTCATCAACGTAAAGAATGGTGATGACCATACCACCACCCCAACAACTTGTAAATCCATGTACCTATTTACCACCCCCATTTTCTCAACCAAGATGATAAGTATTAGGAACATCTGTGGTGGGCAATCGCCGCCGAAGTAATGCCCCGCTTAAGGCGAGTGAACGAGGCCCATTTGTAAAACGATATAAGAATATGTCGCTCAGCTTATTTAAGATAATAATGCTACGTGGGAAGGATATTATATTTAGACATGGTATGTTTGTTAAATTGTTGTGTTTTTGGATGTGAAGAAGTCATTTTCGTGGGTTTTGCATTGTGATTTTTGGTGAAAAATATGGCTTTCTTGCTTTCGATGATGATTCTCTTGTTCAACAGCTGTGCAGTAATAACATAACATGACATCACGCCTGTGTTCCTCGAAGGGTTAAGCAGATATGTACATTACGTGAGCGGTGAGATCAGTGGTGGCCCAGTGGTAACGACCTACGACTTAAAGGTTCGAGCCAGACAGGCGCTCTACTTTGTGTAAATTATTTCATCACCACTGCTCTCAAAACGGTGAAGGAAAACATCGTGAGGAAACCGGCATGTCCCAGAACCAAAATTTTTAAGACATGTGACATCTACCAACCCGCACTGGGGCCGCGTCAGTGGGCTTAGTCGATGAATGCCCAAATCGTATAATGAGTAGCATTCTACAAATGCCTAATTCAACAAATGGCTGTTTTGCAAAAGTACCAATTCTTAAAATGGCCAATTTACAAAAGGACTAGTTCTTAAAATGGCCAATTCGTAAAAGGACTAGTTTTTAAAATGGCCATTTCGCAAAAGGATTAGTTCTTAAAACTGCCAATTCGAAAAAGGACTTATTTTTGGATTAAGAGCCACTCCTTCTCAGCGAGAGGAGACCTGTGGCTCAGCAGTGGGAACATTAAGCGCTGATAATGCTGTATGTTACGTCATTTCGCCAGTTATGTCCAAGTCTCATGTACATAACTGGCGAAATGACGTCGAATGTGTGTGTAGTCGTGGTAAAGGAGGAGCCTGTTGAACATCAATCATTTTTTACTTCATCAGCATCATCCACGTAAGCTTTTCCCAGCTATGGTGGTGGCTTCCAGTCCGCAACCCAGACACTAGATAAAACGACAACCCTATTTTACTTTTAAAATCAATAACTAGGTCAATTCCCCCAAGAAGGAAAAAATATTTCAGGCTGTACTTACATCTAAAAAATAATACGAGTATGCTTAGATGGTTTGGTCATGTTGAAAGAATAAATTAACTGACCAACAAAAGGTATTTACAACGCAGACGTGAGTGGAAACGCCGGGAGGGGAGGCTCCAGAAGGATATAATAGTGACCTTATCGGTGATGTTCTTCAGAAAGGTCAGGTGCGTAGTACTCGCAACCGGCGTGCGTGTATGACCAGATGTATGAACGTAAACGAGGCAAAAGGAGTATGTAAGGATCGTAGCAGGTGGCGTGCTGTAGTTTCTGTCCATCCCTATGGGAATAAGGCGTGAGTTTATATGTTTGTGTTATTTATGTACTTACATCTAGTAAAATGCCATTAGCTGCCACAGTGCTGCAACAGAATCATTATTCAAGGGAGCGATGTTTTTACGACCTCTCTCTTATCGATAGCTATATTTTTTACTATTATAGGCATGCAAAGATTGCCTGAATGTGTATTTTGTTTGATTTTAGATGAACAAAAATAATATGCCTTGTTAGTCTTGTGGTTCCCAATGTAGCTGCTGAACGTAAGTTCCCGTGTACGATCCCCGAGTAGGACAAAGTGTTTTTGGGTTTCTCTTTTAGGTTATTTTAGCAGCAACCTAGACTGAAAGTATTTGTGCTATAGGCTAAGTAAATCATAACTGATATTATAAATGCGAAAGTGAGTTGGTTTGTTTGTTACTCAATTACGCAAAAATAGATGGACGGATTTGGATGAAATTTGGCACACAGATAGACCATGAAGTGGGTAAGGATATAGGCTATTTATTTAGCCTGGATCGCAGACGAAGTCGTGGGCAACAGCTAGTTACTTATAAATAGTTACCGATATGTGAGTGTATAGCTATAAACCTCTTCCTGCCCTTTGGGGAAATCCGACGTGTTTTTATTACAGGCTTTTATTTAGTTTCACCTGTCCCACCTGTCTGTAATGAAATCTTGCAACATAAATTTGACCCACATCCTGGTTTCCGATTGAACTGAAATTTCGCATGCATATGTAAATCGGAGGACAATGCAGTATTATTTTTATTACATTTAACAGCAAGGAAGAAAAAAAAGAGGATGTAACACGCTTTTGGTTGAAAATTTGAGACTTGGCATGAAGTTTCAAGGTTTAAAAATATATTTGTTTGTTTTTAAATTATGATATTCGATGATTTTGACATTAACGAAGAAACTCACTATCGTTTAAAGGTTAAGAAGTAAAAAATGGCTTATTTACATTGAGAATAATAATTATTTTTAACATTTTAGTTCTTTTTCATGTGCGTATTGTATAATTATCTCTTGCTTCAAAAACGGTAAAGGAAAACATCGTGAGGAAACTTGAATGCCTGAGAAATATTTCTCGAAGGCATGTGAAGCCAAGTCAGAGGCCCATAGGCGGCTTTTTTATTTTACAAAAGTAATATGTGGTTCTCTACAACAATGCAATTTATCTTGGTCACATGTAATACATAGTTCAACATAAATAGTTTATATTTGTATTAGCATGTCTTAGAACTACTAACACTCGTTTTTAGGGTTCCGTAGCCAAATGGCAAAAAACGGAACCCTTATGGATTCGTCATGTCTGTCTGTCCGTCCGTATGCCACAGCCACTTTTGTCCGAAACTATAAGAACTAAACTGTTGAAACTTGGTAAGTAGATGGGTTCCCCATACTTAGAACTGAAACTATTTTTTTTTTCATCAAATTCATACGTATATATCTGTAGATAGGTCTTCAAAAATGATAATAAGGTTTCTATTATATTTTTTTTCTAAACTGAATAGTTTGCGCGAGAGAAACTTCCAAAGTAGTAAAATGTGTCCCCCCCCTCCTGTTACTTCTAAAATAAAAGAATGATAAAACTAAAAAAATATATGATGTACATTACCATGTAAAGTTCTACCGAAAATTGGTTTGAACGAGATCTAGTTAGTAGTTTTTTTAATACGTCATTTGCTGCTACGGAACCCCTCATGGGCGAGTCCGACTCACACTTGGACGCTTTTTGTAATTTCAATAGTTCTTTCGTATCGTAGTGATGGTAATAAACAAGACTTTTTGTTTTTAACTTGGCAGAATCACCGAACCACTTGAAATCCACTTCACAACGATTTGAACTTGCCTATCTTTGCAATTGTTTTTTTTTTTTTTTTGAGAACAGGCAATGTAGAATTGCACTTTGGGACCAAGTTTTTTGTAAGACCGACCGCAGGAACCCACTCTAGGTGACGTGTCGCCGCGACATGTCACCGCGACATATCACCTGCAGTTGTTGCCTGCGGTTGGCTACGGAATGGTACCATAACTTATTACACATACAGACATAAGCTCCTTCCTCCCAAGGGCTGTCCCCTTGGGAGGAAGGAGTTTATGGCTGA
This sequence comes from Xanthia togata, assembly GCA_963853775.1. Taxonomy (NCBI): domain Eukaryota; kingdom Metazoa; phylum Arthropoda; class Insecta; order Lepidoptera; family Noctuidae; genus Xanthia; species Xanthia togata. Next base: position 2,862,051 of record OY970811.1, on the reverse strand, counting down.
AGAAACTACAGAACGCGGTGGCGTTCTGTAGTTTCTTCCTACGCTACGACCCTTACATACTCCCTTTGCTTCGTTAACACAACATTACAATAATATTTTGATTTAAAAGAGTGTCAATGGAGTTTCTTGCCCTTTGTTCTCCATTGTAATCTACTACATTTTAGAATGGGCAAGTCAGACTCCTATATTTGAAACTAGCTTCCGCCAGCCCAATTATAGTCTATGTTACTCAGTGATAACATAGCATTCTACAGGTGAAAGCATTTTTAACATCGGTCCAGTATAACTGACTTCTAAAAAAGGAGGAGGTTCTCAATTCGAATGTTTGTATTTTTATTTATGTTTGTTCACGCATAACTCCATCGCTTGCCAACCGATTTAAAAAAAAACTTTTTTTTGTTGGAAACAATATACTTTCCAAACGGTCCCATGAAAATTTTATCGAAATCAGACATGTGGTTTTTGAAAAATCCACTAAAATCTAAAAATCTATCTACATTGTCTACTTAGTCTGGCCATAAATACTGTTACATTTAAAAATTTGAAAGATAATTACATTTTAATTTGGAATCTGTCATTTTTATACGATTGTTCATTGAGTTTTCTAATTTTGGCGCCAACACATTGTACAATATTTTGCGATATTAAAGTGGAGTGGGGTGATAAAGAGAACCGAATCGCTGTGATTGCATTACACAAAGTTGGTATGGAGCCAAATGCAATTTTTAAAACTCTCCATACGCTTGGTATTAGTCAAATGTTTGTGTACCGGGCTATTAATAGGTACAATGAGACCTCCTCTGTTTGTGACAGAAAAAGATCTGGCCGTCCACATAGTGTTCGTACGAAAAAGGTGGTCAAAGCAGTAAGGGAAAGAATACAAAGAAATCCTGTCCGAATGCAAAATATTTTATCTCGGGATATGAAGATAGCACCCAGAACCATGTCGCGTATTTTAAAAGATGACTTAGGACTTGCAGCCTATGAGAGACGCACTGGTCATTTTTTCAACCGACTTCAAAAAGGAGGAGGTTCTCAGTTTTTTTTTGTATGTTTATTACTCCGCCAATTATGAATTGATTTTGATGATTCTTTTTTGTTTGGTAGGGCATACTTCAGAAGTGGTCCCAAATAAATTTGGTCAAGATCTGATGAGGGGTTTTTGAGTTAGCTTCAATAATACGTATTTTTCCCATCTAGTATATGTGGATGATATTCTAATAGTTCCTGTCACTGTAATTTACTTGGTATTTAAATTTTGTGGGGGTTTTGTGTAGGTACCACAACTAAAAAGTGGAAAAATAAAAACTTTTTCACAAAAAATAAAACCGACTTCCAAAAACAAACACTACAAAGTGAAAAATAACTTTGATTTCGGAAGTCGGTGGCAAAAAAAAACGAAAATAAAAAACCCAGGAATTCGACTTGTTTTTGGAAGTCGGTTTTTTGAGTTTATTAATTACAAACAAATATACAAAAAATCCAATACTTTCTCTGTACATTATTAGATTAGATAAATTCTTTGAATTTGAAGTACCTAAGTAGTAACAAAAATCAACTAGCATCCTTATCCACGTGTTTATCGTAGCCACGGAAGCACGACCTCTTATCCAAGGAATTGGGCAAACTACATCAATGAAAACCAGCACTGTGGCTCTGTCTCGCATAGGGTCACAGCATTATGCTGAGCGATGGCCGTTTTGCGTGAACGTGACGCTTATTCTCCCACAACTTATTCTAGTTTGTGTTTTCTTTACGTCATGTTTTACCCCAAATAAATATATTTTTCTTCTAACGGAGACCTAATCAAAACTGCATCACAATCAGCTCAGCAGTCCCATAGGAAAGCAAATAAACATTTAACAACTTCATACAGTCATTGCACCAAACAAGATCGTTACCAAGTTTACGCCAATCGCGAACCGTCTTTTTTTCCTTTTAAAAATATATAATAGGGCCCATCTACACTGGCGTTTTATCGAGTGCTGGAGTCGTTATGAAATCATTACATTTTATGGAGCAAGCAAATGGACCGCTTGCTGTTCGAACCGTATTTTAGTAACACGGTGTGTACTAAGTTTTAGTGAGCTGATTGAGGAAAGAATGTTGGTTATCAGCTAGGTTTGAGATTACTCGAAACTATTGTTAGTGGTAAATGTTTAAAAAATGCTTTTTCAAAAACAAATATTGGGGTGCCGTGACCGACATTGAATTTTAAAACTTGAGTATTTTATATGTTATTGTTATAAAATTTAAGACCAAATGAATTGACGCGTAACGGTGTGCTCCGATGACTGCTACGCTGTCGTAGTTTCGTAGCAGTGATGTGCTACGGCGTAGGTCGTAGTCGGTTCAGTACGATACAACTTAGATGTAGCATAAATATGAAAAATTGCATTCATTCATTTTAATTTTACAAATGTATTTGGTTATATGACTTTGCAAGTTATTGCGTTTGCGTTAATTAATCAAAACAGCGAAATATTTGACAGCTATTGGCAACGTTGCCCACTTTCTCAATAAACAGTACATTACACTGGACACCGTCCAAGCAATGACTAGTACACTAAATAAATAAGAGCAGAGACACTAAACCATCTCACATTATTCAAAAGAAAACTGACAAACATATGAAACGTTGAACAGACCATGAATACACGTTTCTTTGGTCATAATTTTGCGGCCGAACCGTTTTGCAGCCGTTTCAGATTCGTGTGAATAAACATGAGCCGTATGCGAATCGGAAATGGAACGGACGCTATCTAGTTACGGCCCGGATGGAGTGCCCTTCAGTTTTTACTTATGAGGCTAAACTGCTAAGTGATTCTGGGGAACTGTACGTTATTTTTCTTTAAGGCTTTCTATGACCTTGATATTTTGCAAATGCAAACGACTTCTGGGGCTCGGAGTATCTTTGATAGTTAAAAGACTTAATAAGTACTGGGAATCACAAAAAAATTTAAACAGTTATCCTAATATAATTACTTTGCGTGACCTAGGAATTGAACTTGGAATGCTTCACGAGAGATTGCGTCCTTGCATAGTCAGCATATAATGTCCCCACTACTGGGACACAGGCCTCCTCTCTTCAAGAGGGAGTGAGTGAGGAGGGAGGCCGAGTGCGGGTTGGTAGATGTAACATGTCTTTGAATTTTTGGTTCTAGGACACCGTTGTCCGCGTCACCATTTTGAGAGCAGCGGTGGTTACAAAAGAATACTTCCAGATTCGTAAAATACTTTCAGTGATTCATAAATAACATAATTTTCTGCATCAAACCTGTGAGCCCTTAGCGCAAAAGTAAACTGCTAAACCACTACGCTAAACATACCATAAAATTTTAACATGATTCCTAAAATATTTCTCGACCTGAGCATTGAATACAAAAAGTCACGCTAAACTACCACGCTATTCACCACTGAGTCTTTAACAAACAGAGATAATTAATACATTATGTATCGGGAACCCTCAATCCAAGTCGGTATAGCAAGCGAAAACAGTGCCAAGACTGATACTAAATACATCAACTGACATATCTGTGAATACATAATGCGGTATCAGATACCGTCCCGGTATTTAGGTACCGGTACCGCTACCGGTAAACAAGTATGTTGTAAGACTGGACGAGTAATGGCGACGTGCGAAAGGTTTTTTGGCATACAGTATTAAAGTTTTTTTGGTTTTTAGGGTCCGTACGTCCGAATGAAAAAGGGAGCCTTTATAGGGTTACTCGTGTGGTGGCTGTCTATCCGTCTGTCACAGTAAATTTGCTCTGAATCTAATAAACCGAGCAAATCAGCACTTTTCAAACGTCAAAATTACATAAGACAGACCCCTAAAGCGCCCACCCTTCACCACTTCCTAGTGCTTTAGCTGGGAAGAAGAAGTGGCGCAACAAACTCCCCAGCAGCACTGTTGTCTGTTCAGTTAGAAAAAAATGATTCTATATAATAGTATGCAAGATAATTGACATTACGTAAAACATAATTTAAATTATAAATTAATAGCCATATGACAGCTAGCACACGCCAATATACCAACCAAAAACATCGAGAACTATACTCAGGCAGAAATAAAAATAACTAAACGTAAACAATATCTAAAAAAGAAAATAAAGCCTCCAGGCATATAGGGCGAGCCCGCTTACATACGAGTATATCTGTAACTAGAAGTTATAATTGATAAACTAGGACCATCTAGGTAAAATAAATAATTGGTGAGGTCGCTAGCTAAGCTATATTGCAATACAACTCATAAAAAAAACATTATAATGAGTAGATTATGTCAACAATAAATTAAAATAAATTGACTTTTATGTAAAGTAAAATTATATAAACTCGTATAACCTGTCAGTAGGTAAGCTAATTCTGGAGAAAGAACATTTAAACATTGTCTTGAGTTAATCACAGCGACCAACTATTCTCATCATTTAAGTTGTCGGGAATAGAATAGCATACAGAACTTACCAACCTTCTCTATATGTCTTCCCCTTAATTTTTTATCTTAAATTTCGTATGGTTACTGACTAACCTGGTGCCACAGTTTTTATGCCGCCCATGAGCCTCTGACTTAGCTTCACACGCCGTCGAGAAATATCTCTTAGGCATTTTTTTACAATTACTACTATCTTAATACCAAGACAAAAATTATATGATCAGATAAATTATAATGAATCCTTAAAATGAAGGATCCTAAGGAACACACCATAATTTCCGTTTCTACTTATTTTAATGTTTAATTTATTTGTAAATTGCCAGGAGATATTAAAGCTACTTACAAGAAAACTAATTTATGGAAGACGTATAAAACAGGTACAGTAATGAGTAAAATGATGTGTTCACTTAGCGTTTGATGGCGATTTTGTTGCTAAACGATTCATATTATATTATTTTACAAGATACAACCAGACCTGCATCTTGCAAAAAACGTAAGACTCTTACTGACTAAAACCCACCCGTGTTCCTTCAGTTGCCTGTACGTTGCCAGGGGCCACGGTATCCCATTCGAACTTTTCCGCGACCCCAGCAGGCATCGGTCCTAGCGGACCCCGCGAGTTCTGCTGACATCTCCTTGCGGCGCGCGTGGAACACAACGCGCTGTCGACCCGGGCCTTACCGGACGGCGAGCTACACATTGCTCACCGTTCGCAAGCCCGCGCCTACGGTGGCCGGGAATTGGCCTGTTACCGCATCCCCCTTAAGGACAGTCTGAGGCATGCGTAAAGCTAACCATTCGTTAAGTACATAGCTTACCATTCGAAACATGCCTCGCGTTCTCAGGACGCATCTTACAGCCGCCGCAGGAGGAGACGCCGCAGGAGGAGACGCCCTGGGCGTCGGGAATCGATCGCGGATTCCCGGCCACCGTAGGCGCGGGCTTGCGGACGGTGAGCAATGAGTAGCTCGCCGTCCGGTAAGGACCAAGCCCGGGTCGACGGCGCGTTGTATAAAACGCGTGCCTCAAAGTCATGTCAGCAAGTGAAGGGGTCCGATGAGACCATTGCCTGCCGGGGTTGCGGGAAAGTCCGAAAGGGATACCGTGGCCCCCTGGCATTGCACAGGCAACAGAAGGAACACGGGTGGGTTTTAGTCAGTAAGAGTCTGACACGCCCTCCCGCTCCACCCAGAGCGGGAGAAGTCATTTGATGATTTACAACAAAAAAAAAAAGAACGCATCTTACAAGGTGCGATTTTGTTACCATATGTTGAAGTAACTATAAAAGTTGCACCGTCCTAACAGTGTTTAAACGGTGTCATTTGTTGCTTTAATTTTATTGTATGCCACAGAAAAAAATATTGCATCATCTAAATCACTCGTTAAATGTAGGATATTGCGCATACATTGCATAGCTCGTTGGTCTAGTGGCCGCAAGCGCTACTGCTGTCCTGGGTTCGATTCTTAGGTCAAACAAAGTATTGTTAATCATTTTTATTCCTTTCCAGGAATTTATTTGTTTATTTATTTAAATAGGAGCAGTCAACGTCGTGAGGAAACCGGCATGCCTGAGAGATATTTCTCGACAGCATGTGAAGTCAAGTCAGAGGCCCGTGGGCGGCTTTAAAACTCTGACACCAGGTTAGTAACTAACCACACGAAAAGAAGAAGAATAGGAGCAGTCTAAAATCTGGATTTGTGCTTGGTTGTTGCACAAACATTTACTTCGTAAGTTGTGATAAAGGCCTCTAGTTATTACATGTGACTTCAAACATAACTGGCGAAATGTTGTTGTACTTCCCTCTGCTAACTTTGCCGGGAAAACATGTACAATGTTATGTTGTAACTTGTAATGTAGTATTCAAAACGACTCACTATCCAATACGGGTTCTCAAATATCAAATACAGAACCTTTGACATTTGAAAACGGTACTTAAACTGACGCACATAGTGTTAATGATGCTTGACGGATAACGAAGGGTTTAATTATATTCAGAGTTAGTAATTTAAATATCGCTTGGATGTGGTTCTGATATCGGTTACATGTAGGGAGCAAGCGTGATGGTTAAATTGGGTCAATTCGATTTTGTCCTAACATCAATTTGACCCAGGAATTTAAACCACAATTAATGCTGTTTATTTTGTGAAGTATTTTTCTCAAACACGCTTGGAAATTCGAACATTATTTTGACAACCTTCACGAGATAATTCGAAAATGCTGTTCTGGTCGAAAACAAGCGAGTAGACGGCCGGCAGTGTAAATATGAATATGCATATTTATTACTGTCGTGTAACTCGTAAATTGACGTGTTATTTAAAAATGGAACTAACTTTTTACTTCGACCCATGGCAACCAAGGAGGTAACTTATCAAAGATTTTAGATATATAGATAGAATACTCTTTATTGTACACCATGCAAATTACAGAAGATAAAAAGAAAAGAAGAAGAATAAAAACAGAAGATAAAGATAAGAAAGAAGAGGACGGGAAGAAGATTTTATTTCCTTGAAGTAATTAATTCTGGAATTTATAATTAATTTGCTTTGTTTGGATTTCCGCGCATTGTTTGAGAAAAGTACTATGCCTTGGCCGCAACCAGGCATTGATGGACTCGCGTATTTTCACGATCGTCCATCAATACCCTAATTGCTGACCGCGACAGTAATGTACTAAATTACTATAAAAAAAGTCTTATGTCCTAGCCCAGGTCTGGTCTACCCATGTGCCTATTTCAAATCTGTTCAGCAGTTTTAGAGTGAAAGCGTAACAAACAAACAAATAAACTCACTTTCGTATTTATAATATTGGTTACGACTATGATTAGAATTATTGTGAATGTGCGGACCATGTTGTTTTATTTTTTTTCATATCTTTTTTAACATTTGTCTGGCAGTTTGCGTACTTTTTGCTGCCTACCCAAATTTCCTTTATTTGTTATTTTACGTCGAGTCGTTGAGCTCCTTAAATTCTGAGTTGACAAAATTGCTGAAAAATGCGTACACTGACTGGACAAGTTCACACAAACTGTGTGGTTTTTTCCTCAAAAGACCATCTCAGATACTAATCTGCATGGACCTCATATGGCCTGATCAAGATTTTGTCTGGACATTAAAAGAGACTGTGACCTCTGAGTTTGTTTCAGTCTTTATTGTCAGAATAGTCGGTTAGTAAACACCGAACTCATCTTGTTTTAAAACGTGTAAAAGTGTTTTTGAACCAATTTACAGAAATAAATGTCATTTTTATTTATGTTATGCAAAAAAATAATAACAATGCAAAAACAATGTCATAAATTTTATATAATATTGACAGCTCTTAAACGCCGTTAAGATGAGCTGATCGCTTTCAGGTTGATTGGTGAAATCAGTCCTAAAAAAACCGGCCAAGTGCGTGTCGGACCACGCACAAAGAAGGGTTCCATAGTTGGGATGGATTATTAAAAAAAAAACTTAACATTGTAGTTGTAAAATTGGTTCTCCCATACATGGATATACGCCACGGTCAATTCTCCAACTGCAAATGTAAGTTTGCAGTCACAAAAAAAAAACAAAAAATGTGATTAAACTACTACAAATTAACGATTTTCGGACCGATTACTTTACTTGTGCTGTGAGACCTAGCTTCTGGCCAAATTTCATGATTCTAGGTCAACGGGAAGAACCCTTTATGTTTTGAATTGTTTGCGAGAAATATATCGCATAAATGGCCATATTTTTTATTGCGTTGGCTTAGACCTCGAAGGCACCATAAACCTACGTATTTGATAAAAATTTCAACTTGATGAACTTGATGGAGGTTTAACAAGTTCATCAAGTTGAAATTTATATCACACGTTACTAAGAAAAAGGGTCTTCGCAGACCGACAGACGGACAACGAAGTGATCCTATAAGGGTTCCGATTTTTCCTATTGAGGTGCGGAACCCTGAAAAAAAGTTAACTTGAATCGGAAATAAGTTAGCTCCTTCTTACCTCTTCTGCTAAGCTGTGCTGTAACTGACAGGATCCATAAGGATATCATAATGTTAAACCTGCAGCTTTTGCAAGATTACATTATCGAATGCAATAAAGAGTTTAGTAATAAGTTGCATCTAATTACAAGAATTAGTTGGTACTTTCATTTACATAATAACTTTTTAGTTAATTGATATTATGTTTAAGTTATAATTAGATATTTATATTTTTTTCTACTTGTATTAACTTGTATTTTCACTTATATACATATTTGAATTATAGCTTAACATTGTGACTTGTAAGAATTTCATACCAATAAACTATTCAAAATCAAACTCAAAGCATTTATTTCAAACCATTTACTTTTGAATCGTCATAAAGTCGGTCATTTAGTCAGAAAGTTGAACCCATTCCAAAACGTAGATCTCTATGGAGAAAAAATTGCAAGAAACTCGAAGGACACTCTTTTAAATCAATATATTACAAAATCCTGGGTACATTCAAATTCAAATTAAAAAGTCATTTATTCAAAATAGGCTGAGAAATCAGCACTTTTTGAACGTCAAAATTACAAAAGACAGTCCCCCAAAAACGCCCGCCCTTCACCACTTCCTAGTGCTTTAGCTGGGAAGAAGAAGTGGCGCAACAAACTCACCATTATTTTTGTTGCTTCTTAAGTGAGAACAATGTAGTTGCACATTTGATTGTGATCAGCAGATAGCATGTAGTTAATCACTCGCTTACGATCAGCAGATAGCAGCTAATCATTTGCTTGCGATCACCAGATAGCAGCCAATTACTCACTTGCGATCAGAAGATAGCAGCCAATCAATCGCTTTCGATCAGTACATAGCCGCCAATCGATCGCTTGCGCGAATGCTCATCAAAGAAATTTCATGCTCACTTGTGATCTTAATGATGCTCAGCTCAATACACAAATGCTCGTAGTTAAAAACACATTACATGCGAATGATCGCGCCATAAATAAATAATCCTTTGTTTATCGGAGCGATGACCCGATTTCAATGTGTTGTATTTCGTTGGGAAAAGACATATGTAGCAGGTTTATTATAAGGCTGATATTATTGTTAATAAATAACTCATGCACCTAAATTCTTATAAAAATAACTGGTTTGTCTCTATTGAGTTACATAAAATCGCGCCTGTAAGGCAGACATAAGTGTGATTGCACGAACATTTCACCAGCCATGTTTGAGTCCTACAATAGGATTTAGCCTATTGTCACCGAACAGGCACAATTTCAGGATCAGGGCTGCAGTTAACAATTTCCCCATGGAAAATACTAATAACACTCCCCGACCCGAGGATCAAACCTAGAATCCATGCTCAACAGCCGTACTTGCGACTGCTACCACAAGGCATAAGAATGTACCTACTATTCTAAAGAATTTTTAAAATCGGTCCTTTCGTTTTTGAGTTTATTCAATACAAACAAACAAAATTATAAACATATAAAAGTCAAATCTGTACTTGTATTGTGTAAACAGTTGTTCGCTTACCAAATAAATAAATAATTAAGGCTGATTTTATCACAATTAAATATTTCATCACCGTTTTTCTCTCAAAACGGAGAAGAAAAACATGGTGAGGAAACTATGTCTTAGATCTAAAGTTCGAAGACGTGACGTATACCAACCCGCACGGGGCCCGCGTGGTGGTCCCTCTAATAGAGAGGAGGCCTGTTCCCAGCAGAGTGAGAACACTATAGGCTGATTTTGCTAAATACCTCATGGGCCAATTATTTTTATTCTCGTGTAAATCGTAAATGCTGTAAAATTATACGAGTTTTTCCTTTACGTTGAGAAAAAAACCCACTTATTATTGCCACAAGTGGGCTGCATTTTTCAATAAAAACGTTATTAATTCTCTTTACAACTAGCAACTTTGCAACTAGCTTCAACTTTCTGACTAACTGACTGACTCTTTGACAATTCAAAAGTGTCAGTAAATGGTTTAATTGAAATAAATGCTTTGATTTTGAGTATGAGTTTGAGTTCTTTAAATAACTACTGGTTATCGACCAATGTAAATAGAGTTAATGTACATATATAATTAAATAACTTATGTACGAGCTACGCTGTACATTGACCTTTGTGGTAGTTTGTACGTCATACTCAATAATGCACATCGATATTATATATCTATGCATTTCTCTAATATAGCCTTTAAGTGAAACAATTGTGTAATTATATTCAGTAGCAATAAATACGTCAAGGGAATCGTTTGTGTACTCATTTATATAACATAACATAATATACCTAACAAGTTTACATAACAAGTACATAACATTTTCACTGTTGGGCATTACAACTTCAACATTTGGTCCTTTGAGCCATTTAGTGTCTCGTGATTTATATTTTTTACGGTCGTGAATCGGTTGGAGCGGTAAGGAGCTCGTAGCTAAGTAATAACTGCCGCACGGATCATTCAGGTTAAGCTACGGTTGCCGGGGTTGGTCTATGGATGGGTTACCATCTTTACATACAGAGACTCCTCCGTGCCTCGGAAAGCACGATAAGCTGTTGGTTCCGGCTGTCATTCGTGGATAGTCAAATGGACAGTCGTTACGGGTCGTCAGAAGCCCGAAAGTCTGACAACCAGTCTTACCAAGGGTATTGCATTACCCAGGTACTGGATTGTGGAGGTCAGATACGCAGTCACTCCATGTAAAATACTGGTATTCAGCCGACCCCAATATAGTTGGGAAATGGCTAGGTCGTGAATCGGTTGGACTGGTCTCTCACAAGCGAGTTGCCCCAGTAACCAATTGAGAAGGTGCATATCGTAGAAGAGAAACGTTGCACAACACGAACAACCAGCAGTGTGGAGCCTACTTCTCTAAACAAAGTTCGTCAATTTGTCAGAAAGTGGGGCAACATGACGATTCCATGAATATTTTTCAACAATTAAGCACTGAAAACAAAATGAAAATATTTACAATTTTCGTTGTATCGCTTAACATTTTCGTTTAAAGAATGTGTAAATATTATGTAATAAATCATTTAATTTTCCACATAGTTAAAATACCAATAATATTATTATTTGTAGGTAGAAATCTCCAATCTCAATATTACGTTAATTTAAAGTAAACAGCTACAGTGTATTTCACCTCATATTTCTTCAATCAACCAAAAGTCATCACAGGTTGCATTCATCTTTGAATGCGACACGTACGGAATAAATTAAACTCAATTAAAAAAAATCTCAGTACGTAATTAACATTTGTTTACCGAATAAGCTTAATAAAGAAATATGATTAACATACAAAATGCATGTCTGATGTAAGGACCAAATCAATTGACTCGTAGCATGCTATATTGGTGCTACAAGGTGGCTACGCGCGTAGCCGTGACATCATTCTATCCGCTACGCCGTAGCGACATGGCTATCGTTCCATACTATCGTTCACTGAAGGTTGATCTACGGAACATGGTTATGCTTTTATTGTTAATAACTGAGGTAATTATTTAAAGAATATAAATAAATTGGACATTTTCCGATGACACCTTATTGGTGTTGTTCTTCAGAAAGGTCAGATGCGTAGTACTTGCAACCGGCGTGCGTATGACCAGATGTATGGACGTAAACGAGGCATAAGGAGTATGTAAGGCTCGTAGCAGGTGGCGTTTTGTAGTTCCTGCCTTCCCTCATGGGAAGAAGGCATGATTGTATGTAGGTATGTAAATAATTTATTTTAGTACCCTTGGCTGTCACTATACTTCCAGAATGCAATACAACATTGTCGGACTATCATAGACTTTAGATCTCCATAGATTTTAATAACGACACTTATAAAAATAACCGTACACGCTGTTCAAGCGAGATTCTCAATAATTAATTAAATTCGAATTAATAATCGATTAGTCATCTAACGATTTATGCCATGATCTAATAAGCATAGCATTCCATAAAAAGGGTTGAATATCTAAACGAATATTAAAGAAAGTGTATAGGTATGAGGAACAGGGTGTAAAGTTCACTCATCCTATATAGAAAAGGGCTGAGCTACCGACCAGGCGGGTGTCGTGGCTGGTGGGAAAATGCCCAACGATTGATATCGAGACGTTGTATATATACTCGTCGCGCAGTAAACTCTGTTTGCGCGATGCAGGATTTTGCGTGGCGTCAGTGTGATGTGTAGTTCGCATGTGGCGTTGTAGATGTCGCCACAAGACAATAGATTTGATTATTTGTTCGTAGTGTATAAATTAAAAAAATACTTAAGCGTTAACAAAAATCACTTAAGGAAAGCTACATTATCAGCGAGTAACATGGTATTATATTTTTCAAAAAAATTAGAGGTCCCTTCGAAAATTGCAATAAAAGATATCAAGAATTTGCTTATAAAACTTATACCAGCGTCAGACAGTATTTGTCGGGCATTAATGCTGAAATTAACCTTTTTGGCGCAGCCGTGAGGTACACACTATTATTGCTATAAGATTATTTTAACTTTTTATTTTGTTATTAGTGTTTCACGAACTGTGTCCAAATAAATATTATTCTTTCTTTTTTTATTTCTTTTGATTATTTGGCGTGCGCCGCGAAAACTATTGATGATACATAAAATGATGTACTACATGTTTATAGTCACTATCCACAAAAAAGTCCGCGAGCCTATAAGCCTAACTATTATAGGTAGTTAAGTCACTACGTTTTTTGTCCAAATTATTAAATCAAAACACGCATAGAATCGAAAAATGTTGACATTAGTATTATAATATTAATCCTTAATCTACTAATTAGTTTCATGATTTACTTTTAAACCCGGTGGTACGTTACTGAGGATTCTTCTTCTTTTTCGTGTGGTTAGTGACTGACCTGGTGTCAGAGTTTTAAAGCCGCCACTGGGCCTCTGACTTGGCTTCACATACCGTCCAGAAATAAAGAAAGAGAAAGAATATAAATTTATTTGACTCTGTAGTCTTGCCATAAATATAGACACGAAGATTTTTTTTTAATTGCAAATAATATTTATTACTTTTACAGTGTGTTAGTTACATAAATATAAAACAATTTAAAATATAAAAAGCTGATTTGAAGTGGTCTCCATTGGCTGCAATACAGTCCTTTAAACGTTGAGGCCAGTTATCAATAGAAGCACGCACTCTTTCCATGGGAAAATTCTTCACTGCCAATCGTATGGATTGTTTTAGGGACTCCAAATTATTATGGCGTTTAGAGCAAGCCGTACTCTCTAAAACTGACCATAAATCGTAATCCAGCGGATTAAGATCGGGACTAGACGACGGCCAGTCTTCAGCTCTGATGAACTCCGAAACGTTCACTTCCAACCAAGACTGCGTGGACCGAGCTTTATGACCCGGCGCCGAGTCTTGTTGGAAGGACCATACTTGGTTATTGAATATGGTGTTGTTAAGGGGCTTAACTACCTTCTCAAGAATGGTATCTTGATACACTTGTGCCGATGTTTTGATACCTTTTTCACAAAAATATGGCTCTGTCACTCCTTCATAGCTAACACCCCACCAAACCATCACTGAAGTCGGATAATGCCCACGTTGCACTCTGTCGACTAATTGGGAAGCTTCCTTAGAGCTTTGAGCATAAATACGGTCATATTGTTTGTTAAAATGTTGCTCAATTGTAAAGATTTTCTCATCCGTAAGCAAAACAATTCTGTGACCTCCCTTTGCGTACCGCTTGAGTAGTTGTTTCGATTTTACCACCCTATTCTTTTTTAAATTATCAGTTAAAAAATGACCAGTGCGTCTCTTATAGGCTGCAAGTCCTAAGTCATCTTTTAAAATACGCGACATGGTGCTGGGTGCTATCTTCATCTTCCGAGATAAAATCTTTTGCTTTCGGACAGGATTTCTTCGAATTCTTTCCCTTACTGCTTTGACCACCTTTTTCGTACGAACACTACGTGGACGGCCAGATCTTTTTCTGTCACAAACAGAGGAGGTCTCGTTGTACCTATTAATAGCCCGGTACACAAACATTTGACTAATACCAAGCGTATGGAGAGTTTTAAAAATTGCATTTGGCTCCATACCAACTTTGTGTAATGCAATCACAGCGATTCGGTTCTCTTTATCACCCCACTCCATTTTAATATCGCAAAATATTTTACAATGTATTGGCGCCAAAATTAGAAAACTCAATGAACAATCGTATAAAAATGACAAATTCCAAATTCAAATGTAATATCTTTCTTATAAAAAAAAAAACAGAAAAAAAAGAATACTTAGAATAAATAGTACTGTGTGCCTCACGGCTGCGCCAAATAGGCCCAGTTCAGCGTAAATGCCAGACAACTAGAGTCTGACGCTGGTTTTTAACTGGACCTTATGTTACGAGGACGTCATATGGATTTAAATCGGTTTTATAGTGTGTAAGTGTTTTTATAGTGTGTAAATATCTCTCAGGCACGCCGGTTTCCTCACGATGAATTATTTTGAGGATTATTTTCCGAGATCCATGCGAGTGAAGCCGCGGGCCAAAAACTCCTATCATAATATTTTGGTAAAGAAGAAACCTATTTCAGTAATTGCTACGTCAATCCACTTTTATTGTACCTGTTGAAAGCTACCCAAAGTTTCCAAAACTAAATAATTCAAATAATTGAGGTGGGTTAAATATTAATTGGATAGTGATTATTATTTTAATTAACAGCCTGTGTTTGACTGTGTGTATATGCATTGTTATTAATTGTTTTAAGCTCATTAATTAATAATTATCCTTGTTTCCGAATGGTTTTGCTTACGTTAGTGTATATTTTTTTTATTATTAATTAGTTATAAGTTGTTATGTACCCACTTGTAAATAATAAAATAAAACTTTAAAAAAATATGGAATCAAAGATAATTTAATAATTTTACGATGATCCAAATGTTTTATCTGCTTTTCGTGGTTGCAGTTTTGAACCAGGTAGAGGTCAATTATTTTTAGGGTTCCATACCCAGTACTGGAAAAAATCTGGTCAGTCAGTCTGGGTGCTGTATCTCATGAACCGTAATAGGTAGTTACGGTTCATGAGATTGTAGTGTGTATATGATAGTGTATACAGTTATTTTTTTATAGATTAGTTATTTATATTGCCACGATAACAACAAATAATAAAAATAAAATAGAGTTAAAAATTGAAGGAAAATTCAAAATTAATTTCACCCCTTTCTAAAACTTTTTTTCGGCGTATTTTTATTAAATATTGTAGGTACGGAACCCTTCATGTGTGAGTCCAACTCGCACTTCGCTGGGTTTTGTCTTATGTGTATTTAAAATAATCTTAGACATCTTTGCACCGAAATTGAACGTTCAAAAAGCTCTGTGCTACATGAAATGGTATCAAGTCAATGATGTAGTGTGAAGACAGTCTAGGTTTAATACTTTTGACAATAATTACTCGATTTTATACGAGATTGAGAAATTAGACGATAACGGTTTCTGTCTGAAAAGAGGAGAACCTTTATTTACATCTATACAAAGCTGAAGAGTTTGTTTGTTTGACCTAACAGTCGGATAATGGCCCAATTCTTGAGGAAGGAGGCATTAGGCTACTTAACATCACGCTAGAACCCTTAGGAGTCGAGCAAAAAGAAAAAAAAGTCATAAAGAACGCTAAGCGAAGACCGAAATAGGGCAGACAATGCGATACGCCGGAGTGGGTCGGGGGAGCAAGACATGTATGCCGGTTGTCGCTGAAAACCAGTATCTGTCACGCATAGGTACGCAGCATTATGCTGAGCGATGGCCGCTCTGCGTGGATGGACGTGACGTATATTTTTCCTGAAATTGTTATTACCGCATAATTTGTTCTTTCTTTGCGTTAGGTTTACCGCGAATCAAAGTATTTTCTTTCTTTCAAGCGGTTGAAATTGCGGACAGAATCTAGTATTTTTATAATTCTGCTGGAAGAACCTTCTTTTGAAATAAGCAGTGTCTTGAGCTCGTCATGTATTTTTCTGTATTAAGGGTTATGTATACCTACATAAATTAATTCTATATCTTTACTAATATATTTATGCGAAAGAGAGTTTGTTTTTTTGTTTTTACCCTTTCACGCTAAAACGGCCGAACTGTTTTGAATGAAATTTGGCACGTGGATAGAAGATAGATAGATAGATAGATAAATCGTTTATTTAGTGCACAAAAAAAACAGCACAACATACAAAAGCACGATTAAATAATGACTAATTAGCTATTAGGAAATAGTTGCAAGGTGCCAATATACAAACAAATAAAAAAGAAAGAAAACAACACATTGTGATGACACTATTGGCTATGACACACTTTAAAATAATTGATCAACGAACATAGAAAAAGTGCGGTGTGTGACTCAAGGTTGCACTAAATGGGAGTCAAACTCAAACTCAAATCATTTATTTCAATTAAACCCTTTACAGGCACTTTTGAATTGTCAAAGAGTCAGAAAGTTGAAGCTAGTTGCCCATTCCAAAACGTAGATCTCTATGGAGAAGAACGGGCAAGAAACTCCAAGGACACTCTTTTAAATAAAGGTAAATTACAAAATCCTGGGTACATTACTCTTGTTGATACTATATGTGAGAACAATGTAAAAAAAAAAATATATAAAAATCAAAAACGATTAAAAATAAGCCCTGGCAGATAAGAGATGACCAGTCTCAACTGACGGCGCCCGTTCACGAACATGACGCGTGGATCAGCACCATCCAGCTCAATCAACCATTTTGTAGGGAACCGAATGATCCAACACACTCGCCACCATCAGCGAGACATTTAAGTGAGCATGACAGCTCAGCATGTGCTGGCAAATGTACCTGACGCTGATATTCTGCTGAATACCTGCAGTGACCATGACCATGAATTGGGTTAGGATATTCTCACGGGATCGAGACGACATGGGACGAGGGTGAAACCGCGAGGCGCAGCAAGTAATCAATATTTTAAACACAACTCCATGGTCATGACGGTCGAACTTCAGTATGTGTTCGCACCTAGTTATTAAATATAGATTATATCAGTGAACATACTTTCAATTAAAAGCTAATTAACCAGTGTTTTGTTCGCGCAGAGTAATAACAAGTGAAGCGTAAACCCTTTGTTGAGCTTTAAATAAAATATGTTTACAAATTTTGCACACTTTTATTATGGCTGGCTATCGGGATGCCACAGGGTGCAACTTTAGGTACATCCTCAAAGCAACTCAGTACCTACCCTAATTGCGTAACATCGCGTTGCTTGGAAACAAGCTGGTCCTGCTCCACAGGACAATTTAGAATCTAGACAAAATCTATACTGGTTGCTATATTAATTTGGCGGCACGGTCGGTGCAGTGGTTAATGCAATCGACTGCAGCATTGCGTATTGCGGGTTTGATACCCGCACGGAACAAATATTTGTATGACCTACATGTAGTTGTTCCGGGACTGGCTGTTTGTTTATGTGAGTTTAAATGTTTGTAAACGTACCCACGATACAGGAGATATTCCTAGTGTGGGGAAAAGTGAAAAAAAAAGTATAATATTATTTTCATAACATCGATTTGCATTCTGTATTACTTGTTAAAATTTTAGGAATATCGTATAATTTTACAATGTTTGTAAATATGTGAGCACCATGCATCTATCACATAATTAATTTATCTGTCATTCCTTCAGTGTTCATTATTTTTACCTATCGTGGAATAGTAATCTTATTCTAAGTGCATCGTCTTCACATCTAATTATATAATTAATGTTGTATACATTAATTATGTAATTATATAATTAATGTATACAAGATATTGGGAAAACATTTTAAAAGAGTAACGGTGGAGTTCCTTGCCCATTCTTCTCCATACGAAAACTACCTTTTGGAAGGGGCGACTAGAATCAATTATTATTGATATTTTGCAAATTTTGACGTTCAAAAGTGCCTTTTTTGTGCCTAATTGAAATAAATTATTTGACATTGACTAACACACGATCAACCACAATTTGTTTCATTTTGACAGATCAACAACATTCATTGCGTTATTTACGTTGTTGTAACTTCACACATGAACTTTTTTTAAATCGCCATTAAGATACATGGCCTACACAGATGAAGGAATAACTGTGTCCTTGTATGTGTTTTACAAGGTCTTTCAAATTCATTTTGATATTCCTTTTTATTACTTATATATTTTTTTTTTTTTCAATGGCTGTTTTGCGTGGATGTGACGCATATTTTCCCCCAAATTGTTATTTTTGAGTATTTGTTGCTTTCTTTCCGTCACGTTTACCGCAAATAAACAACGGCATGTGAGACCAAGTCAGAGGCCCATGGACGGCATAAAAACTCTGACACCAGGCTAGTCACTAACCACACGAAAAAGAAAGAAGAAAGAACGTATTTTCTAACTATTTTTATTATTTTTTATTTATTCTCTCAAAATTACCCAAGAAAAGCGGAATTTTTGAGGTATTTATGAGATGCGACTTGAATTCGTAATTTTTTCAGGAGAAAATAACACTGATAGTCGAGGGGATGTTGAAATTTCTTCATGTTCTAAAACCTTCCAACAGCAATTCAAATGCAACACACAGCTTTTCCAACCCCTTCATCTCACCAACAGCAAAGCAATCACCATTACAGAAAAACCTATTTACCCAGAAATTCATCAATACCAGAAAGGGATTCTACCAGACAGAATTATTCAGATTACTCCCGCAGTCCCGGGAACGGCACTGAATCAGACTATTTTATTATTTAATAATATTCCTCCGTTAATCTACCCCACCGACGGGCTGTCAGTTTTCTAAAGCTGCTCATACACGAGCATTTTTTTTAGACAGACGTTATCGTTAGAACTGCTACACCTGAATGACCCCACGTCCTAACCGTTTTGAAAACCGGATGGTGCCCTCTGAAGGTGTGACCACGCGTTCGGGTTCGCCGAATGAAATGAACGCTACAATCGTTATTCGTGCGACGATCGCTTTGGTTAAGACGCGGCCTAGTAGATGCAAAGAATCGGGATATATGGCAGAAAAGAAAGCCAGCTGTATTTGATTTCGAGTTAAATGAAATGAATTATTATTATTATTACATTGTTTTGCTGTGGATATGGCCTATATCCAGTGGATTGCTGTAGCTTGGCGATGATGAAAGAAAGAAAGAAAGAAAAATACGTAAAAAAAAAGTACACCTTAAAACTATAAAAACAGAAAACAAATTATTATAATGCCAAAAGGGTCTCAGCTCAGCATAATGATGATGATGATTCTGATTGGTAAATGCGGATTGCCTAGTTTATGCTAAGTTTTTTTATATCACTTAATATTGTAAGGTGGTGGTGGTGAGGTGGTGTGCGGTATCGGTGGTCCGGAGGCGAGATGGGCGGACGACATTGGTGCCATCGTGAATCGTTGATCGCCATGAAGCTGGCACAGGAGCGTGGGGATTGATACAAGAAAAGAAAGATCAATCCACAGCTCTGGATGATGATCATGATGATCCCTAGGAACAATTGCTACGTAGCATTACAGCTAATTGCTCGATGATGTTGCGATGTCAAATTTGACAGTTAAAGTGCCCGTGTGAACGCACCTTAACCCTGACTTAACGCCTTTAATTTTTGAAGTGCGAAGTTTTCGTTCTGGGGTTGAAAGTACCCCAGCGGTGACGATATTTGATATCATTAAAGGGTTGTTTTCGTCATAAAGTAGGTTTTGTATGTCCTTGACAATAATTAAGAGTTTGTAATGTAACACGATTGCGTTAAAATTATTTACATGCAAAGTAATAAGTACGTTTATCTAACTTTATTCTTCTGGGCACGCTACCTATAATTGTGTTAAAGGAATTTTATTCTAGGTACATCATCTTCACATGTTGCAGCATTCCGGTGCTAATTAGGCCTCACGAAAAAAAGTCCGAATATATTTTATTTGTAAAATATTGACACGTTTGACACAATTTTAAATTCAAACAAAAATAAAAAAGATTCGTATTTGTTTTGGAGAGAGTCGTCTGTTGTCAGCCACCTTTGGTCATTTAAACATGGTTTAAAATTTTCCAGTTGTTCGTTTATCGCCCAGCCTACGTACATAATTTTGCCTTTCTTTCTGGTTGAAAATGGTGATTATCTCGCATCAAGATAGAAAAGGCCAATTTCAGCCATAACCCTTAACTACAACTCGTCCACTGGGCCTTGTACATCGCCGACCCTCCCCTACTGTGGGCCATGCGGACCTGACTAGCGCATCCCGCTAGCTACGGAGGTGGCGCAGGTGGTTCAGCGGGAGATCCCGAGGCAGCGAGTTCTGTGAGCGCTTGCCGGGCCTGCCAACGGCGCGTCGCCATGCTCTGGTGCAGACAGCTCCCAAGAGGTTCCACTACGTACCACCTACAGGCAACTCCCAAGCGGCTCCATTACTTCCCACCGTTTCTTTTATCAACCTTTTGTACTATCACTGACTAAATTGTTTCTTTGTCGTAATTATTGCTCGCGATTAGGTTCCATTTCCTCTTAAAAGGTTTTCAAACGCGGTAGGTTCATCGGGACGGGGGGCGGTCCATTAAAGTGTTAAACGCGGATATCGACGGGATAGCTATCGAACGTAGTACATCCGAGTAGTTTTTTTTTTTTAAACCGAGTAATATGACGGTCCTTTTCCGAGAAAGATACGAATAGGTATTTATTCATGTAACGTTATATACATAGGTTTTTTATATTAAGTCTGACTACCACCTAATCTTTTCATAATTTTTATTTGTCTTTTCTTGTTTTTCTTTATAATACTTTGTGATTTTACCTGGATACTACGTTTCATTATACGACCTTTGTCGTTTCGGGTTCGACTCCCGTGCGACTTTTCACTTAAATGTAGCTGAAATACATTTTACATACGTTTTTTTTAATTTAAACGTTTCCCCACACTAGGAATTTCTCCTGTATTGTGGGTGCGTTTACAAATATTTAAACTCACATACACAAACAGCCAGACCCTGAACCACTACTTGTAGGACATACATTTGTTCCGTGCGGGAATCGAACCCGCGACACGAAGTGCAGCAGTCAATCGCTTAACCACTGTGCCAACCATGCCGTCGTATTAAATAATTAATATATGTAGATACACAAAATATTGTTAAACATTTTAAAAGAGTAACTGGAGTTTCATGCCTATTCTTCTCCTTACCTAGTAAATTTTTAATGATTTGACAGCGATGTGTCACAGATTATCCCTCGTACTTCGACGCTTAAAGGTTCATTCAGACACGTCAGTCACGTCAACATCAAGTCGCCGATCAGTCACGTCAATTTTAGGGACGTGTGAATAGAAAGTCAGTCAATTAGTCATAGTAACGTTATATATGACGCGACGTCGACTGAGACGCGCCGGTAGTGAATTGACTGACGTGTGTGCATGAACCTTAAGGGCTGATTTCACCAATGACACTAAACGCGATCAGCATTTCTAAAACGCGTTCCAGAGCTGTCAGTGTCAAAATTGTTATGGAATATTGTACACTGACAGCTTTTGAACGCGTTCAGCACTAAGTGTTCTTTTGTTTTTGCATAGGTCATTTTCATATTCATTTATTTGCTCAGAATGTAGGTATTTACAATAGGGTGGTATTTCGTATAGTTACGATACTTAGTTACTAAAGAACGGCACGTGGTATTTTAACATCCACTATGCACCATCAGTTTCTTTTCCAGTTTCACAATTCAAATATCGAGTAAAAGAGCATTACCTTTCCTCTCAACTGTGAGTATTTTTAAACCAATAGTATGTATGTTTATATATAGGTCTATGTATTTATTTAAGAATATGTTAATTTATTACGTTATACGTGTAGGTTTATTTCAATATTTTAGTTTATGACTTCGCATATTAAATTTTTTTTTCTCTTCTTGTTCTCACACAACAATGTCTACATTTCTTTCTCATTTCTCCTGTCGCAGGTAGAAATTTCTTAAGAAATAAGTAGTACCTTTATACTCATAGTTATGATTATGTCTTATCTGTATCTATTTTTCTGTGTGTACATAAAAAATAAAATAAATAAATAAAATTACTGGCATAAAATATATTTTATATGAATATCTACAATGCTAGAGAATGTGCATTATGCCATCCCCGAGACAAAACTGAAATACATCCTATACTATTAAATGACCAATATTTGTAGTCACGTCCTCGAAAACGGCTGTAACGATTTCGATGAAAGTTGCAATATAGAGGTTTACAATGGCGATAAATCGATCTAGCTAGGTGTCATATCTGGGAATATTAGTTTTCTCCGTATTTTCACTCGAACAGAGCTCGATCGCCCAAAGTTTAGAACAAGATGGCTACCTAAGAATAATGACAGGCAGCATGGAATTAGTAAGTACTTACTATCATGGCAGCATGGAATTAGTAAGTATGAGCTATCATGGCAGCATGGAATTAGTAAGTATGAGCTATCATAATATACTATTAAATATTCAATAGACTACCAGCTGATTTGAAAATTTTATTAAACACTAGTTTTTAAGGCTAAGCTCAAAGCATTTCTGTTAGTTAAAACTTGAACTCAATGGACGAACTGTAATTAAAATATTAATATTCCAATTTTCTATTAAAAAAATAATAATATTATTCTTATTGATTTTTGTAAACATGTTTTTATTTTTTTATTATTATTATTATTGCTGCATGTTCAGTTTTAAATTAATTATGATTATGTAATGTATCAAATACAATATAAATTGTTCCTGATAAATAAATAAATTAAATGAACATTCTCTATTTTCACCAGAGCTGGGTCGCTCAGGTACTATCTACTTATGTAAGTACCTGTAATTACACTATCAGTGAAATAGGTAGTGTGGTACTTCAGTAGTTCTACGAACGAGCCCCTTTACAAAGTGCTTTACAACTAGTACTATTATTACATACATACATGGCCCCACGACTTCTTCCTATAGGTGTAGGCACAAACTACAGAACGCCTCCAACTACGATCCTTACCTACTCCTCTTCGTTTACGTCCATACATCTGGTCATACACGCACGCCGGTTGCGAGTACTACGCTCCTGACCTTTCTGAAGAACATCACCAATGAGGTCACTAAATGTGCTTTTTTGGGCCCTCACATCTGCTTTGTAAATACTTTTTGTTCGTAAGCTTTCATGAATCCTCTCAACATGGCCAAACCATCTAAGCTATAACGATACTTACCTAATTATATCGCATCTTATGCCGGAAATTGGCCTCATAAGCACCCAGAAACAATGCTGAGACAGCCAATCATTCACACTTCAGTAAACACGCAATCATAGCTAATAAAATAAGTAAATAAACAAAAATATATCCCCAATAAGATACCAAATCCGCTAATACATAACGATTGGGTACATAAACGTATTTGTAGCGGTTACAGCGGAAAATTGCCTCCCCTATTTTCTCATTACCAATATACTTACCAGGAATATCGTTTGCAGACGAATTTGAACTCTATTTCAATGGAATAAGGTGTGTAGCATGATGTTCAAGTACCTCGTTATACGAACCGTCAGATTCGGATCTAGTATATTATTTATTATGCAACGTAAAATGAATAGGGAATGTGTTTGGCGTGTTTTTATAGATATAAATCTAGGATGGGACGTGCCTGAGAAAGCACCGTAGGTCCCGGCTTTCAATTCGTAAATATTTGACAGTCAAAGTCAAAGTCAAAATATTTATTGCAAATAGGTCCCTTTAAGGCACGTTTGAACGTAAAAATTACAAAAAAAAAAAAAAAAAACTAGTCGCCCCTTCTAAAAGGTAGTTTTCGTATGGAGAAAATGGGCAAGAAACTCCACTATTACTCTTTTAAAATGTTCTACAAACGTATATAAGTACTTGTATAGGTACATTAGTTATACACTCGAGAGCAATGAATCCGGGTCACTTAAAGAATCCTAAAAATCTCGGAAACTAAAAATGCTAGGTTAATGCAATAAATTGTATTTAATAGACAATGTAATACTCCTTAAATGAAGGTATTAAAACTTCTTAGTTATTGTAAAGTTATATCATAAAAAAATCAAATTTGAAAAAGGGCCACTTTCGAAGATGGAACTACGAAATTACAGCATTTGGTTTTGCTTTTGTTTGTAATCTGTCATTTATGTGGGTACATAAACCATGTTGATAGTGCTCTATATTCATTATTCAAGCTGAAATTATGTCGCTTACGCCTGAAGAATGCACCAGAATACTTACAATGCTGGAAACCGGCCGGAGTCAGCGCGATACAGCCAGGACTGTCGGTGTGTCGCTGTCAACAGTACAAAGAGTTCTCCGACGTTACGAAGAAACTGGTTCTAACCTACGCAGACCAGGAACGGGCAGAACCAGGTGTACCACAGCACGAGAAGACCGATACTTGGTGAACACCATGCTTCGAAATCACTTTCTTACAGGAACTGAACTCACAAATCAGTTTCGACGCCTCGGAGGAAGTAACCCAAGTGCATGGACAGTAAGACGTCGGCTTGCTGAATCTAACTTAAAACCCCTTAGACCTGCAAACGACCCTAAACTGGAGCGTGGGCATCGTATTTCAAGACTAAGATATGCCCAGAGCCACGTAAATTGGAGTATTGAAGATTGGTCAAAAGTTATGTTCTCCGACGAATCAAAATTTATGCTCTACAAGCACGATGGAAGACACAGAGTGTATCGAAGACCAGGGGAAAGATTCAAGCAAGCATGCATCGAAGAAAAAGTAGCCTACGGTGGTGGGTCTGTACTTGTGTGGGCCGGAATTTCTTCTGAAAGTCGCACAGAGCTGGTGATCATAGAAAACGGCTCTTTAACTAGCGAAAGATATGTGGAAGAAATCCTCAATGATCACGTTGGTCCATTTATGGTCAATTTAGGTGAGGATGCTATATTTATGCATGACAATGCCCGACCTCATACAGGTAGGATTGTGAATGACTACCTTCAAGAGATGAACATTACTCGTATGGAGTGGCCAGCGCGCAGCCCGGATATCAACCCGATCGAGCATGCTTGGGACGAGCTAGGCAGATGCGTAAAACAACGAAACCCTCCCCCAATCACGCTTCGTGAGCTCAAAATTGCTCTCACAGAGGAATGGGAGAATATTCCCCAAAATCGTATAAGGAACTTGGTGTACAGCATGTCAAACCGCGTAAACGCAGTAATGGAAGCACGAGGAGGCAATACGAAGTATTAAAATTCAAGAAAATCGTAATAAAGTTCAAAAATTTCATGTTTCCTATTTTTGTTTTAAGGAGAGATCAGCAGTTTTTTTCTTTATGTAATTTTGTGTTAATAAAATGTATGGTGACTCATATTTTTTTTAACTTTCATTTAAGGAGTATTACATTGTCTATTAAATACAATTTATTGCATTAACCTATCATTTTTAGTTTCCGAGATTTTTAACATTCTTTAAGTGACCCGGATTCATTGCTCTCGAGTGTATATATATAGTTGTATGTGAAGACGATGCACCTAGAATAAAATTACCATACCACAATAGGTAAAAAAGAATGAAAAAAGAAGCGACGACAGATTTATTAATCAAATGATAGATACAAATGGTGCTCACATATTTACAAAAATCGTAAAAGTCGTCATGGGAAGCCCGAAAGTCTGACAACCAGTCCTGCCAAAAAGTATCGTGTTACCCTGAAACTGGGTTGTGAAGGTCAGATAAGCAGTCAATCCATGTAAAATACTGGTATTCTGGTGCATCGGGTTATAGTGGAAGCCGACCCCAACATATTTGGCAAGGCTAGGCTGATGAAGGAATAGGATTTAGAGTTTGCCCATCAAGTACCGCAAGTACCGCAGAGGAGCAGTGGGGTGGCCCAGTGGTTGCAGTGGTGGCCCAGTAGGAGCAGTGGTGGCCCAGTAGGAGTAGTGGTGGCCCAGTAGGAGCAGTGGTGGGCCAGTAGGAGCAGTGGTGGCCCAGTAGGAGCAGTGGTGGCCCAGTAGGAGCAGTGGAGGGCCAGTAGGAGCAGTGGTGGGCCAGTAGGAGCAGTGGTGGCCTAGTAGGAGGAGTGGTGGCCCAGTAAGAGTGGTGGCCCAGTAGGAGTAGTGGTGACCCAGTGGAGTGGTAGCCCAGTAGGAGCAATGGTGGCCCAGTGGTAGCGACCAATAGACCAACGAAGCAGATAAATAAATAATGTCAAAAGTTTTTTTTAGGTAACTTATCCCAATTTTGTAACGCCCGGCTGGCAAAACGTTAGCATTTTCTTTGAAATCGTAATTTTTCTTTACGAATTCACAAAACTAAAGCACCAGTCTTCCTTGAATATAATATAAACTCCCGGTAATATATTCTAAAGAAAACTGAAGCAGCAAGTCAGTGACTGTTTTCTTATTTAAATTAATCCTTTTAACTTGATCTGCCGTTTTATTGGTCTACTGCAGAGAACGAGTTATCTGTCTGGGCCATGCTTTATCTTATGGGAAGAAAATAAAGCAATACAAGAAAAAGTTTTATTGGCACTGAAACACGTGCATATAAAAAGCGGCCAAGTGCGAATCGGACTCGCACACAAAGGGTTTGGTACCATTGTACAATAATTAACACTACTCTTAGTGGATTTGTCAAGTGAGACGGCAGGGATAGCACGTGACCATTGTGACGCATCGAGTGGAAGGGGCTACACCACGACTTTAGAGAGGCGCTCCCGCAACTCAGGCACTCTTGCTCGGGCGCTCGGAAGCGACGGACGAGCATTAGGAACTCGATAATCTCAGTGTCTAACGGTTTCACATTATTTTGATTCATTTTCTGTTTTGTTATTTTTAAATAAATACTTCTAGCTAATTTTGCTTTTCTTTTAAAATATTTTTTTTTTTTTTTTTAGATATTTTAGTAAAAAAATACATTTCTTTTAAGTTGAGAAAATAATAAAAATCCAGGGGGTCCCCCTTGATATTTTTACATTCTTTGAAAATTTCTATTGTCTACCTATTACAGTTTTAACGATACAGCCCTGTGACAGACGGACGGACAGCGGAGCCTTAGGGTACCGTCCTAAAAAAGATAAGTTAACACGAGTTATGGTGGAGAAGGTGCAGGGGGACGTAAAGGGTAAGTAGATATTTTGAATTTATGAGGTCATTCAGGTCATTCTAGGATATGCTTCAATATTAATAGATTTCTTCTATTTTAGTAGTTGTAGTTTGTGCTTATCACTTAAGAATAAAGAAAATTACAAAAAAAAAAAAACCTGACTACAATACCACATAACCGAAAAGAGAAAAACTCGGATATCTATACAAAAATCAATCTGCCTAGCCTTTTCCCAACTATATTGGGGTCGGCTTCCAGTCTAACCGAATGCAGCTGAATACCAGTATTTTACATGAAGCGACTGCCTATCTGACCTCCACAACCCAGTAACTGGGTAATACGATACCCCTTGGAAAGACTGGTTGTCAGATTTTCTGGCTTCTGACGACCTGTAACGACTATCAAAGATCCACGAATGACAGCCGGGACCGACGGCTTAACCTGCTTTCCGAAGCATGGAGGAGTCTCGGTATGTAAAGATGGTCACCCATTCACAGACCAACCCCGTCAAGCGTAGCTTAACCTGATGGATCGACCCGTGCGGATATCTATACATAAAAGCTATGACTGACCGACTGACTATCTGCTCACACTCGTCCATGAAACTGACGACTTGTCAAATACTGGTGAAAATTATGGATGTTTATGACGGCCGTTTTAATATGACGGAACCGCTCATCTAGGAAACCGTAGCTTCACTCAGCCCCTTTATTCAATCAATCAACCAATACTCTTTCTTTGCCTATGCTCTTCCGTTCAATGGCGCAACATGTTGCTTGGGTCGCCCTTACTTTAATATAACAACCCTGTCATTTATTTTGGGACTTGGAATATTCTCGAAAAACATCATAGAATATTGTACTTTGTATCCGTTAGTTCACTTCTTGGTTTTTGGTTGGTTAGTGACTAACCTGTACCCTAATTACGTAATGCAAAATCAATCCGAATCTGAATCGTTTTGAAACAGATTGCTAATCCATTGCTCCGTAAATTCGAAAAAAAAAACTGCAGAGCAACGTAAATAACGCAATGAATGTTGTTGAACTGTCAAAATGAAACAGATTTGTCTTTATCGTTTACGAAAATATGTTGCGTAATTAGAAAGCGGGTATGTAAGTTTTAGACTCACATTCTTTTTATCTCTCTCCGGCTATTATCCCAATTTATTTGGGGTTACTAAGCTTCCGCTGTCCGTCCGTCCCTCAGTCTGTGTGTCTAGGTAGACAGTTGAAATTTACACAGATTGCGTATTTTTAGTGCCGCTATAACAATAAATAAATAAAATAAAACATATTAAAAATAAAGGGGTCTCCATACAAGACACGTGTTTTTTTTTTTGTACAAAAGTAATATAAAGTGGTGTTAAATATTGAATCGAACTTCAATATTTAACACCACTTTTCCGCGCTCGTTCGTAGCCAAGTTATTGGTGGTCGTCCACGCGCTCTTTTTCCGTCAGATTTCCCTATCATTCGGACTCATTCAGACTTACATTGTGAATAGAAAAAATAAAGATTTCACCATACATACCTATACCTACATACACAGTCTACATAACACAGTATACCAACCTAATGTCAGTACCATGTCACAAGCCCTTGTTAAAACTAAAGCTACGCCAGCATGTCTGTCCCGTTATTACGTTTTTCATATAACGAGCCGGATTTAACAGCAGATATTTTTGTGACACTTTTTTTGTGACTCTATACACCAAAATAATGCGTGGGTGTTGAAAGGATGACACACGTGACACTTCATAGGAGATACGAGAGCCTGTGTGTTTGATGGACAGTTTATTAATTAATATTTTTGTCAATGAACATGAATATGGGCAACATATGAATAACAACAGAATGTTTAACTCTAGCACAATGACAAGACTATTCTTGTTAGTAGTCTTACATAAGTGGCTTTCTGCAATGTACGTTTTCATCTTAATTCCTAGCAACTACAAACTGCTACTTTAATGTTAAACTATTTGTTAGACTGCATTCAAACAGTCTGTAAATACTTTCAAATATTTGGTGATAATTGAAAAATAATAT
The DNA here is from genome assembly GCA_963853775.1 of Xanthia togata. Taxonomy (NCBI): domain Eukaryota; kingdom Metazoa; phylum Arthropoda; class Insecta; order Lepidoptera; family Noctuidae; genus Xanthia; species Xanthia togata. The sequence continues at coordinate 2,832,588 of OY970811.1, read as the reverse complement.
TGAGAAATTTCTTAAGAAATAAGCAGTACCTTTGTACTCATCATTATGATTATGTCTTATCTGTATCTATTTTTCTGTGTGTACATAAATAATAAAATAAATAAATAATTGAAGGTCAGATTGGTTAATCAAACTGTTTGACTGATCCTGGGTTTCAAACACGATAACTTACACTGTTGCTCTGAAGTTTGTTTTGGCATTTCTTCTCAGGAATCGGTTAGCAAGAAATGGCCGGCGCCACCTTATTTTAAAATATTGTTCCAAACATTTCATTTCTGCCTGTAATCGAACAGGTCACATAATTACCTACATGTCGATGCATCCTCACCGGTATCAAATTGTCTGGGATATCGGTGACGTCATTCAATACGTCACTATGTTGCAACATGTCACGGTACTCGATACCAGGGATTACAAACACTAAGTAATTAGGTACAGAAGTTCTAATCAAAGGCCTAGAATAATGTAGTAGGTATGTTTAGGGCTGTGACGGCAGAGGCACTAGCATGAACGCGCGATAATCTAAAATACATACTATTCTATATCATTTTTGTTAATTTTTTTGCGACAAGCACACTAAGTTACGATTAGCCAGCGTGTTTTCCAGTTTCAGATTTGTAAACGAGCTCTCCGCGGGTGCGAAGCGAGCTAGCCGCGCCTGCGCGACGTGTTCTCCACGTTTTCACAAAATTTTACACTCGCTTGTCTCACTCGGTCTTGTACACTCTCCTCAATTACTCTCGTTTCGCAGACGCGGCGAACATGTTGCGCATACGCAATTACTTCGCTGGAAACACAAATCGCCGCGCAAATTCGATAAAGTCTTAAAACTAAGTATATGTATTGCATCTACGTTTTGACTTGATACATTCTTCATTAATTTTAAAACGAACGATTTTTCCTGGTGAGGCGATTATTTATTTATTCTTAGAAAGCTTATAGACTAATATCTACATTAGTGAGTTAAAAAAAACATTTAGATACTTATGCGACTAACAAACTTCCAAAAATAAAGCAGACCACAATGACCTGCAAGTTGCAATCCTACTGCTTTTTCCTTAGTCACTATTCCATTTACTCAAGAGTGGAGAAAGGCAGTATTTTCATCGCAAAAACTATACGAAAATCTCATAGTCATAACTACACGACTTAATCCAGAAAAAGCCTTATTCAGAATACTAAAAGGAGTTCAAATATACCAATAAAATGTAAATACTATTCACAGATAGCCTCAAGGGACTTCCAGTTAATACGATGGACTCCCATTCAGAAGTCGAGCGTGAACCGACCGACTTCCGGTCGACTCGGTCCTCGCTTGTTTCATGTTTGAATTCGAAAATCAATAGTACAATGATTGTCGTTGTTTCTATTCATTTCCTGTTGTAAAGGGTTTGGCTTTATGATGGAAATAAAGACGGGATTGAAGGGTTAAGGGTTGTGTTCAAGGTTAGGCAATGTTGTGGAAGTCAAATTAGGGACGGTCGACCGATCTTTGCACAAAATACCTATAAGTGTAAAAATCAAAAATCATTTATTTAAACTAGGCTGTGAATCCGCACTTTTTAAACGTCAAGATTACATAAGACAGTCCCACAAAAACGCCCACCTTTCGCCACTTCCTAGTGCTTTAGCTGGGAAGAAGAAGTGGCGCAACAAACTGTCCAGCAGCTGTCTGTTCAGTTAGAAGAACCTGATTCTATAAAATAGTATGCGTAGTAATTAGCATCGACGGGCTGTCCGACCCGCGCCGTCGTCGTTTTTTGTACTTTTTTAGTTATTGTTACAAACTACCTCACAATGTTTTGTAAACTTCGTTTTAACCATAAATTATATATTTCGTTAGTATTAAGATTGCTTAAAAGTGTTTCAACATGGACACAACACGGACAAACCTATTAAGGTTTTTGTGATGTTTCTGTTTATATTTTGTTTTGTTTCATTTTTTTTATAATATGAACATTACGAAACAAAAGACATTAAATAAAATTATTTTAATAGCAGACTGAAAAAAACTTTGAAAGCAAAGAGATCAAGCAGAAATAAAAAATAAAATACTAAACAGAACTTAATTATGTTCTAATAATCTATCTAAACTAATATTTTATAGAGAAAATATTTTATTTTTTGTATATTTTTTTGTAATGAATAAACTCAAAAACGACTACTATTTTAAATTCTTTCACCAATAGAATGCTATATTATCACTGAGGAACATAGGCTATAAGTTATAAAGATATTACAGCCGCTGGAGGAAGCTAGTCTACCGCCGTATCTCTGAGTTGAGGTCGTGGAGAAGCTTGCGCGCTCTGAACTCTGGGTCTGTGCCGGTAGAGTTTACTTTACCGGAACAGGTCTAGTATGAAGAGCCAGACCAATAGAGATACAGAAACCCGCAGGGCGGCTGTGGCGAGCCTCCCGGGAGAAATCTTGTTCCTCATCTCTGGCTTGCCTTTATTGGCCGGCCGGCTGGTTTGGCCACTGGCGAGGAACCAGAGCTCCCACCTCATTCTTGTTTTAATTGGAGGGCTTGAGTGGAGATTCGCAAGAAGATACGTGCTCGGAGGAAAGAAGTAACATACTCGATAGTACCAAGGTCTCATCAAGAATCTCAATCATCTCTCAAAGGTATTATGGAGTTGATGACTTGGGGTTGATGCAAAGTAAAAAGGCTTTTCATTTGTCAAAACTGTAAAATTCATGTACATCCTAATAGGTTTCACCCCTGGTTTATGGTTTTTCAGTCAAACTGGGTAACGAAAGTACGTATTTGTATGTGTGTTTTTCTTCAATATGAATAACTCCTTTCTTTACACCTAAATCGATTAAATACTGACCCCATAATACTTTGCTTCATTATTAGACCACCATATTATTATACATAATTATGCGACCCCCGACCCCCTACATTATGACGGGCCTTTTAAAAGGCCACTATTTCCTGGTTTTCCCGGAAAAGTTTTAAATTTTTCATTATTTTTCCTAGTAATTATGAGTCACCTAAAGAAATATATCCAAAAATCACGAATAACGGAGATAAAAAATAGTTTCAGTAACATCTGGGTTAATTTCGAGTCAGTACTGTGCAATATAATATTTAAATCAGTAATAGTGGTAGTATCAGCTAGTCGAGTTTCATTAAAAGGGAAAGGAAGGCCCATTTAATCATAGGTTTCGAAGTAAATCTGACTAATAATTTAAAGCTACACAAATAATTCCGTGAGTATCGCCGACATTTGTAATTGAATCTGTCGTGGATGTTTGAATGTTTTATGTTGGTACAGTCAGCGATATGGACAACTACAAAGATATGTATTTTTTATTATATACATAGACTAATATTATAAAGAGGAAAGATATGATTGTTTGTATGTATTGAATAGGCTCCGAAACTACTGGACCGATTTAAAAAAATATTTTACCATTAGAAATCTTAGTTTTCAGGCAGTAACATAGGCTACTTTTTATCCCGGAAAAAATAACGGGTCCCACGGGAAATACCACGGGAGCGAAGCCGCGGGCAAAGTGCTAATCATTTTATACTCGTAACACAGTAGCTGCGCCCCGCGGTGTTACCACCCGCATAAGTGGAATGTCGGGATAAAAATCACCCCATGTCCTAACACAGATCATGGTCTACCTGTGTGCCAAATTTTATCCAAATCCATTCAACCGTTTTAGCGTGAAAGTGTAACAAACAAACAAAAATAGTCACTTTCGCATTTATAATATTAGTTAGGATAACATAACATCACGGGTTACAGTTTTTTAAACTTAAATTTTTATTTTATACTTTTCCCTTTTTTACGAGAACGTTAATGAGAGTAATACAATAGGTCAGTAATTAATCAAATTAGGAAAATATGTAGCCGAGTATTATATATCTTTTATCTAAATAATTTTAATCAGAGAAAAAATATTTTCTAGCAAGAACAACCGACCGACCACAATTTTATTACCTACTTTTAAACAACGAAACCAATACTATCAAAAGACTGTGAGACAGAACTTGAATAAGGAAAATATGTGGCCGAGTATTATGTATCTTTTAACTAAATAATTATATTCATATTGAATTCAATAGATTTTATAATATGACAGTGGCTAACAGTATGACATGCCATGATAAGTCAAAACAAAGAGGCCACTCCGTCCCAAATCGTCTAGTTGTCAAGTTCCGAAGGGTGTTTTAGTTTTACTGTTCCTCTCTTGGTATTAAGGTAGTGTCATTATTACCTTATTATATACACATACACATATATACATCATTGCTTTTTATTATTGTATAAAATGTATTAAATTTACAGCCGCGCCGTACGTAGCACCGTCTCACTTTTGTTTGTTTTTAATTAATTTAACAATTTAAACATATGTATTTACTTAGCCAATATGATATTATATACATAATTGGAATTTGCTCGTTAAGACCTTTCTTTAGATATCAATGATGGCATGATTATCACATATATTTTTTCGTGATCGTAAATTTACTTGTAAACTTCACCATACTAAATTTAGGGAGAATTTAAATACCTAATTACGTTTTACGTTGTCGGTAAAATAATAATTATGCTAACTAAATTAGATTTTTAATCTCTCATTATTATTATTTGCATAAAAATTGTAATACTGGCAATACTAGTTTTATAGCACTTGAATTGAGTTTGTCATATTGTTTCATAAATCTATGCCGTCGACTGTATCACGTTTTGATAATATTGAATATATGTAAGTGTACGCTTTGAATGTAACAGGGCGTTTATGTTAATTAATGGTTTCAGGCTTTTTCAGTCCATTTACCGAGTGTAAGCCCGCTTATATGTAACAAAAACATCAAATTAAAATAACCTTTTGGAATATTCCAGTATTTCTGGCCTTTTTACAAATAAGGAGCACAGATTACATATTATTACAACATTTGATGATTGTGGTGACAATATCAATAGGTGCCTTCATTTTGATGAAAGGTATTATACAAAAATACAGTGATAAATTAAAAGGAAGGCTCGCAGCTAAATGATAACAGCAGCATTGGTTGACCATACATTATTTATCAAGACCCCTCCGTGCCTTGGAAAGCACGTTAAGCCGTTGGTCCCGGCTGTCACTCGTGGATCTTTGGCAGTCGTCAGGTGCCCAAAAGTCTAAAAACCAATATTACCAAGTGGTATCGTGTTACCAAGTACTTATCTGGGTTGAGAAGGTCAGATAAGCAGTCACTCCATGTAAAATACTGGTATAGGTTCAGCTGTGACCGGTTAGACTGAAAGCCGACCCCAGCATTATTGGGAAAAGGCTAGGCAGGCAGATTGATTTTGATACAGTGATAAAAAGGTGAAATTGAAAAATACAACTCCCTGCATAATTATGTGTGTGTAATCTGTCTACGTGTGTATGGAATCAGAAATGAAGAGGAGAACCGACATAGCCCGAAGAATTGCCAAACTTAACTGGCAGTAGGCAGAACCAACTTCAAAATGGTTGAGCTGAATGGTGCTGATCCATGCGTCATGTTCGTGAACGGGCGCCGTCAGTTGGGACTGGTCATCTTAGCTGCCATGGCTTATTTAAATTTATTCTAAGTTTTTGAATGATTCTTTATTTTTTTCTTTTTATTACGGACGCTTTTACGAACGTGCACGTCTTTCTACATTGTTATCACACGCTTAATTTCAAAATGAATGATGTAACCAATATTTTGTATAATTTTTTTTATTTAAAAGAGTGCCCGTGGAGTTTCTTGCCCGTTCTTCTCCATAGGTACCTACTACGCTTTGGAATGGGCAACTAGCTTCATATTTTTGACTGACTGACCCCTTGACAGTTCAAAAGTGCCTGTAAATGGTTTAATTGAAATAAATGCTTTGAGTTTGAGTTTGCTTGCCACATTGCTCACAGAACAGATGGCCGATGGGGCCAAAAGGTTCTGGAATGGAGACCGCGTACCGGAATACGTATCGTTGGAAGGCTCTCTACAAGGTGGACCAATGACCTTGTGAAGGCCGCAGGAATCCGCTGGATACGGGAAGCACAGAACCGGTCGAAGCGGTGGTTCTTAGGGGAGGCCTACTTCCAGCAGTGGACGTCTTTCGGCTGAAATGATGACGATGAATCTGCCTACATGAAACTATAAACTCGGCAGTTTTTCTGGGCATAACAGTAGATGCTAAACTTCAGTGGGGCCAACATATATCGCGCCTAGCTGGAAGGCTCAGTTCGGCCGCCTACGCTGTCAGAAAAGTAAGACAATACACTGACGTTGATACAGCTCGGTTGGTCTATTTTAGTTATTTTCATAGCGTTATGTCCTACGGTATTCTGCTTTGGGGCAAAGCTGTAGATATTCAAAATATATTTGTCCTCCAAAAACGAGTTATTCGAGCAATTTACCAGCTAGGTGCCAGAGTTTCTCTGAGAGATTTTTTCAAAGATATCGGTATCCTCACAGTGGCATCACAATACATCTTCGCCAACATCTTATATATATTAGGCAGAATATACACTTATAAACTAAAAACAGTGATATTCACAATGTTAACACTAGAAGTAAGGATAAACTACGTGCTCCCTTTCACCGGCTTCATAGGGTTCATAACTCATTTGTTGGGCTTGGTATAACCTTTTATAACAAGCTACCCTCTTGTTTGCTAGATTTGCCTTTTAATGGGTTTAAAACTAAAGTAAAGTCCAACCTTTGTTCAAAGGCATACTATTCTATCAACGACTACTTAAATGATAAGAATAGTTGGTCGCTGTGATTAACTCAAGACAATGTTTAAATGTTCTTTCTCCAGAATTAGTTTACCTACTGCAAGGTTTTATGAGTTTATATAAAAGTTAATAATTTTACTTTTTATGTACATTTATTTTATTTATATTTATTGTTGACATAATCTACTCATTACAATGTTTTTTTTTTAATGAGTTGTATTACAATATGTGGTTAGCTAGCGACCTCGACAATTATTTATTTTACCTCGATGGTCCTAGTTTATCAATTATAACTTCTAGTTACAGCTCTATCTAAGCGGATGCCCTTTATGCCTGGAGGCTTTATTTTCTTTTTTTAGATATTGTTTACGTTTAGTTATTTTTATTTCTGCTTCAGTATAGTTCTCGATGTTTTTGGTTGGTATATTGGCGTGTGCTAGCTGTCATATGGCTATTAATATTTAATTTAAATTTTATTTTGCGTAATGTAAATTATCTTATAAATTATTGTATAGAATCTTTTTTTTTTCCTAACTGAACAGACAGCTGTGCTGCTGGGGAGTTTGTTGCGCCACTTCTTCTTCCCAGCAAAAGCACTAGGAAGTGGTGAAGGGTGGGCGTTTTGGGGGACTGTCTTATGTAATTTTGACGTTCGAAAAGTGCTGATTCTCAGCCTAGTTTGAATAAATGACTTTTGAATTTGAATTTACCCTTCGATAAAAATAAGCGTGATGTTATGCTTAGTATTATTGGTATCTGATACATTATTCAGCTTAGATAAGATTGCTTTTAACCAATTTAACTTTGCCTATACAGGGTGTTTGCAAGTTATGCTAAAGTTATTTGTAGCCGATTGAGTAAACATTTATGGAAATTATATTTTCGTGAATTCTGATTGCGATGAAGGTCGTGTGTTCGATTTCCGCTGCGTACAAACATTTGTAGAGTCTACAGTTATGGGTTTGTTTATTCCGAGTATATGGATTGAATTGAAAGGGTAAATACGATTTTATTCATTTTCTTGTGATCGCTCGTGGCTAAGTAATACCAGCCGCACGGGTAGATCCATCAGCTTAAGCTACGCTTACCGGGGTTGGTCCGTGGATGGGTGACCATCTTTACATACCGATACTCCTCCGTGCCTCGGAAAGCACGTTAAGCCATTGGTCCCGGCTGTCATTCGTGGATTTTCGACAGTCGTTACGGGTCATCAGAAGCCCGAAAGCCTGACAACCAGTCTCACCAAGGCGTATCGTATTACCCGGTAAATGGGTTTTGGAGGTCAGATAGGCAATCGCTCCACGTAAAATACTAGTATTCAGTTACAACCGGTTAGACTGGAAGTCGACCCCAAAATAGTTGGTAAAGGCTAGGCAGATTAATTGTTTTTTTTATCTTGTGATTTTGTGTATTCATATTTTAAATAAACAAATGAGGGATGTGTAAGTTACACGAAAGGATAGAATAAGAAATGAATATACAAGAGGAAGTCTGAAAGTGGCACCGGTGACTGAAAAGTTGTGCGGAAATCGGCTGTCATGGTACGGGCACGTGATGCGGAGGAGTGAGGAAACTGTCGTGAGGAAAGTTTGGAGTGTGAATGTCGATGGCTATAAGAGTAGGGGAAGACCGGGTTCCCTCTATCTGGCAGAATCTTGATGCTCCGAAATTTATTTGGCATACACACACTTTGCATAATCTTCTTTAAACGAATATTTTAAAGACATAAAAAATATTGAATATAGGTAATTATTGTTTGGCCGAATGTTTATATGTCCGAATCTGCAATGGCATACTTTTAAAATGGCAGAATTTAATTTGTAAAATCATTTTATTAGGCATATCGCCATTTCTATAAAATTGTATTTTTAATCTTAAATTAAATTAAAATATTGTCTTAAAAAGTCAATTTGTTGTGCTACAAAAGTTAGTGACAAACACGAATCGCTGCAAAACCGACTCCACGTAGTCTTGTCTTCCCTACCCGATTTTTTTTTTGAGTGGGAAATCATCAAAAGCTTCTCCCGCTCTGGGCAGAGCGAGAGGTCGTGTCAGACTCGGCAGGCAATGGTCCCAGCGTAAACAATCATTACCTTCCAGGCGCATTAACTTTAAAAATCATTAAGCAAGATAAACAACTTGAGATTATGGTCGATAATAAATTAGTTACTAAAGCAGCTGACGTAGCTGAGGCGTTTAATGAGTTTTTTGCCAACATACCTATAACTACGACTCGCTCCTTAAATTCGTCCCCATCTAAAGCTGAAAACCTTTTGTTTAGTAGTGTGTCTAAAAGTAGTCGCTTATTTAGCTTCGAACATGTAACGCCTCGTGATGTAGTTAATGTTTTCAACACACTCAAGTCTAAAAACACTGGTGATTACTGGGGAATCTCCATTAAACTTTTGAGTAATATAATAGACATCGTAGCCCCCTATCTAGCTGTTACTTTTAATAAATGTGTTGATTTAGGAACTTTTCCTGATCTCATGAAGAGTAGTAAAGTCATACCATTATTTAAATCAGGTAATAAAAATGACGTTGGCAATTTCAGGCCTATTTCTATTTTACCAGCATTCAGCAAAAATATTTGAAAAGTTAATTCTCAAGCAGTTGCTAAGACATTTTAATTTAAATAGCCTCCTTCATAGTGAACAATATGGCTTTACAAAGGGTCGTTCGACTACAGATGCGGGTGTTGCTCTCCTGAAACACATATTTAACGCATGGGAGAACTCTCAAAATGCTATTGGAGTTTTCTGTGATCTCTCCAAAGCCTTTGATTGCGTGCACCATGACACGCTTTTGCGTAAACTGCGTCATTATGGTGTGCTAAACGAAGCTCTCAACGTTTTAAATTCATATTTAAATAATAGGTCGCAATGTGTAGATGTTGATGGTGTAAAATCTTCCGGGCTACCAGTTCAGTTACGTGTACCTCAAGGCTCAATACTGGGTCCATTCTTGTTCTTAGTATATATCAATGACTTACCATTCTATTTAAAGGGTATCTGTGAAGTTGTACTGTTTGCAGATGATACCTCTCTTATTTTTAAAGTAGACAGGAATAGACAAGACTTTGACGATGTAAACAGTGCACTATCAATGGTTACGGATTGGTTTACGACAAATAACCTAGTTCTCAATGCCAAGAAAACGAAATGTGTAAAGTTTTCCCTTCCAAATGTTAGAAACCTAGGACCCAACATCGTCTTAGATAAAGAGGTGCTTGAAACTGTAAACTCGGCAGTTTTTCTGGGCATAACAGTAGATGCCAAACTTCAGTGGGGCCAACATATATCGAGCCTAGTGGGAAGGCTCAGTTCGGCCGCCTACGCCGTCAGAAAAGTAAGACAATACACTGACGTTGATACGGCTCGGTTAGTCTATTTTAGTTATTTTCATAGCGTTATGTCCTATGGTATTCTGCTGTGGGGCAAAGCTGCAGATATTCAAAATATATTTGTCCTCCAAAAACGAGCTATTCGAGCAATTTACCAGCTAGGTGCCAGAGTTTCTCTGAGAGATTTTTTCAAAGATATCAGTATTCTCACAGTGGCATCACAATTCATCTTCGCCAACATCTTATATATTAGGCAAAATATACACTTATACACTAAAAACAGTGATATTCACAATGTTAACACAAGAAGTAAGGATAAACTACGTGCTCCCTTTCACCGGCTTCATAAGGTTCATAACTCATTTGTTGGGCTTGGTATAACCTTTTATAACAAGCTACCCTCTTCTTTGCTAGACTTGCCTTTTAATGCGTTTAAAACTAAATTAAAGTCCAACCTTTGTTCAAAGGCATACTATTCTATCAACGACTACTTAAATGATAAGAATAGATGGTCGCTGTGATTAACTCAAGACAATGTTTAAATGTTCTTTCTCCAGAATTAGTATACCTACTGACAGGTTATATGAGTTTATATAATTGTTTATAATTTTACTTTATAAGTCAATTTATTTTAATTTAATTTTAATTTAGTGCTGACATAATCTACTCATTACAATGTTTTTTTTATGAGTTGTATTGCAATATGTGGTTAGCTAGCGACCTCGACAATTATTTATTTTACCTCGATGGTCCTAGTTTATCAATTGTAGCTTCTAGTTACAGCTATATGTAAGCGGGCGCGCCCTTTATGCCTGGAGGCTTTTTTTTTTTTTTTAGATATTGTTTACTTTTAGTTATTTTTATTTCTGCTTGAGTATAGGTCTCGATGCTTTTGGTTGGTATGTTGGCGTGTGCTAGCTGTCATATGGCTGTTAATTATAGCTATTTAATTTAAATTATTTTTAGCATATTGTAAATTGTCTTGCATACTGTTATAAAGAATCATTTTTTATTTTATTTTCTAACTGAACAGACAGCTGTGCTGCTGGGGAGTTTGTTGCGCCACTTCTTCTTCCCAGCAAAAGCACTAGGAAGTGGTGAAGGGTGGGCGTTTTGGGGGACTGTCTTATGTAATTTTGACGTTCGAAAAGTGCTGATTCTCAGCCTAGTTTGAATAAATGACTTTTGAATTTTGAATTCCATACCCTGGAGCCGTTCGGTGAAATATCTCGGTGTAGCTAGATAGCAATATTAACTGGAATGAAAACACTGATGCACTTGGCGAAAAGGGTCTGAATGTTATTAATGCGTTAAGACCTATTCTCAACAGAAAGTCTAATGCCCGTTTTCACCAACAACTAAGAAACACTTAAATGAATCCCTAAATAAAAGTGCACCGTTGGATTTTCAACTCTCAGCGCTGAGCCTAGCGTTGAAATTCCAACAGTGCAGTTTTATTTAAGTATTCATTTAAGTGTCACTTAGTGAAGGTGAAAACGGGCATAAGTTAAGCGCTGCCACTAAGTTACGCATTTACACCACCCACGACCGACCACGTTTGACATATGCTGCGCCAGCGTGGAGTAGCCTGACTGATAAAAACTACAATAAGTTACAAGTTGTTCAAAATAAAGGAATCAAAATATCATTTAACACTGCCTTTTGTACAAATTTAAAACGAGTTCACGATCAAATTAAATTTTTAACGATCGAAAATAATATTTATTTAAGAATCCCAAACATTATATCCCATTAATTTCATCCATAGGTAAAAGTAGATTTAATAAGTTATCGTATTCAACACCATATAATCGATATCGTTTACCACATCACTATTTTTTGAGTGAATAACAATATCTACCACCGGACCGACCGTGCTGCTCTCGCCCGCTCGCAGTAAGGGCGCGTTCCCACTATGTCGTGACGACAGATTATCGTGTCGTTTAAAGAGACGTGGCTTGTGTATTTAAATGGACTTGTTCACAACAGGACGACGCGATTAACTGTCGTCCACGACTTTCGTCTACAATTTTCCAACGATAAATTAATCGTCACGACATAGTGGGAACGCGCCCTAAGCTTATTCGGCGAACGCAATTACCCACAGTTTCGAATTATTATTTCTTTGTTTTAACTCATCCATGATATTTATCAATCAATCAATCAATCAATCAATCATTTTATTTCAGATAAATACAATCCAATTTTTTTTTTTAGTAAAGACAAAAACAACTTACAAACTAGTATTAGTACATACACCATTGTCACAAAATAAATAAAATCAAATCAAATTCAAAACACATGTCAGAAACAATCATAATAATAATAATTAACAACACACAATAATCAATAAAAAACGACACACACTACTTCTGGGCACGGTTTGAAGGCAACACTTGCGTCCTCGTCCAGTGTTTTAATATTACGCCATCAGCCCTATCCGCCACAGTCATCAAGAGACTGTTGGCGCTGCCCCGCACCCGTAACATCAGGGAAGCGACACGCTTCCGTATGACTGCATAGAAGTCATCTATACGTGCCTCAGCGAACATCCCTGATGCGCTGCAGTGTCGCGGCAGCCTCAACAGTGCCCTGTATGCGTTGTTGTACTGGACTCTTAAGGCGCTGTAAGCCCTCTGCGTGTAGTCGACCCATAGGCTGCAAGTGTAAAGAGATTGGCAGTATGCCCTGAACAGAGTGGTCTTAACATCATTTGAACATTTTGCAAACCTACGGATCAACATATTGCTTCTGACTGACAGCGCCCTACGTTCCCTCTCCATGTCAGTATTATCGGTCTGCGTAGCAGTGACCCAGTGCCCCAGATACTTGAAAGAAGTGACCCACTTTAGAGCGGTCCCCCCAAGTGTAATAGATGGTACATCATAGCTTTTAGTGCCTGCCTTGAACATCAGACACTCGCTCTTCTTTGCATTATATCTAAGGCCCTGGGCCTCCGCATATTGCTCACAAACCGACAACAGTGTCCTGAGGGCGCTGATCGATGGGGCCAGCAGCACCATGTCATCGGCATAACTTATGTTGTTAACAAGTGTTCCGTCAATTGAACAACCTACCATAGTGCCGCTGAGCTCACGAATCAGCCGATCCACATACAGACAGAAGAGCTTCGGTGAGGTCAGGCCGCCCTGCCTCACCCCACACTCCAGCCCGTACGGATCGGATAGCGCGCCTGCCCACCTCACCATATTGGTTTGATGGCCGTACCAAAACGTAAATAACTCGATCAACTCACCTGGAAGCGTTGTCTCATCATACATCTTCTTCCACAAAACACCGTAGGACACCAAATCGAAGGCTTTTGATAAGTCCAGAAAACACGCATACACAGGGGTTTTCCTATCCGTATAGTATCGAACAGTGTGCTTAAGACACAGAACAGCGTGTTCAGTTGAAAGACCAGCTCTGAAGCCAAACTGAGCGTCGTGAAGCGACAGATGTTTATTTAACTGCTTGTCCAGCACACTGTCCAACACCTTCGCAATTACCGTAGCCAACGATATGGGCCTATAGTTATTTATGTCAGAAGCGTCCCCAGTGCGATTTTTTATGATGGGCACCACCAACGTCTTCATTAGGTCGTGCGGAAGGTACGTGTGTGAGAGGCATAAATTAAAAAACAACGACAGAACTCTAGGCATATGAACACCCGCATTTTGTAAATGCTCGATGCTCAAGGAATCGTGCCCAGGTGATTTCCCGCGCTTCATGCCTCTCAACACTGCCTCTATTTCCTTAGCTGAAACCCTAAACATCGATTCCATCTCGGGCTCCCTAGCCGTCGAGGCCTCTCCCATTGCACCTAGCGGGGACTTCACAGTAAAATGATCCCTAAATAAGTTTGAAATGGCTGCAGGCTCGCTAACACCCTCAACACTCGCAGGAAGGCTCGACCTGCCGTTCAGCTGGTTAGTGTGCTTCCAAAACTTACTGAAATCTTTTCTATCGTGGCAAGATGCTATGATATTCATTTTTATCTGATCCCTATTGTCCTGACACCACTTCAATTTACTTTTAAATACTCGCTTAGTCTCTTTCATGCTGGAATATACAGTACCAAATTTAGGTTCACCGCATAGCACCCAATTCTGAAAAGCAAGTCTAGCCTCCAAGTGCGCCTGCCGAACATGTTTGTTCCACCCTATTACGGGCTTTTTCTTGTTTTGTTCCGGTCCAGAATAGCTAATACATGACGCTTCACTTAAAATGTTAACAATGTTACTATACATTTTATCAATAATGCATCTATGTTTTTCTATTGTACACAACTTGTCACTACAGTTTATAAATTCAAAAGGAAAATCAACTTCTCTTAATCTCGTCGTACATACATTTCTAAACATGTCAATTTGTGTCAAATCCCTTTCACCCCACACAATTTTATTTCTTTCGCTAACATGACTGTAGGTCTTAGTTTTTAGTACGTTAAAGTTACACGTAATTTCTAATGGAATGTGGTCTGACCAATATACACCATGTAATATCTTTACGTTAACCACCGATGTCCACGCCGCTTCAGATACCACACAGTGATCTAGCCAACTATGAGATCCATAAATGTCACTTACGTACGTATACGAGTCCGATAAAGGTCCTAATATTTCAACATCGGCACAGCGCCACTTTTGTTCAACACAAAAGTCAAACAGTTCCACGCCAAACCGCTCGCCGGGCTGCGCATTATAGTCGCCCAGCATAAACACAGAGTCCACACTGTACTATTTATATGTTTCAATCTAAGTAACTTAAATTATACTATTTTTATGTTTTAGACTGCGCTTCGATTAGTGTTTGTATTAGTTGAGTGCATTACCTTTAGTAGGTAAACAGTAGTGGTATGCGTTTAGAGTCAGTGCATAGAGTCAGACCTTTGTGCATTTTAATATTACCTTGTTCTTATGGACTTATTATAGAATGTAAATAATATGACTAGTAAACTGAGTGTAAAATGTTTGTAAAGGTACTCGTAAGTTATCCTAAATACTTGTTATTTTTTTCAAAGATTGTACTCAATTAGAATAGGATCTTATTGTGTGCACGTTTTATTCTTATGTTAACAATAAAGACTTAAAATCAATCAATTAATGGTCCCATCGGACTCCTTCACACGCTGACATCTCTTTGAGGCGCGCGTGGAACACAACGCGCCGTCGACCCGGGCCTGGTCCTTACCGGAGGGCGAGCTACCTATTGCTCACCGTCCGCAAGCCCGCGCCTACGGTGGCCGGGAATCGGCTTGTGATTCCCGACGCCCAGGGCGTCTTCTCCTGCGGCGGCTAGGGGCGTGAGGGCGCGAATTTTGCCTCTCCCTCACGCGTTCCGCCTCCGCCTTCGCGAGCATTACTGCTTCGCAGAAGGAGCTGACGGCCTCCCATGCCCTCTCGCTCCGTACCATGGCCTGGACCAGGGCCGGACGCGAGAGATCCCCGCCACCGATCGCCTCCACAAGGACATGGCGGTGCTCTACCCAAGCCGGGCAGATCTCCACCGTATGCTCTACCGTGTCCTTTGGGCGATCCACGCAGTGATGACACCCGGGCGTTTCTCCCGCCTTATCCGAAACAGGAACCTCCCGAAACAAACGTGTCCGGTGAGGACCTGCGTCAGGCGGAAGGTGAGGACGCCGTGGCACCTCTCTAGCCACTCCTCAAAGAGGGGAATTATCACCGCAATAGTGGCGTGCCCAGCACTGGGTTGCGACAATCGCACCCTCCATGACGCCATGAGATCCCGCCGGAGCTCTGTCCGCCGTGCCGCGATTTCTCGCGGCATCGGAGTAAAGCCCCGGCATTTCGCCTCCTCGCGCCACTCCCAAATATGCGCGAGAACTTTTACCTCCAGATCCCATGGTGGCAATCCGGCAAGAAGACTCGCCGCCTCACCGGAGACCGTGCGGTATCCCCGGACCAGCCGGGTGGCCATGACCCTCTGGGTCGTGTTGTCTGCCCTACCCCTAGAGTGTAATTTAAGCCCGCGGAGGGGCGAGGCGGCCCGCAAGCTGAGGAGCAGGGGTTTTCACCGTAGCTTCGGCTTGCTGGCCGGCGAATCACCGGCCAGCCTCAGCTACGGCGGTGAGCGTTAAAACAATCTACGACGATAAGCTCGCGTGGGACCGCCGCGGAGCCCCGCAGTGCCAGAGCCGTGACAGAAACCATGCCTGCTGCATGTTCCATGCTCGCTTGCATGCTGCATGCTTGCTGCATGCATGGTGTATGCTTGTTTGCATGTTTGTGTGAACTTTCTGCGATATAATGGTTCTGCTTTTTTATTATTATGAATATGAAATTTATGACTAAAGATGATTCTGACTTATAAAATTATGAGTTTTGAATGTATGATAAATGAGTATAATATGTCAATCGATTTTCTGCGAAATGAAGTTTATGCTATCCGCTGTTATGCAAAATAATATTATGAAATAAAAAGTTCTGCTATATAGGCTAGACCAGGGGAGACCAAAGAAACGATGGATGGACTGTGTGAAAGATGATATGGCTAGAAAGGGGGTGACTACCGTGATGACTACTGATAGAGAAGTATGGAGGAAAGGGACATGTTGAAATGTCTTTATTTCATCAGGCAGGAGATTGATGAATGATGATTCTAAATAAACAAATCACACATTTCGTAATTTATACTTGCTGTACAACGAACGGACAGAAGAATTAATGTCTAAAAACACCATAGTTTGTTTAGAACCCCAAAAAATATGATTTTCCGGATACCTCACGGCTTTATTTCAAAACCAAAAGTCATAATACTAAAAAAGAACTTATATGCCACACTTTCTAAATAACAAAATAATTGAAACGGACTGCCCAATTAAGCCCTCCAAAAGCAGATTAACCGCCATTTCTCACCCACCCTGTATAATCCGAAAAGAAAGAAGTACCAGGAAGTTAATAGTATGTGAGTTACGTCCTGTTAGCACGCATAGGGTGTGTAGTGGGGAACAAAACTACGTCTGACTTGGCATTGAAGGGCTATTTAGATTAGAATTTAGTGAAAGTCAAAGAAAGCGAGGGTGTTAAATCAATGTGACGACTAGTGAAGTGACTAAGGTCCGTATTACAGAACGTTCCTCAAGTCCAGTTTGATCTGCAATCAGTTGATCACTGTTTAAGTATAGAATCAGAAATTGAGCATCAGTCTTATTCCAGAACGGTAATCAATCTATACTCAGCTGAATCGAGACTAAAATCGAGCCTCAAGCAGAGATGTGTATTTGTCTATGCATCAGCCTGTTTTCGTTTACAATTTATTTTATTTACCAACTTGGTTCTGATTAAAATATTCCTTATGAGCCCAATTGTTTAGGAAATCAACGTTATTATTTCGATCCCGAATAGTACAATCCCCCATTAATTTATTGAAGTAAAGTTTAGTCATTTTGTAAGAAAAATAAGTCTAGCTTAAAAAAACTTGTGTATGACCATAAATAGGTATGTTATTTAAAATGTCGTAGGTCAAATATGTGAAAACATCAGTTTTATTTATTATTCTCTGTGATCAGATTGTTGAAGCCGTCGCATAAAAACGTAAACACACACGAATTTGCAATAGGGAAGATGACTAAAAAAATGTTTTTTGTCCGTCATGTAGATTATGAAAAAATAACGGACACGTATTTTTTCTTTTTTTACGTTATTATAAGATTACGGCGATACATTCAGTTATAATGTGCCATGACGTCACTTGTATGTAGATTTTATACATACTTGTGACGTATCAACTCCCACTCCCCAACTTTAATGCGTTGTATCTAAGTCATTTTTTATTAATATGATAAAGGAAAAAATACGTGTCTAATATTTTTTTATTATCTGACTGACGGACTAAACAGAATTTCTTTTTTTTGACCCAGGCATCATCCCTATTCTGTAGTTAAGGGAAATATTTAATTCTACCTATGATATATCATGATTTAAGAAAAACACACAACCTGTTGTGTTTTTCGTGTTAAAGTGATAATTATATCATAGTTAGAATTAAATATTTCACCACATCTTGTGAAAAATAACCTTTTTTGGAGTTTTCACAATTTGTTTAGGCCTGTGTATTAATAACGCTGAAGTTCAACCTTCTATTTGAATTATCGTCAAACAAATTATTGTAATGATCTCCTCTTCAATTGCATCCATTTTGATAGTAAATCATTAAAAAAAAAACACACTAAAGAAACTCGACAACACATGAACACAACAAATATTTACAATTGGACATGACAATCTATGCTCAAGCGCGGTCTCGACCACACTTGGGTGATTATAGATCAAATCACTGCTTGGGTTCGATTCGCGAACTGAGTAACGATCTAAAATAAAGCCAAACTCAGCTGAACTATGATCAATGTATCTATGCTTGAGGAACGTTCAAAAATTAAAATCAGACTTAAAACTAGTTTTAAACAGAGATCAATACTTGAGTTTCCTTCTGTAATACGGACCTAAGTATAGGAATTGTAACTAGATAAAAGATTCATATTTTTTATAATGGTAGTAAAAATACGCTTAACGAAGCCAAGTCACTTATTCTTCCCATCATTGTGATACTATTTTGGAATGGATATCTGATTACGGTGATATTTGAAGGTAACACTTCTCATGACGTTTTTTTTTTACGAAATAAGTTTTAAATGTATAACTTTAAATGCTTCCACGGTACCTGTACCGTTGCATGCATCCATAATACACGTATACAGCGAAAATTCACAAAAAAAAAAACAGTAACCATTTTTGCACAAAGTTACTTACTTTGATGAGCAGAATGTGGATAACGGCTTCGTGGAGGGTCTTTTTACACCGCGTATTGAAAGTGGGCTGCTCAAAAATCAAATTCCCAGACTGAACATAAAACGCAATAATTTTCTTAATATCGAACAACCCTTTTTTCAAATTCATGTGCGTCGAATAAAAAATAAGCATTAATCTCCAAAAAGTATAATCAGAGAGTTGGAAACGGAAGCACTTGCATATGAAGCATGTAGCTGTAACATGTAACGTATCATAACGCCCGCAGATAAAACAACTGCCGCGCAGTGTGCCGGCAGCAATTATTTATTTGGGGGGTGTGGAGCAAGTGATAAGTAGTGGCGGGGTGAAAAATTAGAAATGGGAGTTTTAATACGCTCCACGAAAGATGACACTTGACAGCGCCTCCCGCGCTCTTTCTGCCGCCTCATACCGCTAAAGAGACCTATAAATCATCTACTGCGGAAGTCAAAGCACGTGGTGTGTCAAGTCTCATCTTTAGTGGCACACACTATACTGACATAGCTTGCGGAGTAAGCAAGCTGAAGTGTTATTGGGCTGTCATAATTTCGAAGGTCCGATGGCCGGTGGAGCAGACGAGTCCTGGATTAGAGACCGCCTGTCGGAAACGTAGTGAGGGACGCCCGCCAGACTGGATGCGGAAGGTGATGGGAGAGGCCTTTGTTCAGAAGACCCAGCAGTGGACTGCTGATTGGTGTAGGACCGGGTGTTAGGCCACAATTTACGACAAGGACTTATATTTCGCTTCTGTTATGAGAATTTAAAGTGTATCACTATTCAAACTCTGCTATAGCATTACTTATGGTGATTCCTTAATTTAGCTCGCGGAATTCTAAATTTGGAACAGTAGGTATAGGCTGATCAAAAATCAATCTGCCTAGCCTTTTCCCAACTACATTGGGGTCGGCTTCCAGTCTAACCGGATGCAGCTGAATACCAGTATTTTACATGAAGCGACTACCTATCTGACCTCCACAACCCAGTAACTGGCTAATACTGGTTGGTAAGACTGGTTGTCAGACTTTCGGGCTTCTGACGACCCTTAACGACTGTCAAAGATCCACGAATGACAGCCGGGACCAACGGCTTAACAGCTTTCCGAGGCACGGCGGCAGTATAGGCTGCTACAGTAAAGACAGAAGCGAGCGAGGAGCGGAATACGGAATGCACGTGCACTCATCGATTGTTTTAATGATTAGGAAGTCATGTGACTATTCATGCCACTTTGGACACCTCCATATAAGTTAATTGACACAATCGGCGCGAGCGAATTTCGTCCCCAATTCCGCTTGCTCGCACGCTCGCTCGAAATGAAATGAAATTTTTCATTCTGAATAACATTTACATGCCATAAAAAAGCGAAATGTGAAATGTGGTTGTACTACAAAAATAAAAATAAACAAAATATCTTTATTTCAGACCTAGGTCTGAAATAAAGACGTATGGACTGTTCTAGAACAGTCCATACGTTGTTAGTGGTTGGTAACAGATTGTGCTTTTATGCTATGTTAGTGTTATTGGTATTGGTATTATTTAATTCAGTTTAATTTAACATAAACCTATACTTATTTTGACCCAGTGTATTTGGATGGGGCAGTCTACTCTGCCAACAATCATTTTCAGAATGTTGTTCCGAGTGCTACGCAAGCGTTGCAGCAAGGAAGCCGCTTTCTTACGCATGATGGCGTGAAAGCCATCCGTATGAGCTGCAGCAAACATTCCCGATGCACTGCAACGTCGCGGCAACCGCAACAGCATCCTGAAAGCGTTGTTGTATTGTAGGCTCGGCCCGTATATGACACCCACAAGCCGGCTGTGTAGAAGGACTGACAGAACGCCCTAAATAAACTCACTTTGACGTCTGCCGTGCAGCGAGCAAACCTGCGGGCGAGCATATTGCTCCTCACCGCCAACGCCCTGCGCTCACGCTCTATGTCGCCTAACCCTTCGGAAGAATACAAGCGTGTGTTATGTTCTATAGTTTTTTTTTTTTTAAATTATGTGCTGCCGGACCCCATCTGGAACGAAGTTCCTTCTCACATATGATTTAAAACAAAAACATTTGACACTTGAAACTGAATTTTTTTTCGAAGTTGGTTGTCGTTCGTTTTCGACCCTGTTTTATCCACCCACATATGCGTTTTTATTACACACGTGTGTGTTCCAAGGTTACCACCTTATGAGAGCTTCTAAAAACTTATACTCACTATATTAAAAACGCGTATTAAATTCACACTTTGAGGTTAGGGGTATAACGCTTTTTCCTTACGTGATGATTTCTACTAGTCAACTCATACCGCAAGCCGCGTTAAAGAAAATCATTCCAATAAGCTAGATGGAGTTAACATATCCCATCCCACTACCCCTGAGAAGAAATAGCGAAACAAACTCAGGGGACAAAATCTCTTTTAAAATCCAGTCATTAATATCAAGAATATCAATATTGTTACACGATATTTTTGATATTTAATGTTCAGCTTGGCCAGAGGTCAAAAACAAAACGCCAACCGCTCCTAACTCACTCCTATGCAAGGGTAGCGGAAAAAGGCAAGCGCTGAATTTGGGGTCATAAATAATATGACATCCTTATCTATGACAGGTATTGTTTACTTGCGCCTGACCTGATTTACACTTGTTAAAATGTAATAACACGGCCCGTTTGTTTGATGGCCTGTATCTACTTGACTATTAAGTGCTTAAAGATGGTTTCGAGTAATACTGATCTACTGTTTCCGTTTTGTCTTTGTTTTATACGTTGACAATATCGTGAATATCGGACCTTACGTAACCAACTTTTTCATTGCATAAAAAACACTGTTTTGTCCCAATGCTGGACAAAGGCCTCCCCTTTTTCTAGCATAACTGTATTTTTTGTGCAATCTCTGGCCATGTTGGCCCCGTAGACATGATTAGTTCGTAACACCACCTTCGCCACGGGCTTCCTTGTCGACGATGTCCTCCCTCAGGCGTCCAGTGAGTGACGATCTTTGCCCATCTCTCCGGGTGTACTCGTGCGATGTAGCCAGCCCACTCTCTCTTAAGCCTGGCTGTTTTTTCTCCATCATCTGTTATTTGTGTTATGGAGCGCAGTGGTGTTTCTAACGCGATCTGTTCGATTGACACCTATTATGCTGTGCTCCATTGCCAAATCTTGAGTTTGGAGGTCTGTTGTTCAGTAAGTTCCACGATTGTATAGTAACAAAAAATTATACCTTTTTTTTTCTCCGACTGTAGTACGCCCGCTAAATGTAAAATTTAGAACTTGATCAAATTTTGATAAGTACCTAGGTGGTCAGTTGGTGTAGCATCATATTGGCTGGCTTCTGCTCATGGAATCGGTTCCCGTGTAGCGGTTACACCGCCACATACAAACTACGCATCAAAGACATGACGTCACACAAATCCTGCATCGCGCAATTAGAGTTTACCGCGCGAACGACATAGATAAGACTATCCGAAATCAACAGTCGGGCAGTCGGCCCTCCAGACACAACATCCGTCTGGTTGGAGGATCCTCCCTTTTCTATGGTGGATGAGTGAACATTACACCCTGTTCCTCATACCTTTAGAGGTATGAGGAACAGGGTGTAATGTTCACTCGCATAGAAAACATTTTTTACAGCCTAAATTAATAATTGCCTTATTAGTGATATTCTTCAGAAAGGTCAGGTGCGTAGTACTTGCAGCCGGCGTGCGTGTATGACCAGATGTATGAATCGTGGTAGGTGTCGTTCTGTAGTGTCTGCCTACCTCTATGGGAAGAAGGCCTGAGTTTATGTGTGTGTATAATTATATCTTTTTTAAGCCACGTGCTATGTTTCTTAGTCAGTTTTCAGTTAATGAATTTTAGTTTTTTAATTATTAAATGAATCTCAGGCCGGCACAAAACCCGAGAAACCAAAAGAAAAGAGGGCACCACAACCTCCACCAATCATAGTCGAAAACATCAAGAACTACCAACAGTTCTACGACCTTCTTTTGACTAGTCTAAACGGTGATTCATTCATTGTAAAAATGATGAACGGGGAAACGGTTAAAATAAACGCCAAGGATGAAGACTCATATCGAGCGGTATCAAAATTATTGTTGCAAAATAACTGTCTCTGGCACTCGTATGAGAATAAACAGGACAGACCGATACGAGTTATGGTCAAAAACCTGCACTCATCATGTCTGCCGAACAGAATAGTCGAAGAGCTGAATGCTAAAGGTTATAAAATTCAGGATGCCGTAAATAAACTAAGCTGGAGGACTAAGGAACCTCTTAACATGTTTATGTTATCATTCCAAAAAGATGAGAACATAAACAATATTTACGGTATTAAGGCCATATTAGGTTGTAAGGTAGACGTACAGCCTTTAAAAACATCAAATTTAATTCCTCAGTGCAAAAGGTGTCAAGCATATGGCCATACACAAAAATATTGTTCAAAGGAACCAAGGTGTGTGAAGTGCACTGGTAAACACCTCACCAAGGACTGTACAAAATCAGTAGATACAAAACCTAAATGTGTTCACTGTGGCGAGCCTCACCCGGCTAACTATAGAGGATGTATTGTAGCTAAAGAACTACAACAAATGAAAAATAAAGCCTCCAAAAGAAAAGTAGCTACGCCTAACATCCCGGCCTCTGGTGCTGAGAGACAACAACCATCACGTTCTACTCACAGAAAGGTAACAAATAATGTGTCCTTTGCGCAAATGACAAAAGGACCGCAACCACAGTCACAGCCAACGGTGCTCCCAAATTCTGTAAGTACTAATACAGATGAAAATATTAATAAAATTTTAAGCATGTTAACTTCTTTTGACCAAAGGTTGAGGAACATAGAAAGTAAACAATTACCTACTCATTCAAACCAAAAATGAAAAACACACTAAAAATTATGACGTGGAATGCAAACGGACTCCTGAAACACCGAAACGAGTTGCAGGCAGTCTTAACAACAGAGCAAATTGATGTATGCCTCATTTCAGAATCTCATTTTACGAGAGAATCTTTTATTCACATAACAGGCTATAACATATATCACGCACTGCATCCCAACAACAAAGCGAGTGGTGGCAGTGCCGTCATTATTAAAGATAACATCTACCATTACTTGGAACACAAATGCGAAGAACAATTTGCACAAACTGTAGCTGTTGTGGTCAGAACCAAACATCATGATATTACCATATCAGCTGTATATATTCCACCTAAGTATGCGCTGAAAACAGAGCAGTACAGGAATCTATTGAAAGCTCTAGGAAACACATTCATATTTGGAGGTGACTTTAACGCAAAGAACACACATTGGGGGTCTAGGCTAACTAATACGAAGGGTAAGGAATTGCTATGTGCTATCAGAGAAATCAAGTGCAATGTGATTTCAACGGGCAAACCCACTTACTGGCCTACCGATATTAGAAAAACACCAGATTTGATAGACTTCTTCATTTATAAGAATTTGTCAGCTGCATACCTTAACATAGAAGAAGGATATGATATGCATTCTGATCATTCACCCATTATCTTAACTCTAAGCGAGACAATAATACAAAAAGAAAGCAGTCCAACCTTAGTGAACAAAAACACTGACTGGGAGAGCTTTCAATTTGATTTAGACCACTGTATAGACCTCAAAGTATCCCTCAAAAACAAACAGCAAGTAGATGACGAAGTAGCAAAATTTATTACCGACATCCAACGTTGTGCCTGGCGAAATACACCTGACATGAAAAGAAGAGTTGCAACTCAAATATATCCACTGGAAATTAGAAATCTAATAGCCATAAAGCGAGTCCAGCGACAAAAGTGGCAACAATTTAGATATCCGCCTGATAAAACTCTGCTAAATAAACTCACAAAAAGGTTAAGTAGAGCAATTCAGGAATTTCACGATGAGACAACAAATGATTACCTTAGTCAACTGTCAAGTAATGGCACATCTGATTACTCACTATGGCAAGCCACTAAAAGCTTAAAAAAGCCTATCAATCACGTTTCACCTATTCAAAAACCAGATGGTGAATGGGCCAAAAATAATGAACAGAAAGCGACTATATTTGCAGAACATCTAGAGCAAACTTTTCAAACGAACAGCGAGGAAAGCTCTGAAAATATAACACTGGACGCGACTCACCATGACAGCATAGAAATAAAACTTGTTACTCCAAAAGAAGTTAACAACATTATCAAAAATTTGGCAAAAAGGAAATCTCCGGGATACGACCTAATCACTGGAGAACTCCTACATAATCTGCCACGTAAAGCAATTGTGAAACTTACAACCCTTATCAATGCCACATTTCGGTTAAAACATGTGCCTAGTATGTGGAAAGTTGCTGAAGTTATCATGATTCCTAAACCTGGAAAACCACCTCGAGAAATAACATCATACAGGCCCATATCACTCTTACCAATTATATCCAAATTGTTCGAAAAACTACTACTCAGGCGTTTAAAACCTATTATAGAAGACAGAGAACTGATTCCCAACTACCAATTCGGTTTTAGAGAAAAACACTCCACAATAGACCAAATACATAGGATAACCAATGTTATTGAAAAAACATTAGAAGATAAGAAAGTTTGTTCTACAGTATTTCTAGATGTAGCTCAGGCATTTGATAAGGTATGGCATGGAGGCCTAATATATAAGTTAAGTAAAATGCTCCCAAAACAATTTGTGGATATTTTGGAATCCTATTTAACTGAGAGGACATTTAGAGTGAGACATGAGGATGCTTATTCAGATATCAAACAAATAAAAGCTGGTGTACCGCAAGGAAGTGTTCTTGGACCTATCCTGTACCTATTGTACACCTGCGATATCCCTGAAACCAATAACAGCGTCATTGCTACTTTTGCAGACGACACGGCTATCATGGCTACAGGTGTCACTCACACAGAAGCAGTGGAGAAGGTACAAACTGCCGTTAATGCCATCACCGATTGGACAACAACATGGAAAATCAAATTAAATGAATCTAAATCGACACATATCGACTTCACAAACCAAAGACCTAATTATACACCAGTATATATTAACAATCGTGTAATACCACACGAAAATACGGCAAAGTACTTGGGCATGACGCTAGACGCAAAACTTCGCTGGAAGGCTCATGTCAAAAAGAAACGCCAGGCGTTAGACCTTCGCTATAAAAATATGTACTGGCTACTTAGCAGACATTCTAACTTGTCAGTGTATAACAAAGTACTTTTATACAAGCAAGTACTCATGCCAGTATGGACATACGGCATTCAACTTTGGGGATGTACAAAACGGACTAACGTTGATATCATACAAAGATTCCAAAATAAGGTACTTCGGGCTATAGTAAATGCTCCCTGGTACGTCAGAAATGATGACATCCACCGAGACCTTGGAGTGGATCTTGTAACTGAAGTTATAAAAAAACACGCCGAAGCACACGAGCAGAGGCTTCTTCATCATGTGAACGTCGAGGCTATCCAGCTACTTGACACCACAGACATAGTGAGAAGACTAAAAAGAACTAAACCATTTGAGTTAGTTTAGTAAAGTTAGTGTAATGCAGTGCAGTGCAGTGAGTGCTTCGCTACGTTTAAAGAACACGTGAACAAAGTGTCTTTCAAATTAATAGAGACTATAAGAAAAGTGCCAATGGACACATTCTTAATTTTGTATAAGGTTTAGCAAATTAAGTTAAATTTAAATTACTTATTAGCCTCAAGGTCTAGATTGTAATTGTATGAGTAACCGTTTATTAGCGAGTACTTCATAATGGAAAAAATAAAAAAAAAATAAAAAAAAGTTTTCAGTTAAGATAAGCATAGCCTTTTACTATAAAAAGTTGAGCAAAACGGATACGTTTACAAAGAAGCACAATAGTTGTGCATTTCTGCTTAAAAGTGGGTAAACAGTTGCAATTCCCGCGAGAATAACCATCTGATATATTGTCACGGTATTCTTTATCTCCAGAACATTTTCAAAATAATGGTCACTGAAAGTTTACGCTGGACTATTTCTGTAACAATACAGGATGAGTTTGAACCTTTTCATTTGATGTAATTCGGAAAAAATATCATTAATAACTCTTTCCTTGACAGAAACATATTTCGCCAAGAATGGGTCTTTAAGAGGAGTCTACCTTATGATAATATCGATAGAATCGCACGTAAAATGTGGGTAGGTATTTTTTAAATTAGTCTGAAGTAAAACTTAGGCCCTTTTCTTCGCATTAAGTCTTAGTTTATTAATTAAATTATTTTACTCTTTTGCAGATGACGCTGCACGATCTGTTACTAAAGGATTCTAGGTTACTTTGGTAACATTGCTCGTCCGGAACCAGATAACCTTGAAAACTTGGTGGTGATGAACAAGGTAGATGGGAAAAGACCTCGCGGCCAGTCACCTAACCACTGGTCAGACTAAGTAACCACCCTCACTGGACTCTCTGTTACGAACGCCCTGAGAGAAGCCGAGAACCGAACGATGTGGAACCACATCATACAAAAAGTCACGAAAGGCCGTTCAGAGACATGACCTTCAGTAATGAAGTACGAGATCAAGAAGAAGATCAAATGATGGCATGTTACTTACTTCTTTACTGTATTGTATTGTCACTTAATAAGGCTAAGTTGAATAACAAATTAATACTAACACAAACTCCAAATCCATATTGTACTCGTATCTCACATCAAAATTCATAAGCTATTTAACACAGACACAGCCTAAAATATCCAGCACAACAACTTACAAAAATATAGCCACAGCATATCAGTATTCAGTGCGAACAGACAGCTAAAGTAACGACCGTGTGAGAACGAATTGGCTTATTTATTTTATTAGCGTTCCGTATTGGGATACGAAAACGAATTTCGCCAAGTCCCGTTTCGAGTTTGGCCAAGACTAATTTTATTTTGTACATAGATATTCTGTACAGTTATAAATATGTTTTGCCCAAAATGGGGAGATAATTTTGGGTGGCAACACAGAAATAAATCTATATCTATGGATGAAAATAACAATAAGGCGTAGGATAGTAGGAGATAATTGGATTTAAGAAATAAATAAACTTTCGTAATTATTACGTATTATTATTAACTTTTGCGAGTCACTTTCATCATCATAACCTAGGCACTTCCCAACTATGTTGGGGTCAGCTTCCAGTCTAACTGGATGCAGCTGAATACCAGTATTTTACGTGGAGCGACTGCCTATCTGACCTCCACAACCCAGTAACTGAGTAATACGATACCCCTTGTTATGACAGGTTGTCAGACTTTCGGGCTTCTGACGACCCGTAACGACTGTCAAAGATCCATGAATGACAGCCGGGACCAACGGCTTAACGTGCTTAAGCCGAAGCACGGCTTTTCGGATGGCGAGTCACTATTGATTATTATTTTTTTACCAAAAAAATATGAATGATTCGACTACCCAGTCTTAAATTGTGTCTACTACATAAATAGATCGTAAATATACGGATCCAGAAGCAAGAAATTTTGCATAAGATTATCTTACATAACGAAGGTGAGCACTAAGGAAGAATTTTTGAAAATGCGTCGTAAAGGGAATAAATAGGCCATGGAAGTTCGTCATTTTTGCCGAAGGTAAATCCCATCGGGCACACGCCTTGTGGGTTAGTGTTTTCCTAGCTTGGCACCTCTCTGTCTCAATGGAAAGGCAGCCTTATAAAGTAATATAAAATAAGTTAAATAAGAAACTCAATCAGTTTATACGGCGATTTTAGTAAGTAACATAATTTTAGAACATTGTTCCTAATTATGTTACTTGAATAAGTCAAGGTCAAAAGCCTAATCGAATACGCCGTAGAAACATTGTTAACTACTCTACAGCCTTGTTGAATTACTTCGTGAAACTTCATAGACATGATTTATATTGATACCTAATTGTAATAAAACGATGATGGAGCAGCAACATAGTTTGTAGCTTGTGCGCGCACTGGAACACGTCGCGTTGGAATGCCTCCCACAAGGTAGACCGATGATCTCGTGAAGGCCGCAGGAATCCGCTGGATGCGGGGACCACAGAACTGGTCGAAGTGGTGGTGCTTGGGGAAGCCTTTGTCCTCCAGCAGTGGACGTCTTTCGGCTGAAATGATGATGATGATGACATAGCTTATCATGTATACGTTTTATTTATATAATTTGCCACTCGAACCATCTAGGTGGCCTGTGGTTGGGAACCATTGGCTTCGTGACACAAAAACATGGTAATTTAGTGATCGATGGGTAATGAATGAATGAATGATTTATTTACTTAAATGTCATAACGCTAAGTAGGTACATTGCCCCACAAAACTAGTTCCCATTTGCTAATTATTAAAACATTTAAAGAGTATGCATGGATGGTTTGGTCATGTTGAGAGGATGAATGAAAGGCGACGAACAAAATGTGTACCTATAACAAGGCAGGTGTAAGTGGAAACGCCTCGAGGGGACGCCCTAGGAGGACATATAGTGACCATATTGGTGTTGTTCTTCAGAAATGACAGGTGCGTAGTACTCGCAACCGGCGTGCGTGTATGACCAGATGGATGAATGTAAACTTAGTAGTTTTTACTTACCCGCATGGTTAGAAAGCGTGAAATTATTTATGTATGTATTATATCTATTACTATCTCTTGTTAATTTCCTTACTTGGCTCGTGGCTAAATGCAGCAGGTAGATTTGTGACAATTGTTACCATAAATATATTTCTATTTCTATGATTGTTACGGATGGTCAGATAAGCGCAAAAGTCTAGCAGTCTTACCAACGGGTATCGTGTTACCCATTATCTGGGTTGTGGAGGTCAGATAGGCAGTCATTCCATGTAAAATACTGGTATTCAACTGCATTCGGTTAGACTGGAAACTGACTCCAACAAAAAAAGCTAGGCAGATTGATATAATTTATCTACTTAAGCATGAGCATAATGTAACCTCACACGGCTTTAGTGGGCTCAGTTAATGAATAATAATTATTTTATGGGCCATTCTGTGTTGAAGTGATAAGAAATTAACTATATGCATAAGTAATAGGTGCTATTAAAAACAAAGTAATTATGTCTATGATTTTATGGGCGCAGACATAGTCAACACAGTCTCTAAGGCCTTTACAAACTAAAATAACCAATTAGTAGTCATAATGTCACAGCACTAGTATTTCTAGTGGTCGCAAGCGCTACTACTGAGCATGCATGAGGTCCTGAGTCCGATTACCGGGTAGGGCAAAGCGTTCTTGGGTTTTTTTCTATCTGGACCTTTCAGTTGTAGCCCGGAGCCTGCATTTGTGCACGGTACAGGCAGGGGGGATTACAGGCGTAATGTCGTGTTTACATATGTTAAGTCATTATGTCACGTTCATGTAAAGTCATTATGTCATGTTCATGTTAAGTCATTATGTCATGTTCATGTTAAGTCATTATGTCATGTTCATGTTAAGTCATTATGTCATGTTCATGTTAAGTCATTATGTCATGTTCATGTTAATTCATTATGTCCTGTTCATGTTAAGTTATTATGTCTATGCTTTTATGTGCATAGACTGAGTCAAATCGTCTTTAAAGTTATGCAACAACAAGCTCGATTCTTATAAACAAAAAAAAAAACATCCGAATTGATAACCTCCTCCTTTTAGAAATCGGTTAAAACGAATCGTTTTGCTTATCAATGGTAACATTTTTTTTGCCAAACTGGGCATAAAAATCGATTCGTGAGCTAATTTTACCTGTGATAGCTAATTCCTTAAATGAATGTCTAATATGCAAAGCTATGAGGGCTTTGCTACATAATTGGTAAAGATACAAGAGTCATAATTCTATCCAAAACGGTCCGTAAATTATACGAATCGTCCATTAAATAATAACGAGTTAGTAAGACGGTTCGCGTACAAACCGCTTTTAAATACCAGTGTTGTAACATTCTGGCAACTCATTTGTGAATTTAGTTTGTAACGTGTTAATTTTCAGTAGCGTCGTAAACGATGAACCATAGATGTATGTCTATGGTTCACTTTCACTCTACAAAAATTAGACCTTATTGGTGATTTTCTTCAGAAAAGTCAGGTGCGTAGTACTCGCAACCGGCGTGCGTGTATGACCAAATGTATGAACGTAAACGAGGCAAAAGGAGTATGTAAGGATCGTAGCAGGAGGCGTTCTGTAGTTTCTGCCTACCCCCATTGGCAGAAGGCGTGAGTTTGTGTGTGTACCAAAACCAAATAAAACAATTATGACGCGCACAATTGCAACAAAACAGTCTTAATAGTCAAGTTGTTAAAAATTTGTAGGTTGTGGAGGTCAGGCAGGCAGTCGCTCCATGTAAAGTTACTGGTACTCAGATACATCAGTTTGTTGGATCATTCGGTTCCATACAAAATGGTTGAGCTGGATGGTGCTGTTCCACGCGTCATGTTCGTGATCGGGCGCCGTCAGTTTATACTGGTCATCACTTATCTGTCAGGGCTTATTTTTAATCTTATATTTTTAATTGTTTTTGTTTTTTCTATATTTAAAAGAGTATCCTTGGAGTTTCTTTCCCGTTCTTCTCCATAGAGATCTATGTTTTGAAATGGGCAACTAGCTTCTACTTTCTGACTAACTGACCGACGACGCTTTGACAGTTCAAAAGTGTCTGTAAATGGTTTAATTGAAATAAATGCTTTGAGTTTAAGTTGAGTTTGAGTTCATCCGGTTAGACTGGAAGCCGACCCGTTGAGAAAAAGATAAGCAGATGATGATGATGATGAGTCATCATGATCAATGGGTCGACTTCCAGTGTTGTCAAAATTGATGAAAAACCGGTTTTTCAACACACTTACTCGAAAAGTGGGTCGTATTGCACGACTTTTAAGTTCACAATGCAGTTATTGAAAACGCGTGCTTTTAACTTTAAATTCTCGCACTCGTGCGGTACATTACCATATCTCTCTCTCATGAGCATCAAACGACGATCCCCATGAGAGCATTTGACATTACGCACTTGCATCAAAATGTACTATTAACATAAGGCTATTTTGATTATTGTATGCGCACTGTTTTACTGGACATACTTTGAGACTTATATTAACTAAATCGCAGTTAAATTACTTCTTGCTCTATCTATTTTTAGGGTTCCGTACCTCAAAAGGAAAAAATGGAACCTTTATAGGATCACTTCGATGTCCGTCCGTCCGTCTCTCTGTCAGTCAAGCCTCTTTTTTTTCAGGAACGCGTGAAGGTATCAATTTAAAATAATAACAAATAAGAAAGTCTATGGTCCTTTGGAGATAAAAACAAGCTTCTAAGACAATGCAATAAAAAATATGGCCATTTATGCGACATATTTTGATACTCGCAAATAAATCAAAACCTATATGTCTTGGTCTTGCATTTTTGAAAGACCAAGGCCAAGACCGACTTATTATAGCAAGACCAAAACCAAGGCTGACCCCTGCAAAATTTGAGCAAGAACAAGACTAAGCCTGCAAGATTCTTGCGTCTCGCAGTTAAGTCAAACTGAGATATGGGCGTTATTAACTAAGCATTTGGTTTCAATAGGTACCGATTTTGATAAACGTTCCCCAGTATCAAAACCTATAGGTTAGCAAGAAGCTAGTAGGTCTATTACATACAATATCGATGTATAGGAGAACATGTTTTTCAACTACAATGTTAAGTTTGTTTTTGGCATAAATTCATCCCAAATCCGAAACGCACTTGGCCGGGTTTTCTTTAACAAATAACTCCCTACAACTGTAAAAAATCAAAATAAACCTCTCCATCAACCATCTCAATCCAACGTGACCGTACTTTAAAAACTTAGTCCCTCAAACAAGAAAGAAAAACCGGACCAGTCAGCGTGCGTGCGTGTCGGACCACGCAAAATGAAGGGTTCCGTAGTTCGTATGAATTTATCCTAAAACAAACTTAACATTGTAGTTGAAAACATGCTCTCCCATACACCGATATACGTCACGCTCAATTCTCCAACCATAATGTAAGCTTGTAACGGAAAAAAAAAGATAGGTAGATCGATAGAATACTCTTTATTGTACACCATAAAATTTAGAGACATAAATTTAAAACAATTTCAAAGAGTGACACAAAAAAAGGGAATAAATTTGTGATATGACTACAAAGTAACGGTTTTTGGATTTTTTCCTTTACTTGTGCGGTAAGACCTTGCTTCTTGCAAACACGGTCCCAGGTCAACGGGAACTACCCTATAGGTTTTGATTCATTTACGAGTATAAAAATATGTCGCATAAATACCAGCCGTAGCTTTTTATTGCGTTAGTGATTTTTTTCAGAGCTCTAAGAAACCGTAGACCTTCGTATTTGATATTAATTTCAATTCCACCTCCATGCATTCCAGAGAAAAAGAGTCTTGACTGACAGACAGTCGGACGGACAGACGGACAACGAAGTGATCTATTAGGGTTCAGTTTTTTCCTTTTGAGGTACGAAACCCTAAAAACTTATAACTTACGAAAAAAAAGCTCTAAAAGTATCCAGTACTATCCGGTCAAATCTGGTTTTAATTGCTTCAAGCCGGTAATTTGAAGCGTCTAGACCGAATGAAACTCTATAATCGCTTTTTTAGCTAAAAAGTAGATTTTTCACAACAGTTAGGAGTTCTGTTTTATATTGAGACCCTCGAGTGTCCATTTAAGTTTTTGGAAAATAATCCAGAAGCCCTAGCACGAACTCGTGACGTAAACGTAATGTAAATTCCAGTGTTTTTTTAAACGAAATTAAAATAATGTGCGCGCTTTTAGAATTTATAACCAGACGACATTATCGTGAATGTCCACTTCCATGTCCATGAAATGTATGGAAATACATGATTTCCATACATTTCATGGACATGGAAGTATTCTTTCATATCGTAGACGAAATTTAAAAACACTTATATCACCCATAGACATAAAACTAAGTAAATATTATGTCCAAAACGAATATTTCTGTCTGCGCATCCGTGCTAGGCCTACAGTTTTCTGAGAAAAAAAATATTGTTTTTAAACGCCATTGTTTGATTCTCGGAAAATACTAAAACAGGTCTTTCACAAGTGTTTTGTTTATTAGATGTCTCAAGTACGTGGCATCACAGGTCGTTGCCATCCTAGAAGTAAACCTTAAATGTCTTATGTGCTTGGGCCCCATAACTTTCAAATTGGAACACAGCGTCGTTATTCAGTCGGCTTCCAGTCTGACCGGATGCATCTGAATACCAGTATTTTACATGGAGCGACTGCCTATCTGACCTTCACAACCCAGTAACTGGGTAATACGATACCCCTTGGTAAGACTAGTTGTCAGACTTTCGGTGTTCTGACGTCTCGCAATAACGGTCAAAGATTCACGAATGACAGCAGGGAACAATGGCTTAACGTGCTTTCCGAGGCACGCAGGGGTCTTGGAATGTAAAGATGGTCACCCATCCACGGACATACTGCGGCAAGCGTAGCTTAACCTTATAAGCCCCTGATATGGTGATAAGTTTTTTATTCTTGTAGTAGAAGAACTCTTTGTGCAGGAATTTGCCCGAGATGTTACTAGTATCATACCTAATTCGTTATCAATTCAGCCTTTCACAATCCACTGCTCGTCAAAGGCCATAGACCATATCAAGACCCCTCCGTGCCTCGGAAAGCATGTTAAGCAGTTGGTCCCGGCTGTCATTCGTAGATCTTTGACAGTCGTTACGGGTCGTCAGAAGCCCGAAAGTCTGACAACCAGTCTTACCAAGGGGTATCGTGTTACCCAGAAACTGAGTGGTAATTGTGTAACACACTTAAAATTAAAATTTATCGCAATGGGTTTCACTTCGCCAGTTCATTTACGTCCATTGCGTTATTTATGTTGTTGAGCAGACGATTTTTTCAAACCAATGGAGCAATGGTTTAGCAATTCAAAACTCTCGGTTGTGTTTCAAAGTGTGTTGGATTATGGAGGTCGGATAGATCCATGTAAAATACCGGTATTCAGCTAGAACCGGATAGACTGGAAGTTGAACATATTTGGGAAAAGGCTAGGCAGATTGATTACGTGCGGGGTCGTGGCCCTCCGGGACGTGTACGCTGGGTTGTAGCCCTCCGGGACGTGTACTTGCGGGGTCGTGGCCCTCCGGGACCTGTACCTGCGGGGTTGTGGCCGTCCGGGACCTGTACCTGCGGGGTCGGGGCCCTCAGGGACGAACCCGGGACGGTTACAGGCTGGTAATATTTTTTCTGAACATTCAGCCATAATTTCATATGCACGTGGTTGGTGTTTTAATCTGAATATATTGAGTTGAATTTCATCCTTTATTTGCTTTTTATTACCATATCCAAACGTTTTGGAGGAAATTCAGGAAATTTTAAATGCTGGAGCATTCTGCACGAACATCTATCATAATTATGTTATAGCCATATTAATCGATCGTTTTCGATTTTTTTTGATAAATTAGCTTATGCCCGTGACTTCGTTTGCGTGTATTTTGTATTTAATATTATTTTTATAAAATTATCCAGGATGAAAAGTAGTCTCCAGGCTACCTATCGTTCATAACGATTGGTTCAGTGGTTTAGACGTGAAAAGGTAACAGACAAACAGACAGAGCTACTTTGGCATTATAGATAGATCGTTTATTTGGTGCACACAAAAGACAAAAGCACGATTAAATAATAATTAAAATAAAATGTAATAAAATAGTTACGAAGTCAAAACTGTTCATTGAATATTTAAAAAATAAATAACTGCTACGAGGTAGGGGAACGAACCTAATGCCAAAATTTTTTTTTTTTCATTTTTGTCCGTTTCTCAATTTGTCTGGATGTATGTTACGGATTGGCGCAAAAACGGCAGAACGGATTTGGATGAAATTTGGCACACAGATACTTTACAACATGGATTAACACATAGGTCACTTTTAATCCCGCTAGCACATTCCCGTGGGATATTTTTTGACATCCACGCAAGCGAAGCCGCGGGCAAAGCTGGTATAATATAAAACCGGACCTGGATATTTATATTAGAAAAATATAAAGCACAAAATAATTATGTACACGCCGACAAAGTCACGGAAAAAGTTAGTTTTTATAAAATCAACAGAATATATCTCATTCCTGATCCGGGCATTGCAAAAAAGAATAATTATTCATGAATTTAAGATAAAAGCCATGTCACAGACTACCCACAAATTAATAATAAAGATCTCCAAAGTAAGCAGTATCGTATGAAAACCATCACGTCATAAAGTCTATAACAAGACCGTTAACCCTCCTAATGCGCGGTCAAATTAATTTAACGGGTTCACTCCCTACCTTTTTATTACAGGGTTGAAAGTGCACGATGTTTTAATTGTCTGTTTCTTATTTTCTTTTGAAGTCGTGTTTCTAATATTAATTTTATCTCTTTGTTGAAAAACTTGCTGTTTATTGTTGTATGTTTGTTTTTTTAACAGCATAGGAATATATTTATATAACACCAAAAAGCTCGCGCGCGTGTTTAACCTATTTTTATTTGTCATTATAGAGGCTATTATAGCATCATAGCGTATTCTGGGAAATAATTTAAACTGGTTACATACATACATAAACTCATGCCTTTTTCTCATGTAATACTGTAACTTTCTAACTATTATATGTATATAGTGGTTAAAAGTTACAGCCCTGTGCCAGACAGACAGATGTTTTAGGCTTAGCATTAGGATCCCATTATCACCCTGTTGGTACGGAACCCTAACACCAGTAGCACACCTCCGCCGTGAAACCGTAGCAGCGAAACCGGTGCAGCGAAACCGTAGCAGCAAAACCGTAGCAGCGAAACCGTAGCAGCAAAACCGTAGCAGCGAAACCGCGGTAGTTCAATTCAACTGGCTCGCGTCATCTTCCGCTACTCAAATTTCGAATAGCGGAACATGAAGCGGGTCAATTGAATTGAACTACTGCAGTTTCGCTGCTTGGTGTCGGGGCGGAGATGTGCTACCGGTGTAAAAGTGACTGTAGAAACTGCCACTAACTTTACAATCAGAATAATCTTTTCAACACGTCAAAAAATCTATCTGCCTAGCCTTTTTCAGACTATGTTGGTGGTGGCTACCAATCTAACTAAATGCAGCTGAATACCAGTATTTGACATGGAGTGACTGCCTATCTGACCTCCACAACCCAGTAACTGGGTAACACGATAGCCCTTGGCAAGACTGGTTATCAGACTTTCGGACTTCTGACTACCCATAATGACTGTCAAAGATCTACGAATGGTAGCCGGAGCCAACTGCTTATCGTGCTTTCGTAGGCATGGAGGATTCTCGGTAGTATTTTCACCACGTCATAAGCTATTACTTTCTTATAACTCGAGCCAATGAAATAGAAAAACACAGCCCAGATAAGAAAGTCAAAGTACAAAAACTGTTTTATCTCACACAACATCTTTTCGCCATTTCAAACAATATAGTTAAAACCTTACGCTTAGCATAGACCAGTAAATCCAATTTGTAACTACGATGAAAATATAAACAGCTATATTTTTTCGCCAAACAAAAAATACCTTTGGCACAAAAATCCGTCTTTATCAGTCGAAATTTCGCAGTTCACTAGACCAGAAATCATTTACAAATAGTCCAGAGATTGCTGTCGGAAACTTGTTTTTAGACCATAATGAAGAGAGATAGATTTATTGTAACAGTTGTTATCGGTAACGTTGTCTTTTATTTATCGGATAGGTTATCGAATAAATCAGTTTCTTGAGTACAAGTAGATGTGTTAGCTGCTTCAGAAGAAAAAAAAACGATTTGATTTAGGTACTATTGTCATACTTTTGTTACCTAACGTAACGTCCCGAAAGTCAGACAAACAGTCTTACCAAGGCATATCGTGTACCCAGTAACTGGGTTGTCGAGGTCAGATAGGCAGTCGCTCCATGTAAAATACTGGTATTCAGCTGCATCAGTAACTGCTGGGTAATTGCGTAAATTGCGTTATTAATGTTGTTGAGCAGACGAACTGAAACCTAAGCCCAGGTTCGCTCGAAGGTTTTGTTGTCGCGGTGATTTTTTTTCGCACACTGGATTATCAACTCTCAGTGTTAAGCCGAGCGTTTAGAATCCAACGCGTTGGGACAAACTCTCGTCTCAGCGCGTTGAAAAACGCACTGTTGGATTTTCAACTCTCACGCTCTAGATAAAGCGTAAAAATCCAGGGCACCCAAAAAAATCACCGCGTCCATGCTAACGTGGGCTAAGCCGTTGGTCCCGGCTGTCATTCGAAGATCTTTGACAGTCGCTCCGCGGCTGCCTATCTGACCTGCATAACCCAGTTACTGGGTAACACGATACCCCTTGTTACCTTTTGGGCTTCTGACTACCCGTAACGACTGAGATCTACAAATGACAGCCGGGACCAGCGGCTTAACATTTTTTCTGAGGCACGGAGGGGTCTCGATATGTAATGGATGGTCACCCATCCACGGACCGACCTCGGCAAGCGTAGCTTAACTTGCAATGGACCCATGCCGCTGTTTATTTTGCCTCAAACCGAATTTAGAAACCAATATAACCAGTAATATAATGTGTTTCAGAACTAATCTCAAAAGATGGACTATCAATAGCAACAAGTCTTTTGAAGTATGGAATTGGATACGGAATGGGCTCCACAGGAAATTTTATTTCAAGTAATTTCCTTGGAATCTTGGGATCAGTAGTACGTACTTCGTAATAGTGATGAACGACGCACGATATTGGTATCGGCTAATAACGTTTTTTTTAAATTGGTTTCGGCTTTGATACCAGTTTTTTATGGCGAAGTATACGATTGATACGAAATGGTTAGATCGTGGAATTATTGCTCGTATAGAAGTGTTTGCTTCCTGCTTCTTCGGGTATAATAATTATTTATAGGTACAAATAAGGGATCGTGAATTAGAACGCGTTCTTGTGGCTATGTTGACGTGATTTTTTGTAATATCAGGTGGGTAGCTTCCTGTTGAACTGCAATCAATCTTGACATCTACCTATGCTATCTTGCTAATTATAGAATTTCTGTAGGTATTTACCAATTTAAATACAAGTTTCTATTCGAAATCTATTCCCTCAACATTGTCAACCATTCTAAATCAGACCAAACTGTACGTTTTCACTCACAAAGCGGATAACAAAGTCTGTAACAGAATTGTACTTGCAATGTAAAAGAAAACGAAACAACAAAATGTAGAGATTGTAGCCATTGAAACAGTTTTCTGTGAGAAGAGGTAGGTTAATCAAGTTTACACAATAGGTACTTTTGTTAGCCCATAACTCGCAAAATCCAAGTAAGTAGGTAATGGTAAATGTTAAAAAAGATATTTATTGTCGTATCACTTATTAGCCAAACCAATTAGCTATTTTATACAGAAACTCCAAAACATGAATTAATAACATGATTGTTGGCTCGTTCTTGGCCCTAGACTTAATATTGTTATTCAACGTGGTATTGCTGCCAATCTTCTGGGCGTTTCCGGATGACAGCGATGCGGACAAGTACTTTGATGCCTAAGTGTCCTTTTGTTTTTGCATTTATTTGTCTAATTAGTCAGTCATTTAACCTTTACGTCCCTGCGCGCCGATGACGCATTATTTTAGTACCTATAAATAAATATAGTAATCATGATTACATGATACGTACCTACTTTTAACTGTCTTCAAAAAGAGGAGTTTCGTCTTGGACTGAATACTTGCTGTTGCTATGTGTTTTTGGGCGTTATATTTTATGTAACTAAACTCGATTTTAGACTACTTAAAATAATCATGCACAAAAGTTTTAACTAATTTGGCCGAAACCAATAATTTACCAACCTCAAAAAAGAGGCGATTCTCTATTGGGCAATTACTTTGTTTTTGTAGGCGTTATATTTTGTGTAAGAAATCCCGATCATCAAACATACACTAAGACTACGTAAAAAAATATACCACAAGATTTCCTAATTTGGCCGAAACCAAATACACTTGGTATCGGCCGCTACCAATACCATCAAACATTATGATCAACCAGCGTTATCCCTGTATTAAAAGAGCAAAAATCCTTTGAACTGAAACCGTGGTCGTATGTAAATACAGAGTTTCCTGTAGGTACCTATCACTTCGAATGCGAAAAAACGAAATTGGTTTTAAACGTAAAAACCCCTTTGTGGATGATAGAACTAAGTTTGTATTTGTTTGAAACCTTTTTTTTATGATTGGATGATTTGAGTTTCGATTTTGTGGTGTTGGTTGTGGGGTAAGCTAAAAAATATTCACGTCAGTTGTTAAATATGGGTAAATATGCTTTTCTATTCCATACTAGGGATGTATCGGAGGCCATCTTAGAGACAGCGAACGTGGAGGTGCATAGCTTAACACATACTGGCCAGCAGAGGCGGAGGCGGAAAATAAAACACAAATTAAAGGAACTTTTCGTCGACCTTTTGGTAATCACAGCTGCTCACTATATTTCCACCTTAATAAAGAAAGAAAGAAAGAAAAATATTTTATTTGGGACACGCACAGGAAACACAAACAGTAACAAAAGGGTCAAAGGGTCTCACTTAGTTTTGAAGCAGATTTTCTTTATTAGACCTCCATTACGTTTCCATTAAGCTGAACTGAATAGTGCTGATCTATGCGTCATTTTTGTGAACTGCCGCGTCAGTGGGGACTGGTCATCTCTTTGCTGCCACGGCTTTTTTATATTTTTGAATTCATTTTGTCTTTATCTTTTTATTACGTACGCGTTTAAAGTGCACGCCTTTCTACATTGTTCTCACATGTATAATTTCAACATAAATGATGTAACCAATGTTTTGATATAAAAGAGTGGCCGTTACTTGCCCGTTCTTCTCCAGAACCTACCTAGGTTTGGAATGGGCAACTAGCATTATCTTTCTGATTGATAAACCCCTTGACAATTCTAACTGCCTGTAATTGGTTTATTTGAAATAAATGCTTTTTGAGTTAAAATTTTGCGAAGACGGATTCGGATGCGGTGGCGGATTCGGATTTGGAGGTACAATTTCTTCCAGAGGTGGAGGCAAGATTCCGTAACATCCCTGTCCATACACAGATTTCTAATTTATTTTGCAACTGTTCCATTTATTATTTTACGAATATCCCAGTGACTGAAGTGGTCATTGGAGGCCGATATAGGTAGTGCAATTCACGACGACGCGCCCCACTCCGCTCCGCTCCGTACTAAAGTATAGCTTACGGGGCGTTGTCGTAGATTGCACTATCTGTACTATGCTAGATACGACAATTTTATGTTAAAAATAACAAATTATAAAGCATCACTTCTGTTTTCTCCGAGGGGTTAGGATGAAGTGTGTGTGTGTGTGTGTGTGTGCAGTATGTGTGTGTGTGTGTGTGTTGTGTGTGTGTGTGAATCAAAATGCCATGTTACAGTCAAGCTTCACATAAAGTTACCAACAAACAAATACAGCACGCCTGTAATATTTATTAGGCAGGGGTGTACCTATAGTACACCCACATTTCGCCATTTGTGTTTAGGTCTCATGTAATAGGGGGCAAGCCTGTAGCCATCAACCGTGCACAACCCGGACTCCGGACTGCAACTGAGAAATTCCTGATGGAAAAACTCAATTACACTTTGCCCGATCTGGGAATCGAAACCAAGACCTCCTGCTCAGCACTAGAGCTTGCGATCAAGACCAACGATGCCACAGCAAAGGCAATGGAGGATAAAGTAACCATTCGTGACAACAAGGCTTCGTTTTATTTACCAACTATGTAGCTACAGCCTTGGGCTTCGCCCACGTGGACCCTGGTTATTTTTCCAAAATAAAAGTAGCTTTAGCTATTCTTTATAATATCTGCCAATGAAAGTACCGTCGAAATCAGTCTAGCTGTTTCAGAGATTAGCCGGAACAAACCGACAGGCAGAGAAAAGTTTTTTTTTTATAAGTATGCTATATACTTTCATATGCATTTAGTAAAAAGCGGTTACTTTGACAATACAAACAGACACTTCAATTTTATTTATTTGTATAATTATATAAGTATACTACCAATCGTTATCTACATCTATACTATCGATCGGTAGCTGTTACCGTCGAAGAAATAGGAACCCAAAACTAACAAGCTGTCATAGCTTATTGAAAAGTACTTATAAACATAGTACGAACAAAATACGCTCCATCAGCAGACCACTATCACGCAAAACAACAAATCCGCTAAGAGGGGTGAAATTTATGCAAACTCGCCGTACAGCGACGCGAAGATAATATTCGTGTGTCCGCCCGGACGGACGGACGGACAAAGCCTCATTTACATAATACCGCCTTTCCAAACGCTGGTAAAAGATACCTACGAGTGGGCACTTGGCAGCTCATTAGGGGATTTCAAGTGTGCCAGCTTAATTCTGAGTGTATTAAGGGTTTTGTTGTGGAGTGGTAATGTTGGACTTGAGATTGATATAAATTGTAAAGTACTATAGGGAATAGCATCAGGCACTAGTTGTCTGGCATTTTTGATGAACTGAGCCTATTTGGCGCAGCCGCAAGGCACCCTGTCCTGCTAATTTCTGTAACGCATTTTATACTTTTTGTTTCTTTTATTTTTGCACGGCTCATGCGAAGCACTAGAGAGTGCTTTGCGATCGAAAAATTTGTTATGCCTCCTTTCTGCGACTATTTTTATTGTTATACTCCTGCTCACACAGAACCTACTTAATTTATATACCTACCAATATTTAATTTATTTAATTTTTTTTAATTTAATGGAGAATAATTCTGTACTTTCCATAAATTTATTTAATGCAGCAAAAACGAAAAGAACATCAAAATAGTTTAAACAAAATTCCCATCAGTCAAATATGAAACCTGTTAATATTGTAGCTTGCGAAAAAATCAATTAATTGAATCTATTTTTTTATAGATTCGTTTCTGCCATAGGAGGAACCCAATTGAAAATGGCTCTTTTATTCAAAGTAGTTTAATTATAATTAATAAAAAACGAATACAGGGGATAAAGTATGAAATTGCCGATTTGTACTGAAAATTTTTTTTTTTTTTTTTTTTAATTTAACATATTTATTTAATCAAAATAATTACCACTATTATCTGTACATTGCTGCCATCTAATAGGAAGGTCATTTATGCCTTTGCGACAGAACTCTCGTGGTCTAGATTCGACAAACTGTGTGAAAGCATTTTGTACTGCCTCCTGAGAAGAAATTTTTTTATCACGTAGAAAATTGTCCAAAACACAAAAAAAAAATATAGTCCGTTCGGAGCAAGGTCTGGCGAATATGGAGGGTGACGAATGGTTTCTAAATGCAGTTCCCGTAGAGTTAAAACGGTTTCTCGTGCTGTATGAGGTCTCGCGTTATCATGGAGCAATAATGGTGAAGATCGATTCATGAGTCGGGGCTGTTTCACTGTTAGTTTTGCTATCATTGTTCGGAGTTCAGCACAGTAGACATCTGCCGTTATTGCTTGACCAGATCGGAGAAAGCTATAGTGAATAACACCATGCTGAGACCACCAAACAGTTACCATTACCTTTTTATTGGTAAGCTTTTCTCTATGACACTGTTGCGGCGTTTGACCTGGGATCAGCCATTGCATGTTTCGCTTACGGTTATCGTAAAGAATCCACTTTTCATCACATGTCATAATTCGATCCAATATTCCTTCATTTCTGTATCGATTCAACAAGGCAACACAAGTTTCAACACGTGTTTCTTTCTGCAGATCAGTCATGAGGCACCCATTTCTCATATTTTTTTATTTGATTTGACGCAAATCATTATTTTGATTCAATATTGTTGGTAAGGTAACGTTAAACTACGCCGCTAATTCCTGGGTAGTTTGGCTCGGATCGGCTTCCACCATCTCTTTCAATTCATTGTTATTCACCTGTGTGGGCGGTCTTCCACGTGGTTCGTTCTTCAAATCAAAGTTTCCATCACGAAAGCGTTTAAACCGCACGGTGCGTTTATTAGCAGTCCTCTCTCCAAATGCAACATTAATATTGCGACCTGTTTCTGCCGCGTTAGTTCCGCGTTGGAACTCGTATTCAAAAATAACTCGAATTTTCGAAGTATCCTATCTTTCTTGTCTAAGCTGAATAAAAAAAAACAACTGAAAGTCGATAATCGAATGTTGCACATTTTTAAAAAAAAGAACTTCATAGGTACCATTTGAAAAAAGTTTCACTC
Source organism: Xanthia togata (assembly GCA_963853775.1). Taxonomy (NCBI): domain Eukaryota; kingdom Metazoa; phylum Arthropoda; class Insecta; order Lepidoptera; family Noctuidae; genus Xanthia; species Xanthia togata. The sequence continues at coordinate 2,788,619 of OY970811.1, read as the reverse complement.
AAAAGTCTCAAACCATGAAGGTTCTATGTCTATTCAAAGTATCTATTACAATAAAACGGCAATTTCATACTTTAACCCCTATTATAATATCTCTAAACATATATTTCAAACTTCGACCCTCTTCCGTTGCCTAGCAACCAACCAAGCAAACCTAAATAGTCTTTTACAGTACGTAAAGATTGCAAGGTGAGAAATTTTACCCATACTGATGGGTAAAATTTTTGAATGAGCGTTATGAGGCGTGCACTTTTGGATTTTCCAAATATTTTTATTTCTTTTTTACTTGTAGTATAATAATTATGTTGTGCAGTGTGCTAAATAAAGGTATTTTCTTTCTTTATTTATTATCTTTAATATGTTTCACTTATAAACACTATTTTAAACATAATTTTAGATATTATGAACACTTCATCTCTCATCACTCTTGTATTGCCAGAGGGCAGAAGGGCAACCAGATTTCACCAGTTATGTTTAAAGTCTATGTATAATCAGCCTATAATATCCCCACTGCTGAGACACTGGCCTCCTCTCTGTGAAGGAAATGGGCCGTAATCCACCACGCGGGCCCAGTGCGGGTTGGTAGATCGTGTGATCATTGTGGCGGAATCTACATCACCACATCCGACCTGCGCATCAAAGACCTGACGTCACACAAAATCCTGACTTCACACAAATCCTGCATCACGCAATTAGAGTTTACCGCGCGAAAAACATATACATATAAGACTATCCAACATCAATCGTTGGGCAGTTGCCCGCCAGACACTACATCCGTCTGGTCGGAGGATCCTCCCTTTTCTAATGAGGATGAGTACACTTTACACCCTGTTCCTCATGCCTCTAAATTGGTGATACCGAGTTAACGTCAACGTAGCCTTCGCGCAACCACTTCAGCATGACGTCATTATCATCATCACTCCCGCAAGCTTCCGTGAGGAGAGTCACACAGCCAGCCAACACCCACGGCTTCAACGGGTATCCTGACCACCAGCATGCATCGAACGCGCATTAATGCTCATCACCCTCAGCCTCATCAGCAACCTTGGCACAGCACCTGCACTTTCGGCCGGTCTCACAAGCAGAGCCCATTCTACCCTCTCCTGGACGACGCTAGCAGTCAGCCACAACCCGGCGCAATACCACATCCGACTCACTGGATCATGTCGCAGCGCCACCCCGACTCACTGAGACTGATGAGACCATTGCCTGCCGGGGTTGCGGGAAAGTCCGAAAGGGATACCGTGGCCCCCTGGCATTGCACAGGCAAGAGAAGGAACACGGGTGGGTTTTAGTCAGTAAGAGTCTGACACGCCCTCCCGCTCCACCCAGAGCGGGAGACGTCATTTGATGATTTCCCACCCAAAAAAAAAAAAAAAGGCCTAAACATCGAACTCAAACTCAAAGCATTTATTTCAATTAAACCATTTACAGGCACTTTTGAATTGTCAAGGGGTCGGTCAGTCAAAAATATGAAGCTAGTTGCCCATTCCAAAGCGTAGTAGGTACCTATGGAGAAGAACGGGCAAGAAACTCCACGGACACTCTTTTAAATAAAATAAAAAATTGATACAAAATTGATTACATCATTCATTTTGAAATTATGCATGTGAGAACAATGTAATAAGACGTGCACGTTCGTAAAAGCGTCCGTAATAAAAAGAAGAAAAAAATAATCATTCAAAAACTTAAAATAAATTAAAATAAGCCATGGCAGCTAAGAGATGACCAGTCCCAACTGACGGCGCCCGCTCACGAACATGACGCATGGAAACGCACATCGAAATTAGTCATCCCACTCTAAACAGTCGCAACAACAACGAAGAAATTTCGACTTAAATAAATCAAGAAATAAAATAAATTACCAGCCTACCAGGACACATTACCAGAATCTACTGCCAAAAAATAAGACATAAAATACTACCACACTTAAAGAAAAAGAATCGCAAAGAAATATCCCATAGTACATTTCTATTTATTACATTATCACAAATGCTGCCTGTCTGCGAGCGTAGGCAATACAAAGCCCACCCCTAGTGATAAAACACCTAGAGATTAGGAAAAACGGCCTTCTGTAACCCGAAAAAACTATAATCAAAAAAGAAATGTCCCTACCTTCGTCACGGGACGAAATATAGTACAAACTGGACATTTGGGGAATCGTCAGACAAATTCTTTGGTTCCCGAGCCGCATACAGCAGACATTGAATACCAATAGCATAATTCGACGGAATCTTGTGTACCGTATTATTCGTGGAGCCTTCTGTATTGAGGTTTGTGCAGACGAGCAACTGTTTTTATTGACTCCAGTTTTTTTTTTCATACTTGTTATTGTCAAAAATATGCCGCGGTCCGTCGATGGGTGACCATGTTTAAATACCAAGACCCGTTCCGTCTTCCGCCTCGGAAAGCATGTTAAGCCGTTGGTCCCGGCTGTCATTTGTAGATCTTTGAAAGTTGTTACGGGTCGTCAGAAGCTCGAAAGTCTGACAACCAGTCTTACCAAGGGGTATCGTGTTACTCAGTAACTGAGCTGTGGTCAGATAGGCAGTCGCTCCATGTAAAATACTGGTATTCAGCTGCACCCGGTTAGACTAGAAGCCGACCCCAACATTTTTGGGAAAAGGCTAGGCAGATAATATTGTCAAAAATACGATGGCTATTAACTTTTTCAATTCCATAACAAATAATAGACAAATCAAGAGAGTTGATAGGTAGTAATAAAAATACTTTTTTTTCGTTAGATACACACAAAGTCACGCCTCCTTCCCATAAGGGTTATATCAATCAATCAAATTAATGATTAACGTTAATGATCCTTCCGCAGGTTCCCCTACGGAAACCTTGTTACGACTTTTACTTCCTCTAAATGATCAAGTTTGGTCAACTTCCCAGCTACGCTGACGGCCGTGAAGCCACCGCGTATCGGTCCGAAGACCTCACTAAATCATTCAATCGGTAGTAGCGACGGGCGGTGTGTACAAATGTCAGGGACGTAATCAACGCGAGCTTATGACTCGCGCTTACTAGGAATTCCTCGGTTATGGGTGATAATGGCAAACCCCAATCACGAAGGAGTTTCAACGGGTTGCCCGGGCCTCTAGGCCAGGGAGAACATGCTGATTCCTTTAGTATAGCGCGCGTGCGGCCCAGGACATCTAAGGGCATCACAGACCTGTTATTACTCAATCTCGTGCGGCTCGAAGCCGCCAGTTCCTCTAAGAAGAATTTTAATACGTCACCAGTGAGTTGCGTGACGGAGCCACGCACACCTAAATGACGACGCCTATTTGGTTAGCAGAAACTACAGAACTCCACCTGCCGCGATCCTTAAATACTCCTTTTGCTTCGTTAACGTTCATACATTTGGTCATACACGCACGCCGGTTGCGAGTACTACGAACCTGACCATTCTGAAGAACATCACTAATATGGTCACTATATGTCCTTCTGGAGCGTCCCCTGGCGGCGTTTCCACTCACATCTGCCTTGTATATAATACGTTTTGTAAGTCGCAATTCATTCATCATCTCAATATGACCAAACCACCTAAGCATACTCTTAAATTTTTGTCACTTCATCTTCTTTTAAACAGTAACGTTGCCTTAATCCTAAGTAACTTTTATTGCATCGGAAGTTTTTAAACAAAAATATTTTCCCGATTAATAATCGTTCAAACTTTAACAAACCAGATAATAACACTATTATTCTATACTTTTGTTTCATTTTCAAAAGTTTCAGCGACAAATAATGGCAGGTATAGCGTCTAGTTATTAAAATTACGATATATGAGCCAACTTTGTTTGTGCACCAGTTTCGATACGGTACTGCAATATAACGTAACTTCGGCAACACTGAATATTTAATTAAACTAGGGACAGTTTGTGAATAAAATACTGCACATTTAAAACTTTAGTGGAAAATATTTTTCAATGAAATGATTATTGAATACGGCACTGGAAATATTATTTTAATTTTAAATGAACAAGGGAAACGGATTCGATGTTCTTAGTTTATATAATGAGTGCAAATCTAATTATGAATTATTAAGTGTAAATTAAATACTGGAGTAAACCAGTGTTATATTGTGGGTTTGCTATTGTATTTGCAAACAATAAATATTTTTTCACTTCTCATGCTCTGAAAGTGCTTATTTGTGCAGGATATAGGCTGCACAAAATCGAATTTTGTGCACAGGTGCATTAACGTATCTACTCATAAATGTATCTATATTAAGGCAAAGAAAATGAGCCATACAGCCAAACACAATAAGAAGTTCATAGATAGAATTTGTTATTTTATAATACTTACTTTAATTTTTTGCCTTATGTGATTTTTAAGACATACAAACAATTTCCTTCAGTGTTCAAAACTGTACTAATTTTACTTTGAATTTTAATTAAAGAAATGTTATGTTATAACTTATACTACTGTTTTATTTCCTCGCAATCTAAGTGAAAAGCAGAGTTTATAACTCTTCCACAAAACCAGTTTATTCTCGACATTACTATCAGCCCTCGACTAAGTCTCGGATAAAAATGGTTCGTTTTGTGCACTTGTTGTAAAATCTACTATTTACCAGATTCGCTATTTTTTGACGTTAGGTAAATCATATTAAGTAAGTCACGAGGTCAAAATATGAATGTTTTTTTTAATTTTCTAACCGTGTCTAACCACCATTTTATTTTTCAATAATTATTTCCAAAATATCGTATTTTTGTTTACGTTTGCGTCTGTGACTAGTTGTTACGACAAACATCGTGCAGGAAGCGATCATTTTCTTTGAGCATGCGCCTTCCGTCGGGTGTGCGCGTGCACCGTGCGTCTAGCCACTGCGACAAACGACAAGTAGCAAAAGCGTGCGACACCACTTGCCTGTTGAGGCTTTGAACAAAACGTTGCGTCTAGTCACCGGGCTGTCGCACTGGCATGTGTAGTGCATGCACAGTGTACGCCATGTAGTGAAACCCAGTAATTATATCAAGGTAAAGTTTATATTATTATGTTGAAGAGGCTCCACAAGTCACCAGTAGGTACTTAAGTATTGTAACTTGCCTACACAAGCCACCAGCAGTAGGTACATAGTATTGTAACTTCTGGAGTCTCTCGTACCTACATTGCTCAGTCAGGCACGATACCAACTTTGCTGACTAGCAACGGCGCAGGCGTGAGCTATTTTCGTAATTAACTTAGTTCTCTTAGAGCGAATACAAAAAACGAGCGAGTCTTACAGATCGCCTAAGATGTGTAACATCTGACATCTTGGCTGACAGTACCAACCTCTCGGAAAATGGGTTGGTACCATTTGACGGCCGACTCTAAAACCACGCGCGCTCATTGGTCAAATCAAATAGCGCGCGTTTTCCCGGCTTCTTGTTACACACTTCCGTCCCTTTTCGCGAAATCACTCCCACAGATTGCAGGAGAGCGAGAGGAAAGATGTTACACATTAAAAATTGTGATAGGCAGTCAGTTGCTAATTTTCCAAAAAACAGTTTTCACTATTTTGAGGGGTTCGTGGCTAAATAATAAAAATAAAAAACAAGTATTAAGTAAGATAATGATTTACATTAATTGCAGTTGAGGAAAAAATAATTCTAGATAACAATAACACAATAATAACAGCCGCACGGGTCAATTAAAGGTTAAGCTGCGGTTCGGGGATGGGTGACTATCCATTACATATTGAAAGCACTACCTATGTAATGGATGGTTACGTGTAGTCAAAAGTCCAAAAGTCTGACAACCAGTCTTACCGCGTGGGTTTCAGATAGGCAGATCATGTAAAAGCCTGGTATTCAGCTGCATCCGGTTAGACTGCAAGCTGACCCCAACATACTTAGAAAATGGCAAGGCAGATAGACTTTCCACTACTTCATTACGCCTAATCTTGAGCAACTTTTTCATCGCCCCCCTGTGTCTTTGAAGTCGCTCGTCTACCCAAATCCCAAGGGGTGTTAGAAATTCGCAGTATGGTCCCACAACCCGCAATGAATACTAACTACGGCTTTGAAAGAATACCGATACAGATTAAACCGGTGTCTGCACGTTTTGTATTGATATATCAACGAAGAAAAGTTTGGAACCGATGTATAGGCCCAATTATTGTATGAACAATAACAATATTTGTGTTAGTTATTTAGCATTGTTTTGCAAAGTTACTTGAATAAATGCGTGTTAGGTGTTGATTATGCTCAAGGGCATGTTTGTACCTAGCAATGTTATAAGTTACTGTATTATAAGTACAAGGTAGTAGGTTCAAAATCTGGGATGTTTCTTATTTAATATGACATCACGACTGTTATCCTTGAAGAGTTAGGTAGAGGTGTACATATAGTACACCCATATTTCGCCAGTTATTTTTAAGTCCCATGTAATATAGGGCGAGCCTATTGCCATCAACCGGGCACAAATCCAGACTCCGGGCTGTTAATGAGAATTTCCTGATGAAAAAAACCCAATAAACCTTGCCTGACCTGGGAATCGAACGCAGAACCTAACGGTGCAGACCATGTGTGTTAGGGGCATGAGGAACAGGGTGTAAAGTTCACTCATCTACCATAGAAAAGGGAGGATCCTCCAACCAGACGGGTGTTGTGTCTGGCGGGCCGACTGCCCTACTGTTGATGTCGGATAGTCTTATACATGTCGTTCGCGCGGTAAACTCTAATTGCGCCATGCAGGATTTGTGTGAAGTCATCTCTTTAATGCGTAGTTCGTATGTGGTGGTGTAACCGCTACATGTGTTCCTGTTTCAGGTATTCTTACAATGATGAGAGAAATAGTGGTAAAAAAAATCTCTTAGCAGTCTTACCTTCATATTCAATAACAGATAGCGTCACCTAAATGAATGCCTAAATAAAATCTCGCTGTTAGATATTCAACTTTCAGTGTTGAGCCGAGCGTTGAAAATCAAACAGCGCGGTTTATTTAGACCTTCATTTAGGTGTCGCCTTAGTAAAATCGGGTATTTAATCGCTAAGACACAATAAACAGCCTGGTTATCAGTGATCTGTTCTTCTCTATATAGAAGCGGCCTTTGCATTGCGGTGGTACTGTTCCAATACCTTTTAAATAGTATAACGTAATAGTATAACACATAGGTATAATTATATAATTAATGTATACAAGATATTGTGAAAACATTTTAAAAGAGTAACGGTGGAGTTTCTTGCCCATTCTTCTCCATACGAAAACTACCTTTTGGAAGGGGCGACTAGAATCAATTATTATTATTTCTTGTAAATTTTGACGTTCAAAAGTGCCTTTTTTGTGCCTAATTGAAATAATTTATTTGACTTTGACTTTTAACGGAAACACTTAGATAGAAATAAGGCTTTGGAGCCGAACCCTAGTGCTTATAAAACGAATCCACATATTTTCGAACCCCTGTAACTCCAAGACAATATAATAAATTTATGCATAGGTTGGGATTTGAACTTGCCCTCGATCAGTCTACACCGTAGAGCTTAAAAAAGATTACACCAAAGGGCAGAACGATGATGCAGAACAGTATGCATGCTGCTGAGCTCGAGGGTACGATTCCCGGGTCAGGCAAAGTGTTATTGGGTGTTTCCATCTGGAATTTCTCAGTTCGGAATCTGGATTTGTGTCCGACCCGGGTGACAATTTACCCCGTTCAAACTCAAACTCAAAAAAATTATTTCAATTAAACCTTTACAGGCACTTTTGAATTGTCAAGAAGTCGGTCAGTCAGAAATATGAAGCTAGTTGCCCATTCCAAAGGTACCTATGGAGAAGAACGGGCAAGAAATTCCACGGACACTCTTCTAAATCAAAAATTTGATATAAAAATATTGGTTACATCATTCATTTTGAAATTATGCATGTGAGAACAATGTAGAAAGATGTGAACGTTCGTAAAAGCATCCGTAATAAAAAGAAAAAAACCGGCCAAGTGCGAGTTGGACTCGCGCACGAAGGGTTCCGTACCATTATCTATAAAAACGGCAAAACCCCCTTAATTTTTTTTTTTTTTTTTTTTTTTTTCTTTATTGTTTATAGAGGGTTTGATCAGTATGACCATGCCACCCTCATAGGGGAATTCTGTATCTATCTCCGCTTAATACCTAAGTTTACAATTTTGTATAATTTTTTGGCTGACCTGGACTATTCTGTTTTTAGTATTTGTTGTTATAGCGGCAACAGAAATACATCATCTGTGAAAATTTCAACTCTCTAACTATCACAGTTCATGAGATACAGCCTGGTGACAGACGGACGGACAGCGAAGTCTTAGTAATAGGGTTCCGCTTTTACCCTTTGGGTACGGAAACCTAAAAACAAAGAACCATTCAAAAAATTTAAATAAATTCAAATAAGCCATGCGAGAGCGTAGCGCTCCGGAGTACCGGGACAATAAAAGGCATTTATGGAAGGGAAGGTTAATTATATCATAATTATTCTTAGAACTAAAACAACTTACTTTTACAACTAGACGGGTGCCGTCAGCTCTACGAGCTGAATTCAACATGAATGATGTAACCAATATTTTCTAAGAATATTATGATTTAAAAGAGTGTCCGTGGAGTTTCTTGCCCGTTCTTCTCCATAGGAACCTACGCTTTGGAATGGGCAACTAGCTTCATATTTCTGACTGACTGACCCCTTGACAATTCAAAAGTGCCTGTAAATGGTTTAATTGAAATAAATGCTTTGAGTTTGAGCTAATAATAATAATAATAAAAAATAAAAAAATAAATAAATAGAAAAATATCATTAAACAAGATAAAATGAAAAATCCAAAGAAAAATCAAGCAAAAATGACGGCTGTCAAACTCACCCTACGAGTATAAAACAACAATTTCGAAAATGATGAATCTCAAATTAAAACAGAATGTTGACTAGATCAGCTACGAGACGAGCACGCCCACCACCTCCGGACCCGTCGCTCAGCTCCGCCTCACCGCCGCCGGTACCCAGCCCCACTGTTGGCGCTGGGACGACACCAGCCGCGGTAGTTGCGTCGAGCTCGAGTGACGAGTATTTTTCCCCGCCGACGTCGCCAACACCTGTACGTCGGCAGGGGAGAGGCCGGCCACCGAGAAGCTTGGGACTTAGGGGCCAACCGGCCCCGAGCCGGGTCCCCGCTGCCGGTGGTTGTGTGCAGCGCATGAGATGGACTCAGTCTATGAACGAGAACGTCATGCGCGCATATTACGGGTCTACAGAGGGAGGAACTAACCTCACTGCGTACCGTGTTAGGATGCTGTCTCTGTTTCAGGAACTAGAGCCAACCGTCAACGTCTCGGCCCAACGACTGTCGGATCAGGTGCGGGTCATCCAACATAATCACAGGTTGGACGATGCTGTGCTTGATAGGCTGCGCTCAGAGGTACTGAGCAACCAAATCATTATAACTCCGGCACAAACCGCGGCACAAGCGTCTCCAATTAATGTAATCCCGCCGCGGTCCAATCATAGTGTCGAAGTGGAGGATGATAGGGTTGCCACAGTAAGTAGCCAGTACAACGTCCGATTGAGGAGCGCACTGGAGGATGCGTTTCGTGAGTATAGATACACTCCGACCGATCTTAGGCCCCGATTACCACGCCTACCTATGCACAAAAAAAATAGGGCGCTGGTGGGTGCCTTGGACTCGCAGCTTAGAATTTTTTTCGAGAGCAGCGAGGACCTCGTTGATACACACTCGATCCTGTATTGCGCGGCTGTTGCGGCATGTCGTTTAGCTAACGTCAAGTTTCCAAACAGTGACGGAGCTACTCGACCAAAACCAGCCGTACCAGCCTGGCAGAGTAGGATCGAGCGACGTATCGATGGGGCCAGGGTACTCATCGGCAAACTATACTGCTTCAGGGAGGGCAATACACGACCACGAGTGATGCGCTTTGTAAGGCGGGCATTCTCGGGGACTGGAATCAGCCCTCGAGAATACATGTCCCGTGTCACAGAGCGCATCGACTTCCTGAAGCAAAAAGTTTGTGCATGGGCGAGCCGTATTCGGCGGTATAAGCGGCGGGTTGATCGGTACACACAGAATCGCATGTTCCAGAGCGATGAGAGGTGGGTATATAGAGCTTGGGAGCGATCTGAACAAAATGTGACAGACGCGTGCCGCCCGGGTGATGCCGCCACGAGTGCATTCTGGCGCAGCATCTGGTCGGTGCCCGTCTGTCATGCTGAGGCTGACTGGATGCAGGATGTCAGGCGAGTGTGTGAAACTATTCCAGAAATGGAAGCCTTACTCATCACGCCATCAGACGTAGCCAGAGCAGTCCGTCCGTTACCGAATTGGAAATCACCGGGACCGGACGGACTGCACAACTTTTGGTTGAAATGGCTGATTAGTTCACACACTCGCCTGGCATCTCAATTCCAGTCATCCCTAGAGTCTGGGTCGCTACCGCAGTTTCTTACAACAGGCGTTACCCACCTACTCCATAAGTCAGGTAGTCCCGCGGAACCCAAGAATTATAGACCGATCACATGTTTGTCAACGGTCTATAAACTTCTTACATCCATTTTGAGAGAGAAAATTAACACACACATTGTCAATAATTCAATTATGTCTGCCTCTCAAAATGGATGTAGGAATGGGTCCCGCGGTACTAAGGAGTTACTCCTCATCGACATGGCCATAAGCCAACAGGTTCGTCGATCCCGCAAGGATCTGTCGACATGCTGGATAGACTATAAGAAGGCCTACGACTCGGTGCCACATACATGGCTCATGTGGGTGCTGGAGTTGTACAAGATAGATACAACTCTACGCTCCTTCCTGAAGTCGTGTATGGGGCAATGGAGGACGGTCCTTCGCTATCCAGGATGTCGACAGATCCAGGGGAACGATGAACCTGTATGGATTAAACGGGGAATATTCCAGGGCGATAGTTTGAGTCCACTTTGGTTCTGCTTAGCCCTGAATCCTTTAAGCACACTGCTGGAGGATTCAGGACTGGGCTATCGATTGAGGAGAGGTGGTCAGGTCATATCTCACCTCCTCTACATGGATGACTTGAAACTCTTTGCCCCCAACAAATTGCGACTGATGGAGCTACTGAAGGTAACTGAAACATTCAGTAGCGCCATCAGGATGGAATTTGGTGTGGACAAATGTGCAGTCATGCATGTAAAGCGAGGGGAGATTATGGAGTCCGAGGGAACTCAACTCACGGACTCCATACACCTTAGATCCCTCTCCTCAACCGAAAGCTATAAGTATTTGGGTATGTCGGAAGCGTTAGGCATCAACGTTGCTGACATGAAGCAATCGTTGAAGGAGCGCTTCTTTGGTCGCCTGAAGAAGGTTTTAATTAGTCTTCTTTCGGGCGGAAACAAGGTGCGCGCCTTCAACGGTTGGGTCATGCCGGTTTTGATGTACTCTTTCGGGATACTCAAATGGACTCAGACCGAACTCGACGCCCTGGACAGGAGGGTCCGTACACTCCTGACCGCAAACCGGATGCATCACCCACGTTCATCGGTGATGAGACTGTACATCCCGCGGAAATGCGGGGGTCGAGGCTTTTTAAATGCGAAGACCCTCCATAACCGCGAGGTGTGCAGCCTCAGGGAATATTTTTTTAAAACCGAAGTGGGTATGCACCGTGATGTGGTAGCAGTGGACAAGGGGCTCACCCCGCTTTCCATGGCTAAAGAGAACTGGCGCAAACCTGTTGTACTTACTACAGATGACCGCAAGGAAGTATGGCAAAGCAAGGAGCTTCACGGGCGCTTCTACCGGGCTCTTCACGAGCCTGGTGTAGATTTCCTAGCGTCCGTATCCTGGCTACGTTCTGGTGACCTTTTCGGGGAAACTGAAGGTTTCGTCTGTGCAATTATGGACGAAGTTATCTTGACGAATAACTACCGGAGACATATTATGAGGGACGGGACGGTTGACGTGTGTCGGGCATGCCACCGTCCGGGTGAGTCCATCAGACATCTCTGGTTGTTCTCGTCTGGCTAACGGCGAGTACTTGCACAGGCATAACCAAGTGGCCAGGATTATTCACCAGCAACTTGCTTTGAAATATAAACTTGTGGATTCTGAGGTACCGTACTACAAGTATGTGCCCGACCCAGTTCTCGAAAATGACCATGTCACGTTGTACTGGGATCGGTCTATCATTACTGCCAGGACTATTGTTGCCAATAGGCCTGATATAGTGGTGATAGACCGATTAGCGCGCCGCGCAATGATAGTTGATGTTACCATTCCACATGACGAGAACCTCGTGAAAGCTGAGAAAGAGAAACAAATAAAATATCTCGACTTAGCACACGAGGTTGTCGACATGTGGAGTGTGAGCTCGGCTATCATTGTGCCGATTGTCGTAACGGCCAATGGCCTGATGGCCGAAAGCCTCGACCAACATCTCTCGAGGCTCTCGTTAGGCGGTTGGATCAAGGGCCTGATTCAGAAGGCAGTACTGCTCGATACGGCTCGTATTGTGAGGAGGTTCCTATCTCTGCAGCCCTAACCACCGGTAGCTTGGACCCTGCTCCCGACACCGGCGGAACACTATTTTATATATTTTTAAATGTTTTTTATACCCTTTTAAAAAAAATATTTAAAAATGTATTTTATATGTTAGAAAAATAAATAAACGAATAATAATAATAATAATTATTGCTTTATTTTCAGGCGACTAAGGCCCATAGACAAAATACACAAAATAATCTTATATAATAATAAACTAATACATAATAAAAAACATCACTACAAAAACTAGTTTCTACGTTGGGTCGGCGACGTGTTGCGCTGAGTCGTGGTGTCATGTAGCCTTCCGCGAAAACGCCGATACACGACACCCGTCGGCCAAAATTCCTGCTTCATGAAAGTCTCCATGTGATGAGTCGGAACTCGCACCACAAAAGATTTGAAGTTAATCTTATGGCGCGACTCCAGCTTCTCGACTCTCAAGGTGAACTTGGTTTTCATCCTGACATACTCCACGACCTCCTCTACCTTCGTGGTGTGATGTAGACGTGACACGTACAGCTGCGTCGTTGGAATAGCGGGACGCAGCAAAATGTCGGGACCAGTAATTGCGGTACCGCACTGATTGCGACAAGCAGGCTTCTTCTTCTTGTTCTTCTTCTCCACGCGAATGAAACCTTCTTCATCGGCCTGTCTTTGGCTTGTTACCGGCGGCAACGAGCTCCGAACTGCTTCGGAGGGCCGCTGGGCACCCCTCGTATTATTAGGTTGCCGCTGATGATTTGCGGGAGCTTTAACAACGGCAGCCGAGTAAGCACGTCCCGGTGTTGACGTGCTAATATTGGTCGGCGTCCTAACGATGGGGGACGCGGGGAGGGCGGGGCGTGGTTGTGCATCGCTTGTAGTGACGGCGGCCGGCGACGAGTCAAATTTTGCTGACTCGAAACTCAGCTGCGATGCATTGAATGCGCCGTGACGTGTGTTGACGCTGGTAGCTGGCTCGTGTGACCTACATACTGTCTTGCGTAAATCCGCTACCTCAGTACGTAGATCACTGATGGTGGATTGTGATGCTTCCAACTTCAACTGCATCTCGACCAGGCTTGATCTTAGGGTTGTGATATCCCGTAGCAGCCTAGTGACGTCAACGTGGTCAAATGTGACTGGGGGCAGCTTGCGCAAATCCTTCGCCACGAAAGTTGGCACGTCGTCCGGGTCGGTCTCTTTCAACACTTTTATGATGTCTTGGAGACTCCTCTCTCCCTTTTCATCCCTCCTGCGGGACGGCATTCGGTCAGCCATATGTAGCGACTCATACAGCAGTGTTTTCGCTCTGCGTATCTCCTCTTCACTGAAGTTGGATTTGCAGATCTGGATCACACTGACCTCGTCCATGACATCCAGCTGGTACTGCAGGAATGCCAGGACCTCATTCGACACAAGTTCTTCTGACCGCATGGTGGCAGCGGCATTTGCCGCGCTCGGCGCAAATAATAATTTCCGCTTACAGTGTACGCGCGTCCGATTGCAACGGCGGATCGCACGGCACAGGATATTCCTATCCTAGCCTCTCTAACCTCGTAAATCAAAAATCAGAGGCAACAGGATTGGAGACAGAAGTAGGTCATCTTGTCATCTCATCCAGCTAACCCCCGTTCTTTTTTTAGGGTTCATTACGTGAAAAGGAAAAAACGGAACCCCTTTTTTTTTGGGTGGGATATCATCAAATGACTTCGCCCGCTCTCCGGATCGGGAGGGCGTGTCAGACTATTACTTACTAAAACCCACCCGGGTTCCTTCTGTTGCCCGTGCAATGCCAGGGGGCCACGGAATTCCTTTCGGACTTACCCGCAACCCCGGCAGGCAATGGTCTCATCAGACCCCTTCACTCGCTGACATCTCTTTGAGGCGGGCGTGGAACACGGAAAAAACGGAACCCTTAAAGGATCACTTCGTTGTACGTCTTTCTGTCAAGACCCTTTTTCTCAGGAGCGCGTGGAGGTATTAACTTGAAATTAATATCAAATACGGAGGTCTACGGTCCCTTGGAGCTCTAGTCCTTACCGTGACGTATGGGAGAACATGTTTTTCAACTACAATGTTAAGTTTTTTTTTGGTATAGATGCATCCCAACTATCAACCCTACATTTGTGCGGAGACCGACACGCACTTGGCTGGTTTTTCAATCATTTTAAATACGAAATAGAATTTGTTACATAACATAACATAACATCACGCCTTGTCTCCCCGAAGGGTTGGGCAGAGGTGTACCTATAGTACGTACCTACACCCACATTTCGTCAGTTATGTTTTAGTCCAATGTAATAGGGAGCGAGCCTATTGCCATCAACTGGGCAAATTCCAGATAGAAAAACCCAATAACACTTGGCCCGACCCGGGAATCGAACCCAGGACCTCATGCTCAGCAGTAGCGGTTGCGACCACTAGACCAATGAGGCAGTCTATCGAAATGAATTCTTTACATAGAATTTGTTCTATCCTACTAATATTATAAATGTGAAAGATTGTATGTTTGGATGTTTGTTACTCGATCGTCTGAACGGATTTGGATGAAATTAACACATTATATAGGTTTTATCCGGTTCCTTGCGATACTTTCCGACATCCACGCGGGCGAAACCACGGACAAAAGCGAGTCTCATGGTATATCCCATTAACTTACAACATTCGTGGAGTATGGTTGGCAAAGCTGTGAAAACCAAAACCCTACATGCATGATTTTACAAAGGTGTGTGTTTATAGGGTATCATGTCCACACGATTCGCCTACGGTGATATTCTGTGCCATGTAAAAGGGTTTAACTCTATAGCTACCTACTTATATGGGGCAATTCGACCCAGGAGATAAACACATAATTGCACTATTACCCGACATAGGGATTGGCCGTATTTTGCAGTAACTACAACCATTTTTGATAAGTTTGGCACTGAGTTAGGTAATAGTTTAGGTGCAGGAAATCATAGCAGCTGTTTGTGTCTGATAATCTCATTAGACTTCTTCATTTTGTTATTATGAGATATCAATCTGCCTAGCCTTTTCCCAACTATATTGGGGTCGGCTTCCAGTCTAACTCGTTGCAACTGAATACCAGTATTTTGCATTGAGCGACTGACCTCCACAAACCAGTTACTGGTTAATACGATACCCCTTGGTGAGACTGGTTGTCAGACTTTTGGGTTTCTGACGACCCGTAACGACTGTCAAAGATCCACGAATGACAACCGGGACCACTGGGACTACCGGGATCTCTCATACTGTGGTTGGTTTACACAGTGCGAGCTGCAGGCTAAACAGTAGACAGCTGCTCGCACCGTGTACTTGCATATCAGAAGCTTGGCTTGGCTGTTTTCACTACGAGAGTATCTGTCTAGTACCTTGCGAGAGGCGATAAACTGCAATACTGGAGTAAAACAATTGGTTTGAAAGATTATAAAAGATTTTCTTGCTGCCATGCGAGAGATGGCGGAAGGAAAACAGGCGAGTGATATAAAAAAAATGTTTAAGTTACTCGGCTGCGAGCTGCTTTTCAACTCGCAAGTACGAGTAACTCGTATGATACGTCCACACAGTGTGAGTTGCTGCACTGCAGCTACTCGGTAGTCCGAATAGCACGCTAGCTCGCACGGCGTAAACTAGCCATAATTTCCACAACAACACTCCATAATAAAATAAACGTGTAAAAGCACAATTCATACTAATTATTAAGCCGGTGAAGTTGAAATAATCCACCATACTTTATGAAATTAACCTAGTGGGAACAATATTTCGATATAATTGGCGGCGGCCATACTGTAAACTGTTTATGGTTTTACGCCCGATACACACTGTCGGGCAAAACGGCCAACGAGGCAGTAAAATTGGTAGTTATGACCCCAAATGCAGATATGAGGATTTGTTTGGGATCTAATTTAATTTTGGTAAAGTAATCCTGTGAATTATTGTACTTATTGTTTTATAGCACTGCTGAGTTTGGGAATAAATCGTCATCCTGCCCTTATCCGTATTTATTTGCGGTTGGCACAGTGCGTCTTTTTCTTTCATTCATTTCTATCAGTAATCATCTTAGGTGCGTGATATTTCGGACGAACGCGGACCAGCCCGCACGGCCGCAACCACGGACAGCCACGCACCGCACACCAAGGCTCTTCCACGATTCGTAATATTTCGGACGGGCGCAGACCAGCCCGTTGAGATTGGATCCATTTTCCGAAATGCAAAGTGAAAGAGACTCTTTCACTATGCATTTCACACCTCACCTTTGAAGTAACCGACTCGCCACGGACCAAACGCACTGAGACGGAAGTGTCTGCGCTATCACAGACGATACTCTTCCTATGGTGCGTCGGTGCGGGCTGGTCCGCGTCCGTCCGCAATATCATGAAACGTGTGAAGCCGATCCATTTTCCGAAATGCAAAGTGAAAGAGAAGCTCACACCAACTCGCCACGGACCGGACGCACCGAGACTGAAGTGTCTGCGCTACCACGGACGATACTCTTCCTATGGTGCGTCGGTGCGGGCTGGTCCGCGTCCGTCCGCAATATCACGCACCGTGTGAAGTCGCTTTCAGTATTCACTTCCATCCTCACCATGTAATTTTTCATACAATCTTTTTCTTGGTTTGCTTCTTCTCTTATAGCCATTCACATTCATCCTACTTAATAAGAAACTCCAATTCATCAACTGATTCACTGACTGACAGACAACGCACAGCCTTCGCTGGGTCTAGAGGTATGAAGTTTTGCGCAAGAGTTTCTGATTGTATAACGGAAAGTTGGCATCACTAAGCAAGGATTTCAGAAAATTCATCGCCTAAAAGGGTAAAATAGGGGGAAAGTTTGAATGGGAAATCCCATCGGGGCTTGTACTTAATAATTTTCTTTTTACCTGCTTTTCCTGCTTCAATTTAGAGGTATCAGAAACAGAGTGTAAACTGAACTCATCCTCTATAGAAAAGCGAGGATCCTCCGACTTGACGGGTGATGTGTTTGGTGGGCAACTGCCCGTCGTTTGATGTCGGGACGTTGTATATTTATATACTAGTCGGGCGATAAACTCTGCTTGCGCGATGCAGGATGTTGCGTGACGTCAGTGTGATGCCTAGCTCGCATGTAGATGCCGCCACAGCATCACATCTCCATACTACGACAATCGGCTACTCCTCCACAGGACAACCAATGATCTGTCGAAAAGACGAACTCTGAAAGATAAAGACCGTAAGACTGTCACTCTGGCTGTCTGTATGACTGTTGTGAAACAACAAATTAGCCACCTTTGACAGCTGAAGGATGATCCTTTCATTTCAGTCAATCAAAATGTTATCACTCTTTGACGAGGGCTTCGACCTTACAACTCTATTGCTTTGAAAGTATATATAAAAAGCAGCCAAGTGCGAGTCAGACTCGCACACGAAGAGATCCGCACCACCGTGCAATATTTAGCAAATAAATGAATATTCTAAACGAAGAATATATTATTATTATTATGTGATCTTATAAAAATCGCATTGATTAATTTGTATTCCACAATGATACTGTGAATTACAAAGCATTTTTTTCAGTTGCAGAAAATCGTATTTGTTGTTATAGTGGCTATAGAAGTAGTACACACTATAAAATTTGTATTGTCTACCTATCACAAGTTCAAAAGATACAGCCCTGTGACAGACGGACAGCGGAGCCTTAAAAATAGGGTCCCATTGGAACCCTTTGGGCATGGAACCCTAAATAGTGGGTACAACAGAGAGACAACAATACATTTGAACGTAATAAAGTTGTATAAAATACATAGGTAATGAATCCGTCTTATTGCTCAGCTTTATTTCATTACAAACACGTAAAGTTTTCTTTTGTCGCTGATTCGCCTAGAAAATTAAATAAAATGTGTTTGAAACGAATTGAACATAGAAAGTTTATGTATCCTATACTATTAAATGAGCAATATTTGTATGTATCTGCATTATAGTGGTTTATAGGGGCGAAAAATCGATCTAGCTAGGTTCTATGTTTGGGAAAATTCGTTTTCTCTATTTTCACAGCCTCGGGAATGTGATACAACGTTGGTATACCTGGATGATATGTTTATCTATTTTCACCTGAGGAACTCGGTTGACCAGGTACTGTTACCTAATCTAAATGCCTACTTCAGTATACAAGCTTTTTCCTACCGAGAAATTTAGAACTCTAAATAAATATAACAAGAAGGAAAAACTGGGTATGTTTAAAACCTGTTTGCTTTCTCTACATTTAAGTGCTAGCCGCCGAGGTTCGAGCTAAACGGTGTTGTGCGATTCGAGGTCTATTTCCAGCAGTGGATTGCTATAATAAAAATATAAATAACATAACATTACGCCTGTATTTGCCGAAGGGTTAGGCAGAGGTGTACATAAGTACCGGACTTAAAAACATAACTGGCGAAAATATAAAAAAATATAACAAAAATAATTCGATGACAAAAAAAGCGTTTAGTCTTATGACTCAAACCTTTTAAAAATTAATTTTACTTAAACTTTACTATTTCCAAAAAATGTCAAGTTCCTACGACCGAAAAACGAAGAAGAAGCTGGGTAATTTACATATTGAGTTGCAAGAGTCTTCAGACCGTCTGCTAAATCGAATGGCCGGGCATCCCATTGATTTAGCTGCATTGTACTCGTATTAGAGCCATGAATTCAAGCTTCGACTGTCCTTACACCATAGATAGAATATTTGTTCCTGTTGGTAACGGCTATAGGATAGGCAGGAACGTTCTTCTGTGTTATAATTCAACGTTAAATGTACCTACATATGTGGCTATATCCAACAGCTTGTCGTCGTAAATGAAACATTTTCAATTACCCGATTTTCTTACTCCCCGACAGCAAACAGCTGTCGAAAGAATAGCGGTCTTTCTTTACATACATAATTTTTCTTTACGCCTGTATGTCACAGAGCACCTCCTAAACGGCTGGAACGATTTTGAAGTTTATTTTTTAGTTGTTTCATAACTGTCTAGTTAAGAGGCAAAAAACGCAAATCAACAATGTTACTTTTTTACGGTAATAATGATGAAAACAAAGGCAATTCGCGTTATTACCTATTTCTGCGTTACGAGGAAAATACTAGGTTTTATGAAAGAAAGAAAAATAGGTTTATTTGTCACAGAAACACGTGCATACAAAAAAACAACAATATAAACACAGAAACATAACAAATATTCGGAAGCATGAAATTTTTATCGAAGTACAGTTGGAGCACACAACATTACTTATTTATGCTCGTGTAGGAAGATCGATGGTGTCATGAAATAATAAAAGCCTACATGTTTTGTAACATTGTAGACTATGGCTTAAAACAGTCGCTTCCTACCTAAATTATTCCTTTCTCATAATAAATAAACATAGGTACCTCAATCGATCTGCCTAGCCTTTTTGTAACTATGTTGGGGTCAGCTTCAGTCTAACCTCATGCACCCGAATACCAGTATTTTACATGGAGCGACTGCCTATCTGACCTCCACAACCCAGTAACTGGGTAATACGATACCCCTTGGTAAGACTGGTTGTCAGACTTTCAGGCTTCCGATGACCCGTAACGACTGTCAAAGATCCACGAAATACAGCTGAGACCAACAGCTTAAAACGTTCTTTCTGAGGCACGGACGAGTCTCGGTATGTAAAGATGCTCACTCATCCACGGACCAACCCCGGCAAACATAGCTTAACCTGATGGATCGACCCGTGAGGCTGTTATTAGTTTAGCCACGAGCTCCTCAAATAAACATAGGTACCTACGGTCATTAATTCAGACAGACTCACACAGATTCATACAGACTGTCTCTTTGGTTTAGTGGTTGCAAGCGCTACCGCTGAACCTTAGCGGTCCTGGTTATAACTGGTCCTGGGTTCGATTCACGGGTCAGGCAAAGTGTTATTGGGTGTTTTCATCTGGAATTTTTCAGTAGCAGCCCGGAGTCTGGATTTGTGCCCGGTTGATGGCAATAGGCTCGCCCCCTATTATATGGGGTTTAACATAACTGGCGATAGGTGGGTGTATTACAGGTACTCGTCAGCCTAACCCTTTGGTTAATACAGGCATGATGTTATGTCATTCAAAAAGATGCGCTTGCGTGTTCGGCCACGTTTGAAATCGTTATCATAAAATGAATTCATGTCAAATGTCACCCTTTATCTTTCCCGAAAGAGGAGACGAGACTTTCATTGTTTATGACTATACAGGGTGGCAAAGACGCGTAAAAGCGTAGAAATAATTCGTTAGGTTATTTAAAAAAAGTTTTTACTTAAATAACCTAACGAGTTGCACATCGATGTCCTTGCCACCCTGTTTGTGACTGATAAAGATTCCCAAGTTACTTGGAGTTACTTGGGGCGAGTCCCATTGTAAGCCAATTGACATGATCCTAAACTTCGAACTGCTACCTTCCGAGAACTCCTCAACTATTCTGTCAACCTCATAATCTATTCAGCATTTTGCCTGACTCTGTAATTGAATCCAAGATCACGCAGTCAAAAGTCTCGCGCTTTCGGGAAAATAATCTAAAATTAACTTTTTTAATTTACTATTTAATTTACCCTTTGATATTTACATCGTAAATAAACGTCTGTAACACAATTTGCGATGCTTTTTATCACAATTTACGAGTTATCTATTAAAAAACAGATCAGTGCAGAAGTTCCACTTTATACAAGTATGCTGATAAAGCTACACTACACTACACAATTCAACACTGTACGTACTGCAATGCACGTAATACAATTTCACTTCTTCAAAATTCCAAATATTTTATTTCACTTAAACCTACAACACACAAACTTATGAAACGTCAGAAGCTAGGTGCACGGTTCCAATTGGTCGCTTCCTATGGAGAAGAGCCGGCAAGAAACTCCACGGTTACTCTTTTAAAAGTAAATAGTTTTTACATTTTTTTTTTAAAATTACTGTGTTAATAGGTATGACTGGACAGTGTAAGATGAAACAATATTTTTCGTAGAGATCCTAAAATATTCATAGGACATTTTAAGCATCATTATCGTAGCTCATTGTGATGTTAATTTCACTAGTAGAATCCCTCGATTTTTTTTTATTTTTATTATTCATATTTTTATATGTCATGTCATGGGCTACCCGAATATCAAAAAAATATTTGGCCTAGGTCTTAAGGAGGAGGCGTGGCAATTAATTATTAAATAATAATTATGAATTATTATTTTACACTTTTTTTTTTGTTTTATTTGTGTTATAATTATGTTTTTCTGTGTGCCTTTTTTGTCTGTGCTAAATAAATGTATTTTCTTTATTTATTTTTTATTCGCTGTTACTATATTATAACAGAAAGATGTTATATTGTGTAGTTTAATAGTACCTATTTATATTGTTTTCTCAAAATGCAAGTTGGTTGAAGGTAAGAACTCCTAAATTCTAGATCGTCCTGTTTGGTAAAGAGCATTCGTTTACTGCTAAAGTCCGACGTCGGAGAGTAACCAGAAGCAAGTAGAACTAGCAACTGAAAACGAGTTGGCGAGGAACCAGCAGCGACGGCGACGTACTATCGAAGAACTTCATATCTAAGCAGTTTGAAAACAAAATCCCGTGAACACGATGACCACATCTTTTACCGCCCCGGTTCTTTAGCGGCCGAGCGCTGCAAGCAGAAATAGTCCTTACGATGTATAAATATGAAATTCTTCGATAGTACGCGTGAGCCATTTGGCGTATTCTGCCCGCCAAGCGAACGTCACTGAGCGAGTACTGTCTCTGGTCGCTGCGACAAACGAGTACTCGCTAACGCTGTGAACGGTCAGCGACCAACTATCAATTATATATCTCTTTTACTTACACGGGACGCAAAATCTTCTGTACGATTCTTGAGCAAAAAAATCGTTGATAGCTATAGATAGTACAATCCACGACGACGCGCCCCACTCCGCTCCGTTCCGTACTAAAGTACAGCTTACAGTACAGTCATCGCGGAGTGGGGCGCGTCATCGTGAATACTATCTGTAGTCGCTTCCTTGTCGGCGGCGGCGGCGGTGGGACAGGTGCCTAAGTGCCCTGATTATTGCCAGTTTTCCCGAAATACTACCTATAACAATCAACGTTCACTTTTTTCTTCAGAAGCGAACTTTTACAATTGATTTTCAAATTAGCCTTCTACAATTTTCTGTGCTTGCTCGCCATCTTAACAACCCGCGTGCCCACAACCAAAATTAAAAGCGAAATATGTAGCGTTTTCTTTATTGCCTTACAAAGAACATAAAATCTAAATCAAAGAAAAGCGTTTTATACTAATTAATATGCAAGTGACGTTCTTTTTTAGCTT
Source organism: Xanthia togata (assembly GCA_963853775.1). Lineage (NCBI taxonomy): Eukaryota > Metazoa > Arthropoda > Insecta > Lepidoptera > Noctuidae > Xanthia > Xanthia togata. The sequence continues at coordinate 2,765,861 of OY970811.1, read as the reverse complement.
TTAACGATATTTATTGCAGACTGGATAGGACGAATTAACGTTTTTCGTTTGTTTTTTGTTTCTAATGTTTTTTATTTATTTATTGGCTCGTCGGGTTAGTGGCGAAAGCGATCAGATATGTTCGAAGAGTAAAATGGTGAATGGCTGTATTACTTTGAACAATATAAAGGTAACACTAATCCCATGAATTCAAGGGTAAGTTTAATGTGTGGTATCCTTTTCAAGCTGTATTAAGTGCTGTTTAAATTTGATTTTAAATGTACCAACTGTCTTTATAGCACGAAAAGGAGGGGGCAGGTCGTTCCAACAACGAGAGGCAGCGAATTTGAAACTACCATAGAAAGCAGCAGCTCAGTGTTTTTGTAAATACATATAAAACCTTCAGGAAAAAAATCTCTAAACGTACAATTCTTATGTATTTTTATGAAGGCTAAGTGTCACTAGCTATGGAAAGTATTTCATAGAAACCAGTCGTGTCGGGGCGACACTTCGCCTGTAGTTGCCCACCTGCGGTCGGCTACGGAATGATACCTTTAATGACAGTGAAAACTGCATCAAAATCCGTTGCGTGGTTTAGAAGAACAACGCGGTCACACTGACACACGAAAAGCAACTTTATTTAATATTAAGTATAGATAGATTTCAAATGATTACGTACATTGCAGAACGCCTCCACACGGCGTCAATTAGCACGATATTTTACTTTAAATAAATAAATTTAATTCAGATAAATAAGTAAATCGATACAATTCAATTCGATTAAAATTACAACTGAAATATTAAAATTCAATTTAAATTACTCTCTTAACAAAGGTTCTCCACAACGGAGAGACCCTGTCCGCTACAGTCCTCAGTATTCGTTGCAGCTGCCACGCATTCTGCGGATCAGTGATACTGTATTCTTGCGGATGACGGCATGAAAGCCATCAGTGCGATAATTAAAAAAGTACGTGTTAAATGCACCACTAACAACAACAATTACATAACTGGCGAAATGTGGGTGTACTATAGGTATCTCTGCAGAACTCTTCGGGGAATACAGGCATGATGTTATGTTATGTAATTTCAAAAATGTAATACAATGTCAACGAACAAAGAAAAATACAATAAAGCTCTTTTCAAATTTCACCCCCATTCGAGCAAGGGATGAAAAGGATCAGAAGTGATTAGGTGTAACAGATCCCCTGGGTTGGGCACGCTCAACCATCCTGGACACGTTTCCCTACTGATAAATTTTATTTTAAACACGTTCTGCTATATCCTTGTGATAGCACGTGGTATTATTCCAATTTTAAATAAAAATGAGTCACTACAATATCCCGTGGTGTGGCCACGAGAGACGCCTGTGTCTAACGAATTACTGACCTATCATCATTTACGTATTTATTTTCTTTACCTAAGGCGGTTTAAAATTAATTAAAAATTTAAAGACACAGTTTAAATGTAATAATATTTATGTACAAATGCACATAAAAGAAAAACATAAAATTAAAGGAAGGTAAAAAGTTAACAAAACTTTCATAAATTCATCTTCTGCCTCGCCTTTACCTGTGTTGGGGTCGGCTTCCAGTCTAACCAGATGCAGCTGAATATCACAATAAAACGTTCAAAATGCAGTAGGTATATGTATAAAAAATAGAGGTATTTTTGACACAGATTAGAATGTGAACGTTCTTTAATATGGGAATTGCTCCTCTGGTCATAGAGAAAAACGCGTTCAGAATCTAATTATTACACTGGTTGGATTCTGAACGCGAACGAGTAGGAAGAACCAAGAAGCAGGTTGTTTCCTCACTACAAAACACAGTGAATTAACTCCCTACAAAGGCATAAAATAAAGAAAATTCTAAAGTGTGTCTTTACAAAGCTTTTCCTATTTGTGCAACGTTTTTATATAAAAAAGACATCTTCTTTGCAGTAAACTAACGTTCTTTGAAAATTGCGTGGAGCTTGTCATTTGTTTTTTAACTTGTACCTACCTATTTTAGATTTTCCTTAATGCGTTTTTTCAAACATGCTTGAAAATTTGAGCATTATTAAGACAACCTTCTTCGAGATAAATCGCAAATGCTGTACTGGTCCAAAACATGCAAGCATCATCCATATCTGTAGTGTTTAGCGTCCGAATAAATTACAATGAAAACACATATCTGTCGTGTTATTTAATAATGGAACGAACTTTTTTATTTCAACACATGGCAACCAAGGAGGTAATTTATCAAAGATTTTATTTGAATTTCGATTTGGCTTGCAAATAGAGTTGTTTAAAGTAAAGAAGTGAAGAAGAAGGTTGTCTGTAAAAGATCGCTTTAAGCGATAAGACCGCCCATTGGGTCACCCTATGTGAAATTTCTAAATTTATGTCTGTAATTTTTATGGTGTACAATAAAGAGTATTCTATCTATCTATCTAAATGAACATATTGGCATGAGAAAAATTATCGTTGTTCGTCATTGATTCTAGAATGTATAATTAATTTACTTAGTTTGAATTTCGTCGCGTTATTTGAGAAAAGTTCTTTAAGTACAAGCCATGGCTGCAGCAAATCCAAATGAAAAAAACAATAAGATTTTACGACCACTAGACCAACGAGACGAAACAAAATACAGCAGTGCTATTCTGTAACCATCTCACCGTGAGAACTTAGGTGAAGTGAGCTCAGAGTGAGCTATCACTCCCTAGCAGCAGGTAGAATGACAGCTCACTTTACGTTCACTTCACCTAAGTTTTCACGGTGAGATGGTTACAGAATAGACCGGCTGTTCTTTCTATAAACTCTTTCTATCAAAGTCTATTATGGAACACAGTACCTACACTCTAAAACAGATAAGTAAATCGGTCGGTAGCCACAGAATTCTCTCACAGGTTACTACCGATAAACTACTAAAGCTATCGATTATAACTCAATGCAGTCCTAGGCCTCCAAGGGCACGTCACAAGCCTTCAAATAATTCAATGCCCCAGAAGATTGGCTAAGTTTAGGGGCTGTGGTTTCGACTGAGAATTAGCTGCCCTTGACCTCCCCCGGTTATAAAAGGGGATTGAAATTGATTTTCAATTGTTTCCAGTCAACGGGGCTTAGCAATTTTAGTAAAAATAAAACATTCAATGAAGTGAGCGCTTGTTTACTGGTTAGACTAAAATTAAAATGTTGTTGCTCTGTATTAGTGTAGTGGCAATTTCAAGCTGTCAATATGATGACAGGTTAGCATAATCAGCCTTTATTGTTACCACTGTTAGGACGCAGGCCTCCTCTCGTCGAGAGAGAGTGGACTGTAATCTACCGCACGGGCCCAGTCGGGTGCGGGTTGGTAGATGTCACATATCTTCGAATTTGTTTGGCTCTAGGACATGCCGGTTTCTTCACGATGTTTTCCTTTATCGTTTTGAGAGCAGAGCTGATAAGCAGCTTGGGTTCGAACCCACGACTTACAACTCGTACGTCGGGGCCGTTACCACGACTGCTCTGACAGCTGCTACTGACAGCTTGAAATTGCTAATTGTTTGATGTGCTCCTAAGTATTACGGAATTAATTCTCTAAGCGAAGGTGAAAATTCATCAAAATCTGTTGCGTAGTTTAGAAGAAAAACGCGGACATACAGACAAACACGAAAAACGACTTTGTTTTATAATACTATGTATATTATGTAGATGAATTTATAAATAATTTTAAATAATCTGTTTTAAATTAATCTGGCGTTAAATAATATTGAATATATTTTAAAATTAATTAATAATAGAAACATTTAAACCATGCCATTGGACATAAATATTATGCTCTAGCATTAAATAAATATTGCATGCCAAATGTCTGACTATGTTTTACGAACTTAATTACCTCCTAAATTTAAGAAAAACACTGTACTAATACTCGTACTTATTGCAAATAAATGATAATGATTAAGATTAAATTCATGTTTTCAACTTTATGTTCTGACGTTGTGTGAAAACTTGTATGGAAAGAGGTATAATGTACCAATTTTAATAACATCTCAACAGGTTTGTGGAATGTCTCATATAATAGAGGGTGAACTCGCTAATTTACAAAAACTTCGGGCTCAAAAACCGCAATAACACTTTAACAGGAAATTAAAGAATATCTAACACAAAAATGCTTTTACTCGGTTGCAGATTACCTCGAACAAAATATTTAGTATGATAGCTAGATAAATAATTACATGCATATAAAACGCACACATACTCTAAAATAAAATAATTATTATGATGTTAAAATTATTACTATTATATTAAAATTATTATTATTAAATTAAAACTGATATTATTATGTTAAAATTATTATTATTATTATGTTGCCGTGCCCTAACCAGGTTTCATGTTGGAACTTATTTATATTGTAACAACCAAATGTACACATTAAAGCAACAAAAAAAAAAAAAAAAAATTGACACAATGATTGGTCTCAAAGGCAACAGTAGCGTTTGCTTCGACTAGACCAAAAGACACATTGTGCTCACTCCTTTGTCTAACCCCGAATTTAAACAACAACAAAAAAAGCGCGTCGACATTATGCAATTGTTGATCAGACCCGACCCGGCTTATAAAGGAAACACGTTCAATCTTCCGTGATGTGTGAATAAACACAATGTCCGGACCTTCATCCTACTTTATAGAGCAAACAGTTGCTGCTTAACTATGATTTGTTTTGCTTCTCAAGATCCCTTTTTAAATTAGGGGCGGAGAGAGTAAACAAGTTTGAGTAAGACTTTAGAGGTGACGTGCGCAGTTTTTCGGAGATAGGCACTTACATAGGTAGCATTTTACCTGCGTAGATACTTACGCGTTTATGTGAGTCACTCTTTTTAGAGCTGTGAAAAAAGTTGTTATTGTCTTTGTAAAAAATGGGGTAAAATAGAAAAAAAGAAGGAGCCTTAGGTTTATCTATTTTAGTTTATATAATTCGAATATTCAAAGACTTAAATTATCAGATTATTAAAATAATAATTATATATAATTAAATATTATTTATTTAAATGATATTATACATTATTATTATTTCTATTTTTTTTTTATTATAATATTTTTTATAATTCCTTTTTATTTAATTTAAAAAAAATATTTTGATTGGTTCAGATAATATTATGACCAAAGTAAGCAGAGGTTAGAAGCTTGTCGAAGATTTTGAGAAATATGCCCACGACCACCAGATGGAAATTGATGATCAAAAGTTGACCGGTAGAAAATGCCTAATGTCATCAGGGAAATTAATTGTTTATCAAGTTATTAAACTATGTCAATTTTCTGTGTTAGCCACTTCAAACATCTGATTCAAAGATTGACAGTTGTAACTTGTTGACGTGTTGTCGGACAGTTTACGTTGGTAGTCAATCTGATGTAAAAACGACATCTTCTTTGCAATAAACTTACGTTCTTTGAACATTGCGTGGAGCTTGTCATTTATTTTTTAACTTGTACCTACTTGAGATTTTCCTTAATGCGTTTTCTCAAACAAGTTTGGAAATTCACGTATTATTTTGACAACCTTCTTCGGGATAAATCGAAAATGCTGTACTGGTCGAAAATAAAAGTAAAAAAAGTCAAATTGTTTATTTCAATTTGGCACATAAAAGGCACTTTTGAACGTCAAAATTTACAAATAAAAGAATTGATTCTAGTCGCCCCTTCCAAAAGGTAGTTTCATGGAGAAGAATGGGCAAGAAACACCACCGTTACTTTTTTTAAACTTTTTCAAAATACCTTGTATACATTAATTATACAATTATAATAAGATTACTATACCACGATAGGTAAAAAGAATGAAAAATGAAGCAATGACAGACACATTAATTATGTGATAGATGGATGGTGTTCACCTATTTACAAACATAGTAAAATTATACGATATTCCTAACATTTTACCAAGTAATATAATACTAATAAGCCAGTGTGAGTTCAAGTAATCACAGAATGTGAAATCAATGTTATAAAAAATAATAATACCTACACAATTAAATTAGCAACCAGTTTGATTTTGTCTAGACTCTAAATTGTCCTATTGAGCAGGACCAGCATGTTTCCAAGCATTTTTATCTTGGATATAATCCTCTAATTTGTAAAATACTTGTTTACAAAGTGTACTTTTTATATGAGTTTTAAATTTTCTTTCATTTAGTTGTAATATGTCACAAGGTATTCTGTTGTAACATTTAAAACAGTAGCTACCCCATAAAAGATATACATACCTATGTACTTTAGATAATCTGAAAAATGGTTGATCTATTTTATCTTTATTTCTAGTATTAAAACTATGTCTATCACTTATTTTACTAAAAAGATGTAGATATCTTGGCTAAGGCCGAGCTTAGCCGCCCCGCAAGAGATGTTATATGGGGTCCCTAGTTGTAATTTCTCGTCTAGCGTAATTCCTAGGAAAACCGTTTGATTAATAAATTCCATTTTTTCTCCATTCATTATGATGTCACACCAACTAATGAATTACTGCTAAGCACCTGTATCAGCATGTTAGATATGCCTGTAACTTTACATGCTCTTTATTTATTATTAAATGGAACAATTTATAACACGGTCACTGACATGACATACTTTTTTTACACCATTTTTTTTAAAACTTTTTCTCTCGATATTTCATCCTCACTTAATAAATAATTCAAAAATCCATCACAAACATTGAAAACAGCTTCATAACACTCCGAATAACATATTTATAATCCTTTGCAAATATGACCAAAATATTATAAATTGACAAAAGCGTTGAAAACAGAACAATTTGCGAGCATCCGTAATGAAATTGTTAATAATTACAAAACTAGCATCGATAAATTAATATTTGCGGCGGATTGTGTTCATAAAATATATTTAATACTATTGATTTAGTAGTTTGTGAATTGTGTAGTTCGGTGAATATTATAATAGCAGGTATAATGTGGGTTTACCAGGGGACGTGACGCGTACGAAATGAAATATTATTTAGTAAATGATTTGTTAAAAAGAAAACCAATATCTACTTAGTTTTTATGTTATAAATGTTAATTATAGGTTAAGTGGTGTTAAAGTTTTGTATAAAACTACTAGCACCTCGTGCTTTCACCCGCATAACTCTCCTAAAAAGATAAAATGTATCCTATGTCCTAATCCAGGTCATGGTCTACCCATATGGCAAATTTCATTCAAATCCGCGCAGCCGTTTTGTCGTTAACGCGTAACAAACAAACAAATAAACATACTCACTTTCGCATTTATACCATAAATAATAAAAGTATTAATATAAGTTAGGATAATTCGGATATTTTAACTCCTAAATATGCTCTCAAGTGAAATCCTTGTAATTTCTTACTGAGAGATGAAAAATTATTACATAAATTCATATTTAATAATAAAAACCAGACAAGAGCGAGTCCGACTCGCACACGCAGGGTTCCGTACCACCGTACAATATTTATCTAAAAATGCCGAAAAAAAAACACGCATCTTGTATTAGGGTCCCCATACAAGAAACGTGTTTTTTTCCTTTTGATGAATGATTAACATTATTTAAGTTTTTTTTTGTTATAGGTACAATAGAAATATACAATCGGTTAAAATGTCAAGTATCTACCTATTACGGTTCATGAGATACAGCCCGCTGACAGACGGACGGTCAGCGGAGGCTTAGTAATAGGGTTCCGTTTGTCACCCTTCGGGTACGGAACCCTAATAAATGCGAAGTAAACTCTTACTGTTCCCTTATCGGCTATATGTATTTCGATGGAACTTGGCACACAGGTAGACCATGATCTGAGTTAGGACATAGGATCATTTTTACTTTTCCTGGTAGTAGCTAAGCAGGTGAAGCCACGAGCAAAAGTTAGTCTACACTAATATTATTAAGAGAAAAGATTTGTATTTTTGTTTGTAGAGAATAAACTAAAAAACTAGAGGACCGATTTAAAAATCCTTAAACCAGTGGATGCTATAAAACTCATTTACATCCGTCACCTCACACTTCAGGTCCAGTTGAAAACCAGCGTCAGGCACTAGTTGTCTGGCATATATGCTGAACTGGGCCTATTTGGCGTAGCCGCGAGGCACACATTCCTGCTAGTATCATGCAACGCAGTTTTACACTTTTTATTTTGTATTCTTTCCTTTTATCTGATTTTTTTATTTTATCTTTCTACAAACAAGCAGGTATGCTGAGATGGTTTGGTCATGTTGAGAGGATGAATGAAAGGCGACTAACAAAATGTATTTACAAGGCAGATGTGAATGGAAACGCCGGGAGGGGACGCCCTAGGAGGACATATACTGACCTTATTGGTGATGTTCTTCAGAAAGGACAGGTGCGTAGTACTAGCAACTGGCGTGCGTGTATGACCAGATGTATGAACGTAAACGAGGCAAAATGAGTATGTAAGGATCGTAGCAGGTGGCATTCTGTAGTTTCTGCCTACCCCCATGGAAAGAAGGCGTGAGTTTATGTATGTGTATGTATGTCTTTCTACTTGTATGCCTTTTAGTCTGTGCCAAATAAATGTATTTTCTTTCTTTCTTTTCTTTCTATATTATCACTGATTAACATAAGCTTTATATCACGCGGGCGAAGCCGCTGGCGAAGGAGTCAACGTTTTAGAGTTAGAAGACACACTTTTAAACCACTCCAAAAGTAAAGCCCTTTTTAAAACATACATTAAAAATAATTGCCTATGAAAACATTCTCTCTTCTATCAATAAAATCAGCAAAAAGTAAATCGTCTGAGTATTTGCCTACCTTTTTAGTAAGTAATAGAATTATTCGAAGTACTTGACTTATTGAGCTTTTCCAGCCAGTCGGCTTCGCAAATTGATGGAGCTCGATAGAAGGTACCATATGTACGCGTATGTAAAAATATATTGCTTCTGTACTTTTATTCACAGCTTCTTTTATATTACTGTAGCTGTTCACTACAAATTAATTGTACAGGACCTCTATTCCACTGGTAGGTAGTATGTATTGAAGAACTATAATGGTCTTTGGGTCGCCTCGCCGGTAAGTGCCGGGAAAGTACACTCGAACTTGCCAAAAACGGTACGCCAGTACGCAGTAGTATTGTATTTCAGTTTGTGGCGCGTGAGTCGCCGACGCTACGAAATGTTACCATTTTAAATATTATATTTTGTTTATTTCGGACTAACTATTGTGTTTATTTTATTTTGTTATTTCTGTATAATTATCCTGCACCGTCATCACGTCAACGCCGGCTGTCGCTGAAAACCAGCGCTGGGGCTCTGTCTCGCATAGGGTCCCAGCATTATGCTGAGCGATGGCCGTTTTGCGTGGATGTGACGCATATTTCCCCAAAATAGTTTTTTCAATTTTTTTTCTTTGCTTGCATCAAATGTACCGCAAATAAACGTATTTGCTTTCTTTGTTTCTTTTCTTTCAGAGTGACTAAGTTCAAATATCTTGGGCATTTTCTTACCGACTACCTCAGTGACCATTGTGACATTGAGAGGGAGCGTAGGACTGGCGGTAAGGGGTAATATGTTTGCACAAAAATTTGTTCGGTGTACTGACCAAGTTAAGATTAAGCTTTTTAAAGCTTATTGTCAGAGTTTTTACACCGGGAATCTTTGGGTCAACTACTCGAAAACGTCGCTGGATTTTCTACGCGTCCAATATAACAATGTTTTTAGGATGCTGTTGTGACTGCCTGGTTATTGCAGTGCCTCAGAAATTTTCGCGGTAAACCATACAAATGGCGATACGACCATCTGCAAAAGAACGGCCTTAATCCTGAGTAGAATAAGAGTCAGTCACAATAGCATCCTGAAGTCTCCTTCCTCGGCCATAATAAGGCAATATGTGAGAAGACTATATAAGTAGTCTATTTTCCATTTCTCGTTGTCTAGTTGATGCGTGGCCTTCTCATTAATTCGTCTTTAGTTTAAGTTACTAACAATACTGTTTCAAGTGCAAACCTTTTATTAACAATTTATGGATCTCTCAGTTGTCCGAATTAAAATGATTCTATTATATCTTATTTTTATTTATTAAAAAAGGGCATGCATTTGGAAATTTTTAATGCAATCCTTTTTAGTTAGGTATACCAAGTTTTCGCATGTTTTAAGGTAATTCACCAAGGATTTATGGCCCAAACATTTAAAAATGTGTTTGGCCATTTTAAATAAGATTTCCCTTGTTCTAGGGTATGGATACCCTCTTGAAACGGGAGCTTATCTTGGACTTCTACCGAGTAAAACCATCCAATGAGTTCTTATTTTACTTTATGCATGGAACCTGCGTAAGAGCAGTTTGCGCAGGTGTTTGCGGCAGCAACACACAAATCAATTTTCGAAAAAAAAAACTTTATCTAATATAAGAAGGAAAGGTGATAATACTGTGCATCCCTCGTAAATTAAACAGGTCTACCTACTAAAAATAAATTAATGTATTTATGGGCATAATCTTAAGTTACAAAAACCTACCTGTACCTTCGAATGAGGCTTAGCAACAGAAATCACTTTTAGAAAGTCATAAAGGTCAGTCACTTAAAGGATAAAATTGATTAATTTTGTATAACCTTTTAACAGGTTTTCTAAAATATACCTCTTGTTGCTATGGCCATAATTATCAGTTACCGAGGATAATTTAATTATAAAAAGGTACATATCAACGAGGGTTTCAATGAACACATTTTTAGATAACGTTAATGAGTTATTTATTAATATTGACGGCAGCGATATTCTTGTATCCAACCCAACAGAGCGAGTCCTATAATTAAATCTTCTCGTAAGACTTTAATAATCCATGAAGACCTGAAAAACTGAAATCACATAGGCAACAGTAGTAGTTTCGTTTTTACTTGTAGTATAATAATGTTGTGTAGTGTACCTTTTAGTCTGTGCTAAATAAATGTATGTTCTTTATTTTTTTGTGACTATACACACACATGTCCTACACAATACACAATAGTCGAAATTGGCCCCCGTCCTTCTGGTATTCAAGTTATAAATAAATATTTAAAAAACTAGATGACATCGGTGTTTCCTATACAACTTTTCTGAGAAGAAGCACCGAAACGAACTCAGAGGTCAACAATCCCGTTTAAAGTCCAGACATAATCTTGGTCAGACCATGTAGTGTTTCCATCTCACATTTTCAACGATACTCAGTCATTAATCGACGCTAAAGGTCACTGCCCACTACACCACACCAACGCAAGGCCTTAATATGAGCATCAAACACGAACGTTTCAAACCTTACAACATCAACTATTTTTCGTTGCTGGGTTTTGGGTTTTCATGAAAATTCACGCCACCAGTTGGCGCCACTTTGATAAGAGTTCTTCCATTTTGATAATAAATATAATGATGACGTTAAGAGGAAATGCGGGAGGTCTTTTCTCCATAAAAACACTCGCCTGTTTTCTTTCTGGTTTATGACCTTAAAGCAATGATTTTCTACAGTAAAATAAATATCAACTACATATGTACTTGTATGTCCCTATGTTTTTCTTTTTGATACATTATCTTTCTTTGATGAAAAATGCTCAAAATTGCCTATTTAGTGTACAAATTTGACAACTATTCATGAAAAAAGAAAAACATAGGGACACAGTACCTATATTATTATATTCTACTTATTCAGTTTACGAAATATCTTTTAAATTGGTCCAATATTGGAGGAGCAAATAGGCGAGATACTAATCTCGAATTATGGCTTTTTACTTTTACTATTCAGTCGGATCTGCAGATGTCCATAACGCACGAAAAGCGGCCGACCGCCCAGAAAAGAAATTAAATGAAATTAAATTGTTTATTATTTAAATAGGATATTGGAATTACTTTTACACGCCATCTTAAAAAAAATATAAAAAATAGCTATATGAGTTCGGCGTTTCCTATCTGACTACTCTGAGAAGTCCGAAACAAACTCAGAGGTCACAGTCTCAGAGGTCAGTCGAGCGATCGCGACAGCGATAATTTCTTCAAATACCTAATTTTCAAAAGTCTCTCCGACCGCATTTCCTCTTAATAATTCGTTTCATTCATTCGTTCATCATTTAGTCACGATTATAGGAAATAGTATAGGCGCTTTGACAGGTGTTCGGACCTGACGTCTCAGTGCTGAACCACCTATTGAACCCTCATTGTCTGGTAGGTGTTGCTTCATAACTGTATGCGTTTGATAGGTACTGTCCTGTTGTAATGGGATGTATTTTACATTACTTTTATTATTTTCCACAAAAGGTTTGACATTCATTTGTGTGATAAACTTATAATCAATATTATCGCCCACTTGCACTACAAATCACCAAATGTATTTAACGCTAGACGTATGTATTTAAAACATCATTCTGTGAACGAAACAGGCCTTTAAACAAGCTCTAAAATAAAGTGAACTCACCCAAGTCTTCATTTGTTGTTTCAGTCCAGCCAACTTGACAGATCACGTTGTCCAGAAACACTGCCAAAAGCAGCGCGCGCCACGCTACTTTCGCGCCAATTCCACCCGCCATCTTGCGTTCAATGGCGGACTGTCATTTTGACGTAACGTTCTACATTGTCTTTTGTCACTTTATGAAGTTTTTTATCTGGAATGAAAATAAGTTTCATATTATTTCTCATGTTCTACATATTTCGTAGACTGAAAGAAGAAATAAATAAAATTCATTTATTTTTGTATTATTAGGTTTATCCACAATGAATTTCTCAGTCAACCAGGAGAGAATTTGTGCCCGATTGATGGCAATAGGCTCGATCCCTATTACATGGAACTTAAGAATGCGGTGACAGATGAATCGCGCATACAAACGTAATACCTAAATCATATGCCACAAGGCCTAGATTCCGAGATATTATCCGAATATGTTGAGATATCCGAATATGTTTATATGTTTGTTTACAGATAGTGCAATCCACGACGACGCGCCCCACTCCGCGATGACTGTACTGTAAGCTGTACTTTAGTACGGAGCGGAGCGGTGGGGCGCGTCGTCGTGGATTGCACTATCTATATAAACATACATAAATAATGCAAAAGCAACTTATTTACTGAGGGCCAAATACTGCCGTAGCCTTTCTAGTCATATTTATTAGAGCTTTAAACACAATTTCAACAAAAAAATCCTTTCTAAGTAATAAAGTTGTTAAAAAGGGTTCAGAAAAACTAATTAAGAACTAATTACAAACTTTTAATATCTATAGAACAATTAAACTAAAATATTAAAACCTTAAAGAGTGCACTTAAAATACTTACATTTTTATGCAAACTATATTATTAAACGTTTCATTATTATAGCAACTAACACAAAGTATTTACAAGGCAGATTTATGTGAAAATACGCCATAGGAGGACATATAGTGACCTTATTGGTATTGTTCTTTAGAAAGGTCAGGAGGCCAACCGCGACCTCTTTAAGCAGTATTATTTAAATGTTACTTCAGTGCGAGAAAGAAGTGAAGCTATGCAGAACAGCTCCATCTCTTTCCCAAACTCAGATTAAATTAATACTGCTAAAAGAGGTGATGGTAAGGTGCCCCAGGTGCGTAGTACTCGCAACCTGCGTGCGTGTATGACCAGATGAATGAACGTAAGCGAGGCAAAATGAGTATGTAAGGATCGTTGCAGGTGGCGTGCTGTAAATTCTGCCTACCGCGTGGCATAAAGCCGTGGGTTTATGTGTGTACGTGTAGTGTGTACGTCAATAAAAGTTGGATTCACGAAAATCGGTTGACCCAATGATTTTTTGGGAGTTATAAGAGATTGAACTGTTAGTAAGAGGTAAGTGTAGTTCCACTAAACATCTTGGACAAAAATAAATACTAAATTTAAATCAAGAATAACTTAGTGCGGATCTCACCAATGAAATTTAACGCGTTCAGCACATCTAAACGCGTTCAAGAGCTGTCAGTGTACAATATTCCATAACAATTTTGACACTGACAGCTCTTGAACACGTTTTAGAAATGCTGATCGCGTTCAGTTTTATTGGTGAAATCAGCCCTTAGTTAATTTTCAGCAGTACAATATGCTGGTTTAATGGATTTTTCGCGTTGCCACCGACAACACCATGGAAGTGACGAAGTTTTGGGCAAACTTATAAATAACTATCATGCCAACGAAACGTTGAAGAAGAATGGATTTTTTTGTGCAATATCCAAAATCCATGGACGGAACCGCTCTAAAGTCAGTTTAAGGTTTTGTTTATAATAATTATTATAAACAAAACTTCTAATTAGAATAATCTATTGTAGGTTTTTTTTTTTACGATGGGTTTGCTCTTTAGTCTAGGTCAGAGGTGACAGAGACAAAGTCGACGATGGAGTGAGCTTACCCAGAGAATCCTGTTCACTCCTTTGAATATATTAGGGTTGTATGCGTTCGGAAACACAGATTTGAATATATTAGGGTTGTATGACGAGGAGGAGGCCTGTGTTCCACTGCTGGAACACAGGCCTCCTCCCAGTGAGAGGGTGGGCCGTAATACACCACGCGGGCCACCACGGGGTGTAAAGTTCACTCATCCACCATAGAAAAGGGAGGATCCTCCGACCAGACGGGTGTTGTGTCTGGCGGGCCGACTGTCCGACTGTTGATGTCGGATAGTCTTATATATATCGTTCACGCGGTAAACTCTAATTGCGCGATGCAGGATTTGCGTGACGTCATGTCTTTGATGCGTAGTTCGTATGTGGCGGTGTAACCGCTACATCATTCCCCTCCGGAAACCGGAGGTCAATAGCGGGCTGAGTCTTGTATCTTGCGATGCATCACAGTGCCAGTGGAGTCGGAACCGGGTGCCGCATAGTTCGCGGTGATTCCCCAGTGAAACGGGGTGGCGCTGCGTCACGATCCAGTGAATCGGATGTAGTATAGCGCCGGGTTATGGCTGACTGCTAGCGTCGACCAGGAGAGGGTAGAATGGGCTCTGCTTGTGAGACTGGCCGAAGATGCAGGTGCTGTGCCAAGGTTGCTGATGAGGCTGAGGGTGATGAACAGGAATGCGCGTTCGCTGCATGCTGGTGGTCAGGATACCCGTTGAAGCCGAGGGTGCTGGCTGTCTGTGTGACTCGTCTCACTAAAGCTTGCGGGAGTGATGATGATGACGTCACGCTGAAGTAGTTGCACGAAGGCTGCGTTGACGTTCATATTCGGGGTCACCAATTTAGGGGTATGAAGAACAGGTTGTAAAGTGCACTCATCCACTATAGAAAAGGGAGGATCTTCCGACCAGACGGGTGTTGTGTCTGGCGGGCCGACTGCCCGACTGTTGATGTCGGATAGTCTTATATATGTCGTTCGCGCGGTAAACTCTAATTGCGTGATGCAGGATTTGTGTGACGTCATGTCTTTGATGTGTAGTTCGTATGTGGCGGTGTAACCGCTACACGGGCACGCCCTTTATGCCTGGAGGCTTTCATTCGGGTATTAAGTTCTTTTTACTTTTTTGTTGGTATATTAGCTTGTGATAGGTGACATATAGAAAAGAATTTAATTTAATGTTTTGTGTTGCGTAATGTAAATTATTTTGCATAAGTACTATTGTATAGAATCAAGTTTTTCTAACTAAAGCTAGCTTGTAGCTGGGGAGTTTGTTGCGCCACTTCTTCTTCCCAGCTAAAGCACTAAAGTGGTGAAGGGTGGGCGTTTTATGGAACTGTCTTATGTAATTTTGATGTTTCGAAAAGTGCTGATTCTCAGCCTAGTTTTAATTAATGACTTTTGAATTTTGAATTTTGACACAATAAAGTGCTATTCAGGTCGCACAGCGCTAATTACCTACAGTTATAATCGCTTAGAAGTTGCCTCCCTTTTATTGCGTAACTGTAATGCTGGCTTCCCATGGTGCGCTATATAGCGGACGCACGCGCACCAGCCCGCACGACGCACCATGGGAAGGGTACCGTGCGTGGTAGCGCAGACGCGTCCGTGGCGGTGCGCCCGATCCGCGGCGAGTCAGTAAACTTCAAAGGTGCGCGAGTAATGCTCGGTTCCTATAAACTACAAGGAATCGTTTTGTTTACCAATATGGTAGCATTTTTTGCCCAACTTAGCATATAAATAGATTCGTAAGAGGATTATGGAATCCTTTTCAAAATACGTTTTTAGAAATCGATTTCTGGAGCTGCTCTGGCGCCTCCGGCTCGCAGTTTCGATGGTCTCTAGTAATATATTTAGGTTGTAAGTGCATCGATCAAAACTATCCAAACATAAACAAATACTTTTGCTTACACAAATCTACTCTTGCCGTGGTTTTGTGAAATCGGTTTGTCTAGTTCGGATTATCGATACGATACGTTTCGATATATCTGTCACAAGTCTACTAATTTTACCTACCTTTGATAGCTACTTCCATATGGGAGGCTCTACTATGCAAAGCTATGATGTCTTTGCTTCATTATTGCTAAAGATACAAGAATCACAATGTTTACCAAATGACGGTCCGTAAATCATACCATCAGTCAACAGTCGATCTGACACCGACTGTTAGCTCATTTGACTCACGGCGCTTGTGCGTCAAAGTTGAAGGAGACGGCTCGGCTCACTTAATAGCTCTTATGAAAATACAGTAAATACACTATAGGTACTTAATTAAAGTAAGGCCATTTTAATAGGTAACATTTGACGTCTGTCAGTTTAGTGAAAGCAAATCGTAAAATTACTCGTATCGGTCATTATTACAATAAATATGTAATCGCAATTGAAAAAAGTTAAGCAATTGTGCAGTTCTAACAAAACGAAAAATTATATCATATTATGCCCGCCGTTACAAGGTTACATTGTTGAATTTTGATGAATTGTCAAATGTTACCTATTAAAATGGCCCTACTTTAGCACACAGCGACATGCATGATATTTCGTCAAAACAACCGAAAAAGTACTAAGTACTACTGTTTGTTTTTTTTTTATGACTTTACGTAACAACAGGCAAAATTAAACATTGCAGTTCCTTTTCAAAATTCAAATTTCAAAAGTCATTTATTCAAATTAGGCTGAGAATCAGCACTTTTCGAACGTCAAAATTACATAAGACAGTCCCCCAAAACGCTCACCCTTCACCACTTCCTAGTGCTTTTGCTGGGAAGAAGAAGTGGCGGAACAAATTTTATTCTTTGTCTTATTATTAAAACACTTTTGATAGTAAGACAAAGTATTTTTATTTACATTGAGTTAAAGTAGAAAACTACTGTAAACGATATCCGGCTGTCGAATGACCAAAATGTAAACGACCAGCTTATGTCGTTTGAAGGGGGCGGTTTGTTGTAAGGTTTGGCACAGTAGAAAAACCACAAGCAGCTAATGTAATAGATCCACGTATATTGCACATAAAACACACACACAATATATTTAAAATACACAACAGTAATACAGACAAAGGTTAGAGCTAGATGTAATCCGAATTTAATACTCTATTTAGCACGAATTTATACCTCAAGTAGCGAGATGTTTGTAGGAACGAAGTTAAAGCTCAACTGACTAAGAATCTGAGACTTTCTAAGAGAGTACTAGGCAACTAGTACTAGGCAACTACAATTGTAAAATCAGACCCGATACCTTAAGTAGATTTTTACTATAGGGCAAGTAGCGGGTACCATTTGTGCAAACACAATAATTTGCTCCTATACATCAGGGCAGTTCGCTATTCAGGGACGCGACAGAGGGTCGGGGTTTAGCTGGGTATTTCCCATTTTGCTATGACGAGGGTGTTTACACGAATGAGGGAGGCAGGGTTGCGCAGGTGCAAGTTATGACATGATAATTACTTCTAGAACAATGGATTACGTAATTATAAACACAGATAGGTATTCTCATTGTTTTAAATAGGTATTCAGGTGGGAAATAGTCTAGTCAGTGTTGTAGTCATAATCAAAACATTGTATTATGACTGACAACGGAGTTATATACCTTTTATTACATAAGGACAGGTAAACAAGAGAAAATAAGGTATTTTTAGTTACCTGTAGACACGGACAAATGTCTAACACATCTTTTAGTTAAGTCGGTGTCTATAGGTACATTGGTTATTGCTAGAGACCTGATTTTGTGTCAGGAATCTTTGATTTTAATAGACTTTCTTGTTCTAACTTGTCGGATCATTTATTCGAAACATTCTATATTAGTTGACATGTTAGAACTGGGCCAAAACTTTCCAGATTTGATGCTACCTACTGGACTTCATGTCCCAACTTGATTAATATCCACACATGATTCGACTTGATACTATTTTAACATGTGCAGATGTACTTACTAACAATAATCAGTTTATTAGGTAGGTATTTAGTGTGCTTCCTTAACATTCCACCCCCTGTAAAAGGGTTCCGCCGCATTACACATGGACGGTGGGAAGCACAATTAACTTAACAATGGGCCGACGCAGGACCCCATTCATTGTTCTTACGTCAGCTACACGAATTATATTATTATTATCCCGTCACTTCCGTGATACACATTTTTGACTATTCCTTTAGTCCACTCACTTCGGTTTTTGGTGTTATCTACGATAACCACTACGTCGTTGACACTCACATTTGGTACGTTATTTGTCCACTTTTCTCGACGTTGTAGAGTAGGTAGGTACTCCCGTAGCCACCGACGCCAGAACATGTCGGCGAGCGCGTTCACACGCCGCCACTGACAGCGGGAGTCGACGTCCTCGATGTCTCCCGGCGCGAACGGAGTGCTCCCGGACGCAGTGCCAAGGAGTAGGTGGTTCGGCGTCAGGACCACGGGTTGGTTGTGGTCATCGTAGACGTAGCTGAGAGGCCGGCTATTTATGATGAGCTCGGCCTCTGTGAGGAGGGTGTAAAGGACCTCCTCACGTGGGGCACGCTCCCTGAGCGTACTTCGTAGGGCGTTTCTTCACTGAAGCTATCATCCTGGCACAACCTTGTGAGATGGTTGTGAGCTTCCTCTTGATCGCGCTGCTGTAGTTCTTATGTTGGCCGACGCTTACGACATCGGCCGACAACGATGAGCCGTGACGCGTTTCCTACGCGCCCACGACGTGTAGCGCTCGTAGCTGAGAAGTGGCGCCGCACGGTAGGCGTGCGCCGGCGTCGCTGCTGTAAAGTGGACCCGCTGAATGCGCTCCAAGTCCACTTTTGCTGACTCAGCCTCTCGACACACCGGCCTCCGCTCCTGTGGAACACATAAAAACGGGGGGCCGCACAGCCACGCCGTATGGTTCTCGGGCCAAGACGACCTGGTTGCTTTGCCCGCGGGGTCGTCCGCGGAAGGAACCCAGTGCCAGTTGCCTCGGTCCGATAGTCTAGCTAATAAGGCTGGTTGTAAGTCATGCCTTGTAATTGAGACTACCTTTTGTGGGGCTACGCGAGCCCTACCTAACATCGTCACTGATGCTAGGTTACTATCCCGGTAGCCCACTGGGTACGCGACCGCTGCGCATGTTTGTTTGCTTGCGTCGCTAAACATTTGTAAATCTAGATCTAGAT
This sequence comes from Xanthia togata, assembly GCA_963853775.1. Lineage (NCBI taxonomy): Eukaryota > Metazoa > Arthropoda > Insecta > Lepidoptera > Noctuidae > Xanthia > Xanthia togata. The sequence continues at coordinate 2,746,468 of OY970811.1, read as the reverse complement.
CTAGATCCTTGTCTAGATCTAGCCCATACAACCCTGGTATTTTTGTCTGTTCCAGGCGATGCAGGTTACTAAGCCGAGCGAAACAAGTCTCGGCTTCCTTTTCTTGAAAAGGTAATAATAGGTCGGGTCCGGTCAAAAGGTTACCGTTATAATTGGTAGGTATTATGTTGTTATGTTTCCGTAACAAACCTACTGCCCACTGTGATTCATCTGGTACACGGTGGTTGGTTTTATCTCGTATTTCTGAGGCCCTTTCATCTGATTGGTTTTTACGTACGTTCTCAGAAATACCTATCGCTTCGCTAGATTTAACTGGGTCATGCAGGTCAGGCAGGGAAACTGCCGTACAGTTAATTTGTTCGCTTTTTAAATCTTTATGGTCGAACGGACCATGTATGACCCAACCTAACTCGGTAAGGGAGGCAACTGGTTTACCGGGTTTTCCTTGACGGACGTCCCGGCCTACAACTAGCTGCCAATTGTCCTGCCCGATCAACACTAGCGGTTTGGCGCCCCTCATTTCCACGCATCCCAGGTCGCGGAGGTGGGCATTGTCGTTAAGCATGGCGGTGGTCACGGTTTGAGAAGGCAAATTTAAATCACGTATAGTGCGACATTTAATGTTGTGGCACTGTCCGTTTGGCCCTTTGACCTTTACTTCAACCGCTCGCGACGTTGGGTCAGTGATCTCGTGACCGCCCGCGGTCTTTAATGAAAGAGGTATGCTTGGCCCTTTCAAGTCGGTAGCGATCGAGCTGTCGATCAATGAAATTGTCGCCCCTCCATCGAGTATCGCGTAACAATGACTATTGTTGTCTTTGTCATGACACAATTCTATTGGCAGTATTTTTAAAAGCGCAGAAGCATTCCATTCACCGATGTTTGTAGCAGTTTCGGGCTTATCTTTATGCTTATCGCTCGCATTGTATTGCTTATCGGCGTGCAATAATAGATGGTGGGAAAAACCGCATTTTTTGCATTTATCGGCGCGGCAAAACCTTTTGTTGTGTTTGTTTACTATACATTTGAAACACGTGTTTAATTCTTTTACGATGTTCCATCGCTGTTGAACTGTCATTTTATTAAAGGTGTCGCATTTTTCTATAGTATGTTCACCTTGACATATGATACATTTCTTAGGTACAGAGCTAGACTCATCACTCTGTGTATTTATCTTATGAGTCAGCTGTGGCCTACTGAATAGTTGACGCGCGGTATTCATGGGTCGTTGAACGAAGACTTGTTCCTGTTGCCTAATTGGGGGCCTAGAAGCACTAGGTTCTATTATAGATGGCTGTAAATAATACGACGTTGTACGCGCTAGTTGTATCAAAAAGTGCGACAAGTATTCTAGGTTGGGTGAGACTCTTAGGTCGACGCCCTGGACATCGTCTAACCCCATGGCAAAGTCCCCGTACTGCGCGCGATGTATAGGAGTTAGCTTGTTTAATAGCTCGCTAACTAGTTGCGGGTTGTTAAGATAGCCGTCAGCTTTAATATTTTTAAGTAGGGCTACTACATTTCGCACGGTTGACGAGAACTTTCTGAGCTCGCGGCCGCTCTCCGTTATTCTAGGTAGGTCCCTAATCTTTTGTAACGCGCTTTGTAATATTAGAGTCGGGTGACCATATTCTCGATCGAGCGCGTTCATTATGTCGTTGGGATCCGTACCTGAACTTAATAAATCCTCCACTGAGGTTCTAGCTTCGCCGTGTAAAGACGTTCTAAGCCGGGCTAAGTTCTCGTGAACTTGATAACTGTATTGCCGAGTGGTATCCCAGTACATATTTTTGTAACATATCCACTCGGATGGATCACCACTAAAATGTGGTAATTCGTACGCCTGTCGCGGTACCGGTCGCGGTCTCCCCATACTGGTTATTGCCTCTGCCAGCCTATCTAACACAGAGTCCCTTTCAACCGAAGACTCCCGCCGTCTTTCTTTAACATCATCTCCGTACTTCAACTGCCGCTGTGAATCCGACTCGGGTATCGAAACGCGAGGTCCACTTGCGGCCGGAGTGGTAAAGACGGGGTTATTGGTCGGTAATCGGGACGTAACTCTCTCGGTAGGCATCGGTGTATACGTCCGTGCTTTAGGTATCGTACTCGAATACGGTACCGGCACGGGTGTACCTAGTATGTGCAACACATTATTACGGTATGTAGTCGGATCAAGCGTACTTACGGTTTGTGAATAACTCACGGTAGGGATCCGGGGCGCGGCCACATCCATGGGCCTGCGCTCCGCAGACGGGGTACATAACACTGCATCCGGTTGACACAACACTGTACTCGATTGCCGTAAAACACTAACTGAATTACGCAACACTGTTTCCTGTTGGCCAACTTGCGGCGTCGTATCTATCCACTGGTCGACCCGCTGTGCTGTACTCGCGTCTGAATTGGAGGCGTCGTCTTCGCTCTCGGTAGTTGCCTCTATCTCGGCAATGTCGGCCTCCACTCTTTTCTTGAGGAGGTTTTCCCTATCCTTAAGGAGGTCTTCGTTGATCTTCGATTTTAACTGGACTAGTTCCTTTTCGGCCTCCACTCTTTCTTTGAGGCGGTTTTCGCTTAGCTTCGATTTTAACTCGACTAGTTCCTTTTCGGCCTCGTATTCGATTCTTTTTCTCAAGAAATCGACACTCTTGCGGCTATGTGTGGATGAAGCTCTGCTTCGCGGCGATTTCCGGCGATCCATTGATGCCATGGTCGGCGCCATATCGGACTGCAACCCGGTGTCCGTTGTGATGTCATCCTTACGTGCTTCTTGCTGTTCGGCTAGCTTCCTTAGCTTGCTGCGTGTTGTGATGGAGCCCTGCTGACTCATGATTACTTGAAACCTTATCCGGCTCGAAGGACCAAAATGTAAACGATATCCGGCTGTCGAATGACCAAAATGTAAACGACCAGCTTATGTCGTTTGAAGGGGGCGGTTTGTTGTAAGGTTTGGCACAGTAGAAAAACCACAAGCAGCTAATGTAATAGATCCACGTATATTGCACATAAAACACACACACAATATATTTAAAATACACAACAGTAATACAGACAAAGGTTAGAGCTAGATGTAATCCGAATTTAATACTCTATTTAGCACGAATTTATACCTCAAGTAGCGAGATGTTTGTAGGAACGAAGTTAAAGCTCAACTGACTAAGAATCTGAGACTTTCTAAGAGAGTACTAGGCAACTAGTACTAGGCAACTACAATTGTAAAATCAGACCCGATACCTTAAGTAGATTTTTACTATAGGGCAAGTAGCGGGTACCATTTGTGCAAACACAATAATTTGCTCCTATACATCAGGGCAGTTCGCTATTCAGGGACGCGACAGAGGGTCGGGGTTTAGCTGGGTATTTCCCATTTTGCTATGACGAGGGTGTTTACACGAATGAGGGAGGCAGGGTTGCGCAGGTGCAAGTTATGACATGATAATTACTTCTAGAACAATGGATTACGTAATTATAAACACAGATAGGTATTCTCATTGTTTTAAATAGGTATTCAGGTGGGAAATAGTCTAGTCAGTGTTGTAGTCATAATCAAAACATTGTATTATGACTGACAACGGAGTTATATACCTTTTATTACATAAGGACAGGTAAACAAGAGAAAATAAGGTATTTTTAGTTACCTGTAGACACGGACAAATGTCTAACACATCTTTTAGTTAAGTCGGTGTCTATAGGTACATTGGTTATTGCTAGAGACCTGATTTTGTGTCAGGAATCTTTGATTTTAATAGACTTTCTTGTTCTAACTTGTCGGATCATTTATTCGAAACATTCTATATTAGTTGACATGTTAGAACTGGGCCAAAACTTTCCAGATTTGATGCTACCTACTGGACTTCATGTCCCGACTTGATTAATATCCACACATGATTCGACTTGATACTATTTTAACATGTGCAGATGTACTTACTAACAATAATCAGTTTATTAGGTAGGTATTTAGTGTGCTTCCTTAACAACTACTTTAACTTAATGACAATAATAAAGTTAACAATGACGTATTGTGCCCGAGAGCTATTGTCGGACGAGCAAACATTGTGATTCGAAGTATTCCGAAGAGAGCCAAAATAACCGTTTGGTCGAAGACTTCGGTGTCTCGCTCAGTTGGACGCTTTCGGACGCGGTCGCACGCGGATTCAGGTCTCGGCAACTGAATCCGCGTGCGTCCACAATATCACGCACCGTCGTCGGAAGTGTCTTGGTGGTGGTGCGTGGCTATCCGTGGTTAGGGTTACCATCTATGTAAGGGAGGATGCTTGTCTAGGATATATACAAAATGATTTTTCAAAAAAGGACCGTTTTATGTTAAAAAAAAAAAAAGCTGAGACAGCTTAGCACCGCTGGCCGCACGCCTGTCTTAACGGTAAAATGTCAGTCAAATGCGGCAAATGCCTGTCAGATGGTAACCCTGTCCGTGGTCGTCCGCCGTGCGGGCTGGCGCGCGTACGTCCGCAATATCGCGCACGCGTGGGAAGCCGCCTTTAGATCTTCTGACTACGTTACATTACCTGAATAGGCCCAACAAGTCGAGCCCACCGCGTCTTTGTAGCTTCATACCTAAAATGCGGAGTGAACCATCTGTGGTCTAGTCGCGGGTTTCATTGTCATCACCGAATGATGATCCCATAATCACCACTCATTCACACTGATGGGTGACTTATTTAGGCTTCAACCCTAGATCAAAACCAACCTATGAACTTGAACGCCTAAATGTGAGTTAACATGCAGCCCCACAACCTTACGTAAAGGTTAATATGGCCATTAAATTAAAAATAACGCGCCCTTGGCCGGCCGTATTATAATAATTTGTTGGCGGGGAACAAAAGGTTGATTAAAATGTTTTGGCGTGATTTTTAGTGTTACTTTGTTAGTACTGTTTAAGTGGCGGCTCCGCTAGTTAGTTAGTTTTTAATTTATTGCTTGTGTCGTACGATGAAAAACTTAACCATTGATTAAGTGATAATTTTTCGACGCCCTGACGGACCGGCAAACAAAAGGTCGTAAATTCAAAGTTTTAAACCCACCCGTTGCTCTGTTGATGTTAATCCTGGGGGCTAATTGCGTAACACACTTACGGTGGCAATGCCTTTCATTTTGACAATTCAACAACATTTATTGCGTGATTAACGTTGTCAAGCGCACCAATTTTTCAAATATACAACGCAATGGATTAGCAATTTCCTATAAAATCCGTCTGATAGTGATTGGAAGTGTGTTGCATTTGGGATGTTGTTTTGCTTGTGGAAATCCTCATGCAGACGGAGATATCTGTCAAAAGCGACTAAAACTAAAGAGGGCGCTGGCTCCGGCTTGTGTATCTGTTTGAGGTTCGAGTAGGTACGGACTATTGATGTGAGTGAACGCACTCTATTATCCTAACCATCCCAATTAATATTATAAATGCGAAAGTTTCTTTGTTAAGCTTTCACGCTAAAACGGCTGAACAGATTTGGACGAAATTTGGCACATGGGTAGACCATGACCTGGATTAGGACGTACGATACTTTATATCCCGATATTCCCACGGGATCGACACTTATACGAGTAAAACCGGGCGCAGCTTGTTTCAAGATAAATACAGATTCAAACGAAACTCCTCAGACGTGGTGGTCTCGACATCCAAACACGATAAAACTATACAGAAATTAGTCTGATGACATTTATCAGTCAGTTTGGGAACATCGACCGCATGTAGTTTAGACACTTGAAATATCAGTTTGTAAAACAGTTTATCTACGCCCATGCTATAAATTCTCTATAAAAGTCTCTGAAACAGTTAGCTTATTGCCAACATTAAAACACCCAGTGTCATAGTAACCATAATAGCATCCAAACGGGAGTTATAATGTTGTACTGAATTTCATTATGCATCTCCTTTTCAAAAAAAGAACATTGTCATGCCCGCGCGTTTCACTACCATAGCGCCATAATAAAAAAAAACTTATTGGTTATTCGAATTAACGTCGTATCCCGCCATTTGTGTTCAATATTAATATTGCAATTTTTTTTAAAGTACTTTGTTTCGTTTATTTTTTTTTTCGTTTGATTTGTTTGTTTGTCCTATACATAGTTTGTTTGTAGGTATTAGATACTCAGCAATTAAACTTTCCATGAATTTACATAGAGTTCTTAAAACACTGTACAACACCCTATGGTTTCAGAACATTTTATAGAGGATTCATAACATGGGTGTAGATAAAGTCTTGTGTGCAACTGTACATAATTAGGTATTAAAACACTCATGTGATACTATTCACCATTATTCCATATTCCACATTCGTGTTTTAATACCCCTTATTATACAACAGTTGCATAAATAACTATTATTTTTGTGTTACATACTTCACAGACGATATATGATAAAACAAAACAAAAAACAGATTTCCTCAACTCATAATACAAGGAATAACACCTCCAGCGATTGATTCGTTGAACCCAAACTACATCTTTTTTTTTTTAATCGTGCTTAGTTGTACCTTTCACGACTGCGGCGTCTCGCTAGCTATTTTTATTTAACCCTGTATATTTAGCTTACTTGGAGTAAACACAAAAACTACCAGTCACCCTCATAGATTTTTCCCATTTAATAATTAATAATAATTACCAACGTAAATAATTAAGATAGTTTATTTTGATAAATGATATTATTTCTCTAAGCTGGTTTGTACAAACACTTGTACAAGTATTTTTTTTTTTACTGGGTGAGATCTGTGTTTCCTATCTGACTACTCTGAGAAGAAATACCTCTTTAGAAGTTCAAACATTGTCTTGGTCAGATCGTGTTATGTTAGTATCTATACTTACAAATAAATATAATAGAAGTGTCTGTATGTAATGTCAGAATAACAGCTTTTTCTAAATGACATATGAGAGTTTTTTCCCGGTCTATCTCCGAAACGGCTGATGTTATAAGTAGTAACTTATGCAAATGTATGGTTCACGTGGGTGAAGCCGCGGGTAGCAGCTAGTGCACTATCGCGGACACGCATATCTGAACACCGTAAGGACTATTCCTGCTTGCAGCGCTCGGCCGCTATAGTAACGCTCACCTAAAAAAAAAAGGGCGATAAACAGATGTGGTCATCGTGTGCACTGGATTTTGTTTTCAAAGTGGTTAGATATGCGTGAACGCGATGGTACAATAATATTTGCCGCCGGACATTGTCTTGGTCAGATCATATTATGTTATGTATAATAATAGGTAGGTAGATCTCGAGAAAGATATACCTAACCCTATTATACCCAGACCCCGCCACGAGGCACAGCTACTACATAAAATAACTCCTCCATAATCAAATTTACTCAATTTTATAACATAATAATGTTTTCAACGTAATATTCTCGAAAATACAATGTGTATTAACATCGTTGTCAGAACCAAAACACCCTTCTAACATGAACTCAAGATACGATCTTTTAAACCAGCCCTGGCATGACCTATTGGTTAAACTAAGGGTTCAGGCTGCCTGTCCAGTGGAGCGGAGAGGAGATAAGCGGAGCGGAGAGGAGAAAAGCGGAGCGGTTAAGAGCGGGGGGAATCAGAAAAGTGCTTATCAAGGAAACCATTCACCAAAAGAGGGATTCATGTTTCCGCGACCCTCGGCTACGGTTGACAGGGATACTCCTCTTAGGCGCGGATCTAGGTTTTCCCTCAAGGGAAAATGTTTCTCTCTTATTGAAAAAATAAATCTGTCGGTGGGATTGGATTAAGCAATTTTTTTCGGGCAACTTTTTTGACGACTTCGAGCGAAAGCGCTAACGAAGCGAGGTCGAAATTTTCCCCTCTCCCCTGTATACGTGCTTGACTTTGCTCCGCACTGAATCCTCGCTCATCTTCATTGACTCGCTCAGCTTTATGGATAAATGGCAGCCTAAGGTGCTTGAAGACAAGGCATTGGAAGTAGATACATAAAATGAACGGAAACAGCTTAAATCTTACATTCTTTGGTTAAAATGTATAAAACTAAACTACACTCCTCTGTGTGTCCACTGAAACGGAACTGACCCAAATCTTGAATATAGTGGGGTTTTATCTTCTACTTAAGAGGCTGACAACAGCGCAGTCAATTTTTTTTTGCAAAATATGAAGCAATTATCTGTTTACAAAAACAATATTGATTTGAACAAAAAAATTAAAACACTATTACGGTAACATGTTGCTTTTAGAATAATCTGACAAAAATTCAGAAGGATTCCATGAATAATAATATGTTTTTAATTGTTAAAAGAAAGTTTTAGAGGCATCTTCGTGTTTTTTTTTCTATGGTATCAAATTAGTTGTATTATGTTTTCAATACACAATCTTCCTAGCACACATGATGTATATCATAATTTTTTCTGATTTTGTTTACTGCAGTGGATCATATACTTTTAGATATTATAAAACTTGCGTTTAGGTCATGTAGTCCCCTTAATTAAAATCTGATATTAATTTTCAGACAGACAACGCACAGCCTGAACTGATGAGTTTAGAAGCATGAATTTTTGCACTAGGGTTCCTCATTTAACGAAAGAGAGCACTGAGGAAGAATTTTAGAAATTAGATACCCTAAAAAGGTTACTCGATTCATTCAAGTTTGTATGGAAGTTCATCGTTTTTGCCGATGAGAAATACCATCGGACACGCCATGTTGGTTAGTGTTTTCCTAGCTTATCACCTTTCCGCCTCAATGGAAAGGCACCCTTATAACGTAATATAAAATAAGTTTTATTAAGAAACTCAATCAGTTAGGCGACTTTAGTAAGTAACATAATTTTAGAACATAACTTTGTTCCTAATTATGTTACTTGAATAAGTCAAGGTCAAAAGCCTAATCGAATACGCCGTAGAAACATTGAATAGTTAACTACTCTACAGCCTTGTTGAATTACTTCGTGAAACTTCACAGACATGATGTATGTTCGGTAACTAATCATAATAAAACGATGATGGAGCAGTTTTGTGAAAATTATTCAATTAATTAAAAAGAAAAACTTGAAACCGCACAACATAATCAATGCGAAAGTACTCGTAACTCTGTCTGCGAGTTATCTTATCACGCCATAACGGCTTATGTTTTTTAAGATTAGGTATGTTATTTTATGTTCATTTTCGAAATCTGAAAGTGGACTCCTGACCACGGGGCTTCTATCTGAAACCTTTCGGATATATTTTCGGTTTTCTCTCATGACACCGCACATCTTCAGCTATTAATTTTTAATCAGCTTCAAAAAGGAGGATGTTCTCAATTCTACTGTTTTTTTTTGTATGTTTGTTAAGCGATTACTCCGCCAATCATGAAATGATTTTGATGATTTTTTTTGTTTGGTAGGTCATACTTCAGAGGTGGTCCCATATAAATTGTATTAACTTTGCTTGGGTAGTTTTTGAGTTAGCTTCAATAATACGTATTTTTCCCACTTAGTCTTTATGGCTGATGTTATAAGTTTCTGTCACTGTTATTTGCATAGCAGGTGGTATTAGAATTTGTGTGGGGTAGATACCACAAATAACAATGAAAAATAAAAAAAATTAACAAAATAAAATGAACAGTCTTAAAAAAAACACTAAAAAGTGGAAAATAACTTTAATTTCGGAAGTCGGTGGCAAAAAACGAAAATACAGAACCAAAGACACCGACTTCAGAAATTAAATTTATTTTGCACGTTTTAGTGTATTTTTTTAAATCGGTGTTTTTTTTTTTTGTAAAAAGTATTTTTCAGCCTGCTTAAGCGTGCTCAAAGGCCCAACAGGCATTATTAAAAAGATCAACATTGCCATCCAACATTCAGCAGTAGGTAGCTAGCATTCTTTTGTAGCTGTTTTTCTTTCATATTTTAATACGAAATAATTATGTACGAGTAGTCATCGTTTCATTAAGGGGGATGCGCTAAAGGAACCCGCGAAATTCAAATTATCTTTAGTTTTTTGCAACTTTCTAGTCTGTGTTAGAATGTATGTTGATTAAAATATGATTCGCGACCGTAACAAATATGATTTTACAGAATTATAATCATTATAATCAGCAATAAGTTCTCATTACCAAATGTACCTCAAGTAGGTCTAAATTTAAAACTTGATGGCAAGATACTAGATGCTATTACGGAAACTGTATTTCTAACTCAGCCTTCTCTTTATATGTTAGAAATAATTTTGTATATTCGCAAAAACTTAGGACTTTTCAAAATAAGAAGCGATTTCATAATAGAAAACATGAAAAGTAGTAAACATGAAATTGTGATACCCAAATTTATATTAACTAAAACTAAGTATTCGATTTAATAACAAGTTGCCGAAGTCGGTTACAGAACTTAGTGATGGAAAGTTCAAAACCCACATCAAACGTGTCCTTATCAAAAAATCACATTATAAGATTAAAGACTACGTTGAAGACAAGGAAGTTTAGCAATAATTCCTTCTGCACATGTGGTTTCCCTGGTACCTAATTATGGGCATAACTATATAAATGTCTATTAACTGCTCCCAAATTAAGATGTTCTTTTCTTTTTTTTTTCTTTTACATACTTCCTTGACATAATCTTTTCGTTATTTGACATTTATTCTATATTTTTATGTTTCTGTTATATTATAGATTATTTTCTTTTAGATTTTGTGAATGTGAGAACGTTGTAGGCTTAACAGACTGTAGATCTGTCAACCATTTTCTATCTTGCTAAGTACCTGGTACTCGTTGATAGGCCTACACTGTCCTCTCATACCTATTAACACTGTAATTTGAAAACATTGTAAATACCATTTACTAAGAGTAACCGTGGAGTTTCTTGCCGGCTCTTCTCCATAGGAAACAACCAATTGGAACCGTGCACCTAGCTTCTGACGTTTCATAAGTGCCCTTGTAGGTTTATGTGATATAAAATATTTTAAATTTAAATTGGAATACAACTCCTTCAAATGTCATGATTTCATTAAATAGTCATTCAATAGGATTACATGAACTTAGAGAGTTGAATTGATTGATGGCTTTTATTCTATAAATAAACGTCCGCGAATCATTAGATGAACATACAACCTGACCTGCAAATTGCAAAAAACGTAACAAAATTTTAATTTCACGGGCTAACTTGACGCTTTCGCCATTTGATAGGATTTATTAATTTACTAATTATTTTAATAAATAAACATTCTCCACGAATAAGACTACTAAATAATAATCATAAGGTAGTCTCAAAATGTTTCTCAAACATGGTCTTTGTCAATTCAGCAGAGGTCCACGCCCGAGCGTCTCTGCTGAATTGACAAAGACGAAGTTTGCCAGAAAGCTATGGAACGGAGTATTCTCGGCAATCCGTTCCATCACCAAAATAACTAATGTCACTCCGAAAGCTGCCACGCTTAAATGGAATTGGACTGGACACATCTGCCGCACGTCAGACGATCAATGGGCCAAACTTATGACCCAGTGGGCCCCGCTTAGTGGCAGACGACATCGCGGCCGGCCCGGGCGGGGATGGCGGGATGAGCTGCACTCCTTTAATATAGATTGGTCCTTGGCAGCTCTGGACAGAGAGAGATTAAAAGAGAGTAGGGATTCCTCTGCCCAGCAGTGACAGTAACGGCTGACATTAAAGGCTAACAAAAAAAAAGTCTTAAAATTACTAAAGTTATAAGCTTCCCGAATCAAGATAAGCCAACTGAATTAAACCCAGCAGTCACCTTCTTAGAAAATTAGAAATGAACAAACATTCAAGTAATCAAAAACTAAGTTTGTGACGTCAGAAGTCAGGTACCAGAAGTTTAATTAATGGTACACAAGTTGAAATAACTTTTGAGTTAGGTACCTACTTGTAAACAGATAATTTCAGTAGCTTATAAAGGTCGTGAAGCGTTAATCGGAACCTGCTATGAGAGATTAGATTCTGACAATTTTTGACAGACTTTTTTTTTAACCCCAACGTGGAATCTCTTGGCCTGCATCTCACCCGATGGTAAGTGATGATCAGGCCAAAAGTGGAAGCGAGCTTTACCCGGAATCCTTAGCCACAGAGTAACTGGCTATCTTGCCTGTAACTGCCGAAAAACATCATTGCTGTTAACATTGTTGTTATGGCGACAGATAGATAACATGGTGGTAATTAGCCAGGTGGACTCGGAACAAGCCCTACCACCAACCAAACCGAGCAGAAACTTTTACCCCCACTGGGGATCACACCCGGAACTTTTGGGTCGTTAAAACTTCAAAAAAGGAGGAGGTTCTATGTTCGTCTGTATGTATTTTTTTTAAATGTATGCTCTTTGGTTTCTCCGTGATTGCTGGGCTGATTTAAGAGACTCTTTTTCATCTGATAGAGCATGCCCACACGGTATTCCCATATAAATTGTATTAACTTTTTTTTGGTAGCTTTTGAGTAAGCTCCGATAATACGTATTTATTTCTACTTTGTGTATGTTTATGATGTTATAAAACTTCCTGCCAATGTTTTTTACATAGCAAGTAGTCATATAAAAATTTGATATAAGAATGATTTAATAAATTAAATGATTAATACTAAGGTCTGGCCACGACAATTGTTCATTTCACAATGTGTTCGACCATTTTATAAAATGGTTGTATTTCATGAAATAGAACATCGACCGCTGGTCACATCATGATGTGGCCTGCAGGCCTAACATGACACACGCGACAATAACTCGCTCTCGCGTGAGTAATTTTTGTCTATTTTGGTCACTTTCTCGTTTTCTGACAGCGCGTCCATACAAAATAGTCGACTCCTTCTGTCAAAATTGATGTTTTCTCTACAAACCCTAACATGTCACCTGAGTTATCTCGATTTTTGACAATTCAACACGAGATAATCTCCGATTTTTTTATTATTTAGTCGTATTTACTCGTCGTCGATTTTGACGACGAGAAGAGTAGACAAAATTATGATACAAAAAAAAACTCCAAAATAACATGGCAGTTTCATAATTGTACTTATTTAAGTCATCATTTTATTTTACAATATATTAATAATGAAAATACTTAGTTTTTATCTACTATTTATATTGAAACGGCGTGTTTTATATGGAATTTTTCGTTTTTGGTATGGAAAATATGAAAAAATATTACTTAAATGTTGAGTGTTAGGGGTTTAAGAGTTTTTTAAAGGGGGTCGAAATTTTCATTATTTTTGCGATAGGACACACCGTTTTCGAGATATAATAAGCAAGAGAAAAGAAAAAAGACAGTATTGTTTTTGCACCGTGGAGGTGTTGGTGTGAATTTTAGTTCATTTTTTAATCGTTATTAAATACTTAGACAATCAAAATTTTAGGTGAAGAACGTAAAATTCTGAACAGAAAATTGCCATTTTCACTAAATTAATAGCTCAGTGCCGTCAAACTAAAATATAGTTAAGTTGTGTCACTTTAGTCTATTTCAGAATGGAAAATCGTCGGTTGACAAGAATAATCTAAATTTTCGTGATTTTTAGTCTAGTTTAAAGGCATTTGTGACAAGAGAATCGGCACTATTGAATGAATGAAACGGAATCTCAAGCCGATGTTGCTATCATAAAAATAATTTGTTTTTAATAACTTGCAACATCGGTTTCTCGTCGCGAGATATAGAAGTGTCAAAGTGCCTTTTTTGAGATATCTCGTCGTTTACGGTCATGTTAGAGATTAGAATGACGTCAGAATCGTAGACAAATATCGACAAAACGAGAAAAAGAGCTTTCTCGCGCTGTCATGTTAGCCCTTTTTTTTTTTTTTGGGTGCGAATTCATCAACTGACTCCTCCCGCTCTGGGTGGAGCGCGAGGGCGTGTCAGACTCTTACTGACTAAAACCCAGCCGTGTTTTTCTGTTGCCTGTGCAATGCCAGGGGGCCACGGTATCCCTTTCGGACTTTCCCGCAACCCCGGCAGGCAATGGTCTCATTGGACCCCTTCATTCGCTGACATCTCTTTGAGGCGCGCGTGGAACACAACGCGCCGTCGACCCGGGCTTGGTCCTTACCGGACGGCGAGCTACCCATTGCTCACCGTCCGCAAGCCCGCGCCTACGGTGGCCGGGAATCGGCAACCGATTCCCGACGCCCAGGGCGTCTCCTCCTGCGGCGGCTAGGGGCGTGAGGGCGCGAAATTTGCCTCTCCCTCACGCGCTCCGCCTCCTCCTTCGCGAGCATTACTGCTTCGCAGAAGGAGGTGACGGCCTCCCATGCCCTCTCGCTCCGTACCATGGCCTGGACCAGGGCCGGACGCGAGAGATCCCCGCCACCGATCGCCTCCACGAGGACACGGCGGTGCTCTGCCCAAGCCGGGCATACCTCCACCGTATGCTCCACCGTGTCCTCCGGGCGATCCACGCAGTGATGACAACCGGGCGTTTCCTCCCGCCTTATCCGAAACAGGTACCTCCCGAAACAGCCGTGTCCGGTGAGGACCTGCGTCAGGCGGAAGCTGAGGACGCCGTGGCGCCTCTCCAGCCACTCCTCAAAGAGGGGACTTATCGCCGCAATAGTGGCGTGCCCAGCACTGGGTTGCGACAATCGCACTCTCTATGACGCCATGAGATCCCGTCGGAGCTCTGTCCGCTGTGCCGCGATTTCTCGCGGCATCGGAGTCAAGCCCCGGCGTTTCGCCTCCTCGCGCCACTCCCAAATATGCGCGTGGACTTTTGCCTCTAGATCCCATGGCGGCAATCCGGCAAGAAGGCTCGCCGCCTCACCGGAGACCGTGCGGTATCCCCGGACCAGCCGGGTGGCCATGACCCTCTGGGACGCGTTCAACCGGCGGGCAGGCCGCCGCCTCAACGAACGCGCCCACACCGGTGCCCCGTACAGGGCCATGGACCGCACGATCCCCGCGTATAGCCTCCGGCAGGAGGCGTTTGGACCCCCTAGATTGGGCAGGAGCCGCTTCAAGGCAGCCCCGGCCCCGTCCAGTCTGGGAGCCAAACGTCGGAAATGCTCCACGAAGTTCCACCGACTGTCGAGGACGAGTCCCAGGTACTTCATCGTCGACTCGACGCCGATGTGAACCCCTCCTACCGTTATTTGGGAATCCGACGGTGGCGCGTTCCGAGGATCATGAAAACACATGGCCTCAGACTTGTGCAAGGCCACCTCGAGTCCCAACTGCCAGATTCTGGCCACGATTGTCGCAACCCCGTGTGTCGCTAGTTCGGCCGCCGCCTGGTGCGACCTCCCCTGCGCCAGGACCAACGTGTCGTCAGCGTAACAAACGACGCTGACGCCATTGGGGAGGTCGGCGCGCAGCACCCAGTCGTATCCGATGTCCCACAGATGCGGCCCCAGGACCGATCCCTGTGGGACACCGCACGACATCTCTCGCCGGTTCCACTCTCCCTGGTGACCGGGATAGATGATGGCCCTGTCTGCCAGATAGGCCTCGACCACACGACAGAGGTAGGTCGGCATCCGGTGATACCGGAGTGCCTCCCTGATGCAACTCCAGGGCAGGGTATTGAAGGTGTTGACGATGTCTAGAGACACCGCCAAGACGACCCCACCCCGAACCACCGCATCCCCCGTCGTGAGGGCTCGCACGCGCATGATGGCGTCCACCGTGGAGCGCCCCCTGCGGAAACCAAACTGGCTCTCCGCCAAATCCGGCCCCACCCGCACCAGCCGCCCGACGAGGCGGTCTGCAATGACTCTTTCAAAGAGCTTGCCCACCTCGTCGGTCATGTTAGCCCTGCTGGCCAGATCATTGAATACTCAACGTTTGACGATATGAACAGTTAAACGCACGACTACTTCATGATGTGGCCAAACATTAGGTAATGATCATATCGTAAAATAGTTCGATTATCCACCGGTAGAGGCGTTGATGTCGCTTTGTTTTGTGTTGTGCATCATGGCGTGGCGGCATACAACTAATCAAATAAAGTAATGTAAAAAATAAATACATAAATAAACATTTATTTCAGAATAAATTCCATATTTAAAAGACGTCGATGGACTTTTATTGGATTTTCAAATATGATATTATGGAAAGCGACCAACTTGGAAGTAGCTCGTCGGCCCCACTCACTCGGTTCGCGCGAGGTTGGTCATAGTTCTAACCTAACCTAACCCATTTGGTCGTGGTGCCACAAACGGCGTAAAATGCAACATAAAACTTTTAAAAATAAACTAAACACTGAAATTTAGACAGGACAAGGTCTCCTTATAATATACTAAAGTTAACTTGGTGTGCAATATCAATCGGCCTAACCTTTTCCCAACTATGTCGCCTTCTAGTTTAACCGAATGCAGCTGAATACCAGTATTTTACATGGAGGGACTGCCTATCTGACCTCCACAACCCAGTTACTGGGTACTACGATACCCCCTGGGTAGAACCTGTAACGACTGTCAAAGATCTACGAATGACAGCTGGGACCAACGGCTTAATATGATTTCCGAGGCACGGAGGGGTCTCGGTATGTATTGGATGGTCACCCATCCACGAACCGACCGTAGCTTAACCTTCGATCGGTCTTTGCGGCTGTTATTATTAGTCACGAGCCTCCTCGCATCCCCTCTATATTATCTATATAAACCAAATTATTTAAATATCTCCCCTGTAATAATAATATCTCTACGTATTACCTACACGCCTGCAGCAATATGTAGAGCTACGAGTAAGTTGATGTGCAACTGAATCAACAATAATTTAAGACAGAGCAACAAGACTATTGAATTACAACAACAAAAAAATACACATTTACAAAGCACCAACTTTTTTTGCACCGACATGCACTATCAACCCCTTTAACTACAACCGAAAAGGCCCACTAACAAATGAGTCCATTATACACTGTCGTGTATAAAAACCGAACCACAAACAGTGAAGTGAGCTGTAAAAACAGTTGACCCGTTTTCATAGATTTTTGCGACGGCCCATTCATGGTCAGATTAACTGGGTAACACACCCCGCAATGTATGTTAATGCCCCCTATCACTGTCGGACAGCGAAGTGTTATTTGCATTGTATCGAATACGCTGGGGGAATCTGGGGAGTAAGGGTGTGGTGCCACTGATAGCGGGGCATAAGCGGATGGAAGCGGGAAAATTTTGGGGGGTTAATAAATAGAGAGGAGCTATTGCGATTTTTGAAGTATCGAGTGTATTTTTACAATGAAAAATTAGTTTTGGTTCAAGTGCGACGTTCAATTTAATTTTTCGACGAATAAAATGTTAATTTCTTCACTGAAACTGTACTGAATGGTAAAAAAAATAGTAAAAATAAAAACGCAAAATGGGTAAAACTTTTGTTACATTATACCAGCCATAAAAGTGTGCTCCGCGGATCCTTAGGACTTCACAAAGCCTCTGAGCTGTGAATAAAATCTAACTATTCCAACATAAAGTTAAAAAAAAATAACTAAAAAAGCGTAATATGAGACTATAACGCAAACCTATGCAGCTACGAAAACAGGATACTGTAATAGACTAGATGCCGAACCTGACATGCGACTTAAACTCTTTTCTATCAAGCCTGAAATCAAACAATTGATGAAAGTAAAAAACATACCTACCATTGCAAATTATAATACAATATCAAGTAATATGATTATTTTGTGGCTCCGTCAAATATGTCGTTTTCTAAAAGGGTTCCCTCGCCAAAAAAGGGTGAGGACCACTGCACTAGGTCCTTGAAAGTGCAGTTTGATTAAATACTTTCATTGTTACAAATTGCAGCATTGCCATTCAACGTGTGCTGCCAGTCTTTTGGGCACGTTTCTGGATGACAGTGGCGAGTTTGCTTTTGTCTTAGTATTTATTTGTATAGTTAATTATATTTAGTACCTACTGTAAATAGTTAGTAGTGTTATTTATATTGTATATAGTAATTTTAATGCATATTAAAACTAAAGCATTGATTACAAATTGGTTTTACTATAAAAATAACTTACAACAGCTACCTATAAACTCCATAGTTTTCCATCGACACTGTTTATGATCCATCGTAAAATATAGATTGTGTCAGCAGGAACAGTTTCAGCTTATAAGCTGCCATAAAACATTTGATTGGTGCCCATAAACTCATAAACTAACGTTAACTTCTACACGTAAACATGTCAATACCTTTTTAACATTTATTTAAGGGAATTTCGTGATATTTTAAAGCAAAAAATTTCTAAATTAATCTATCAAAGCGATCCCGCTTTGATAGATTAATTAAAATTTTAAAAAAAAACTAAAATAGCGAGATGGTCGAGCAGATGCTCGACCATCTCGCGTTGATAGTTTTTTTTAGAATTTTTACCCTAATTTCTACTCAATGTAGAAACCTGCACATATTCTTTTACTGAGAAAGCTGAGATTTTTTACAAAATAAACTACAAAAGCTTTGTTTTGCAATAAGATGAAGAAATGATGAGCTGGTTATGTTATCGCGGTATCTAGGTGAATTATCGAAAAAATACAGAGGTAGCCTACCTATTTAATACAATAGAAAAATAATATCCAATAAGTGGATGGTTTAAGCCAACAATAAAAATATTTTCAAAAGATGTTATAAGGCTCAACAATTAATCAAATTGTAGAACTGATAATAATTAGAATTAAACGGAAAATTGACATTTTACTTGTACATTGTAAAGGCAAATGCTATTACAAAGCATGCTTATTTGCTAGTAAATAGTATGCTTATTGATTGTGTGACTGTGTGTCATTTATTCTAATTTATAACAAATTATAATATTTACTTTAAAATTGGCATACGGTTCGGGCCACTTAGAAACACATTAAATCTCCATTTTATGGTTTGACAGCTTGAAACGTTACCCTAATAAATAACAAACGATCCTATTTCTTTAAAATTGTAAAACACTATTGAAGCCCTTAGAAATCCCATCTCACGATGGAAAACATGTTGGCGAATTCTAAGAATTTAAATCAAAGCAGGGATTGTCAACATGCGGTTCTCAAAGTTAGTGGGATCAAGCGTGCTCTTGCATGAATATACTCGTAATGAAAGTAAGGTAACTAACAAATAGAAATCTAGAGTTATGCTAACTACCTAACTAGAGTGATACTTATGAGCCATTCAAAGGCATGCAAATAGTCAATGCTTCCATTGATGTAACCATCTATTGTCCTATAACTGTAGTTATACTATTGTATTGATAGTTTTATTATTCAAGCAGATAGCTAAAATACTTTAATAGGTTTAGAGCTAAAACATAATAGTATGGTTTTACAATACAATATATATATAAATTGTAACTTTTGTTTCCTACCTTACCTAAAAGGTTGATATTCTCTGAACACTCGCACATGTGTTTCTCATAAATGTTCGCTGATACCCGACCTACTCAGGCAATTTGAACGGACCCTTTTAAAACAATTGAGAATTTTTACACAAAAACTGCAATAAACCTATTCTTCCAAACTGTGGGAAGTTGGTTGTTTTAGGAATGTGGGGAACGGAGGAGATGGATATTTTAAGACAAGTGAGGCAGTTGATTTTGAATCACGAAAGGCTAAGGACGTCAGTCAGGGTCTTAGAGAGTCAGAGTCCAGGCGAGTTAAGCTTGATAAATATCAAGATATAGGTCGTAGGCTGTCGTTAGAGACCGAGCATTATTTATTAAGTTGGTTGCGGGTTTAAGACCACGTTAGGTAGTGACGACGTAGTCTAAGCTAGGCAGTTAGTTTTGGAGCGCTTCGGGGAACGGTCGAGACAACGAAGTGAAGCCCGAGGCTAGGCTGGTAACGTGTGCAGTATTTTGTAAGTGAGTTGTAATCTAATTCTCTCTACGAGATTATTTGGTAAGTGTCAACCTTAATTAACTTTTATCTTTAGTAGTAATATGTAAGCTGTAGTTAAGGACCCTTCGTTATAATTGTTCCTGCTAGTAGATTTGTATTTATATTTATAGGTAACAGTTAGGTGATATCGCTGTTGAGTTGTTAATGATCGCTTATTCCAGAATGGCGAAATAACTCTTATCTAGTATTGTGTTTAATAACTAAACTTACATTCTCGTGTATTACATGCCCATATCCTATCCGTACCTTTATCAGAGTATTGACACTTCATTTGGTTTAGGGAATGGTGAAGGCCTTCCACCATACTTGACACTGAGCACTAACGCTCGAGACTATTGACGATTGTTGACCTTGAGCTGACGCACCACATTTGGAAGGCAGAACCATAGAAACTCACAGCTCATTAAAAGGAGGCTATGAAGCCAATCTATAATTGTATTATAAACAACCAAATGTTAGTGGTGATTTCTGTATCCAAAAAGGTCTTGCCACAGAATACTTTGCGTGAGATTTGTTGGCGTATATTTCCAGGGAGCGGGGGTAGGCATCACCAAGTACCCCAAACTGAATTGGTAGTCGTTCTAAGAACGCTAGGGACCGTGTCTCATTAAAACCCCACCCGGCTGTTTGTAGGCCTATTACTGAATCGACACTATTTATTGAGACACGCTATCGGGACGCAAAGCCGCTAATAGCCGCACCGCATCCTCTAAATTGGGAAGATTAAGGAAATATGAGGTGACGAACTACCACCTCGGCGTTCACCAGATACGATCGTGATGTATTCTGCTAGAGACTGAGTCTACGGTGCGCTTGTGCTAGTCTTGTGTTAACTTAGTAAAAAGGGGGCTAGGCCGCCGTAAGGGAGTCTTTCACATTAGTATGCATTTATAAGTAAACTAAACTTATCTTCCTCAATAACAGTTGGACTTCGCAGTACTCTGTCTTAGGATTGTGTAAGATATTTATATTGTGATTAGGGAGCGTGTTCTGTTAGAATCGTATTAATTCCTCAGAGGTTCTATGCGTTAGGTCTAACAGATCACGTACTATGAGGCAAACGTTGTAAAACGGTTCCCGGTCTCACTGAAGTGGGTACATTGTAAACAGACAAATTAACGTAGCTATAAATAATTATTGAGGCGCAAGCGTAACGATCCCTTCACCCCTTCACTTTATCAAAGCTGTATTGCAGATATTGGTGCTCAACTGCGAGAGGAGGAGACGTTGGCGTTCCAACATTTATAATACTATATTATATATATCATATATTTCTGCGTATCCTCTTATCTTCTTAGCTTCATATTGTATTAATATTATAATACTTGTTTACTAACTGTGGATTCCCAATATTAACTTCACCTTGTTCCCCTCCCTGTCCCCTAGCTTTCTAAGTCGGGACAGGGTAGTCTAGGTTATGGGAATTCTTCTCTTTCTTACGACGGTGGAAGAGTGTCCAGTCTCGAGACGAGCTCTACAGTGCCGCACGGGGAGGGGTGCGGCACTTCCCCCACAGGGGGAACCGACCCAAACACTAACATTCACATAATTAGGAAAAACGAAAATTTTATCAGCCTAGGGTAATTTAGGTACAGTCACATGTGGTGCCGTGACCAGGATTCTCGTCATTAAATGTACTGATTTACTTCAGTGCAACGAGAAAGAACAACATAAGGGTTACTACATAAAAATAACACAACGTAATTTTATGGTTCTATATTTGTTAGAGACGGCAAGAGTTACAATGGATACAATAACTTATGTTCAAACACGGTAAAGGTTTGACTATGGAAGTTGCATTTCTCAGGTACTGGTAGTGGGTTCAATTCCCGCATTACTTGTTAGTTGATGTGCTTAGATTTCGTTGTAAGTGAATCTTGGGTTCGATTCCCGCCTCATGTGTTGGTTTATAAGTGCTTGCATTCCTGTGTCACGGCTTGTGAGTTCAATCCCCGCACGAATAGTTTATTGTAGGACTTTGGTTCCGACGCTACTGATAGTGGATTCGATTCCCACTTAAAGTTTGGTTGTCATTTTAAGTAGGTTATGGTATGATTGTTGTTTGAATTATGAGACTGTAGTAATGGGTTCGACTCCCTGCAAACGTAAGTTTTGTATTGAAAGTTTGTGAATATGAAAAGTGTTTGTGCGTTTCATATTTATAAGTGTGTGTGAGCTTAGCTATATGACACACCCTTAATATGGGTAAACCTAAAGGTAAACTCTTATTTGTAAATAAGAGCTACGAAGCGTAAAGCTTATAAAATTACAATTTATTTATCAAGACTGCAGTGTAAGTGCTGAAAATTATAAAGAACACGTGAATGACGTGTCTTCCGGTTACGTAAAGTAAAGATGAAAGATGATAGGACGATTTTTTAATTTTATAGTTGTCTATTAGTTTAAATTATAACTAAATTATTTATTAGCTAATAAGCTAGATTGTAATATGAATAAAGTACTATCACCAACTGTGATATTTTATAAAAGGAAAAAAAAAATGATCGAGAGGGTTCATTAACTATTATCATTGGAAGTAAACATAAATCTTTCTAACTCTGCAATCAGCAGCCTATGCCATATACTTGAACAGATACTCTTGTGGACTTATTTCAAATTCCAGGATCTTTAAGACTTCGCTTAGCTGCGACTACGCTTTGTCAAAACCATTGGTTTGTGAGAGCGCTTGGTTTAAAGTTTCATCAAAATCAGCTGTGATCGGCTGACTGCAACAGCAGCAGCAGTAGCGTGGTTCCTGTGACGAAGCTAAGTTTCAATACTATTTGTACGTTAGGGTTACCCGTTACTACGTGGTATGATTTTTGTTATCTCATTTAATATTACGTACTAAATGCTTTAGGGCTATGATACTAAAGTTATCAGTCCAAATATACCAGAGATGGTTCTTGTTTTGATAATTATTCTTTATTTGATAATCTGAGGGGATAGTTAACAGCATTGCGTACAATAATAAGTCAACAATTATTTGGACAATCTAGGATGTCTATATTTTCTAATCAGTATAACTTAACTCTTATTGGATTTGAAACTACTCTAACCTCTTAGAATCAGAGGGGGGCGTCCAGTTAGAATACAATCTGATACGTTCATGAAAATGTTCTCATCAACATTTTTATAATCTGAGGTGATAGTTATCTAACAGCATTGTGTGCTAGTAAGCCAACGAGTGTTTGGACAATGTAGGATGTCTACATTTTCTAACATAACTTACCAACCTTTACTGTATTCCAAAACTGCTCTAAGCTCTTCGAATCAGAGGGGGGGGCGTTCAATTGGAATATAATCTAATATGTTCATGTGCGGACTATTTCAGCTATTCTTGGATACACCTGCGGGCAGCTAACCAAGCTGGCTCAGCATTGAGGTGCATAAGGAGAGGCCTCTGTCCATCAGCAACTGCGATTGGCTGAGTTAAGAACGAGGGAGTGCTGTAGGTAGCGTGCCACAATAACACAAATACTCTTAAAAGAGACCTTGGGTATGTAAATCTACATTATAAGCATGCACAGGTTTTCTGAACATAGCTGAGGCGCGGTAATGCTGTTTAAATTATCATGAAAAGAGTATTTGCAAGAAGAATAATAGTACAAATATTATGCAGCAATTATAATTATTATGTGTATCGGTTGAAGATGCTTCTGCAAAACAATACTAAATTATAGCAGACATTACATCTCACGATCTTATTAGATTCAAGTTCCAATTAGAATCATAGTAGTTAGTTACCTAATTGATTAAGTGACCATATGAGATCCATAATTATTCTATAATACTATCAAGGAAAGGCAGGGCTCATCATATATTGTGAAAGCTCATACGCTGTACTGCGTCACGCGTCTGATTTTCAGAGGGGGGAATGTGACTGTGTGTCATTTATTCTAATTTATAACAAATTATAATATTTACTTTAAAATTGGCATACGGTTCGGGCCACTTAGAAACACATTAAATCTCCATTTTATGGTTTGACAGCTTGAAACGTTACCCTAATAAATAACAAACGATCCTATTTCTTTAAAATTGTAAAACACTATTGAAGCCCTTAGAAATCCCATCTCACGATGGAAAACATGTTGGCGAATTCTAAGAATTTAAATCAAAGCAGGGATTGTCAACATGCGGTTCTCAAAGTTAGTGGGATCAAGCGTGCTCTTGCATGAATATACTCGTAATGAAAGTAAGGTAACTAACAAATAGAAATCTAGAGTTATGCTAACTACCTAACTAGAGTGATACTTATGAGCCATTCAAAGGCATGCAAATAGTCAATGCTTCCATTGATGTAACCATCTATTGTCCTATAACTGTAGTTATACTATTGTATTGATAGTTTTATTATTCAAGCAGATAGCTAAAATACTTTAATAGGTTTAGAGCTAAAACATAATAGTATGGTTTTACAATACAATATATATATAAATTGTAACTTTTGTTTCCTACCTTACCTAAAAGGTTGATATTCTCTGAACACTCGCACATGTGTTTCTCATAAATGTTCGCTGATACCCGACCTACTCAGGCAATTTGAACGGACCCTTTTAAAACAATTGAGAATTTTTACACAAAAACTGCAATAAACCTATTCTTCCAAACTGTGGGAAGTTGGTTGTTTTAGGAATGTGGGGAACGGAGGAGATGGATATTTTAAGACAAGTGAGGCAGTTGATTTTGAATCACGAAAGGCTAAGGACGTCAGTCAGGGTCTTAGAGAGTCAGAGTCCAGGCGAGTTAAGCTTGATAAATATCAAGATATAGGTCGTAGGCTGTCGTTAGAGACCGAGCATTATTTATTAAGTTGGTTGCGGGTTTAAGACCACGTTAGGTAGTGACGACGTAGTCTAAGCTAGGCAGTTAGTTTTGGAGCGCTTCGGGGAACGGTCGAGACAACGAAGTGAAGCCCGAGGCTAGGCTGGTAACGTGTGCAGTATTTTGTAAGTGAGTTGTAATCTAATTCTCTCTACGAGATTATTTGGTAAGTGTCAACCTTAATTAACTTTTATCTTTAGTAGTAATATGTAAGCTGTAGTTAAGGACCCTTCGTTATAATTGTTCCTGCTAGTAGATTTGTATTTATATTTATAGGTAACAGTTAGGTGATATCGCTGTTGAGTTGTTAATGATCGCTTATTCCAGAATGGCGAAATAACTCTTATCTAGTATTGTGTTTAATAACTAAACTTACATTCTCGTGTATTACATGCCCATATCCTATCCGTACCTTTATCAGAGTATTGACACTTCATTTGGTTTAGGGAATGGTGAAGGCCTTCCACCATACTTGACACTGAGCACTAACGCTCGAGACTATTGACGATTGTTGACCTTGAGCTGACGCACCACATTTGGAAGGCAGAACCATAGAAACTCACAGCTCATTAAAAGGAGGCTATGAAGCCAATCTATAATTGTATTATAAACAACCAAACGTTAGTGGTGATTTCTGTATCCAAAAAGGTCTTGCCACAGAATACTTTGCGTGAGATTTGTTGGCGTATATTTCCAGGGAGCGGGGGTAGGCATCACCAAGTACCCCAAACTGAATTGGTAGTCGTTCTAAGAACGCTAGGGACCGTGTCTCATTAAAACCCCACCCGGCTGTTTGTAGGCCTATTACTGAATCGACACTATTTATTGAGACACGCTATCGGGACGCAAAGCCGCTAATAGCCGCACCGCATCCTCTAAATTGGGAAGATTAAGGAAATATGAGGTGACGAACTACCACCTCGGCGTTCACCAGATACGATCGTGATGTATTCTGCTAGAGACTGAGTCTACGGTGCGCTTGTGCTAGTCTTGTGTTAACTTAGTAAAAAGGGGGCTAGGCCGCCGTAAGGGAGTCTTTCACATTAGTATGCATTTATAAGTAAACTAAACTTATCTTCCTCAATAACAGTTGGACTTCGCAGTACTCTGTCTTAGGATTGTGTAAGATATTTATATTGTGATTAGGGAGCGTGTTCTGTTAGAATCGTATTAATTCCTCAGAGGTTCTATGCGTTAGGTCTAACAGATCACGTACTATGAGGCAAACGTTGTAAAACGGTTCCCGGTCTCACTGAAGTGGGTACATTGTAAACAGACAAATTAACGTAGCTATAAATAATTATTGAGGCGCAAGCGTAACGATCCCTTCACCCCTTCACTTTATCAAAGCTGTATTGCAGATATTGGTGCTCAACTGCGAGAGGAGGAGACGTTGGCGTTCCAACATTTATAATACTATATTATATATATCATATATTTCTGCGTATCCTCTTATCTTCTTAGCTTCATATTGTATTAATATTATAATACTTGTTTACTAACTGTGGATTCCCAATATTAACTTCACCTTGTTCCCCTCCCTGTCCCCTAGCTTTCTAAGTCGGGACAGGGTAGTCTAGGTTATGGGAATTCTTCTCTTTCTTACGACGGTGGAAGAGTGTCCAGTCTCGAGACGAGCTCTACAGTGCCGCACGGGGAGGGGTGCGGCACTTCCCCCACAGGGGGAACCGACCCAAACACTAACATTCACATAATTAGGAAAAACGAAAATTTTATCAGCCTAGGGTAATTTAGGTACAGTCACAATTGCATGTTCTCAGTGTGTAAAATACTCTTTTCGTATACAGTACCTATTAATGTTCGACCAAGCTCTGCGCGGATGAAAACAGAGAAAACGAAATTTCCCAGATATGAGACCAAGCTAGATCGATTTTTCGCCCCTGTAAACCGTTATATTTCAACTTTCATCGAAATTGTTAGATCCGTTTTCGAGAACGTGATTACAAATATATATACGAATATTGCTCATTTAATAGTATAGGATTAGATAATGCAAATTGTGTGCCACTAGGTAACATCTGCTCGAAATGAGATGATTTTGTGCTAGCTCACCAAATCAAATTGAATAACAACAATTTTTACATATCCCTACGTCAAATAATCGCTCGCAGTCACACCACAGTCTTATCGGGCTATCCTATGAGTCCGTTCGTCCGGGTCAGTTCCACTTTTGCATATATGCGGTTTTCTTTCCATATTTATGGTCATCACAAGTTGGTGTGTGATAGAGCTCATCTCGCTTCGTGTACGGCAATGCCTATTTTAGTTTCCAGGTCAACTTTTCGGTACTATTGGCTTTTTGTGAGGTGAAAAGATGTTTTCGGGTGTGAATAAGTGAATGTTTGATTTGGATGGGATGTCAGGGTTATGTTGAGGTAGAATGCGTTTTCAACCATGTATGTTTAGGGTTAAGTCTATATTAAAAAAAACGGAACCCTTATAGGATCACTCGTGTGTCTGGCTATCTATCCGTCTATCACAGGCAATTTGCTCCGAATCTACGTACTCATATCAATTTCTGTGACCCAAACACGGGCGTGTAACGTAAATAAATGAATTTTAATGGGGGTCACTTTATGGAGACATAAATATACACTCTGTACCGTTTGTCATATCAAGTAGAAGGGCGTAACAGTCTCAAGTTTTTTTTAAATAGTTTTAGAATAAATAGTTTTAAAGTCATTAAAGAAAATAGATGAAAATTGACCATTCACACCATATCGCCGAAACTAGGGAGCATAAAATTTTGAAAAAAAATACAGAAAATAGTTCTATACATAATTATGGTCTTAAAATAACATGGTGAATCTCTCAATATTGTGCATACGAACTTTTTTTTTTTTGTTTTCGTTTTAGGATTCATCACTGCTTTTGGATTGACAAATGAGAAATGTAGGCTTGAATGATCATCATGGTGTTGTAATGATTCCCATTGTAGTATCGGCTAGCCATCAAGCCAGGAATACACGTAACTGGCACAAAAGTATGCAAAAAGCTTGTTACGCCATTGTGCCATAACCACTTCTGGTTGGTGTATGTGGCAATGGCATGCAAGCTACTTGCATACTTTTGTGCAAGTTACTGGCATGTGTATTCCTGGCTTCTCACAGATAAACCCATAAGGTGTGTCCAAACATTGAGTCACATTTCTGCCGCGCTCTAGTTAGGACCAATCCAACGAATGTTTGCGCGGCAGTACTGCGCGGCACATCCGAGACACGCCACGCACTTCAGTTGGCAATATCAATCTGCCTAGCCTTTAATAGGTACGTCCAGACACAATTAGTGACGAATGCACACTACAACGCTCCGCGCCCCGCAGCGCTACTGTCTAGACCTGGTTCACGCTGTGGGAGGCGGGGAAGACTCCCACTGTGGGGAGCGCCAAACAAGACGCCCTCGTTGCTAGACCGGCCTTTGCTGGGCCTTCCCTCACCTGGCAGGTACCAGGTCGTACGCGCGCCGAGAAGCACTTCGGGTGCTCCCACAGATACACCCCAGAAACACACCCCAACGCGCTGAGAGGAGGTAAACCTCTCAGCGAACAGGTGTGTATGAAAGCACTACCCCTCCTAGGAGGCGTAGTGCTGTCATGATAGATAGACAGAAGCGTTCGCGCGCATCAACGTTCTAACTTAGCGCGGTAGTCCGTGAACTTTAGAGATTTTCGTTGTGTGGCTAAAGCCAATTGGAAAATATGCTAAGTGATATAAATATGAATAAATAATAATAATAATATTTGCAGGGATTTTTCATTTCATCGAAAAGCTTCTGAAAACTTCTTGCTCTACAACTAGGATTACCATTTCGAAATTTGAAAAGTCCTGACCAAAAACCGGATGTTTGCAAAAAAAAACGTTTTTAATCTGCCTAGCTTATCTGCCGCATGCAGCTGAATATCTGTATTTTACATGGAGCGACTGCCTATCTGATATCCACAACACAATACCTAACTGGGTAATACGATACCCCTTGGTAAGACTGTTTGTTAGACTTTCGGGTTTCTGACGTCTCGTAACGACTGTCAAAAATCCATGAATGACAGCCGGGACCAACAACTTAGCGTGCTTTTCGAGGCACGGAGGAGTCTCGGTATGTAAAGATGGTCACCCATCCACGGACCAACCCCGCCAAGAGTAGCTTAACCTGATGGATCGACCCGTACGGCAGTTATTACTTAGCCACGAGCTCCTTTTTATCACTACATTTATTTTCTACAACTGACTTACGGAATTAAAAACATTGTTAGGAAATCCAGTTGTTCTGGAATTCCCAACACGCAATGACTAATTGGGTGATTATCAATGCTTGGACCAACCCTTTATGAGATAACATACGCCATTACTCTGCAATGCTGAAGTACAGGCAGCTCATTTGTATGAAAACTATTTCTTTTTTCGTTTTCATTCCTAGCGCAGTATATGGAAATACAAAAGTTATCTAAATTGCGTTTCACGAAGCATTTGGGAGCGCCTGTTATTTGGCAGCAGGGGCGACACTAATAATGCACATGCTAGCCAAATAGAACAGATCTTTTGGCTACTTTCTACTACAAGACACTACTTGTGAAATATTTGCTGGAATATATTTTTATTAAATACTTATGTTCCAATTGTAATTAATTGATTGCCAAGTTGGTCTAGTGGCCGCAAGCGCTACTGCTGAGCATGAGGTCCTGGGTTCGATTCCCGGGTCGGGCAAAGTGTTATTGGGTTTTTCCATCTGGAATTTCTCAGTAGAAGCCTGGAGTCTGTATTTGTGCCGGGTTGATAGCAATAAGCTCGCCCCCTATTACATGGGACTTAAACATAGCTGGCGAAATGTGGGTGTACTATTGGTACACCTCTGCTTAACCCTTCGGGGAATACCGGCGTGATGTTATGTACTTACTCATCAGCATCTGACTTAACCACTTTTATAACATATTTCTCAGAAAACTAGTCAATATTATATCCAACAGAATGGCAGCGGTTTGAGTAAGTAGTTCTAGAAACTCGGCATTTGAATTGAAAACGTTTATATTCATATATCTCTAAAGGAATGAGACAAAAGACGCAGCTTGTAAATCTATACGAATATGTACTTTACGGAAACTTCCTAATATTACTATTATTATCGTCATTTTTAATTACAGTTACAAAACATAACACAACGCCTGTATTCCACGAAGGGTTGAGCAAAGGTATCTATAGTACACCCACATTTCGCCAGTTACGTTTGAGTCCATGTCACCTTGGACTTGTGCCCGGTTGATGGCAATAGGTTCGCCTCAAACATAATTAGAATTGTTGACGTGAAAAAATCTCATTCTCTTCCGGCATAGCCAGCACTTGTAATCGTTTTGTACTGTCATTTGCATTCATAATGTTGGGAATTCGTATTCGGAAAAGAATCTCAAGAACACTCACGAGTTTTAATCGATTTTGAATCTTGCGTAAGTATGTAAAACATACTAGTGTCTGCCCGCGACTCCATCCTCATGAAATATCTTGTTTTATCATAAAATATGACCTATGACACACTATAATACTGCACCTTACTGTACCTTCCTATTGGTGAAAGAATTTTCGGAATCGGATTAGGAGTCACGAAGATTACCCCTTACATACAAACTCACGAATTTCACCTCTTTATAATATCAGTATGTATGAAATACGTTGTACTGAGTTGACTAATCGGGACGCCAGCACCACCTGGCGGCGCTCGACAGAGTCTACAACATAACGCTCGGACCGGCCGGAGCTAAGCATGTTCATCGTTGGCGGTCAAGAACCAAAAACGTTTAGAAACTGTCACGCGTTTTGAATAGTTGTGTCGTGTACCTTCAGTGTGTGAATTGTTAGTGTGAGTAATTTGATATTATATTATAATTTGATCTGTACTGTACCTAAACGGGTTTTTCTATTGCACAATAACCAACACTAGCCTTAGTACGCTTGCTTTTCCTCCCCATTCTTCTCCGTACGAAACCATATCTTTTTGGAAGTTTAGTTAGAACTAGAATCAATTATATTTTCTCGTAAATTTTGACATGTCAATAGTCCCATTTAATGAGGCTAATTGATGAAAATTATTTGACTTATTATGTCTTATTTGATTCATAACGTTGGAAATTTGAATTATTTTCAAAAAAAAAGCTCTTGTATGGTGCAAGTATAACATGTATAACTTACCCTTTAAAGTAACCTTTTAATCCTTCAACTGAACATATTACGTAAAACACAAAAGGGTACATTTGTACTACTAAGTACTTGTCAAGAATTCGCAATAAGAGTGTGTTGCGCGCTAAACTACAGAACACTACATAATACCTACGTTAACGTGAAATACATGCAAATTGCTTGTTCCGGCGAATATACATATATTATGTGTATGATATGTATAGCGTTTCTACGAGTAAAACGACATGACCCTTTCTGTAAGGAATTCAGAATTGTTTCTTACATTATAATATTGGTCTGATAATATCTTAGATTCCAACTTTATTATTTTATTTTCCAAAAAAAAGCGGTTGGGGCCAAAATATGCTTTAATAGAGCTGAGCAGGATATGTCTACGACAAGTATCAGTAAGGGAAAATATCATTTAATTTCAGGTTGCCTCGCGGTGTTTTCCTCTACAATCAATATAAGTCTGAAATCGTCTACCCGCCTTGACCAGGCGTGGTGATCAACCAGCAAGCCCTGCTCGGAAACAATACGAGTAATAAGGCTGGTATTATATGCTGAACAAACTGAGAACAGTTACCCAAAACTGGCCTGAGACACCGGCAGGCCATGTAAGAGATGGCGGGACGAATTGGAAGGGATTCTTCAAAAACCGAATCATCAATACACTTTTAACACTTTTTAAGGCATATTGCCAATGCTTCTACACGGGGAATCTTTGGGTCAACTATACCAAAAGAACCCTGGATGACCTACGCGTACAGTATAATAATATGTTTTAGGATGCTGTTGGGACTGCCACAATGTCGCTGTTGTCAAGGTTGCGGGCGAGTGGCAACAGCATTCTGAAAACTATGGCGGAGAGTATAGATTCTCCGATTAGTAAAAGTTTTGTGAGAAGGATAATCACTAAACATTAAGTTGGGGATGTCCTCTTCACAATTCGATTTATTCTGTGTTCTTCTCTTCTTATTGTATTTTAACTACTAACACTAGTAATAAGTTATATTATTGTTTACTAACACGCTGGATCATTGTTGTCCGAAAATAAAGAATATAATAATAATAATAAATGGAAGAGATAGAAAAAAACTATAATCTGAGGAAAAAAATAATACATTACTGCCGCGGTGTGCAAAAGAGGCATTAATGAACGTATGTGAAAATGTGGAACGAGGCGAAGCCGAGGCACACAGACGTGTCCATCAATGCCTGGTTGCAGCCAAAGCTTGTATGAGTATAGTACTTTTCTCAAATAATGCGTGAAAATTCAAACTAAATAAATAAAACTATAAATGCCAGAATCAATGACGATCAACGATAATTTTTCACTCGCCAATTTGTTCATTTGTTTCTTTTTTCCTTTACAACTCTATTTGCAAGCCGAATCGGAATTTAAATAAAATCTTTGATAATTTACCTCCTTGGTTGCCATGTGTCGAATTAAAAAAGTTTGTTCCATTTTTTTATTACACGACAGATATGAGTTTTCATAGTCATTTATTCGGCCGCTAAATACGACAGATATAGATTTTGATAGTAACGTTGCCGGTCGCCTGCTCGCATGTATTTAACAAGTACAGCATTCGCGATTACCTCAAAGAAGTTTGAGAAAAATATATTTAGTTTATTTCACAAAATTATAGGCACGACTTTGTCCCAAAAAAGGACAAAATGACTACCTAGACGTCTGAATTTATATATTTAGGACAACGGGCTTAAATGATAACGAAGTATTAAATAGAGCCAGGGAAATTAACTGTTCATCAAATTGACACACTACATCAATTTGCCGTGTTTTAGTTGTCACCGTATAATTTATGAACTTCGTTAGTTTATAATCTATCGGTATTATTTCCGTTAGATTAATAAACTGTCGAAAAATTGTGAACTGCAACAAATCATTTACATTTTATGGCATTATTTTATTCATGGGAAAACAAAAAAATTGTGAAATGGTATCAAACTTGCTTGCGACTACTTGCTGGCGCTAGTAATAAATAGCATGCCCAGGTGCAAGCAATTTAAAAGTAACGCTCCCTGGCCGATGCTGCGGCACAGCCCGCTTTGCTCGCTCGGCTCGCGCGCGTTTGGCCACAGTTCTAACCTAACCTAACCCATTTCACCCAGTTCACAATATTTCGACAGTTTCATACTCTAACAGAAATAATACCAACAGATTATAAACTAGCAGTTCTCATAATCTTACGGTGACATTTCTTAGAACTGTCAAAGAATGAGTGGTGATTTGAATATACAGGCAATTGAAGTTGGTAGTCAATTAACTTCCCCGAGTTTACGTACCTGTTATTTCAAAGCAATATACCAACAAAGTATTTCGAACAACAAAGTCAATCGACGATGGTTATTCGTGGTGGTTCTATGTGGTGATTTTATCCGATGAATGCACGCGAGAAATAGACCACAACACTTCGATTGACGTCGAACAATGGATTGATGGGCAATTTCCACGCCACCATCGCTCTGCCTGGCTCTATTTGGAATAGGTTATAAGTATTCAATAGTGATAAAAAGCCTATTTACCGCGATTCCTTTGCTTTTATTTATCGTCCTAAACTTTCTTATTGAAAACTTTCAATAAGTGACATTGGTTTGATACTTTCTAAAGGGTCCCCGAAACGATCAATTGCAATTGTCAATGGTTACGTGATTGATACACATTATGTATTTATTTAATACTTTAAGCACACAAATGTAGATACAGAAAGCATTTTCTACCAGTCAACCTTTGGGTGATGCAGAGACAAACAGTGGTAGGTGCAATATCGAACATTGTGGAATAAATTGATGCGCAAAATGATCTTCTACAAAATACAATTGAAGCGTTTGTCAATATTACTACTACAATTGATCGTTTCGGGGGGCGTTTTAAGTTTATCTTGGACAACTTACTTCCTTTTAACTTATTTCCTTTATTTAACTTTACACATATAAGTTACAGTTTTAAATATCAGAATATAAAAATATTTAAAAATTTCGCCCATTCGTATCGGGAACAGGGCCCAAGCGACCGGCGGTCAGGGCTCCAGAATGAGGAACCTCATAGTATTTTTCATTAATACACTATATCGTAAATATTTTATAAAAACATGAAAAAGAAACATTTAAAAATATATAAAAATTGTAACTCGTTGGCATCAGGAAGTGAATCTAAGAAGCCGATGGTCGGCTCCTGAGAGAGGAATCTCCTAACGATTTGCATCGTGTCCAGAAGTATCGCTTTCTGGATCAAGCCCTTGA
The DNA here is from genome assembly GCA_963853775.1 of Xanthia togata. Taxonomy (NCBI): domain Eukaryota; kingdom Metazoa; phylum Arthropoda; class Insecta; order Lepidoptera; family Noctuidae; genus Xanthia; species Xanthia togata. The sequence continues at coordinate 2,712,469 of OY970811.1, read as the reverse complement.
TCCAGCTGCCTAACGAGAGCCTCCTCAGGTGTTGGTCGACGCTCTTGGCTATTATGACATTGGCCGTCACGACTATCAGCACAATGACTGCTGTATTCACATTATACCAAAAGGTAATTACATGCTGAAATGGTTTGCCATAAGAAGTAGACGTACTAGCAGGGTTGATGACTGCCCAAGATAATATGTCAAACGCAGACTCCTTTAATTTACCTATTATTTTTTCTGGTGCCAAGCAACGTGTTCAAATTTGAAGAGATAGTTTTATTACAGGCACGTGAGGTATTTCAACTGTCTCTGGAATGAAAGTCTTTCTCCTTTTTTCTCGTATTGACAAGTAATGAAAGAAGCACTGGAGAATTTTCTTCTTTCGCCGACCATTCGACCGACATAATTGGGAAAAGGTTTTTTCCCAACTACATTGGGGTCGGATTCCAGTCTAACCAAATGCAGCGGAATAGCCAGTTACTGGGTAATACTTGGTAAGACTGATTGTCAGGCTTTCGAATTTCTGACTTCCCCGTAACGACTGTCAAAGATCTATAAATGACAAACTCAAAGCATAATTTCAATTAAACCATTTACAGGCACTTTTGAATTGTCAAGGGGTCAGTCAGTCAGTAATATGAAGCTAGTTGCCCATTCCAAAGCGTAGGTTCCTATGGAGAAGAACGGGCAAGAAACTCCACGGACACTCTTTTAAATCATAATATTGTTACAAAATATTGGTAACATGATTCATGTTGAAATTATACATGTGAGAACAATGTAGAAAGACGTGCACGTAAAAATCGTCCGTAGTAAAAAGATTTAAAAAAAATCAAAAATTAAAATAAGCCGTGGCAGACAAGAGATGACCAGTCCCTAATGACGGCGCCCGTTCACGAAAATGACGCATGGATCAGCACCGTTTAGCTCAACCATTTTAAAGGGAACTTAACGATCCAACTACAAACCGGTACCAATAGCTTTCCGAGGCATGGAAGGATCTCGATATGTAATGGAGGGTCATCCATCCTTGCGGGAAAGTCCGAAAGGGATACCGTGGCCCCCTGGCATTGCACAGGCAACAGAAGGAACACGGGTAGGTTTTAGTCAGTAAGAGTCTGACACGCCCTCCCGCTCCACCCAGAGCGAGAGAGAGTCATTTGATGATTTCCCACCCAAAAAAAAAAAAGGGTCTTCCATCCGTGGACCGACCTCGGCAAGCGTAGATTACTATCGATCGACCTGTGCGGCTGTTATTATATAGGTACCCACGAGTCTCTAGGATGAAAAAGAAACAAAATAAATTTATTTGACTCAGGTAAGGCACACAAAAACAAACAAAAACAATCAATCTGCCTAGCCTTTTCCCAACTACGTTGGGGTCGGCTTCCAGTCTAACCGGAAGCAGCTGAATACCAGTATTTTACATGGAGCGACTGCCTATCTGACCTCCACAACCCAGTAACTGGGTAATACGATACCCCTTGGTAAGACTGGTTGTCAGACTTTCGGGCTTCTGACGACCCGTAAGGACTGTCAAAGATCCACGAATGACAACCGGGACCAACGGCTTAACGTGCTTTCCGGGGCACGGAGGAGTCTCGGTATGTAAAGATGGTCAGCCATCCACAGACCAACCCCGGCAAGCGTAGCTTAACCTGACGGATCGACCCGTGCGGCAGTTACTACTTAGCCACGAGCTCCTCCAAAAAACAAACAAAAACAGAAAAATAAAAATAACTGAAAATATTGTGATGAAAATCTTTCTCGTTTTGTCTTGTTCTTTCGTTACTAAAGAAGCTTCCAGTGAAATACAATAAAACAATGCTATCTTCTCAACAATAAATGTCGAAATGTCGGAAAGAATGCTACAGCGAGTGTATTCCACAATTAGGATTGGCGATCACTTCATCCCTTTTGTTCACAACTGGCACAGCATCCCGCAACCGATTGCCTCTTGACTCGAACAATCGTCTAATATACTTTATATTGCATAGGGCTCCGTAACCAAATGGTTCCAACGGGACCCTAATACCGGCTCCCCTGTCCGTCTGTCTGTCACAGGACTGTATCTTTTCAACCGTAATAGGTAGACATTTTGGTTACGTTAAAATTTTCACAGAGTATTAACATGGCTGCTATATCATCAAATAATAGAAATAAAAATAAAGTTAAAAATTAAAGGGGTCCTCATAAAATAATCGAAAAAATTGGTAGTGTTAGACCTTGTACAGTGTTACGGAACCCTTTGTATACGAGTCCAACTAGCACTTGGCCGCTTTTTTCTTCGAACACAAGATGGGTGGAATCAATTGTCTGTAGTCGAATAAAACATTGACATCATTAAACATCTTGGGATGTATTTTATTGTGACTGAAAAAATAGGTACTTTGTTTTTTTTAAGAGTTGTATTGTTAGAAATTCAACTGTGACCGACACTTCGCATAGATTTTTTTCTCAATGGTTTTTCAGACGTGTTTTGTTTGCCTCTATTTTTGGTGATACTTGTGACTGCACTTAAATAATTATCCGGTGCATTCTGGATTGTCAGTCCCACTGTCACTTTGTTGACTGGATTATATTATCAAAAGTACTATCGGTATATGGAATATATACTCATAAACCGATTAAGTTAAGTTAGAATATAATTTTGCTGTTTTTATTAATTATTAGTTATAAGTTGTTTATGTGCCCCTTTGTAATGTAAGCAAAAAACCTATATAACAATCAGTTTAACTCATAAACCTATTTAGGAATATTTAATAAGTGACAATAATCTTTTTCTTCGTCATTCCCTCAATCGACGCGTTACAATACGCGATAAAAAAAGTCGAATTGAGAACCTCCTCCTTTTTGAAGTCGTTGTAAAATAGCTACTTATATCTCTAACCGACTTCTCTACTAAATTAGCAGAACTTAGTAAATATTTTTCAGCTAAATCCGGTAATACTGGAAGCTGACCCTAACATAGTTGGGAAAACACTAGGCAGATGATAAATAGTTCAGTCATGAAAACATTAAACAGAATTATTAATTAATAATGCTTAATAATATTATAATTTTTCTTTACAACTGTCAATTATTGCTGCGGGGCCCCATGGTTTAATAGACGTTTATTGGCCGATAATAATAGTGATAATGAAAATAACAGATAGGAAAATAATATGCTGAAAATTATTTTCCTGAAACCTGTAAAGATTGCAAATCGTTCCACCTTTTTTTTCTGGACAGAATTCAGTTGCTAACACAAATCAAATTGAAGGAAAATCCATTCATTTAAACATAATATTTTCTTTAATTAATAATCGGTGCCTAAATGGTTTCAGAACTGATTGCCGCAGTACCTAGAGCTAACTTCTTTTAAACAAAATTAAAAAAAAAACTAAAGAAGTGCCTGAATAATAAAACAATGATATATCTACACTAATATTGGAGAAAAGATTTGTATTTTTGTTCGCAAAGAATAAACTCAAAAACTTTAACAATTTTTAAAATTCTTTCACCTTTATTATCACTGAGTAACATGGGCTATAATTTATAAAGATATCACCCGGGTGAAGTCGCTGGTGGAAGCTAGTAAGAAATAAAAGCACCTTGCCATTAATACATAGGTGGTAAAGCGAGTGTATTTGTCTGTTTGGTAGGTTTTAACATCAAAACGGCTGTGCCGATAGTGAAAAACGTCAGAAAGGTATCTGTATCATCATTAGCCTATACCTCATTAAAGTCCATTGCAGGACTTAGGAATTTCTTGCCCATTCAGCTCCATACAAAAAATCCTTTTAGAAGGGGCGACTAGAATCAAAATCTATTTTCGTGTAAATTTTGACGTTCAAAAGTGACTTATATGTATGTGCCTATTAAAAATAAATGATTTGACTTTGACTTTGAGGCTTCTCCGATTAAATATTTATCTTGCTAACTTAGTTTCTTTTTTTTTTTTTTTCTTGTACACTTGTTTTTCCAATGCACTTTAGACATTGGCAGAATAGTTGACATCGGCTTTGCTTGCCATTTGATAAAAATAGAATAGAATAGAAGGTTCATCCATGAATATTAAATACTTCCACCTAGATGAAGCCGCGGGCAATGCTAGTTTCAAATTATATACTTATTTATGAAAAAACTAATAACTATTTTCTATTTATGTCATATAAAATAATAATATTGAAGTAAGAAAACTAATTAATTAGGTTCATCTCAAAATATACGTAAGGCTTCCAATCTTCGATACGAATGAATAGAAAAATCATTAGGTAGGTAACCGAATTCGTAAGCAAAATACATCTTCAAAATAACTCAATTTTTCTTCAAAAGCCTGGGACTGCTTTTGAAGAAAAATACTCAGAATAATTACATAATTGCTTAATAAGTAAGTGGACTTAAAAGAAATATTTCCAAAAGGAACTCGTAGAAGGCTTCTAAGAAACTCAATTAGGTACGGGAAAGCTTTAAAATCCGTGCCGACATTACCTTGAATCGTAAAGAATTTGGAAAGTTTTATTAAGTAAGTATTTCGGATAATTTCTAAGTGGGTACTTTCATTGAATTGGTAATGTCTAAAAATACGGCTTCGACTTCAAAGTTACACGCTTTTAGTCTTGATAACCATAAATGATAGACTTTGGTTTTACAAAAACAAGTTGAAGAATTCTAAATTCAATTCCGTAATTTGAAATTATAACTAAGTTTTAACGGTAAAAAAAACCTTAAACTACTTACACCAATATTATATTAGGCAGCAAACAACATCCCTTTGCCAAAACTAAAAACAAACTTAACACTTTCACAGACAAATTCGCAATCACTAAAGTTCACACACGATCGGAAAATCGAGGAAAATTCGGGAGCAAAGCGCCCACCCCTACCGACGACCCGTTGCGCACTGATATAAAATATACCAATCGCTTGCACCTTCATGCTGTACCGTAGTATTACCCGACCACGTCCGAAACCCACCCTTGACGTTCCCAACCAACTTTAACGACGAACTTTTCAAATTAGTAGGATTATACACACATAGGTGTGTTTGAAAATGGAACTTTTCCGAGACTCGTTAGGTAGAAGAGTAAACACGCTTTGAAATTTTTTTCTAGCTTAGTACACACATATACGGATGGAAATTAGATTCTGTGATGGTTTCCATAATGTTGAGTATCATTAGAGGCGTGTCATTTACCGACACGACCGCAGCTATCGCCGCAAATCAGATGCAGTGAGATCATTGTGGGGATACAAGGTTTTTGATGTTATGGGATCGACAGATATCGAAGTATCCTCATTACCTGTGTGGCTTCCGCTCACTGCTATATATATTGATATTATCACCACGCTTGGCAGATGTGTTTGTGATCATACTGATCATAGAACGATGACGTTAAAATTATGAAATTAATGAAAATATATTATTTTCTGACAAGTCATTTCTTGTATCGTTTTGAGAGATTTACTAAACATTTTCGGGTTCTACAAGTAAAGAGACTTGTTAATGCCGAGGGAAATGCCGATGCATTGTCAATTTTTCAAACTCAAACTCAAATCATTTATTCCAAATAAACCAATTACAGGTACTTTTGAATTGTCAAGGGGTTGGTCAGTCAGAAAGATGAAGCTAGTTGCCCATTCCAAAGCGTAGTAGGTTCCTATGGAGAAGAACGGGTAAGAAACTCCATGGACACTATTTTAAATTTGAATATTGTACAAAACATTGGTTACATCATTCATGTTGAAATTATACATGTGAGAACAATTTAGTAAATCGTGCACGTTAAAAGCGACCATAAAAAAAAAAAAAAAAAAAACAAAAAAAAAAAATAAGCCAGCAGCTAAGAGATGACCAGTCCCCACTGACGGCGCCCGTTCACGAACATGACGCATGGATCAGCATCATTTAGCTCAACCATTTTGAAGGGAACTTAATGATCCAACACACACGCCTCCATCAGCGAGACATTTGAGTGAGCATGACATACTCTCAGCCGCCAAGTCAAGTCAATGAAAGACGTACTCAGTAAATGGTAGATTTAAACTAGGTAAACAGTGCTCACATATTTGCAATGCAATTATATAATACTAAGAGATTGAATTTATACAATGTAAATATAGTTTTTCAATCTTCAGCAGCTCCAACAATATTTTCCAATGCTAATCAATTAGTTTGTAGTAGAGCTGGACCAGCGTTGAGCCAAGCATTTTTGTCAGCGATGTAATCCCCCAACTTATAATATGCTCGGCAGCATAGTGTGCGTTTTATGCAAGATTTAAATTTCGTTTCATTCAATTGGAGTATGTGGGGAGGTATTTTATTGTAACATTTTACACAGTACCCCATGAAAGATGAGTCTACTTTAGCCAGTCTGAAACCCGGTTGAACTAATTGGTCCCTATTTCTAGTCCTATAATTGTGTCTATCACCAATTTTACTGAAAATACTTAGATTTTTAAATCTGTATAACTATCATGTTTTATACCAAATCAGATTATACAATAATTTTGACTGGTTATTAAGCTTTTACGCAACTGCCTCAGGAGGGTATTGTATGTATGCATGTATATTTCTTTGGCTCGCTCTGTAGTCTAAACGGCTTGATAATTTTTAACATATTTATGAGGTGTCGTTATTTTCGTCTTAATTGTGAGAGTGACAAAGGCTATAATATATTGCATCTGCAAATACAAAAAAAGGGAGGGGAATGTTTTTTTAAAAACAAATTACAAATATCAAATAAAAGCTAGTAATGAGTCAATTCCAAATACGCAAACAAAATTAAAAAGCTTGAAATAAAGCAAATTATTTAAAAGAACAAGAAACCCGACACCAAAAACACATAACAGAAAATAGAAAAACAAGCATTTGTAGTTTACCAGTTACACCACATTCATAAATGAACTAAATGAAAAAAGTGGTGTAACTTTTGTATTTTCAAAAGTTACACCACATTTCAGGTTATTGGTTTGGCCTGCAATACCTTAAAAAAGTAGTAGCAGTTCAATAGAAATGCTTGTTTTTCTCTTTTCAGTTGTGTTTTTGCAGTCGGGTTTTAGTTTTTTAAATAATTTTTACAGCAGTTGGTGGTACTTTTGTAAAAAGCCTTTAATAATGAACGAATGTTTTTAGAATTGAGTCTTCTGATTCGTTTTTTTCTAATTTTTATATTATTGTGCTTGTTCCAAATAAATATTATTTCTTTATTTCTTTCCTGCCATTCTTCTTCTCAGAACTACACAAGAATAGCTCGTGTAGTCGTGACGTGGTAATAGTTATTTGTTATACAAGAGTGCAAAGTTGCTTTTTAACCGCGTGTTCAATTTTGATGACCGAGCAAGCGAAGGATTCTAAAATTAGAATCCTGAGCGTTAGCGAGGGAATCAAAAGAGCACGAGGTGAAAAATCTTTGCACTCGAGTGCAACACGTAACTTTTCATTCCACCTCAGCGAGGAAATGACTAAATGCAAAAAAAAAAACGTTTACAATCACAAGATAGGTACACTTTTATTTCAGTTTAGGTATTAATTACTACATTATGACAGGTAAGTATTACAGAATAATCTTTAAATTATAACAAAATAATACTAAGGTATAATTAAGAAAATTTTAAAGTAACGTTGCTACAGTTATTTAAATTGAGTGTAATATTTTTGTTTGGTACTGTAATATTGGTGTTAGTCACTTGTGTACTGTTTTTCGGTAAACTATCTGTCATACTTAATAGTTGTACCGATTCATCGGATTCCCTTGGCGTGAATGTTGGAGAGAGAGGGAGATGGTTAGGTGTTTCATAACGGCTTATTTTTGATGTAGAAGGGCCAGTACAAGGATCCGATTGAGGCTCTTTCAGTGTAATGGCTCCTACGATGCCTTCACATATTTTAGACTTATTTTGGATGGAATCCTCTATGTATCCCTCTACAACTGCATTGGACTTCCAGCCTCCGTGGCGCTTAAGGGACAGCAGATCAGCTCCGGAATCAGCCAAAAGTGTGGCTGAAGTTCGTCGGAAACAATGACCCGTGTACAACAGGGGTTCTGGAAGTTCAAGAAATGTTGCTATTTCTCGTGGGATACTGCCAATTTTATTAGTACCCATAGGCTGTCTAACACACTTTCCATTGCGATACTGTAGAAAAAATCGATTGATTGGAGTGTTAGGCGGGCGTAAGGCTTGATATTTCTCAACAATCGTTACGTATTCCTTGCGAATGACGAAGTTGCGGTCTCTTTTTGTCTTTGTATTAGGTAAATTAATTAATAGTAAGTCATCTGAATGTTTCTCAATGTTTTTGACATTAAGTTGTGTTAGTTCATTAGTTCGACATGCTCCGTTTATTCCAATAATAAGAACAACCTGTAACGTAAAGAGTATTGTAGTAGATAAATGAATAAAATTGATATGAACGCATAATTATGCCTATCAACATCTACTAAGTATACTATTTAATTGAGATTAATATACTTAAGTAGATACTGAATGTGCAACTGACTTACTTTTGCCGCCAAATATACGGAATCGGGTGCTACGTTAAGAAACTTTTCAATATCAGATACTGTGAAAACCTTCGATTTTTTTGGTTGCTGACCAGATGAGGCTCTTTTTAAAAATGCCACTAATTTAGGATAGGTATCGATATGTTTGTCTTTTTTCATCTTTATTGTTGCTTTTAGCATCGAATACGTACTCCATAGAGTGCTTGCTTTCTTGTTCTCGGATAATTCTATAAAATATGCCAGCAAAACGTTTTCTGAGAAAGTTTTGGCTCCTTTTGCTAGTCGCCACGTGTTGAACATATCGTACTGTTTTAAATACTTCTCGCGTGATTGTTGAGGGAGAAAGCTCATTTGCGCATTATTAACAGTTTCAGTCAATTCTGTTGGCGTCAAGCAAACTTCCTCGTCGCTAGAATCACTCATTTTAGTTTTTTCACTTGTTTTCAAGTTTCTTGTTTTTAATATACCTAAGGTTTAACAATGACGTGAAAAAATGCCGCGTAAAGAACCGCGTACAAAGCAAATTGAAAAAAGAACACCAATAAGGTTCCAAGTCTGAGTTTTTAACAAATTAAAAAAAAGTTGTATGATATATTCGGCACCATAGAGGTAGCAGTAAATAGGTTTAATGTTTTTTTTAATTCACAAACTTAGTGCACACGATGTTCTAAATTCAATTTACTTTATCCTCTAGAGAATAAAAACGGCTTTTCCACTCAGATACTGAAGATTAAAAATACTCTTTCTGAGATGGTGGGATGAAAAAAATATTGGCCATTCATTCAGACGGTGCATTCTGAAAGATGGTAACGTCACAAATAGCTGTCAAATATTCAGCTGTCAAAATCCAATATTTCAGTGTTATTATCGTTATTAATCTACACTATTATTATAAAGAGAAAAGATTTGTATTTTTGTTCCTAATGAATAAACTCAAAACCTACTGGACTGATTTAAACGTCGCCGAATCAATATTTTATTGCACTACAGAATCTACAGAGCGATATTTCATAATTTTATTCAGTAATATTGACAAATTAATCAAAACAGCGAAATATTTGACAGCTATTTGGGACGTAGCCAACTTTGTCAATGCACCCTCTTGGAGGCTTCATTAATACATACCCTATACAACTACTGATATAAACAGCTTAAATACAACTATTTTCAGTATCCTTTCAAATCCAAGTGGATCAAACACCATCTGTTTGTATTCGATATGATTTCCAAAGCTTCCTCATCTCGCAATGGGCTCCAATAATATTTACATTTTGTATACAATTTATTTTAAAATGCTTGGAAAAGAAGTTCGAGGAAAATTCTAAACGTATTCTTGTGGAGTTAAACGGGTTAGCCGAGCGATATCTGAAGTATGTCGTGGATTTAGAGGTTGGATAAGTTTTTCTTAACTTGATCATCTATGTACAATGCATAATCAGCCTATAATAGTCCCACTGTTGGGACTCTTCTCTGCGAGAGGGAGTGGGCTATAATCCAGCACGCGGGCCCAGTGGATGGTGCTGATCCACGCGTCATGTTCGTGAACGGGCGCCGTCAGTTGAGACTGGTCATCTCTTATCTGCCAGGGCTTATTTTTAATCTTATATTTTTAATCGTTTTTGATTTTTATATTTTTTTTACACTGTTCTCACATATAGAATCAACAAGAGTAATGTACCCAGGATTTTGTAATTTTTATATTTAAAAGAGTGTCCTTGGAGTTTCTTGCCCGTTCTTCTCCATAGAGATCTACGTTTTGGAATGGGCAACTAGCTTCAACTTTCTGACTAACTGACTGACTCTTTGACAATTCAAAAGTGCCTGTAAATGGTTTAATTGAAATAAATGCTTAGTTTGAGTTTGAGTTTGAATGCGGGTTGGTAGATGTCACATCTTTTCGAATTTTTGGTTCTAGGACATGCCGGTTTCCTCACGATGTTTTCCTTCCTGTTTTGAGAGCAGTGGTGATGAAATTATTTACTCAAAGTAAAATGCCTGCCTGGGTTCAAACCCACGACCTAGAACTCGGGGATGTTACCTCTGGGCCACCACTGCTCTATCACTGACCATCTACTTATTTATGTTGCAAGAAGCTATCTATCGTTAACGACGCTTAAAAGTAACGAGCAACTCAAATTGGCAATGAGCAGCCAGAATGTCATAGCACTAGTATGGCAATGACGGCCTAAAAGCCTTCAATGTACAACCTGGCTCGTTCTGCATTCGGTAACAGACACTGATGGCCAATGTATTTATATCGGGAATTTCGGAACTAAAATAGTATGGCGGCGAGCAATACCGTGGCAAAATTCATACCGAGGTATTCGATAAAATTTTGAACCTATTAAAAATCTTATCATCCGAAACTATCGAATGTTTCTGCAAAATGTTGGTACAACAAATCTTAAACTCGGAACAGATCAACATACATGCAAAAAATACCTACCCGTCACAAGTCAATTGAAAAGTTTATTACATAACACGTAACATCACGTCTGTAATACTCGACAGGGTAGGCAGAGGTGTACCTACAGTGCACCCATATTTCCAGTTACGTTTAACCCCCATGTAATAGGGGGCGAGCCTATTGTAATTAACCAGGCACTAATCCAGACTCCGAGTTAACTTTATTTATCCCATCACACTATGAAAATAACAGAAAAATACTGTTTGTCTAAATAAACAACTGAATATCAATGTCAAAAGTTATATGCATTTCGAATTTCGAATTTCGAAACAAAAACAGCATGGCGCCGAGCGATACCGCGGCAAAAATTTTACCGCTACATTTTTCACGAAAAGGGGAATTAAAAGAAAATATAGTCTGTCAAACGCTTGTCACTCTATGCGCGCTTGTAGTCAGTGTATGGAAATTGTACTGGAATTTTAAATACACTGGCGTTTTTTTGAGCTAGTCGATTAACTGACATTTAAAAGTTCTCGTCAGTATCCTGGAAGTCTGACAACTGGTCTAAAGTAGGAATATCCGTTATAGTTTAAGTTGTTGGGTTTTTGAATTCAATTATTTTTGGTAAAAGATATTGACGACTACAAAATTGCGTGTATTAAAACGGTCTCCAATAATGACTTTTAAGTTAGTCCGCAACTTTTAATTTTAATCCATTAATTTTATAAGCTCAATTATCGATGATTTTTCAATTACAATTTACTAAGTTGAAACTCAGTAAGTAAGTGCTTGCAGTAAGAATTTAACCGAAACATTGTTTGAGCTTTTATCCCATATTATTTTGCAACAGACTAAAGGACGTGTGACGGCTCGCGGGCAGTGTGCAGCGGGCGAGCCGTCCACTATTCTGTATAGCCACCGTAAAATAGACTTTAAAACATTTGATTTAAAATCCTAATTTGAATGAAAAGTTATTTGCCGTATCAGAGCGGTGCTGTTATAATGAGCGATATCCTTAACTTACGAGTTGTTGTAGCTCGTGGGTTCGAACCCACAGGCGCTTTACTGTGTGTAAATATTTTCATCACCACTGCTCTCAAAACGGTGAAGGAAAACATCGTGAGGAAACCGGCATGTCCTAGAACCAAAAAATCGAAAACAGAATGTCACATGCGGGACGCGCAGTGCAGGTTGTTACCTGCACTGCGCTCGCTCTGTTTACGGGCCAGTCCCTCTCACAAAGAGGAGGAGGCCTGATTCCCAGCAGTGTTTCCAGCTGTATGCTGCTAATAATAATCATTCATGATCGCTAAAATACCAAAAAAAAACGGTCAAGTGCAAGTCGGACTCGCGCACGAAGGGTTCCGTACCATTATCTATAAATGCGGCAAAAAAATCATGTCTGTTGTTTGGGAGCCCCCTTAAATATTTATTTTATTATGTTTTTAGTATTTTTAGAAATACATCATCTGTTTAATATCGAAAAAAAAAATTTCAACTGTCTAACTATCACAGTTCATGAGTGGAGTCTTAGTTATAGGGTCCCGTTTCACCCTTTGGGTACGAAACCCCAAAAAACCGGCCAAGTGCGTGTCGGACCACGCACAATGAAGGGTTCCGTAGTTTGGATGATTATTTGTCTCAAAAACAAACTTACAGATAGTGCAATCCACGACGCCACAGCGGCAATAGAAATACATCATCTGTGAAAATTTCAACTGTCTAACTATCACGGTTCATGAGATACAACCTGGTGACAGACGGACAGCGGAGTCTTAGTAATAGGGTCCTCCCTTCACCCTTTGGGTAGGGAACCCTAAAAACCCTCGTCAAAACCAAGTTTCAGTTTTAATTTAATAAATTACTTAAAATATTGTTTATCCTTAATAAAAATTGATAAAAACCGTAGTAATCTCATATAAAATGCACTTTGCGTCTATATAGCCGGCCAATAATTGGTTCCAGCGATACCCACTGCGGCGTTTTATTCTGAAAATGAATACTGAAATTTTCAGACATCCAACGTGACACCACTTTGGAAATACTCTCGTTTTTGTTTTTTATGGATGTCTAAACATAACATAACAACATCACGCCTGAATTACCCCGAAGGGTTAGGCAGAGGGGTACCTATAGTACACCCACATTTCGCCAGTTATGTTTAAGTCCCATGTAATAGGGTGCGAGCCTATTGCCATAAATCGGGCACAAATCCAGATTCCGGCCTGTCTGAGAAAAAAAAAAAACCCTATAACACTGCCCGACCCGGGAATCAAACCCAGGACCTCATGCTCAGCAGTAGCATTTATGACCACTAGACCAACGAGGCAGTCTAAACCTGTAAATTGTTGTTAACAAGAAACAATGCCGTATTTAAAATTGCCTGTCAAATAACATAACATAACGCCCATAATACCCGAAGAATTGAGCAGAGGTGTACATTGTAAACTCACATTTCGCTTGTCAAAATATATGATTGATGATTATGCTTTCACTGGATTAAAAACGAATGCAGCGTTCTATATTCTGGACCGTCAAAGAGAGGACACCTAAGGCACCGGACACACAGAACAGACGCAAGGCACGGACCCGTCGCAGTCGCGGCGCCCGTTTAATCTACTTGCATATAAAATGTATACAGCCGTCGCGACGTAAAACATACAGAAAAGACGGGACGCCGTCACGACGTTAACTCGTCGGCGCCCTATTGGCAAGCGGGGGAGCGGAAAGGGCGCGGAGGGCCGGTTCTCACAGCGCTCGCCCGCCAAGTGCCAATACATCTTCATCTTCAGAAAAAAACATGTTGTTGTATCATAATCGGACGGTTGAATGCCGGGAAAAGCTTCTAGTGCGCGCCATAAAAAGTCGTGATGGCGCCCTGTCTGCGACGGGTCCGTGTCTTTTCTATATAAGTTAAAAAGTCGTGACGGCGCCCTGTCTGCGACGGGTCTGCGCCCCGCCCTCGTCTTGCGTCTTTTCTGTCTGGCCGTTGGCTAAGGGAGAGGCAAATACCTCATTACTATTAAAAATTTAAGTATTTATTTATGGCTAAGCTATAGTAACATTATATGACTTCAGTGACTTTTAAATATGTTATAACACTAAGTTATGCAAAAAATGTATGTTAAACTAGAACGCGTACACATCATTTAAAATATATGTGACTATTGAATTATTGTAGTAAAATACTTTCTAAACTAATAATTTTGAAATAAATTCAGGAAGTAATGTCTACCCAAAGCATAAAAACGATAAATTATTACTTTCAAACTACTTAAAATATTTTCATGGTTTTTTTTATGGACAGACTATTTTTTTTTTATCTACTAGCTGCGCCTCGCGGTTTGTCTCGATGTCTCGATGAAGTCTCGATCTCGTGATAATATCGGGATAAAAGGTATTCTATGGTCATGGTCTACTCATGTGCCAAATTTCATCCAAATCCGTTCAGCAGTTTTAGCGTGAAAACGTAACAAATAAACCAACAAATCAACAAACAAACAAACTGTGGCGACATCTATTTCGTCACATGTGAACTACGCATCAAAGACCTGACGTCACACAAATCCTGCATCTCGCAATTAGAGTTTACCGTGCGAACGATATATATATATAAGCTCTCGACTGCAACCGTTGGGCAGTTGCCCGCCAGACATGACACCCGTCTGGTCGGAGGATCCTCCCTTTTCTATAGAGGACGAGTGATCTTTACACCCTGTTCCTCATACCTCTAAATAACCATACCATTCACATGCATCATTTATTTTCATAATATTCGCATTTTATAATATTAGTTGTGTGTGTGTGGGATTTTTTTCAAATATTCTTAATTTCATTACTAAAATTAAATATTCCATATGAAACCGAACGGAGGCGTGGCGTGAGGTAGTAGCCCATGACTTCTGAAGACAGAATGATCACCACCAAGTATCATTCACAGCCTCCATTCCATCTGCCACCCTGCATGTGTAGTTTTTTTTTGTTTAGTGTCACTAGCCGTCAAACGTTAATTTTAACGCCATCAATTTCAATTTACGCATGTTTTAATATAGAACGTATGTACCAAGTCGAAATAAACTTATCTCTTCAATGTCTCTTCATTGTATAGCTTATAATTGAAGTAAAACTAATAAGTCATCGTTATTATCACAAAATACATTGTCGCCATTTTGAGAGAGAGTCGTTAATTATACACGGTTCTTACAAGTTGTAACAAATTGTTGAACCACTTCGCGTTCCGTTGTAGAACGCTTGTCACTTGCGGGGTGGACTGAACTTGAGGCTAAGTTGATTTTGTTATCAACAATTGCTGAAGATATAAGCTTTTGACATAACGCCGTATTTCCCGAACTTGTATATCCAGAAGTGTTTAAAAAAGAAATAATGATTAAAAAAAGAAAGAAAGAGAGAGAGAGAAGAGAAAAGAGACATAAGAGAAAGAATGAAGAAGAGAAAGAGAGGGAAAAGAGAAATAGAGAAGAGAAGGAGAGAGAAGAGAAAGAGATTTATTCGTAAAAAAAAACGTGGAGCAACAATTGTGATTTGCCAAATAGAAAATTTCATAACACTTTGTCCTACCCGAGGATCGAAATCATGCTTTCATTCACTAAGTTATTTAGACAAATAAAAATATTCATACCAAAAACTTTAAGCGTTAACACCTGATTTATACAACGTGTATGCGAAATGTGAGGTTATATTTAAAGGTGTGGTACAGACTATCAAACTAGACAAACTTCTCTAAGGGACCAACATCGAAATCGCGAAAAACATGTAAACTGTCTCATAGAAAAGTTCAATACCTACTCGACCCAAATGTATGGGACGGCTGATTATTACCCTTAAATTTGACCACACCTTTCTAATACACACTACAATTAAATCCACCTAAACTAGGAAAAGATAAAAAAAAAAAACATCATACATAAATATATTGGCTACATATTTGTCATCAAGGTTACGGCTTACGGATCATACGGACCATGTCAACCCCATGAAACCACATGCCAGGGAAGTATTCAAGCTTTAAGTACAAGATATATAGGTACTTACAGAAGGTCAGCTCCATGCAACGACCGAAAATGCACTCACACATAGACATCTATCTTCGGAAATACGAACACACGAAGATAAAATCTATATAAAACTGTTACGACCATGGAAGTATAGTGTACCAAAAGTATCTGATAAAAATGTAAACAAATGGATCAAAATTACAGCACAAAGTCCCGCTAAACGCCTGCCCTTATTTATTTATTTATTTATTTATTTATACTTTATTGTACACCACAAAAACACATAACAAAATTAACACTACAAAATATACAATGGGCGGCTTTATCGCTTTCAGCGATCTCTTCCAGGCAACCCTTCACCACTTCCTAGTGCTTTAGCTGGGAAGAAGTGGCGCAAAACTGTGTATCGGCACAGCTGCTGCCTGTTCAGCAAGGAAATAGATTTTTAGATTCTAAACAATAGTATGCCAAATAAAACATTACGAAATACGACTCTAAAAACTTGAAAATACAAATGCGAAATGACAAGGCGCGATCGGAGTAGGTAACCCAACAGAGAAAAAACTACATACAAACCAGCTAAGTATGTGGTGCAGTACAAAACATAGAAGCTTGGCCTCTGTTTGGCGTGACGTTCGTACTAATTCGGAAACACGAAGATTACCGAAACGTATACTTTATCTGTTTTAACCGTTTGAGATCTCATACGCGTCCATGTGTGCGAGTGTCTGTTTTGGTTCGTTGTAAGGAGCTGACCTTCTGTACCTATCTATTTTATGTCTAAGGACCTTACGGACGGCCCTCGTGGAATTTTCAATAAAACATGTCCATGATTGAAAGGTAAGGATAGGTATGTAGGTGTGTAAATGCTTGTAAGGAGAAATCGTAGGCTTGAATGAGCACTGGATACAACAAGTTTAATTTTATTTGAGGAACAAAATTTTAAGCTTGGCTCAGACTTGAGTGATGATTGTCTTGAGGCCGACAGGGGTTATACAATCTTATAGCAGGTATTACCTAGACGAAAAGTGTAGTATTATGCTATTTTAGTGCATGATGGCTCAGTGGTAACGGACTTACGAGTTGTATGTCGTGGGCTCGAACCGTTCGAACTCGAATCCGCATTACTTTGTACAATATATATCATCACCGCTGATAAACTAAATATTGTGAGGAAACTGGCATGTCGAATTTTTGGTTCTAGCAAAAAATTCGAAGACATTTGACATCTACCAACCCGCACTGGACCCGCGTGGTGGATTACGGCCCACTCCCTCTCACTGGCTGTTTATGCTATGCCGTTTTGAACCATGTGCAGCCAGTTGCAACTGTAAACGGTCTACCCTGCACACCACCTGCCTGTAAATGATTATGAAAGAGGGCCTACCTACTACTATTACTCAAAGTTGTTAATAATCAGTAGAAAAACACAAAACTAAATTATTTTGTTTGCGACAAACAAAACTTTTTTGAATCTGGCGTGCGCCATACCATAGGCAAAGTGTATGATTCAGGTATTTTTAAGCAATAAATTGTGGGCAGTGTACACCTCTCGGATAAAGTGCCGTTTGCGGCATAATAGTGCCGCTGCCTCGGCTTGGCTAAAGTGCCGTAAGAATTGCATTGTCACTACCACTGTCACTTGTTATTTTGTTTGATTATTGTTAGTTCGCTGTAAAACACCACATTCCCAAGTCATTACATTTTATTGTGCCTAAACGGACCGTGGTGTTGTTTGGTCATAGTTCTAACCTAACCTAACCTACCTTTCAGCCATTTTCATTTGCTAAGCCAAGGGGTTATGGCTACACTTAAGTTTAACCGACTATAGATGAAAAAAAAAAAATTAAATTAACATAAGTTTTTCCTCAAAAACAAAATAACAAGTGACAGTGAATATGACAATGCAATGCTTACGGCACTTTATCCGGGCCGAGGCCGTAACTAATATGCCGCAAATAGCGACACTATCTGACAGGGATAAAGTGCCGCTAGCGGCACTCTATACACTTCATAAATTGTAGTCAAGTTAAGCTGATTTCGGATTTTACGATGGAGTAGATTTTTCTAGGGTAAACTAATTCGGCCAAAGCGTGTCAGGTTTACGATCAATCAAGTTAGCCGACGGCGTACACCAGTATTCTTACCTAGCTCACAGCTGACTTGCTGGAAGGCAGAGCTAATCTTTTTAACACCGAAACGAGACTATAGCGAATATGTCTTTCATTGACTTGATTGTGCTGGCGGCTGTGAGTATGTCATGCTCACTCAGATGTCTCGCTCATGGTGGCGCGTGTGTTGGATCATTTCGCTCCCTTCAAAATGGTTGAGCTAAATGGTGCTGATCCATGCGTCATATGGGCGCCGTCTTTTGGGACTGTTCACTTTCTAACCTGTACGTCTTTCTACATTGTTCTCAAGGGCACGAATTTCAACATAAATGATTTTTATGAATTAAAAGAGTGTCCGTAGAGTTTCTTGCCCGTTCTTCTCCATAGGTACCTACTACGCTTTGGAATGGGCAACAAGCTTCATCTTTCTGACTGACCGACCCCTTGACAGTTCAAAAGTGCCTGGAAATGGTTTAATTGAAATAAATACTTTGAGTTTGACAGTACCTGTGAGCCCAGCACCAAATGCGTAAAGTAAACATAACGCTGTCACAGGTGCCATCACAGTGTTGCTTGTATCCACAGGTATGAGTAGGGTTGCCAGATACAGGTACCTATATAATTTCCGGGGTAATTCTAGGTTAACGGAGTCAGAACGTAGTAAAATATATGAAATTAAATAAGCTTATGCCTCAATAAAGTTATTTTCAAATATATTATATAATATAATAATAATTTTTATTTTAGGTAAAAGTTGTAGGTAGGCTTTTACTTGAAAAACCTAATTATGAATACCTAAATAAAAAACATATTAACCAAAATTGAGCACCTCGCTTTTACGGCTTATTGGTAGATTCGCCCACTAATAAATTAATTTCATGCTGTACGCCTCAAGATTTTTTAAATTATTAATTTAGTGTCGAACAAAAATAAAAAAATCCTCTCTTTGGCTTATAAAATATATAAAACTCTTAACCGACAATTTTTTTATTTAAATATTTTTGTCAC
Organism: Xanthia togata; assembly: GCA_963853775.1. NCBI lineage: Eukaryota > Metazoa > Arthropoda > Insecta > Lepidoptera > Noctuidae > Xanthia > Xanthia togata. The sequence continues at coordinate 2,693,454 of OY970811.1, read as the reverse complement.
TGAATTTTGCCATTTTTACGGATTGCGGCGGGCCTACTTGGCAGGCGTGCCGTGCCTGTCATTGTGACACGTTGGTTGTTGGTTGGCGGGACAGTAAAGTCTAATTACTGGACAAGGGACGGGACGGAAAATTCCGGGACATTCCCGGATTTCTCGGCCATCTGGCAAGCCTAGGTATGAGTGACAAAGACGCTAAATAAAACAGGATACATCAGAAAGTGTGTTCATAGTACAGACCATCAAACATAATCGCGAAAAAAATACAAAAGGTCCCATACAACACTCTCTATACCTACTCGACCCTAACGTATGACAGTGGGACACTTTTCTGATGTACATGTTATAGAAAGCCGAACTATTTTCTAAAACTCGTGTGCCACATTTACGGCCGGATACTGTAACTCAGTAGACTTTTACGATTCGTAAGAAAACTAACAACAGATACACAGGATATACCATAGGTAGGGGAACATTATTTTATGGCCGCTTGCTTTCTTTTGTCCCCGGCTTCGCCTGCGTGGAGGCCGGAAATTATCCCACGGGAACGTACTAACGGAATAAAAAGTATCCTATGTGTTAACCCAGGTTATAAACTATCTGTGTGTCAAATTTCATCCATATTCGTTCAACCGTTTTTGAGTGATTGAGTAACAAACATCCAAACATGTATGTTTGGATGTTTGTTACTAATACTTCTAAAACAAGCTATCAATAGTTCATAGGTGCATTAGTAACATAGTTGGATTCCCTATCCAATTATTTGGCCACCGATCTATTTTTGTCTTATTTTTTTGTGTCAAGTCTAAATACTCTGAAGTAAAAGGTGTTTTAGGGTTGGATACCTTTATAAAGGGAAGGATTGCTTGGTATGTATATTTGTCTGTCAAAGGTCCGTTTCAATCGTTAAAATTTTCTGTACGTGTTAGTTTATGACATTAGGGGGTGTCTTTCTAAACATTGTTTAAAATTAAGTGACGTTCAAAAATGTATGGTTAAACAGTCTAATCATTACTGAACATAAACTCTATTATGTATGTTTATTGAAAAATTATTTGTTTGAGGGACGGCGAAAATAACGAGAACACCTGAATTTCATATTCAATTAATTTTGTTTACTATTTTCACATAACCGATTTAATAAGTCTGTGCATATTTTTAATCTGTAGTGAAACACAGCTACAATCTCGTATTCAAAATTCGAACCCGGCTGTGTTACTTTACCTCGAAAATCGATTGATCTAACTATGCGGAAGCCATTCAAGTTAACAAACTTTTTAAACAAAAGAGATTTCTTTGACCAAAAAGTTTCTTTAATACAAAACACTGACAGATCCCCACCACACGTTATCATGAATGGAAATAATCCAAGATAGCTTATTTATCTAAACGGGTAACACCGAGCTTTCTCTGTATAGAGACAACAACATTTTGTTTATTTTCCGACAGTCAGTTTTATTGTTGACGCTACCGTAACCGGGTACCGTTTGCATAAAAAGGTTATCCGCGTTCGAAATTAAATATTAATTGCATTCATAGAATATTTAGTGTTGTATGTTTGAATAAATACATCATTTATAATAAGATATTTCAGGAATATCTGATTATGAAGGTAGACAGAAGCTTTCGGCTTTTAAATGTATAGCGCGATGGAGATGAATCTAAATTCAGTTTGAGAATTAGTCGAGTTGTCGAGTGTCGAGGATAGATTTTTCTCTGCGCTTAGGTACACGTTGGCTTACCTCACTGGTCATCGAATAAAAGTAATCATAAAAATAGAAGAACTGATGAAAATGTTTCAGCAATTTTATTTAAACGAATTGTCTGTTTTCTAACCATTACAAATTATAGTTTTGATGATATTGTGTCAAAACGGATTGATTGTCCTGTTAAATTCCGTAGCAGAACTGAATATTATACTGTTTGCGGTGTAGCATGGTGCGGGTGACAGAAAGGGTTTTATTTAATTTACTACAGTTATTACTGAGTCCGTATTATGTACACAATCTGTATGTAGGTACGGATCATAGTCGTATAATACAGAATCAGTAAAAACTAGTAAATTATAATATATTTAACCCTTTCTATCACCTGTCACCCGCACCATACTAAACCGCAAACAGTATAATAACAATTTGCTTTTTATTTTTTGTGTCCGAATATGAACAAACCCACGGTAGGCCATGGAAGTGTCTTCTTTACCAAAACATTGTAAGATCAAACTATCCAAATATCTCCGCTGTCCTTGTACCGAAAATTTAAATTAGAAGTAAACTCGAATCGAACTAAATTCGGGAATTGGAAATCCTTATTTATGAAGGTTGAACGTAGCCCGGATATTTTCGTAATTAGCTCCATAAACTTTGAAACGGTTATAATTTTCGTAGCAGATCATTATTATCTTATAAATGTTGTTTTCGTTTTCGTAATTAATTATTGTATTTAATTAAGTCGTAGACCATGATAAAGTTGTTCTAAGAAAAAGGCTAGCTTGGTATAAACAATGGTTAAATTGTATTGGTATTTGGTAAAGATTAAAATGTACTGTACAATGTACAGACAAAGAAGGCAAATTTGACCTTTAAGTTAATCACAAAGTCCAGTGAAATTTGAATAAAAATGGCAGTTCAAAATGGCGACATGAAACGGCTATTAAGTGTGAAAGAAATGTGTTTGTTTTATCAAGTCGTAAAAACTGTGCGAAGCTGGGACGGGTGGCTAGTGAAAATAATATACAAGTCTGGTGATAAATCCTGGGAATCTCACGTTAAGCAGTTTGATCCTTTCGGGTGATAAGGCCGCCCATTGTATGTTTTTCTGTATGTTTTTTTCTTTTTTTATGTATTTTCTGGGGTCTTCTCTTCTTTTCGTGTGGTTAGTAAACTAACCAGTTAGTAAACTAACTAACCAACTCATGAATCGTGATAGTTAAACAGTTGAAATATTCACAGATGATGTATTTCTGTTGCCGCTATAACAACAAATACTTAAAACCGAATAAAACAAATATTTAAGGGCTTTTATAGATAATGGTACGGAACCCTTCGTGCGCGAGTCCGACTCGCACTTGGTCGGTTTTTTTCGACGAGGTTCACAGCTTTGATTGTCTATGTTTAAGTTCTAGATATATTTATATGTTCGACATTATGCTGTAACAACTCTCCTGCATACCTACATTCTATGCAATTTTACATTTTCTGTTCAATTCTATTCTAATGATTGAAGTTGCGCTGTCACATAAAACCAGTAAATGGAAGTGCAAAAATAAGATCTCAATATTTTATTACAAATTTCGATAAGGTTTAAAACATAAAACATGTATGATTTTGTTGATTTCCCGCAGTAAAATCTGCTGCGGTAACCAATAAAATATTTATTATATTCATAATTCGTTTATGGCAACATTTAAATGTTATTAATCGAATAAAACCTTTCGTTGAATGTAAAATCCGAATTGATGTTATTTTTATAGATTGAGGTTTTTAGCGGAATTCAAACTGTCAAAACAGATTTACCGTTTTTTATTTATTTTTTATTTAAAAAGACTGATAGTAATACAGAGCTTTTTACTTATTGTGTACGAACTGTGTCAGTGCCTTTTTGTATGAATTTATTTTTTATTTTTCTTTCTTTTTTAATCCAATGCGCTTATTTTCTTTATTTTCATCCGAAAATATTTATATGCCCTTCTCTTTGTTGTAAAAGTAATGACTTAATGAAAATTCTGGCATTTAAAATTATCATCGCAATTACTAAAATAAAATAGTTAAAACAAGAGAGTGATTTTTCAGAAATAAAAACTAAACAGAAATAGCACGTAACGTCTCGCTGCTGACCGTACAACAGTTGGGGGATATTGTTAGTGAGTGAAACGTAAATATTTACGTCCTATTAATATACAACTGCCATATTGTTTCTTTGGTTCCGCGGTACCTGATGTTTCCTTTAATTATATAGTTTATAACGCTTCTTATTAACGGAAGGATTAACAGAGAAATGGGTCATATGGTTACAAAATGGAGATATTTTTTATTCATTCTTAAATAATAATATTTTAACTGCGAAAGTGAGTTTGCTTGTTTGTTATGCTTTCACTCTAAAACGGCTCAACGGATTTGTATGAAATTTGGCACATGGGTAGACCATGGCCTGGATTAGGACATAGAATACTTTTTATCCCGATATTCCCACGGGATCGAGACTTATGCGGGTGAAACCGCGGGGCGCAGCTTGTATATAAATGTTATATGTGTTAATGTTATGCTTGTTTAAGTTGTGTGTTCTTGTTGTTGTATGATATCCTAAAATTTCTTCTGCTGATTCAATTAAATACCTCGGCATCATTCTAGATAAACACCTTAACTTCAAAGCACATATCAATCACCTTACTGCTCGAGTTCGTAAACTTATATATATTTTTAAAACACTCAGACACATTGCAAACACTCACGTGATACGCACCGTGTATCTCGCCATGTGTCAGTCAGTTATCTCGTACTGTATTAATATTTGGGTTGGAGCTGCGAAAACTACACTAAAACCTCTGGAAGTAGCTCAAAGAGCCATTCATAAGGTTGCTACTTTCCGGCCAATGCTCTACCGAACCTTTGATCTATATAAAGAATGCAAAGTTCTCACAGTCCGACAAACATTTATTCTCAACATTTTACTACACCAACACACCAAAACTCCTTTTACACAAACTCAATCATCACTTAGGCGAAAGAATGAAATTTGCAAAGTACCCTTCACACGATTTGCTAAACGTTTCTATTTCTACCTTGGGCCATTTTTATATAACAGAATCAACAAAACTATCCCTGCACATCAGTCCTCTTACGAAATGTGTAAAAAACAGATAACACGATTTCTAACCACTTTAAACTACGATGACACTGAATATCTGCATACTTCACAATCCTAATGGCAACATGTACATTCACATACCGCTCCGTATCTAAACTCAACCACTTTCCATTTCGTTTGTATACACACACCAACCTACATCATAAACACATACACAGCACACCTACATCATATAACACACACACACACCACACCTACTTCACAAAACACACACACGTACTAACACTTCACACACTTAGTATAAGTTATCATACGTTTGCAGCTAAGTCCTAAGCAGTCTCTTATATGTTGTACTCCTTCTGTGGGAACTTGGGCTGGCGAACCTTAATACAGGTTACCATGTAACCTAGCGAGGACGCCAGATTCAACCCTGTAAATTGTTACTCTCTATGATTTGTCCCTGAATACTGTAAAATACCTATATTTATTGTAACAGTCTGTATACCACTTTTTTGAAATAAATAAATTTGAAATTTGAATATTTATTTCTGTAATTTGGTTAAAAAACCCATCTATAATAAATGATGTTTTAAAGTAGATGAGTTCGGTGTTTCTTAACTCACTAATCTGAAAAGAAGGACCGAAACATACTCAGAGATCACAGTCTCTTTTAAAATAAAATTAAAATATTTTATTTCAGTCCTTTCCGTCCATATGTTGTTAGTAATACACACTACTTAAAAACTATGTTAGTAAAAAATGTAGATATATAAAATTTTAATTCATAAATCTGTTGCACTTACCAGACGCACCGGGTACATGCACATGTACATGCACCCAATGTGCCACAATGGCGCAACACGGCTTATCACTAATGACCTTCGGGATGCCGTTGACGCTCCCACGCACTCTGCGCATCATGGACGCAATCCTTTTTCTTAAGATGATAATCCTTTTTCTTCAGTATATGCTTCGGCAAACATTCCAGATGCACTGCAGTAGCGTGGAAGCCCCCACAACATTCTGAAGGCATTATTATATTGCACTCTGAGGGCGTTGTATGCCTTTTGCGTATATCGAACCCACAGAGTGCACGTGTACAACGATTGGCAAAGCCCAGACATGTAGGTTAGTGTCTAAAATGTTCTTTTAAGGAAATAACCACACAGATCTGAGTGGTTGGTACCTGCACTACTTCTTTCACATAAATAAATAAATTCAAATGTATGTGATCTTAAGATCAGTGGTTTTGGGTCTGAGTGCTTGTTTTAAATTTTAATCTTTTATTTCGGACCCACAAGTGGTCCATTTGGTTAATATACACACGACTAAAAAAATTGTGTTAGTACTTACATCTACCAGAAAAACAACACAAACTATTCATTACTACGCCGCAGTGGCATGTAGGTGCATCCAATGTACCTGTTTGAGGCTGTCCCACCTATCGGCTATAGTTTTCAGGAGGCTGTTGGGTCTAGCACGTACCCTGCGCATAATGGAAGCGCAATGCTTGCGCATGATGGCGTGAAAGCCATCTATAGCACCATATATATCATAAGCACTGCAGTAGCGCGGCAACCCCATCAACGTGCAAGGCGCAGACGCTGTATGCCTTCTGCGTGTAGTTGACCCTCCCACTGTATGTATAGAACGACTGACAATACGCTGTAAATAGTGTAGCCTTTACTTCAGTCGTGCATTGCGAGCCAACATTTTGCAGCGGACAGCCAACGACCTGCCCTCACCCTCAATATCCATGCTGTCTTTTAGGTATTCGGAAACCCAGTGGCCCAGATACTTAAAAGAAGTGACTTGCTTTACAGAACTTCCGCAAAGTTTCAAGTGTGGTTCAATAGGGTAAGTTTTAGTTCCTGCCTTGAAAACTATATCGTACCATGATAGTACCTCACTTTTCTTAACATTATATCTGAGCCCATGAGTCTCCGCGTACCTCTCTTATTTATTTTTACTTCGATGGTCCTAGTTTATCATTTGTGATTTCCGAGTTACAGCTGTAATATGTAAACGGGCACGCCCGTTATGCCTGGCATTCATTCGGGCACTTTTCACTTTTATTGTAGGTATATTGGCGTGTGCCAGGTGACATATAGAAAATTATTTTATTTTATTTAATGTTCTACGTAATGTAAATTATTTTGCATAAGTACTTTTGTATAGTATCAAGTTTTTCTAACTATTCAGACAGCTGTGCAGATGGGGAGTTTGTTGCGCCACTTCTTCTTCCCAGCTAAAGCATTAGGAAGTGGTGAAGGGCGGGCGTTTTTGGGGGACTGTCTTATTTAATTTTGACTTTCGAAAAGTGCTGATTTCTCAGTCAATTTTGAATAAATGACTTTTGAATTTTTTATTTCTCACATATTGTAGGCAGGTTTATCATTGATTGTCTGTTATTGTCATTTTTTTCTTTGGAATATTGACACTGGCAGCTCTTCGACTCGTTTTAGATGTACTAATCGCGCTCAGTTTCATTGGTGAAATTCACAGCTAATAGTATGCCACAGGGAATTAAATCCTATCATGTAAATTAGGCACAGTTTATCTACCGCACCGTGAACCGGACGTCAAAGAGAAAATGAGATTACGCGGCTCTAGTAAATATACTGTCCCTACTTCGGTAACGTCATCTCGTTCTCGTTGACGTCCTGTTCACGGTGCGGTGGACAAACGGTCTTAAAGTTTATGTGTAAGATCATCTGCCTGAAAGAAAAGAAAACTAATTGAGTATGTGCTAACTTGCTAAAACCACGACCGTTTTACATGAGATCGACTAGGATATCCGTGAAAACGGTCGGTTATACCCTATTTAGGAACTAACACTAAATTCTACGTGAAATTTATTTGGTGTAAGTACGACTGTCCCTCTGACCCAATCAAGAGATCTGGGGGCACGGCAGTGCCCCCGCCAAGTCGAGCAAAAACAAACAAAGAAAGGCACAGCCGTACCATCCTTTTCTCGAAGCCATTCAAGACATTTTCGTAACTAGTAAAGCAATCGCACAAGGCAATAGAATTTACATAGAACAAAATCTATCTAATATTAGCGCTGTGTGCGCTTCATTTATGTTTGTGTATGCATACATTTGTCCCGCTAGCGCTATGTTCTATTAGGACTACTTAAAATAGTTGCTTATTCTTATGTGATAATGTTGCCGTGCGATAAGTCATTCAATTTATTACAGAAATAACATTTCTAATATTGATACGGTCACTTTAAAATGTAGTTAGTTGAATGAATGAATGATATATTTATTTGCAAGAATATAGATAGCTAAGTTCTTAAGATCTATGGGTTTCACTATATTCGGCATTTCAGCCGTGCAAATATTTAGATTTTACATTTTGGTTATACATATAGCATGCAGTACACTTTTAGTAGTTAGCAATAATATAAAAATACTAATTTGGTGCCTTGGAGGAACGGCAAGTGCCTACTATGGGACGCAACTTGCGTCAGCACTGTTGCCGCCAGCCACCTTGGTCGCACGGTCCTCTCGCCGTCGGCTGCAGCTGAAGACGCTGCTGTAAGGAAGAGGGTGAAGTACGCTCCGTTGGCGGAACGTTACCTTTTTGTGCCCGTTGCCGTTGAGTCCATGGGGTGTTGGGGCACTGAGGCCAAGAAGCTCATTAATGATATAGGGCACAGGCTCCGTGATAAAACGGGTGACTCCCGCTCCGGATCGTTTTTGGTGCAAAGGTTAGCCATTGCCATCCAACGTGGTTATGGGCACCTTTGCGCCGGGAACAGTTAGGGGCGGGTTATTTGACGATTTTTTTGACGTGTTGTTGCTTATGATTATTTTTTCTAAGGAAATTGTTATTTAATTTTTGATCTGTATTATATGTAGTTACATTTCCATTAACGTAACTAAACAAATATATAACATTAGAAAATGGGAGCATCTATCCAACAACACTACTACCTAAGACAAAATTGTTGGATAGATGCTCCCATAGATAGGTACTGAAAAAATTAACCGACTTTGTTTTACATTAGATCTTACAACTTTTTGCAGTAGAAGAACTGCGTTGCGAGACTCCAATTTTGTTAAATGTTATGTTTTTGTTATAAACCGCCAACACTATTTTCGGCAGGTAAATAAAATAGAAAATATAATTCTGATCGTTGGTCGTATATTCATGGAGGTATGCTGACAGAAGGCTGCCCGGACAGTAAAAAACTGATTCTAATTATTGATCCGTATTATGTCCTATATTTAAAAACATCTAAAACACACAATTTTCCTCTCAAAATTCATTCTCTATTACCAGCTTCCGAATATAAATAACTAAGCCGCTCTAAGATTCGAGGCACGTTCAAAAATTTATTGTTGCCGGTATAAGTTGCAAAGAACCATTGAGATAACGGCCGAAAGCAAAAGTTCCTGCGCAGTTCTGTTTTGTAGGTACTTTTATAAAGCCTTCGCCGATAGTGATGCCTTTCGGTAAATTTTTAGAGATCGGGAGTATTCGGGAGAGAGGAGGAACTTTGTTGGTGAAAATATTGTTGGTAGATGCGTGTACCTCATACATCTTCGAATTATAGGCAGATCAGTTATATTGTGCGCGCAAGCAAGAATTTCAATGAGATATGCAAGGAATACGATTTTGATCCATTCACAATCAGTGTGAATTCGGCCAGAAGGAGCTTAAGCCTAAAATTTTTCAAGTAGCGGTAGTCTATATTATTTTATTGTTTTCATTAAGTTCTCTTTTATTTCAGTCACATTTATGTGCATTTGTGTGTGATTTATTGCAAACCCAATGTTTATAAGCTTTTACTTTTACTTTTATTTTTACTTTTACTTTTATTTTGACGAATTGTTCTTTTTTGTTCTTTTTTTTGTACTCACACAATGAATATTATTCAATATTTATACGTGAGGATTTGTAATTGGCTCTCTGGTGACTATGCTTTGCTTTTTTGTTTGTTTTTATTAGCTGTAAGTCCTCCATGTACTAAATAAATAAATAAATAAATAAATAAATAAATAGATTATTGTACAGGTTGTTGATTCAGTCACTTGTGTCCGTCAAGGGGATGACTCTATTTTTATATTGCACATCTTTCCCCAAGAAACCTCTTGTCGAATTTTAACTTTTTTATAAGTAATGCAATTTACACTTTGTCCATTCGAAATTACACTGGATCGCAAAAATTCCGGGTCGCTGATAAAAACCGTGATATCTCCATAAATTACTTATCTAGATCACTAGAATAAATAATATGTAGTAAGCAGGTTGCTAATGCATGTCGTAAATCTCTAAAGAGGTTTCATTTGTACAAGTAGTACATTTAAAAAAAAAAACTGCTCTTTGAAATTTTTTTAAATTGTAAATTGGGAAAATAATATTTTTGTTCTGCTTTTGTTTCAGAGCGAGCTGTCATTATAAATGATTCCTTGGATTGATCAGAATATTCAGTGCAATATGTCGTTAACACTTGTAGAATGTACACGGATTATTACCATGGTAGGGTACAAGAAGGAAGAAGTCAGCGTAGCACTGCTAGAACAGTAGCAGTATCTTAATCAACGGTCCAAAGAGTACTCCAGCGACTCCAGACCGGCATGAACATCAGGAGACCAGGAAACGGCAGGTCAAGATGCACAACTACACGAGAAGACCGATTCATCGCGAGCACTATGTTAAGAAATCGATATCTCACGACAGTTCAGGTCCGAAACAGTCTTCAAGAAATTCACCACAACAATGTGAGCTCTGATACGATTCTGCGACGTCTTGGTGAAGCTGATATAAAGCCTTATAGACCAGCAAACGGCCCCAAACTGATCAGAGAACCTCGAGTTGCCAGGTTATGATTTGCTCGAGAACACATTCGATGGACAGATAAAGATTGGTCCAAGGTTATGTTTTCCGATGAGTCCAGATTTTGTTTATTTACGCACGACGGGAGACGAAGAGCAGACACTGTTCGTATGGTCAATATGTATATTCAAGAGGTCGGTATTACCTGCATGGAGTGGCCAGCTCGCAGCCCAGACTAAAATTCCATAGAACATGCATGGGACGAGCTCGGGAGATGCGTGAGACAACGCTCTCCTGCTCCCGTTACCTTAATGCGCTAGTGGAAGAATGGGCAAACATAGACCAAAATCGTATTAAAAAATTGTTTTAGAGCATACCAAATCGTCTTAATGAAGTGATACGGGCTCGTGGAGGAAATACAAATTATTAAATTGACAATTTTTTTTATATATTTTTTAGATTTATTTTTCTTGTCATAAGTTAGAAGCGAAATTTTCTTATTTTTTTGTATTTAATTAAAGTTTTATAGTGTACAAAACGTGTTACATATTTTTATATATAATAATCAGTCATCTACAATATACTATAGTTTCGCAAATTAGTCTTATGTATTAAGAAACTATCACGCCATTTATTAGCGTCCCGGATTTTTTGCGATCCTGTGTAATTAGGTAGAGTTTAAGATAATTAACTTTTCTTTTTTTTAGGCTATGTTAGCGGGCACGCCCTTTATGCCTAGAGGCTTGCTATGCTTGCTTGCTGTGCTAGCTGAAATACAGCTATTTTTTTTAACTTTGCCCCACCCTGGGAATTTCTCAGCAGTCAATCGCTTAACCTTTGCACCAACCGTACAGTTTTATAATGTGGTGAAGGGCGGGCGTTTTTGGGGGACTGTCTTATAACGATCTATTTTTGGACGTTCGAAAAATGCTGATTCTCAGCCTAGTTTGAATAAATGACTTTTGAATTTGTTTCTAACATAACTGGCGGAATGTGGGTTTACTATATATAGGAGCATCTCACTATACGTTTAGCCATGGAACTTATAAGCCTCTGATGCTCAGCGTTGCCAACTAGTATTTTGTGCGGTTTTCACGTTTTTACTATTATTCTGATTAAAAGCATCCAAATGTGAAAAAAACCAGCTATGCTTTAGCACAACATGAACAATAGCACATTGAAACTACAAAGCTGCAGTGAAATATACCAAAATTGACGTCAGAATGAACTGGATAGACGTTACACAGAATCAGTTATCAGAAAAGTGTGGTACAGATCATTAAAATTTACAAATTTCTCTATGAGACCAACATCGTTATGGCGAAAAATTAATTCGCCAGTCCATACATTTGGATCGAGTTGGTATTGAAGTTGTAGCAGTTACACCGCCACATACGAACTACGCATCAAAGGCATGACGTCACACAAATCCTGCATCGCGCAATTAGAGTTTACCGCGCGAACGACATAATATACATAATATATAAGACTATCCGACATCAACAGTCGGGCAGTCGGCCCGCCAGACACAACACCCGTCTGGTCGGAGGATCCTCACTTTTCTATGGTGGGTGAGTGAACTTTACACCCTGTTCCTCATGCTTCTAAATTGGATTACGTCGGGGTCATCAATTTAGGGGGCATGAGGAACAACAGGGTGTAAAGTTCACTAAAAATATCAACTATTCCATGCAAAACTTTTTAGGACTCATTCACCATAGAAAAGGGAGGATCCTCCAACCAGACGGGCAGTCGGCCCGCCAGACACAACACCCTGTCTGGTCGGAGGATCCTCCCTTTTCTATGGTGAATGAGTCCTAAAAAGTTTTGCATGGAATAGTTGATATTTTTTCGCGATTACGATATTCGTTCTATGGGAATAGGTGTTCAGTTTGAGGTTCTGTACCACACTCTTAAATATGAGCACATCTTTTTGAGATTATAGATATAGATTAGTCAACATTAGCTCAAAATTGTTGAGCTTTGGAATCTAAAGGCTCTTCAATCACGTAATATTAGGTCGACCTGTATGTAACTAACTATGTAATGGAATCTAAGGTAACTAATTTAACCATCATCCAAGGGTCGTAGCGTAATGAAAATTGGCAGCTGTATGTATTTCTGATGACAATACAATAATATGGTACTTTCGAAATGATCTGATGATGAAGCCGGAAGATATGAACTGGAACTCCATGATGGAAAATCGTATCATAGCTGTTTTGGATTTTTTAGAAAAGATTTGTAATGAACTTTGACCACGATTAGGTTTCAAGGTCTGATTGACACTGGCATTCCATGATGGAATAATAGAAGGATGCATGGCATAGTATCATACAGTCGTGTTTGCACTCTTTTTTTGTTTTTACATGAATTTATAAAAGCGTGTATTTCTAGTGTTTTTTAAACAATTATTTTATTTGGAATGGTGTTTCGCAGGTCAATCTAGGAGGTTGTCAGCTGCTTAACCGGACTTTCCTGTGGGTTCCTCAATAAAATAAGGCCTCCAGCCAGCTATGTAATTACGCAACACATTTTCGTAAACAATTACGAGATATTTGTTTCATTTTGACAGTCCAACAACATTAATTGCGTTATTCACGTTGTTAAGCAGATTTTGTTTTCAAACTTATGAATCAATGGATTAGCAATTTGTTTCGAAATGATTCAAATTCCGATCGATCGCGTATTACGTAATTAGGGTACTGGACATCTTACAAACTAAGCGACTACACGTTAAGGGCACCCCATGTGGAGTACGGACCCCGGCTTAGGGCGTCGCTGGGGGGGGGCAGAGAGGGCTGGATCGGATTTAGGTCCTAGGGCCCGAGTGCGCGTGTTCTTTTTAAGTAAATTTCTCACCGGTGACTGGTCGACACTTTGCGTGACCAGAGGACTGGCTCGTTCTATGAACAATTAACATTGTCATCCAACGTGGCAATGCTGAGAGCCAATGGACAAGTTTCCGGATAACAGCAATGTGGAGGAGTACTTCGTTTCTTAGTGTCCTTTTGTATATATATTTATAGTTAGTTATTTAATTTATTACCTAGTGTAAATAGTCTTTATAATTATACAACCGACCTTTCCCAGCCATTATTAATCCGTTAACATCAATAATTCAATTAATTTACAGCGAATAATATCGACAACGCAAAATTATATAAAATGGCCGACAAGTGTTGTAGATATATGTATTAAAACAATTAGGCGATGATTTTCAGTACATCGGTGCGCATTCACAGGGGGATGTAAAATGATCGATGGCCGAGATAACGGTACAGTTGTTTGTCCGTGGTGCGGGTTATAAGCGGAAGCGGATCGAGTGCGAAATATATTTGTTTGAGTTTGTGTGATAATGTTTGAGTAAAGTCCCATTTATATGGTGCAAGTTTATTGCCGTAGGCTTACAATACAATTGAAGCAGCAATTGACTGGCACCGTCTGAAGAACACGAACAATTAGTACGATACGGGCAAGTTAGTTGCCGTTCAAAACTGGTATAGGTGTCAACAGCAAGTACAATAAAATCGCATTCAATTCTGGCATGAAAACGTTCTACTATTCAAACATGAGTTGAAGTTAAAAAAAATCTTCAGAAGATGTTAAATAAAATAAAATATTTTGCAGAGCAAATACAATAATTGAACGTGTTTTATGGCATGAGATTATTGCTCTTGAACGTTCCAGTAACTTGCACCGTGTAAATGGGGCTTTATACTATATCAAGCATCATAAAATATGGGAAAATGGCTCTAAAAAACTGAAAGAAATATTTAATCGACTTTGTTTGTGAAAGAACTTACTGTATATTTATGTTCGAATTACCCCCGGTTCCTGAGGTTTCCGAACCAGAGTTTATCTATTTGATAGTGCTATTGGTTCTATTGGTAAAAGGAATAGTTACCGTAGCCGAAATCTGTTTGGAATTTATGTATATTACTAGCTGCGCCCTCGTACCCTAATTATTTTTCTAAAATAAAAGAAGCCAAAGTTACTCCTTACAACATCAGCTATCTGCCAGTGAAAGTCCCATCAAAATCGGTAAAGCCGGTTCGGAGATTTGCCGTAATAAACAGACAGACAAAATTTTTAAGAATTGTTTTTTTTTGTTTCAATTACCGTATACGGGGTGGATTTTTGAAATGTGATGTATGTGAAGACCAGTTTTTTTTGCGATTTCTGACTTTTGTAGCGGACAGTCTTTTTTAACGTTTCCCATACAAGTCTGAAAGTTCAAAATTATTTCAGGTCTTATTTTTTCTCAGAACGTCGGAAATCAGAAGTAAGAAACTTTCTAGTTCTTAAGTAAAAAAAAGTCACAACGCGTATTCATTCCAAGTAATTTTTTTTTTTGTTTATTTTCGGCTAGTCTGTCCACCATTAAAAGTAAGTTGGAGTTTCTTTCCTACCAAAAGTATGGAAAAAGATTTTTGTGATTTCTGTCTTTTTAGTACTGAAATCTCAGTCGGTAGCAAATATAGTAGGTTGGCAGCTACAGCGAAAGATAATTTTAAGTAGAAATTAGCAGCGTAATAATCAGTTGTTAGCTTTGTTTTACGAACACTTGACACTGGCTAACGCAGCACCGCTCGCTTCGCTCGCTCGGCTCCTGCGTTGTGTGGTCACAGTTCTAACCTAACCTACTTTTCATCAATTTTCATTTACTACTTCATTTTTAGCCAAGAGGTTACGCCGGCTAAAGATTAAAGAAATTAACATTAGACTCTCCTCAAAAATAAACGCTTGCAAAAGTGTTTTTTTATATGGAAGCATATAGTTGCCTATAATACAATGTTATCCCACTGTTAATATTAGACGCCATGTCATTATGTATAATAATAGTACCTCGTCTATGATTTCAATTGGCCTTGTTTAATATGGTCGCTACCTTAAGCAGTCATTCATCGTTCATGGGGTACTGTTTTAAATGTTACAATAAAATTCCTCCCCACATACTTCAACTGAATGAGACGAAATTCAAATCTTGTATAAAACGCACACTATGTAGGCAGGCATATTATAAGTTGGGGGATTACATCACTGATAAAAATGCTTGGCTCATTGCTGGTCCTGCTCCACAACCACAACTAATCGATTAACATTTTTAAAATACTGTTGGAGCTGCTGAAGATTGTAAGACCACATTTGTATTGTATAAACTCAATCTCCATGGTATTATATAATTGCATAGCACAGGTGTGAGTACTATGTACTAAAGAGCTACCATTTACCGGGTAATATGTAGTATTTCATTGAATTGAATGTGCCCTGGCGGCTGTATGTCATGCTCACTCAGATGTCTCGCTGATGGTGGAGCGTGTGTTGGATCACTTACCTCACTTCAAAATGGTTGAGCTGAATGGTGCTGATCCATGCGTCATGTTCGTGAACAGGCGCCGTCAGTTGGAACTGGTCGTCTCTTAGCTGCCATGGCTTATTTTAATTTATTTTAAGTTTTTGAATGGTTCTTTATTATATTTTCTTAGTATTACGGACGCTTTTACGAACGTGCACGTCTTTCTACATTGTTCTCACATGCATAATTTCAAAATGAATGATGTAACCAATATTTTGTATCAAATTTTTGATTTAAAAGAGTGTCCGTGGAGTTTCTTGCCCGTTCTTCTCCATAGGTACCTACTACGCTTTGGAATGGGCAACTAGCTTCTTATTTCTGACTGACCGAATTCTCGAAAGTTCAAAAGTGCCTGTAAATTGTTTAATTGAAAAAAATGCTTTGAGTTTGATAGCATCCAAGATACTGTTTTAAGCTTCGTGCAGACTAGAGCGACGCGACAGCGCGACGCGACAGCGCGACGCGACACCGGTTATTGTTATACCGTGAAGTTTTCTTAGAAATTGTATTGTTCGAGTCGCGTCGCGGCGTCTAGTCGTGCTAGTGTGAACGAGGCTTTTTAGTCTTTAAAACACCGGGATTAATGACTGTCATTACCTTTAATACAATTTAAAAACGTAGGTAAAATAATAAATAAAATATTGGAACTGACCGACAAAATCTTTGGACCACTTTCATGTGGGTTTATTATAACAACTTAACAGCAAGCTTTAATGTATAGAGCATTATTTTGTTTTTATTTCATTTTAGTCGAATTCTTTTTTCTCAGTTTACACATTATTCAGACTTTACATTTTGATAATGTATGAACAACCTATGTACCTACAGTGTTTCGGACAAATAAATTACTTTGACTTATACATATAAACGTTGTTTTCTTTTTTTTTTCTCTTTTTTTTCTTGTACATAATATAAATAGTGTTTAGTGTTAGATTGTATAATGTCTTTAAATATATGTAAATAAATATTTAATAAAGTAAAAAAACAATGGTGAATGTAAGCGATTGTAATGGAAAATCTAGTGGACTATTTTTAGCTGATTGAATCACCACAACACCAAAAGTTGGTGACAACGAATTTATTGTCAAAAATAATACAAAAATATGTATCTTTTATATTATTAGCATATAAAATAAAATAATATGGAAAAGTAAAAAGGTCGCAACAGTGATGAATGCACATGCTTGTTTTGATCAATTTAAGTTTTAATATTAAGGCGCAGGGTTCCGATGCATTGTCTCTGTCTTTTTCTTTACGTGTAAAGAGTAAAGAAAATAATCACATTTTTGTACTTTTTCAATGTTTTTCGTTGTTTTTTTCATCATATTGCTCATATTACTCATCATAATCCATCACTCAATCCAGCTTGGCATTAGACATTTTAAGTTATATTTTTAACTATAAATATAATTGTTAGTGAAGATTTTTGTAAAGCATTAATGTATGTTTAATTATGATTTGAGTTCCATAACTGTATTAAAATAAGACTTGAAAATATCATTATTTTTTTTGTTGGTCAAAATTATTTACGGTTTAAGAGATACACTGCTTTAAAAAAAAACCGTTTTCGGAACCCTGCGCCTTAAGGACATTCAGACATTTGGCTGCTGTAGTCAATCGATGCAGTTGGGACACGCTGTTTATAAACAAAGCATTTCGCATCTATGTATGCATGACAGTACATGGTGCTGTTCAATCAACACTTTTAATAGATTTTTAGATATTATATTTTATTATTATTTCTGGTCTCCTGTTTCCCAACAGGAGACCAGAAATAGGTAGGAAGATGACTCATTTTATGTCAGTCACGTAGATAAAGAAAATTAGGCACGTATTTTTTTTTACGTAATCAATTGATTACGGCGATACATTGAGTTAAAATGTGGCATGACGTCACACCTATGTAGTTTTTTTATGACGTAGCGAGCCCCCACTCCCCAACGTTAATGCGTTTTATATTTTTATTTGTATTTTTTTTATTAATATGATAAAGAAGAAAATACGTGTCTATTTTTTTTCTGCCTAACGGACTAAGAAACTTTTTCAAAATTCAAAATATTTTATTTCACATAAACTTATATGGGCACTTATGAAACGTCAGAAGCTAGGTGCGTGATTCCAATTGGTCGTTTCCTATGGAGAAGAGCCGGCAAGAATCTCCACGGTTACTCTTTTAAAAATAATTGGTTTTTACAATATTTTCAAATAACAGTGTTATTAGGTATGAGAGGACAGTGTAGATCTTTCAACAAGTACCAGGTACTTAACAAAATAATTATGGTCAACAAATCTACAGTCCACTAAGCCTACAGCGTTCTCACATTCACAAAATAGAAAATAATCTATATAAAGATGAATAAATTAATAAAAATAAAAACGTATTATAAAAGAAATGACGTGATTGCTATTACAATTCTGAATAATTATCATGTTCACAAAAGCCACTAATAAAGATTTGAAGTTAAATTGTAGGTATATTATAATGTCAAATAATAGCGTCATTATGTCAAGCAAGAATGTAAAAATAAAAATGTTAAAAAAATGTATACATATAAACATGGTAATTTGGGAGTAGTTTTGTTTTTTAACCAGGCATCATCATGTCAAGCGTTTGACTGCTGCACTGCGTGTTGCGGGTTCGATTCCCGCACGGAACAAATTAAAATTAAAATTTGGATGACCTACAAGTAGTTGTTCCGGGTCTGGCTGTTCGTGTATGTGACATTTTCACATTTCCATTAAGATAATTACCTAATCAACAGTAAACATTAAACTGTCCAGAGGACCTAACACGAACATGCGACGTGAATTCTAACGATTTTTTAATCTAAGACATGGCGCACTCTATGCGACATGCGACTGCGACAGCTCTGTGACTACAGTGCGAGTGTGTGCAACGACAGGCTGCGGCTGATAATTTTTATATTTTTTGTTAAAAGCCCCGCATACTTGGCGTAGATTTGCAGAGTCACAACGACAGGCTGGCACGCTCTTGATATTTGTCGCAGCGACTAGACGCACGGTGCTCGCGCACACACGACGACGTTCAAATGCGAGAGGTCAGCGTCAGACTTCTGATTACCGCTGAGGAACTTGTATAGTGAATCTCAACATAGATACGTTCGATGTCGATGTTTTCAAATCAGACGTCGAAGCGCGTCGAATACCTACTCAAAGAAAATGCTTCTTGCACGAATTCTACCGTAACGACTAATCGCAGACGCAAAAGACAGCTCTGCGTCTAGACGCAGTGACAAGACGCAGAAGATAACGAAAACTCGACAAGACGCACAGTTTACGCTGCCATATACCACTATCGTATAGAATTTTTAATATTATTAACAATAAAAGAGTAATTGTCCAGGATATTAAAGTTGGAATTTCTTATATAGTAGTCTGGATTTGTGCCCGGTTTATGGCAATAGGCTCGCCCCCTGTTACATGGGACTTAATTAACTGGCGAAATGTGGGTGTACTATAGTTGCACCTCTGCCTCACCCTTCGGGGAATACAGGCGTGATTATGTCATTAAAGTTATATAGTTCAACTACATCCTATCAATTAATCTGCCTAGCCTTTTCCCAACTATATTGGGATCGGCTTCCAGTCTAACCGGATGCAGCTGAATACCAGTATTTTACATGGAGCGACTGCCTATCTGACCTCCACAACCCCGTAACTGGGTAATACGACACCCCTTGTTAAGACTGGTTGTCAGACTTTTGGGCTTCTGACGACCCGTAACGACTGTCAAAGATCCACGAATGACAGCCGGGACCAACGTAACGTTGCGTAGCATAACGTGTGATCGACCCGTGCGGCTGTTATTACTTAGCCACAAGCTATTTATTATACAAATTCAACTACATCCAATAACAATAATAAACCCCTTTAAATTTTAAAAACTAACTTTTCCACAATGTAAATCTTCCGGTGTTGTTTTACAGAACAAGTAAAAAAGTTGACAAAAAAAAAAAGTAAATTACTCGTTGAACTCGGCTCTTTTGTCTTTGTTTTCCTGGTTGAAGTTTAAGACTGCAGTTAGTTTAGGTATAAATAGTAGTGTTATTTCATATCATTCCTTTCTTTTTTATTACGATATGAACCAGCTCTTGACCTCGATCACGCCTGATGGAAAGCGATGAATGAGGTAGAAGATGGAACGAGCGTGCTCAGAAGGTGCCTGTTCACTCTTGCTTTGACAGCTGATGGGATAACCCATCAGCTGTCAAAGCAAGACGCTCTAGAACCAAAAAATTGAAGTCATGTCATTTGTGCGAAAGACATTTCCGCGAAAGAAGCTTGCGCGAACAGACTTTTGCGCGAATGGCATACTATTCAAAGGCATACTATTCTATCAACGACTACTTAAATGATAAGAATAGTTGGTCGCTGTGATTAACTCAAGACAATGTTTAAATGTTCTTTCTCTAGAATTAGCTTACCTACTGACAGGTTATATGAGTTTATATGATAAGTTGTATTGCAATATGTGGTTAGCTAGCGACCTTGACAATAATTATTAATTTTACCTCGATGGTCCTAGTTTATCAATTATAACTTCTAGTTACAGCTCTATGTAAGTGAGCACGCCCTTTATGCCTGGAGGTTTTTTTCTTTTTTAAATATTGTTTACGTTTAGTTATTTTTATTTCTGCTTGAGTATAGTTCTCGATGCTTTTGGTTGGTATATTGGCGTGTGCTAGTTGTCATATTGCTAATGATTTATAATTTAAATTATACTTTGCGTAATGTAAAAATCTTGCATACTATTGTATATAATCTTTTTTTTTTTTCTATTTGAACAGACAGCTGTGCTGCTGGGGAGTTTGTTGCGCCAGTTCTTCTTCCCAGCAAAAGCACTAGGAAGTGGTGAAGAGTGGGCGTTTTGGGGGACTGTCTTATGTAATTTTGACGTTCGAAAAGTGCTGATTCTCAGCCTAGTTTGAATAAACGACTTTTAAATTTTGAATGAACTTTGTCGCAAATTCTTTGCAGTGGTGCCATCTTAAATTTTGATTTTGACCTTATTTACGTTGTCAGCGCCCTCGAAAACCATGAAAACGACACCCATGATGAAAATACGCTAATTAAATTGCGCAAATGTCCATTAGCGCAAAAGTTCATTCGTGCAATAGTCCATTCGCGGACATGTTTTTTCACACAAGTGTCTGTCGCGCAAATGTTCGTTCGCGCAAAAGTCCATTCGCCAAAATCTTTTCACGCAAGTGGGTTCGCGCAAATGTTCTACCCTCTCACAGAGAGGAGGCTTGAGTCCCGGCATTGGGAATATTATAGACTGATTATTTATTTCTTTCTCTCTCTGTTCTGCTAAAAACATCAGACTAACCTAGACATCTAGAAATACCAGTACTAAAGTATAGCTAATTGGTCAAAGAATTGTATCACCTCTCCTGAACACTGAAGTCAACTTTATTAAAATTAAAAAAAGGAACCATATACCGTGCAGTATATCGCCGTCCTTGTCACATACGTATTGCAATATATAGCCGTCCTTGTCAGCAGGTTTTTATACCGGGACTTAATTAAAACCATTCGGTTGGTTTACAACAGCGGCAACATATTCTGTACTGCGGATGTTATTGGTAAATTAATTATGGCGAAAAATGTATTATTTAAAGGGTTAATCTCTGGGGTTTTTGTGGGGTATGACTGGTGATACTTCGTTACTGTAAATGTCGTGATATAAAATTCATACAGGCTGAAATTGTGACGTCTTCACAAAGCGGTTACAGTACAGTTATTCTTGTACATACAAACAGAAGCACAGAGCGAGAGAGAATTGACAGCTGTCATAATGACATCGAACACGTTTACGAAGTCCGCTAACCAGTACATTGGATTGAGTTTACAGAGAACATTATCAATTACCAACATACTTTTGTCCTTCAATTATTATAGACCATTATAATACAACGTAATAAGTATTTCCTAAGAAAGACGGAAAAAAACATTGAAATATAATAAAATCTAATTGAAAGTGTTTGAACACTACCTAAGTCTTGATCGATAAGATTTTTCAAACTTATTGACATTAAGGACTACCTTTCCCTAACTTTAACCTAAATTGATGGAAAACTAATATATCTAGACTTTAAAATTTAATACCAAAACTACCTTGAACTTCTAATGAACTCAAATCTCCATAGTAATTTTTTTTTACTTGCTCCACTTTTAAATATGTCTCCATAATATCATATTAAGTATTTAATATTACTAATAAAATCCTGCCAAGGACTCGTAACATCAATCAACAGAAAATTAATTAAATATACTAAAATATAAACGTACTTTTTTAACAGTATAGATCTACAGTTCGTTTTTTAATCCCGTAGACTAATTTGACATTTTAATTCATAATAATTTAAAAAAATATTAACAATGAGTTTTATGGTCCGGTCATATTCTCAAAGAAAAATATTGTGGGAGACTGGTACCTAAGCTAAGCCGAAGCTTGTATTTCAGGCCACCAGGTCTCCACCCTAAGTACATAATTATAGTCTCCCATATACTAAAACTAGACAGTACATTATATTTGACTTATATTAAGGAGTGTTCGTGTGGAGTGAGTGGGTGTGTGGAAGTGGGAGTATGAGTGTGCGGTGTGTAGGTGTGTGAGCGTGTGCCTGTGGGTGATGGAGAAGTTGATGCGTGTTAAACTGTTTGTTGAGTGCCATAAGTTTGTGCCTACGGTAGAGATAAACATAGAAGAAATGCGGTAACTATTTTGGGATAAAAAGTAAATTTTCGGTTGCGTCATAGTCTAGAGTCGTAAGCCATCCATTAAGTCATTTCTTACATAGGTGTTTTGTGCGTGGGAAAATGTTGCAAACTTTATTCATTTTATATAGCCTCATAGAAAACAGAGGAATGGAGAACCAGGTTGTAAATCTTCTCAGGGTCTAATCGACAGGATCGTACGCCTCTTGTCAAGCATAGATGTGAGACTGTAAGAAAGAAGTGCGTGTTGTTTCAGGGTGGTCTGTAGAATGAATAGTTGGCGGACGATGAGAACTCCACTTTCCCGATATAAGTCGGTTGTAGGGTAGCGGAAAGGTCGAAAAGAAGATACTTTTAGGATTGCTCTCTGCACCCTTTCCAATTGGATTAGGGTTGATTTAGGTGCGCCACCCCATGTTGTTATGCAATAGGTTAATAAAGACTGGCAAAGAGCGCCGCCTTTCTAAGGCTTTCACCCGCCACATGTCTTAGGTTCTTAAATACATAAATTAGTTTACGAACTCTAGGGGTAAGTGTGTTGTAGGGTATAGTGCATTTATGCGCGGTGATGGAAAAAAGTGGTGCCAGACTTTGGGAACTTTTTCGCCAGTTTGGAATTCAGGCCAGTTTGAACACTTTTGAAAAGGCTTTGCCACGTGGTAGAGTTGAATATTAAGCCAGGTCGTCAGCTAATGTGAATATTTTGTCGAGATTGAACGCGCAAAGATCATTAATATAATATAAATTAAAAATAAGGTTGGCGCGATAACGCTGCCTTGTGGAACTCCGTGTAATTTTTCGGAACTTATGTAACTGTTTATCTTAACGCTCTGTGTGCGGTCTGTAAGGTTATCTTAAAAAAGCTTTAATAGAATTCCCGTATACCTATGCTCTCCATCTTCGTAATAAGGATGGGAACAGAGACGGTATCAAAGGCCTCAGCCAAATCGATCAGTTGATAGTTGTTTTTTTTTTTCAATTTGGAGTTTATATTAGCACCTGCGAATAAGTCTACGGGATTAAAAAACGAGAGCTCATAATTCTTTCGACCGGGGAAATACTACTTTCTTACCAACTTTCTACGAGTATTACTAGGCAAAACATTAACACATAACATAATATCACGCCTGTATTTCCCGAAGGGATAGGCAGAGGTGTACCTATACACATTAATTTATTAAAATATTTAATAGCTGCGTTGGTCTAGTGGTCGCAGGTGCTACTCAGCTGAGCTTATCCCGGGCTATATTATGTCCCGGGCTCGATTCCCAGGTAGGGCAAGTGCAATCGGGCAGTGTTATTGGGTTTTCCATTTGGAATTTCTCAGTAGTAGCCCGGAGTCTAGATTTGTGCCCGATTGATGACAATGAGCTCGCCACCTGTAGGGAGTTAAACATAACTGGCGAAATGTGGGTGTACCTACTATAGGAGGATGTACCTCTGCCAAACCCTTAGGGCCATACAGGCGTGATGTTATGTTATTTTATTTAAAATCACTACAAATAATATTAATATTTGGGAAATCATCTATACCTACTTAATTACCTGTGTAACCTAATAAAATCATACATTATAATTAATAACATACACGAAACACGGTTACAGCTACATCAAATATTGATGTAAACGGTAAAACAAATATCTATAAACATTTTTCCTCCATTGAAATGGCGTGGTCCATAATATCGGCGAAAGTATTCCAATCTCATGTAGATTCGCTAAATGCCGGCCATACACGCGGGGCTATTGGCCGGTCAGCTTGGCCGGTCAGCTTGGCTGTTTCATTTCCTCTGTACTCATACAAACAAATGCCTGTTGGTGGGGTGCAAGTGGTAGCGGGGCGGATATAATAGAAAAAACCGGCCAAGGGTTCCATACCACCTATAAAAACGGCAAAAAAATCATGTCTGTTTTAAGGGAGCCCCCTTAAATATTTTATTTATTCTGTTTTTAGTATTTTTTGTTATAGCGGCAA
This sequence comes from Xanthia togata, assembly GCA_963853775.1. Lineage (NCBI taxonomy): Eukaryota > Metazoa > Arthropoda > Insecta > Lepidoptera > Noctuidae > Xanthia > Xanthia togata. The sequence continues at coordinate 2,668,789 of OY970811.1, read as the reverse complement.
CAGAAATACATCATCTGTTTAATATCGAAAAAGAAAATTTCAACTGTCTAACTATCACAGTTCATGAGATACAGCCTGGTGAAAGACGGACAGATGGACAGCGGAGTCTTAGTAATAGGGTCCCGTTTCACCCTTTGGGTACGGAACCCCAAAAAACCGTCCAAGTGCGTGTCGGACCACGAACAATGAAGGGTTCCGTAGTTTGGATGAATATTTGTCTCAAAAACAAACTTAACATTATAGTTGAAAAACATGTTCTCTCATACATCGATATACGCCACGGTCAATTCTCCAACTGCAAATGTAAGTTTGTAATCCCCCAAAATAATGGTAAAACTACAAATTAACGATTTTCAGACTTTTTCCTTTATTTGTGCTATGAGACCTTGCTTCTTGCCAAATTACATGATTCTAAGTCAACGGGAATTACCTTATATATATATATATTCATTTTTACACAAAGAAAGATTTCTATATCTGAGCGTTTGAGCATTATAAGTGAAGTTGTTTTGTGCGAGGATCATACCGGTATGTGAGCAGTTGTGTTACGAGGTCGTGGATTCGAACCCAGGCAGGCACTTTAATTTGTGTAAATTCAGGCCTTAACAGAATACAAGCGGTGCGATACTTATTTCCTATTTTTGATATATAGGAGACTTTTGGCCTCGTTTCTCTATATTTTCATTATACTATGTTTTATTTAAATGTTTCTATCAGTGTGTTTATTTTATTTTCTGATCTCCTGTGCGAGTCACAATGTGGGCCGCTGTTCCTTGCCACTGAAAACATACTCCTTGTATCTGGAGAAGGGCGTTGTTAGCTGGCTTTTATTACTGGGCCCGTGTGGTGGATTATGGCCTCTAACTCTCACAAAGAAGAGACCTGTTTCCCGGTAGTCAGGAGATTAAAGCTGATTATGCTCATTCGAAATCCAGCTGTCACTAGCGCCCCACCTTCTCCCGAGGACCTTCAATTTCCTTTTTCTAGTCTATGATATTGAATTGGTTTGGTTCAACCGTTGGATATAATGGAACACTATGTCATGTGTGAAATTGTCCCACTTGTACAAATGTACGTAAGTATAAATACTAAATGATTTTCATATTTTTTATGACGACTTGTGTATCTGTTTCTTTATTTGTATTATTTGTGTAATGGATCAGTTACTGAAAATGGTTTAAGTGTCTGCGATTTTCGACTAAAATATACGCTTGATGACAGTTCATTTGCAACAATTTTGATTAAAAAAGGAAGTGTATAGAGTGCCGCTACCGGCACTTAATCCCTGTCAAAGTGCCGCTATTTGCGGCATATTAGTTGCTGGGGCCGCTGCCTCAGCCCGGCTAAAGTGCCGTAAACATTGCATTGTCATTGTCACTGTCACTTGTTATTTTGTTTGATTGTTGAGCATTTCATTACCATTGTCACTTGTTATATTATTTTTGAGGAAATGTTAATTTCTTTCATCTATAGCCGGTTAAACTTAAGTAGTGTAGCCATAACCCCTTGGCTAAGCAAATGAAAATGGCTGAAAGGTACGTTAGGTTAGAGCTGTGACCACACAACGTCCAGGGTCCGTTTAGGCACAAGAAAATTTAATGTTTTGGGGATGTATTTTACAGCGAACTAAGCTCAACAATCAAACAAAATAACAAGTGACAGTGATAGTAACAATGCAATTCTTACGGCACTTTAGCCAAGCCGATGCAACGCAACTATTATGCCGCTAACGGCTCTTCACCCGACCGGTGTAAAGAGTGCCGCTAGCGGCACTCTCAACAATGCCTTTAAAAAAGTACAAATTTCTATAGGGTTATATAAGATTACTACATCCCGGGCACGGCAGCAATGGTGCGGCAATAAATGTATGATCCCAACCCTGCTGTAGCAGTACCTTTACACTCGTGAGTCGGAGCTTGCCCTTGGGCACAGGTCAATACCTTGGGCAGTAATCCAAAACCACAACAGCCTTACATTCTTTAAACACTTTATTTTCTTTATAATAGAAAAATGATAACCTATTTCACACCCGAATAAACAAAAACTTTCTAAAAGTAAAAACATTAAACAACATAATCAAAAACATGTCACATAAATATAAATCCTAATGTCAAACATCAGTAATTGATTTTCAGAATCCTTAGTTTATCGAGAAAGGTTCAAATATTGTTATAAATCCAATAGACTTATTTCTATAGCCCTGGTTTTTTTGCCGTGAATAACTACGGTTTATTCACCGTGTGTAGGCACGGTCATCAGTGTTGTATGGATCACCATGAAAGCTTGTTGACACACGTTTTTCTACGGCGCAGTTTATATGCCATACCGGAAAGAATACCGTGCCGTGTACAAAGAACCTTAGGTGTAGTTACTAAGGTAACACTTGTAGTTTTTGCACTAAAAATAACTAAAGAAAAAACGAGAGGTACTATCGAAGAACTTCATATCTAAGCAGTTTGAAAACTAAATCCTGTGAACACGATGACCACATCTGCTACCGCCCCGGTTCTATAGCGGCCGAGCGCTGCAAGCAGAAACAGTTCTTCCGGTGTATAGATATGAACTTCTTCGATAGTACAGTGGAACACTTATGAACACGTACACTCCTTTAGCTCTTACACACTCTGCAAATGAGAACTAGACCGAATAAAGTGTAACATTTTGATGGCAAAGGCAACTGCAACCGTCGACACTCGTTGGCGGCAGTCGTAGACGCGTCGACGGCACAAGCAAATGCAGACATCGACGGGTCGGTGGCTGGCATCAAACAACTTGCCGCTCGTTTATTTGATCAGGGGCCGTATTATGACGTATTAATGCCACCATTATTCCAGTGTGAGTGAGAGACGGAGCTATACAAAGCCGCTAGCACCATCCTTTTTTCGCAGTGGAATAATGATGGCATTAATACTTCATAATAAGGCCCCTGGTACTCAAATACACGAGCGGCATGTGTAACGGTATGTCAGAACAAATTTGTGAGATTCCTGTACTTAAAGCAGTATGGTGTGTGTATCCAGGGTATCCACTGCTGTATCCTACTCAATTTGTGCTGGGCATGGTAGGCTATAATAAACTGGAAGTAAGAAGGGAAGTAGCTCTCGCCACTTACTTATTTAAGGTTATGCGGGGTAAAATACACAACCCAAGCGTCCTGCGCACAGTTGGGTTGTGTGTACCTGATGGGCACGTGGGGCGGCGGAGGCGGCCGCCGCTGCTGTGGGTGCCGCCCGCTCGCACCAACCTGCTGCAGCACGCGCCGCTGACGCGCGCGTTGCTTACACTCAATACGGTGTCACAACAGATTGACTGCTTCAACTGTACTCTGAGTATTCACTCAGCAAATGCAGCTCGTGTGAATTCTCACACGAGCTGCATTTTGTAAATTTACTCCTGATTGTGCATAATAATATAATTTTAAGTCTAATCTTTGTAAGTTATTAAAAAATAAAACTACACTATTGTATTAGGTAAGCCTGTGATGATAGGTTGTATGTGAATAAATAAATAAATAAATAAAAAAAAATAAAAAAACATACTTATAATCTTCTGATCACAAAATCAAAAAAAAAAAACAAAAATTATTTATTCAAACCAGGCTGAATATCAGCATTTTTTAAACGTCAAAATTACATTAAAGAATCCCCAAAACGCGGGCATATTTCACCACTTCCCAGTGCTTTAGCTTAAAAGAAGAAGTGGCGCAACAACCTCCTCAACCACAGCAAAGGATCAAACGTGATAAATTATCCTAACTAATATTATACATGCGAAACTTAATTTGTTTGTTACACTTTCACGCTAAAACGGCTGACCGGATTTGGATGGAATTATTGTTCTAGCTAATCTCCAAAACGGCTGGACCGATTTTTACGGGACTTTCATTGGTCGATAGCTGATGTTATAAGGAGTAACTTAGGGTACTTTTATTTTAGAAAAACAATTAGGGTCCACGCGGGTGAAGCCGCGGACAGCAGCTAGTAATTACTACTATACCAAACATCGTTCTTCAAATATTAATGTTAGTCTTGTTTGGTCTCATATTTTATTTTATTTTATTTGGGAAAACAGACAATCGTACATTGTATAATACATTTAGATCTACAGTATGCTATATGTCAATGTACAGTCTACTACGTTTCCACATGTTACTAGCTTAAAAATAATAATAATACAGATATGGTAAAATTACTTAAAAACATACTACAAAACTACCTTTACTTTATATTGCAGAAATAACACGCACTCCTGTCTTCCAACATCACATTCATCACTTGCCCAGCCTTTGACCAACTATATTGGGGTCGGCTTCCAGTCTAAATAGATACAGCTGAATACCAGTATTTTACATGGAGCAAAAGCATATCTGACCTCCACAATCCAGCTACTGTATCACGATATGCCGTGGTAAGACTGGTTCTCAGACATTCGGGTTTCTGACGACCCGTAACAACTGTCAAAGATGTTCGAATGACAGCCGGGACCAACGGTTTAACGTGCTTTCGAGGCACCCATCCACGGCCCTGATCGATTGACCCGTGCGGCTGTTATTACTTAGCCATAGGCCCCTCTTACAACATAACCTTCTTTCTCTTAAACCTTGAAACCGTACACTACATAACCGTACACTCATACTTTGGTCTACTACCATCGACAGAGTCACCTTACCTCATTAACCGGCCGCCTAAATGAGGCGTTCACGTGACGAGCCGCTCGTACCTGCATAGCCACCCAATTTATACAGACATGAATATTCACTTTGTGAAGTGAAAATTAATTCACTTTAATTATTGTGAATGTGAAGATTATGTGAGTCTTAGTTAAGGTTGGACAATGTATGGGCAGGTTTTTAGATCCACATGACATTACAAAATCATTTTGATATTGCTATTTTGTCTAGCTGGGCCTGCAGTATTGAACTAAGGCCTCTTAGTTACCTTGCCATGACATAATACACTAATGACTATGATATATTAGAGGAGGTTGGGGTCCATGCACATACTTTTTTCTCAGTTATTTTTGATCATGGCCTACCCAAAAGTCCTTCTTCTGGAATTGGTCGTTGAATCATTAAGCTCCTTAAGTTCTGAGCTGAGCTTCCCCTATCTGTTGAGTTCTGACTTCTTTAATTTTAACTTTATTTTACACTCTGTGAAAATTTCAAGTGTCTACCTACTATACGGTTCATAAGATAAGAGCCCTGTGACAATCAGACGGACGGACAGCGGGGCCTTAGTAATAGGCTCCCGTTGCCACCCTTTGGGTACGGAATCTTAAAAAAAAAACCTGTCTAGCCGTTCCAATATTATCTCTAAAAATATTCTAATTTTTATACCTTTTACCTAGAACCATGCACAGACGTCATTAGGAAAAAAAAAACAAAATAAAATCGATTTTCCAGCTACAAAGAAACTACTAACTTGTAAAATAATTACCATCCTACCGTAGCTTTTGCAGTGGTCTCATTTTAACGGACATTACAAGAGGAGTGTAAAGCATTACGGGGACAATTTTATTGTGTCTCTGAAGTCAACTTTGTACAACTCAATTTGTATAATTTGCATCTGTATGTCCTAGCTGATGAGCTACGCGAATGCTAACACAAAGCTACATTTCACTGACCTTTGTAGATTTATCAAATAATAATGGAGTAATGAAGTTGGTTGTTAATAATTTAGACAGATGGGTAATACAATTTCTACCTACTTCTTTTGAGATAGATTAGATTTAGAGGTAGAGCAAGGCTACACGCCACGTTTGCCATCAGATCAGTCCGTCATTCTGGTCAAAATGACGCGAGAATGATCCAATGACCCACGGAATGACGGACTGATAGTCCATACTGGTGAAAATTCAATCAATCGGCCTAGCCTTTTCCCAACTATATTGGGGTCGGCTTCCAGTCTAACCGGATGCAGCTGAATACCAGTATTTTACATGGAGCGACTGCCTATCTGACCTCCACAACCCAGTAACTGGGTAATACGATACCCCTTGGTAAGACTGGTTGTCAGATTTTCGGGCTTCTGACGACCCGTAACGACTATCAAAGATCCACGAATGATAGCCGGGACCAACGGCTTAACGTGCTTTCCGAGGCACGGAGGAGTCTCGCTGCAAAGTCTGTATGTAAAGTTGTAAGTGTAAAGGCAAGCGTAGCTTAACCTGATGGAGCGACCCGTGCGGCAGTTATTACTTAGCCACGAGCTCCTCCAACTGATGCAAATTATATATTTAAAATATTTTTTGTCAATCTCGCTTCAGTCACCATCCGCGCCAAGTGGAGCACGAAGTGTCACGCGACATCGTCGTACGCGCTGCAAGCGCCACTGCCGCCACCACCCCCAACTTAAATAGAAAAAGATTTCATAATTACATTGGAGTCTTCGCCCTTTTTATTGGCTAAAACGAACTCTAGTAATTGCAATAAATATAAATGAAGAAACGACATTTATTTTTTCTATATCCAATGTAAAATAATATAAATTAATTTAAATAAGTAGCAAGTTAAAATATAAACACGCGTTTCATTTTCACCCCGGTGCCATTAGCACGTCCAGTACTAACAGTACCTACCACCAGAATAAAAAGAATCCTATGTGTTAATTCTGGTTATAAACTATATGTGTGCAAACTTCATCCAAATCCGATCAGCCGTTTTCGCGTGATTAACGAACATCCAAACATACAACCATACAAACTTTCAGATTTATCATATCAGTGTGATTTAGACTTCCTCAATACATGATGGAAGAAAAAAGATCATACAAATATTTTAAAAATATACAGCAAACTCGCCAAATTTCAGCGACCGTTAACGATTTGTGTAAACCCAGACAATATTCGCCACAGGTGGAATGATTTGTTCACAAGAATATTCACAACTGGAGCTTACTGAGTACTTTCTATTATTCCGAAACTGAAACAGAATTCTATGCTAGATAACCTTTGTGTATCTCGCATTTTTTTAACTTGTGAATTGGATAATTTAATCAATATTCGCAAAGCTGGACATAGGTATGTATACCCCTTGTTAGTCTAAACCTATTTAAAAGAGGTGTGTGTTCAGCTATCTTGTTCTTGACGGAACTAAGCCTCCGCTGTCGTCTGCATGTCAGCGGGATGTATCTCATGAACCGTAATCGGTAGACAGTTGAAATTTTCACAGAGTGTGTATTTCTATTGCCACTATAACTAGGGTTGCCAGACCCAAAAATAGAAAAACGTGAGACCGATTCATACTGAGCCGGTTATTTTGGCCTGAAAACCTGACACACTGGTTATTAAAAGAAGAAGAAAAACGTTTTTTTTGTTTGTATTTGAGACTTACTCTACTCTTAATTATGATTCACTTTTTGTTCTTACCAAAGTAATTTGTAACTTCTTAACAATCAATAATCAGCCTTCTTCATTAGATTGAAAGTAATTAAAACAATCAATAATCAAGCATCTTTTGTCGGGGCGCGGTTGACCAAAAGCCTGACATAAGCCGGACAGGCAGGACTAGTGTATATTTGGCCAGACACGATTGTAAAAAGCCAGACACCTGGCAACCCTAACTATAACATTTCGACGACATGACGTTCAAAAGTGCCTATATAAGGGCCTATTTGAAATAAATGATTTGACTTTCACTTTTCACTTTAAAGGACAAACGTTACTAGAAATTAAAGGACAAACGTGATTTTTTCGGCGATTTTTGCTCGAACTTAACATCTACACATAACATAACATCATGTCTTGTTTCCCCGAAGGGTTGGGCAGAGGTGTTCCTGTAGTAGGTACACCCATATTTCGCCAGTTATGTTTAAGTCCCATGAAATAGGGGGCGAGCCTATTGCCATCAACCAGGCACAAATCCAGACTCCGGGCTGCTACTGAGAAATTCAAGATAGAAAAAACCAATAAAAGTGCCCGACCCGGGAATCGAACCCAAAACCTCATGCTCCGCAATAGCGCTTGCGACCACTAGACCCACGAGGCAGTTAAGACAGTTAATCTTAACATCTCTCGAACCGTAATAGGTAGACACATAAAACGATGGTACGGAATCGTTCGTGTGTGAGTTCAACTACTTGACCGGTTTTTTGGTCCTCCCCTACTCTTATAGCCATCCACATACATACACAAAACTTTCCTCATTCCTCCGTGTTGGTAAATAGTCTCGTTAAAAAAGAATAACGAAACATAGCTAGCCCCCGCTCATCTTACCAGACGTGGGACACAGACCTACAAGCTAATAATAGTAAGAAAAGGGGTGGAAAGGGGGACGATGTTGGAATTGCATCAGAAGTGCGGTCGTTCGTCACGACAGGACAAACTTCACCGAGTACTTCGTAGAATGCTACACAAAATAGTCCCGGGTGCGGCCGCTAAATGTGTTGATTACCTTAATAAACTTAGGAGCTTTTGTGGGAAAGACACAAACTTTTGATGCAGGACGATCTATCTTTGTTCTTTCAAATCGACGGTTTATTACTTACTAGCTTATGAGTTCGGAAATTATACCACGGGAACGAGCTACTGGGATAAAATGTATTCTTTGTCCTAACCCGGGTCATGGTCTACATATGTGCCAAACATCCAAATCCGTGCAGCCGTTTTAGCTTGAAAGAGAGGCCAACTCACTTTCGCATTTATAATATTAGTTAGGATTAATGAGAGAGGTCTTTGTTGATATCGAAGTTTAAGTCAAGATAATAGGATGCATTAATAGAGCCTCTACGAGTCGATACCAAAGAACGTTTAGCGTATCCTGTGCAGTCAGACTGGATACGAAAGAAACTGTTAACATTTGAGAGCAAGTGTCCACCTCTTGTCAACTCAATTACATTGAGATTTCTTGATGAGCCGTAAAATACCCGTTCGCGGTTATATCAAGAACTTAGAAAGACCAATAATAATATATGTATGTGGTGCTAGCTGACATAAGACTATTAATTTATAATTTAAATTATGTTTTGCGTTGCGTAATGCAAATTATTTTTCATACTATTATATAGAATATTTTTTTTCTAACTGACCAGACAGCTGTGCTGCTGCGGAGTTTGTAACGCCACTTCTTTTTCCCAGCTAAAGCACTAGGAAGTGGTGAAGGGTGGGCGTTTTGGGGGACTGTCTTAAGTAACTTTGACGTTCTAAAAGTGCTGATTCTCAGCCTACTTTGAATAAATGACTTTTGAGTTTTGAATTCTCTCTTCGTTATCATAACCCATATTTTAACTCTGTAGGCGTATTGTGGATAGTGTTGGTTATTGCGGAATAGAAAAACCGTTTGCAGTTCAGATCAAATTATAATTCACGATCAAATTAATCACACTAACAATTCACACACTGTAGGTACACGGAACATCTATTCGGAATACGCGACTGTTTCTAAACTTGTTTACTGCTTGACCGTCACTGGCGAACTCTGCTTAGCTCCGGCCGGTCCGAGCGTTATGTTGTACTCTGTCAATTAGTCAACTCAGTAACGTATTTCCGACCAGTAAATCAGTAAAGCACTTGACTTCCGTGCTACCAAGTCGTGATTTTTTTCCTGCATGACAAACAAATCGTAAATTTACAAAGAAAAACAAAAATTGAAAGATTCTTCATCATCGCACCTAATGGCCACGCACAAAAATTAAAACTACATTTGTATTCAAGGGCTTTTACATAAAGTTTTACAGTCTTCTTCAATTCAAATCAATTCCAAAGAAGTTAGTTCCGCTATAAAACGGGTTCCGTATGCAAACGAATAAAATGGAGGAGCGGAAGTCGGTAAACATCAAGGGCGGAATGTCAATCAATAAGTTTGACGTTTGTCTGTGACAGGTTGGCAACAGGGTCAGACTGGTTACAGAAAATAGGAAACCGGGCAATGAAATGTAATGAAATGAAATTGTTTATTCTGTAAATAGGATATTGGAATCACTATTACAAGTCATATTAAAAAAAAAAAAAAATGGCTAGATGCGTTCGGCGTTTCCTATCTGACTACTCTGAGAAGAAAGGCCGAAACAAACTCAGAGGTCACAGTCTCTTTTAAAGTCCAGACATAATATTGGTCAGGCCATATGAGGACCATGTAGATTAGTCTGAAATGGTCTTTTGAGAAAATAACCACACAGATTTGAGTGGACCTGCCCTGAGATAGGCCTGTACTTGTCACTAGTGCAGTGGTGGTCCCACTGGTAATGGCCCTGACTTATCGAATTGATCACAACTGCTCTGAAAATGGTGAAGGAAAACACAGTGAGGAAACCTATATGCCCTAGAAAAAAAAATCGTAGACCTGTGACATTTGTCAAACCGCACTGGGGACGTGTGGTAGATCCCACCCCCTATCGAAGAGAGGAGGCCTGGGCTTATTATACAGAGAACATATAACTTCTATAAGCTTCTGCTCAAAAGAAAAGGAAAACAAACGTGCATTTTCACTGGAAGTGGATAGCGATTTCAGACTATGGAAAAGTAATAGCTCGTGGCTAAGTAATAACTGCCGCACGGGTCGATCCATTAGGTTAAGCTACGCTTGCCGGGGTTGGTCTGTGGATGGATGACCATCTTTACATACCGAGACTCCTCCGTGCCTCGGAAAGCACGTTAAGCCGTTGGTCCCGGCTGTCATTCGTGGATCTTTGACAGTCGTTACGGGTCGTCAGAAGCCCGAAAGTCTGACAACCAGTCTTACCAAGGGGTATCGTATTACCCAGTTACTGGGTTGTGGAGGTCAGATAGGCAGTCGCTTCATGTAAAATACTGGTATTCAGCTGCATCCGGTTAGACTGGAAGCCGACCCCAATATAGTTGGGAAAATGCTAGGCAGATTGATTGGAAAAGTAATAGCTCCTTACGACCAATTACAGTTTTAACAGCGTCCAAAAATAGTCGCAATCGAAGTAGCGAAAATCAATGTCAAAAACTTGTAAACATTAAGGAAAGTTAGATTGCGAACGTTCATAAATGTTCATTACATTGTTACATTTTGTACATTGTTCTCACATATAGATGCAACAAGAATAATTCAAATTCAAAGCATTTAATTCAAATTACATAGACTCATAATAACACAACAAAATTAAAACTTAAATTCAATTAAAATTTACACATAAAATTTGGTGAAATTGTTCGTTAATGAAAAAAAGAAAGCGACACGCTCGGAAATATAAATGTTATACTTCCAAGCGCGCCACGTGCCGCTCAAAACAGTGTGTAGGTAATGATGGCACAATCAAGCCTTCCCGCGAGCGCGGCCAGCATGCAGTTGGCGCTCCCCCGCACTCGCCGCACAGCGAAGTGCTTCACTTGCGCATTGTTGCGTAGAAACAATCAACGTGGGCTTCCGCGAACATTCATGTCGAAGGGCTGCAATAGTGGGGGAGCCCCAACATCATCCTGAACGCGTTGTTAAACTGGACACGAAGGGCACTGTACGATTTTTGCTTCGTGTAGTCCGTCCACAGACTGCACGTGTACATTGTGGTGCAGTATGCTCTAAGAGTTATTTTAACTGCACTTGAACACCTAGCAAACCTACGGATTACCATGTTCGCTCTGACCGACAGCGCCCTCCGCTCCCGTTCAATGTCCGCATCATCTTTCAGGGTAGGTGTCACTAGGTGGCCTAAATATTTAAACTCGACTACCCTTTCTCTTTCTAATAATGTACCCAGGATTTTTAATATCTATATTAAAAAGAGTGTCCTTGGAGTTTCTTGCCCGTTCTTCTCCATAGAGATCTACGTTTTGGACTGGGCAACTAGCTTCAACTTTCTGACTAACTGACTGACTATTTGACAGTTCAAAAGTGCATGTATATGGTCTAATTGAAATGAATACTTTGATACTCTGAATTTTTCACAATGTTTTACTTTACTCTAAATCAGGTATACTAAAAAATTACGAGAGAGATCTTAAATTATCATGGACGTTTAAATTCAAATTATGTGTTAATAGATTTTTACATTGAAATAGTAACTTTCAGCTGACTAATACCAGAACTAGGTAATACTAATCAGCTAAAACAACCCTAAACTCAAACCTAAATCAAAAACTTTCAATACAGTACAGCTGTCAGCGTAATTGGAAAGCAATCCGTAGCGAATGAAACAATTATGAGCATTAACCGGTAAGTACACAGAGCGGCCGGGCGAACTGGGTAGCGGCGAATAAATAGTACGTTAATTATCTTGCTTCGATAAAGGTAGATCTACACATCTGTGGGAATCAGGTAGGTTAGGAAAACATCCTCTAGATTCAAAGTAAACAAACCAACAATATGTATTATTAAAAAAGATTACTTACTGAACTGACAAAAAAAAAACCGGCCAAGTGCGTGTCAGACTCGCACACGAAGGGTTCCGTACCGCATTAGGATCGTCCAAAAAACGACGATAAAACACGTTTCTTGTAAAGTTTCGTTTCTTTATTTTTTTTTTTTTATAGCGGCAATAGAAATACACAATCAGTGAAAATTTTAACTGTCTTCCTATTACATACAGTTCATGAGATACAGCCCGCTAACAGACAGACGGACAGACAGCGGAGGCTTAGTAATAGGGTTCCGTTCGGCACCCTTCGTACCTACGAAACCTTAAAAATGCCAATCAACTGACAAATCCAGGAATAGTTTACGATAATATAAAAGAAATACTGCGCCATGTGGTTTCACCTGCATAAAAGTTTCCCCCACAGCAAAATACAACTGTGTGTTACAAATATACTAAAATGGAAACAATGTTACCTCTTTATAATATCAGTTTAGATTTAGATAAAGCTGCAACCTAATCATAAGACTCTACTTTGTACTATTTGGTTTTGTGTACAAATAAACTATTATTTATTTTTAACTACGCAACACATTTTCGTAAACGATTACGACGAGTTTCATATTGATAGTTCTGTAGCGGTTACACCGCCACATACGAACTACGCATCAAAAGACATGACGTCACACAAATCCTGCATCGCGCAATTAGAGTTTACCGCGCGAACGACATATATAAGACTATCCGACTTCAACAGTCGGGCACCCCGCCAGCGACGCCCTAAGCCGAGGTTCGTACCCCACAGGGGGTGCCCTTAGCGAGCGTTCGCTTAATTTAACATAGAATAGTTTATGCCCCTGGCTGGAGGCTTTAAGTTAGTAGCTTAAGGCATCCACAGGATAGTCCGGTTAAGCAGCTACGACCTCAATCTGAGAGTCAACTGCGAGATGCCATATCAAAAAAAAAAAAAAAAACAGTCGGGCAGTCGGCCCGCCAGACACAACACCCGTCTGGTTGGAGGATCCTCTCTTTTCTATGGTGGATGAGTGAACCACCCTGTTCCTTATGCTCCTAAAGTTCAACCACATTCAATGCGTTATTTACGTTGTTGAGCAGACAAATAACATCTCATCATCAATTTCTCTTTATGCTGCACCGGTTCGACGTCATCACGTCAACGCCGACTGTCACTGAAAACCAGCGCTGGGGCTCTGTCTCGCATAGGGTCCCAGCATTATGCTGAGTGATGGCCGTTTTGCGTGGATGTGACGCATATTTTCCCCCAAATTTGTTTTTTAGTGTTTGTTCCTTTGCTTGCGTCATATGTACCGCAAATAAACGTCTTTTCTTTCTTTCTTTCTAACATGTGAAGCAATGGATTAGCGATATCATTCAAAATGATTCAAATTATGATTGATCGTGTGTTTCACAAGAAGGGTGTTGGTCAACTCACAATATTTCTACAACATTTATATTTAAAGTAACAACAATTAATAACATGAAATAACGGTATTGCTGCAACTAAGCTTTATTTCGATTCCGAAATACGTCGAATTTGCCCGACAACGCCCCGTGGGTGCTGTAAAGAACGATTATGAGATTATTTTAGCAGAACTGCGTCCACCTGCTGTACTCCGAATAGGTAGTAGGTACTCAATAATATGATTATAATCCGGGCTGGTCGTCGCCAAGGTCAGAGATTCAGTGTGGATACGTGTTCATACATAAACTGGCGCCTTGGGGCCATGGGGGTAGGCAGAAACTGTAGAACTCCTTTAGCTTCGTTTACGTTCATACATCAGCGGGACACTTGCGTAACGGGTGTGTAACGTTTGATATAATAACAAAAGTTCTAATGATCATAAGACCTAATTTCAATTAATTTTTTTTTTTTTTTATATATAACGATCAAATGATATAATGAATTATTGATACAATTTCATTTTACCTAATTTCATATGGTATAATGAACAGTTTATATAATGTACACTTGAAATAATATTCAATTAATATAATATTCAGTTGCTATAATATTCAAAATCTTTTAGTAACGTTTAATATAATTTGTTAATTGGTTGAATCTGCTCCAAAACTGAATCGAGCCATTCCGACTTTACGTAGTCTTATCTAAAACCCACCCGTGTTTCTTCTCTTGCCTGTGCAATGCCAGGGGGCCACGGTATCCCTTTCGTACTTTCCCGCAACCCCGGCAGGCAATGGTCTCGTTGGACCCCTTCATTCGCTGACATCTCTTTGAGGCGCGCGTGGAACACAACGCGCCGTCGACCCGGCTTGGTCCTTACCGGACGGCGAGCTACCCATTGCTCACCGTCCGCAAGCCCGCGCCTACGGTGGCCGGGAATCGGCAATCGATTCCCGACGCCCAGGGCGTCTCCTCCTGCGGCGGCTAGGGGCGTGAGGGCGCGAAATTTACCTCTCCCTCACGCGCTCCGCCTCCTCCTTCGCGAGCATTACTGCTTCGCAGAAGGAGGTGACGGCCTCCCATGCCCTCTCGCTCCGTACCATGGCCTGGACCAGGGCCGGACGCGAGAGATCCCCGCCACCGTGGCTCCTACCCCTAGAGTGTATATAAAAACCGGAAGCGCGGAGGGAGAGCAACCCTCGCCCGCTGTAACAAAGCATAGGCACCCGTGCGAGCCGTAGCGGCCGAGGCTGGTGAGCATGGGTGCCTATGCTAACACACATAAATTGACTATTGCTCGCAATGGCTTTCATTTTGACACTTCAACAATATTCATTGCGTTATTTACGTTGTTGAGCAGATTTTTTTTTCGAACTGAATGTGCAGGGGCCCAAGTCTGCTATTTTTATAAATTCGTCATTCCAACACGATCCCATTGTCATTTTGCTGAAAGTTCGGAATCTGCTAAATTCATAATGATCGATCATTGGTTGATCATTGTATTCCACAAACACGATACTCGTAACGAATTAAAAGGAATGACAGCACAATGACGTTCTCATGGTAGGTCACTGATCAAAGGAACTGTCAAATTTTTTGCAGATTACCGCCTAAGTCAGTCATTCATTTTCCATTATGTACGAGATTATCAATAGATGCCATTTCTTTCAATGGAGTGTCAGTGGCTGACCATTGGAAAGTCGTAATGACGCCAATATGTTAGTAGATTACCAAACTTGTTAAAATCAACAATAGGGATGATGACTAAAAAAATGTTTTTTGTCCGTCATGTAGATTATGAAAAAATAACGTTCACGTATTTTTTCTTTTTTTACATTATCAAAAGATTACGGCGATACATTGAGTTATAAATGTTATAATATACCATAACGTCACTTGTATGTAGATTTTATACATACTTGGAACGTATCAACCCCCACTCCCCAACTTGAATGCGTTGTATCTAAGGCATTTTTTATTAATATGATAAAGCAAAAAATACGTGTCTAATATTTTTTTATTATCTGACTGACGGACTAAATAGAATTTCTTTTTTTTGACCCTGGCATCATCCCTCTTACGAAATCAATGATAGACCATTCTGACACTATTAATAGCATAATAGCAGGCTTGAGGCCTTGGTCATACACGCAAGCTGGTTGCGAGTACGTGGCGAGTACTACGCACCTCACCTTTCTGAAGAACATCACCAATATGGTCACTATATGTCTTACTATGGTGAATTTAGTAAACATTCTGTGTTTTTTATTGCTTCGTTGTTAATCTTATTACTTTCGGCATCCCAAAGGTGTAGTAACAATTGGCAACACAAAAAAATGCTGCGACACTGCATTTTTCAGTTGCAAATTGTTACTACACCTTTGGGAGGTTTTTTGATAAACGCGAAAACAGCACATGAACCTACTACAATCTGTCAAATTTCTTTAATAGATTTTCAACTTTACCTCTAAAGTATAAGGTTCAAAGTTGTTTGGGAACACATGTCCATACGTGTTTTGAAATGTATAATTAACGTTTATTTTAAATGTATAATTAACGTTTATTTTAAATGTATAATTAAATCTTTTTTTTATCATATTATTTAGATCTTGGAAGAGCTCGTGGCTAAGTAATATGAGCCGCATTGGTCGATCCATCAGGTTAAGCTACGCTTGCCAGCGTTGGTCTGTGGATGGGTGACCACCTTTACATAACGAGACTCCTCCGTGACTCGGAAAGCACGTTATGACGTTGGTCCCGGCTGTCATTTCTGGATGTTTGACAGTTGTTACGGATCGACAGAAGCCCGAAAGTCTGACAACCAGTCTTACCAAGGGGTATCGTATTACCCTGTTACTGTGTTGTGGAGGTCAGATAGGCAGTCGCTCCATGTTAAATACTGGTATTCAGCTGCATCCAGTTAGACTGGAAGCCGACCCCAATATAGTTGGGAAAAGGCTAGGCAGACTGAATTATATTATTTAGATCTCGATGCCCTTCACATCAGCGGAGTTTGGCTAGAAGTAGACGCATTATCAATAACTAATTAAAATTAATTAAAGTACTTTAGTGGCATGAGGAACAGGGTGTAAAGTTCACTCATCCACCATAGAAAAGGGAGGATCCTCCAACCAGACGGGTGTTGTGTCTGGCGGGCCGACTGCCCGACTGTTGATTTCGGATAGTCTTATATATGTCGTTCGCGCGGTAAACTCTAATTGCGCGATGCAGGATTTGTGTGACGTCATGTCTTTGATGCGTAGTTCGTATGTGGCGGTGTAACCGCTACAGTACCTATCAGCTGAAAGATGTCCACAGCTGAACAAATTCCATTATTCTTCCATAACAACCAGCTTGCACCGTCAACCTAACAAATAAATTACGCAAAACTCAGAGCACCATATTTTACATTACACCTAACTCTCCACTTAACAAACTCGAACCAATAATCTTACTCTTATCGATACACCCTACCCTATGTTTACAACGTATACAACAACAGGCAGCAATACAATACCTGCTTTACATATAAATTGTTCGTCTACAACCTAAGGTAATTACAGTGCAAAGGTGCCTTCATAAATATTCTTTATTGCCCGGCAAATTTGTATAATAGCTGGACCCCCACACACAAGAGTTGTTATGTTGTAAATGTGGGTATTTTACGTTGATACTTGCCTCTAGGGTGTTTTATTGAAGTGCTCGGTAAATCGCCTTTTGAAATTAGCTGGTTATTTTATGATACTTTAGGTAAGGCGGATTGGAAAAGGTATTAATTGAATCGAATCCTTATTCCTCCCACATTGCGGCCCTAAAAACATTATTGAACACTCTAATATAATGATTGCGCTTCTCTTTGTGTACCTCAAACAATTCCTATTTTGGGGTCTTAAAAAATACTTAATTGCCAAGTAACTGCATCAAACTTGGATGAAGCCAACGCAGTTGGTCCGGGTGCCCTAGCTCAGTTACTGCGAAAAACTCGGCTCGCGCGTGGTTGGTCACAGTTACAAACTTTATTTTTTTGGTAACTGTGTGGAAATCCTCATAAATTTTATCCGCACTGCGGCGGACAGAGGGGTCCGTTAGACTTCTTCTGACTAAAACCACCCCGTTTTCCCTCGCACACTTGTTCCGGGGACTACGGGGGCACTTAACCACTCTTCAAAGCAGCCCTCCACTGGTTCCGGCCAACCTCTGCGAGCTCCGTCTGGTCAAGCGGAGGACTGAGGTGTTTGACTCCCCCCGTGACGTCTAAGAGGGGCGCGCGTGGAACATTACGCACCACCACCTATGATAGGTGGTGGCGGACGTCCCTGACTCCACCTCCCTGGATCCATTTAGAGGAGGTGAACGATGGTATTATCTGCCCTCTGCAGACGCCTGGTGCGCCTGCTGCGAGCCGGGTAGAGCACTCGAAATTTCCCTCTCCCTTTCCGCTGCCTCCTTCTGCAACATGACATTTTCGCAGAAGGAGATCACTGCGTCCCACGACACTGCGCTGCCGACTACGGAACGAATTCCAACAAAACAGTTCCAACCTAACCTAACCGGTTTGGTCGGGGTAGCCTAGCTAAGTAACTGCTACCAAATGTGAAAAAGCCCAGAAAGTTAAAAGATCAATTATTTAAATAAGTTTGTATCATTAACACACAGTGTCACAGTGTGTGTGTTTGTTGTGTGTGTTTTGTGTGTGTGTGTGTGTGTTAGTGTGATCGTAGCAGGTGGCATTCTTCAGTGTCTGCCTACCCCTATGGGAAGAAGGCGTGAGTTTATGTATGTGTGTATCATTAGAAGGTTAAGAAGGTTTTGGAGGTTCAGTTAAATATTTCCCAATGGAAAATGCTTTCAGCTTAAATCCAGATATGTCTTATAAAGCTGTAGGCTTGTGAAAAGATTAAATTATTCGGTTTTAGGATTTCTGTTAATTTAATTCATCTTTTCTTGTCTGATTAATTTCAAAGAAAGTTGTATGATTTCTGTGTCTGATGTTCCTGTTCGTGGTTAGGTTCTGATTTGAAAAAGATTTTGTGGTTTAGAAAGAGAGGTGTAATTGCTACAAAAAATACCACTTTCCAAATACACGCGTACGTACAATTTTTTTTCCTTATGTTAGGAATTGAACCCAACACCTAGCGCTGAATCTGCACGAGCAGGCGGCGTGATCAACGCGTCATTGGAAAGATGAGGCGCGGCGCGGCGGCGACATGACATTCTTTAAGAGGGAGGGGACAGAGCCTGCGAGGAATTTGAAATATAGGTATTTGAAGAAACTATTCCGTTGTCTTACCTCAAGTCTGCCTCTGCAGAGTGCGATAGGGACAGCTGTAGCTCAGACCAATTATATCATAAAAAATTGACGAGATCGACGTTTCGTATTCCCCATTTTCCTCCTCGAAAACTGAGCCGATACAATTCTTTCTTACATTTAAAATTTTAAGAAATGTCTAGGTTTCTGTCATTTTCTTTTACGTTAAAAACTTTTCAAATTTGTCTAGTAGTCCTCTATTCAGGGCGGTAAAATGGGGCAATTTTGTAATTTTTAAGGTCATATTTTCTTAAAGACATTGACAATGTTGAATATATTATACAAAATGACATGATTACTTTGTAAAGTTTTATGTTATTTTATTTTTTGTGAATGTAAGGACTATGTGTTTTTTTTTTTTCTCAGTTAGTTTCAATGATGGTGTTCTTGTGAATAAGGTGCACAATTGAATGCAGGTGATTAGTGAAAGAAAAAAAACGTCCTTTCACATTGATCGCTTTATTTGTACTAAACATACCGCCCTCTAAAAACAACAGTTTTTTACTAATTTGTTAAATGACAGTTCCTTATCTTGTTCAAACAAATAAATGTAAATACATCGCAAAACAACACTAATTGCTCAATGAGCAGGCAACCACTAACATTATAATATAATCGATACCGTTACATTGCATCGTCTAAAGAAACATCTGCGCTTAACTCATTAGAACTACTTATCAATTACACACACATTAGTAGGAAGGTTGCACACAGTGTACAAATACATAACAATAATAGTAGCTACAATAGTATAGGCATACCTTACATTCCTAAAGAAAGTTACGCGTCATTTTTAGATTGCTTATAATATAATAAACAAACAACGGGTACTTATCAATAATTTTTATTTGGCAATACCTACCTACGACAAACTAAAATAATGAAACTATAAAAAGTATTAATTTAGGTACGTAATTACTAAGTGGACTGTATGTTATACGATTTATCGTCTCAAAGAAAGTAACAAGTAAAAATGAACATAAACACTAAAGGATTTGGGTTTAATTTAATTAATTTCATACAAAAGTTGACGATAACAATAATCTTGTGTACCTAAACCAGTTAAATTAACATGAACTTAGAATACATAAGTATATTCAACGACCCCTTTTTTTGCATAACTCATTTAAATACTATGATCAGAATATACTTTTTGTGCTTTATTGTATTAAAGTAAATATCGCAGGTTTACCGTACTACACACATTAAACACTAGCCTTCTGCCAGCGGTTTCGCCCGCGTGATATCTTTTTAAATTACAGCCTATGTTACTCAGTGATAATGTAGCCTTCTAACGGCAAAATAACCCTTGAAATCAGTCCAGTAGGTTTTAAGTTTATTCGTTACATACAAAAACACAAATATACAAATCTTTCCTCTTTATAATATTAATGTACATAAAAATATGACATTAACTGACCACTACGTTAACTACAATAACTACTTATTTAGTTACCAGCTGTTGCCTTGGGCAGTAATATCAACTTAGATAACGGTCTCTTAAGAATGTTATCTCCCTTGCATTGTACTGTAACCACTCGAACTAGTTGATCATCACCGGGATGTAGATTAATGATTTTTCCTAGCAACCACTTTGCAGGTGGAAGATCCTCTTCTTTAATTATAACTATATCTCCAACACACGGGGATGGAACGCTGTTCTGCCACTTATGACGTTGCTGCAAGGTGTTAAGATATTCGGATTTCCATCTTCGCCAAAAATCTTGTGTCCTGTTTTGTAGAAATTGCCATCTAGATAATATACTTATATTCTTATGTTCATAGTTTATATCAGGCACATTGATTAATGGCTCACCAATTAAAAAATGACCCGGGGTAAGCGGGTTCAATGTTTCCCTTGTATTATCTGAGTGACAGATAGGTCTCGAATTAAGGCACGCTTCTATCTGTGCTAACAGCGTAGCCATCTCTTCATAAGTTAACTTTATGGAACCATTTACTCTAATTAAATGTTTCTTTACTGACCGGACGCCAGCCTCCCATATACCACCGAAATTTGGTGCCTTCGGCGGTATAAAGTGCCAGGTTGTGCCATCATTTGCTAGCAGTTTAGCAACCTCTGCCGCCAGATTTGTCTTGCCTCTTTCAAACATATTCCTCAATTCTTTGTCGGCTCCCACAAAGTTCGTGCCGTTGTCACTCCACAAGTGACCGCAGTGACCTCTTCTTGCAACAAATCTTCTGAACGCTGCAATGAAGGCCTGTGACGTTAAATCTGTAACTGCCTCCAAATGTATGGCTCGGGTAGACATACAGACAAAGACACAAATGTAGCCCTTTGTAGATTTATGCCCACGCCCTTTAGCTGTTCGTAGCTGTACGGGTCCGGCATAATCCACTCCACTGTTGAAGAAAGGACGATTTGGAGTCACTCTTGGCGCTGGTAACTGACCCATCAGCTGCTGCCTGGTTTTCGCTCTATATATGACACATACTTTACAATTACGAATAAATTCTCTAACAGCTGATTTGAGACCAATTACCCAATACTTGCTACGGATGTATGTCAACATCTGAAGGGAACCTCCATGCAAAGTTCTTGTGTGGGCTTCATTTATTATAAGTCGAGTAACATGTTGTTTACAAGGTATAATAATCGGATGTTTCGCATCTTCTGGTATATTGGCTTTATCCAGTCGCCCTCCAACTCTCAGCAGCTCTTTCTTATCCAAGAAAGGTGTAAGACTAATTATAGAACTCCTATTCTTAACTTTTCCGTTCATCTTCAGATCTTTTATTTCGTTTTCGTATATTAAGTATTGGTAATGTTTTACACATCTTTCTTCAACTTCATTAAGTTCCTTGACTGTTAAATATTTATCTTTTTCTTCCTTAGGTTTTAAAAATCTTAAACATTGTGCTAAAACTCTTTTCATTCTGGACATGGATGAAAACCTTTCCCAAACAGGTTTTTCTTCTAATGTAACATTAAATGATTTCTTTGCCTCTAAATCTGTTTGAGGAATCGAACGTTTTGTAAAATCTATTTGTTTACTTTTCAGCCACTTGGGTCCAGCCCACCACATATCATTATTAGGCAATTCACTCGGTGGTACACCTCTTGACGCAAGATCAGCGGGGTTGTCGGCTGATTGAACATGGTTCCACCTGTCATTGTCTATTAATTGAATTATATCAGACACTCGGTTGCCAACAAACACTTGCCATCGACTTGGTAGAGCCTGTAGCCAAGACAGAACCACCATGGAATCTGTCCAGGCATACACTTGATGCATACTTATATCCCATAAGCTAGATACCTCGCGCAACAGCTTCGCCAACAACACTGCAGCGCAAAGCTCTAATCTTGGGATTGTCAGTTGTTTCAGTGGCGCGACTTTGGTCTTAGATGCTACTATTGTGACATGAACAATGTCATTTTCATCTAAAACCCTTATATAAACTACTGCTGCATATGCAACAGACGAGGCATCTGCAAACCCATGTAGCTGAACTCCTTTACAGTGTGATGTCCTCTTTATCCAGCGTGGGATTTCAATGGTGTTTAACTCTTTAAGTTCCTCTCTGTAATTAAGCCATTCGGCTACTAGCTCTGAAGGCAATTCATCATCCCAGCCGAGATTGTTAAGCCACAATCTCTGTATCATAATCTTGGCTGTGATAACTACTGGAGAGAGCCACCCGAACGGGTCAAAGAGACTCGCCACATCAGATAATATTACCCTTTTTGTTACAGGAATCCTGGTTTCCGGTAGATTGACCGTAACTTGGAAAGTGTCATTTTTCCTGTCCCAGGTAAGTCCAAGTATCTTTATGACCCTATCTAATTTAATTTCTATTTTGTTCACAGATTCCGGAGTATCCTTGCTTCCCTGTAAAAACGTCAAGACTTCATCAGAGTTACTGGACCACTTCTGCATTTCAAAACCGCCCGCCTTCAACAGATTATTTACTTCCTCACAAACTTGTTTTATTTCAGATAGGTCTTCATGTCCGGTCATCAAATCATCCATGAAGAACGAACTCTTAACGACAGCAGCTCCACGAGGGTATCTTTCCGCTTCGTCATCAGCTAGTTGATTTAAGGATCGTACCGCAAGATAAGGTGCCGATGCTGTCCCAAACGTCACGGTAAGTAATTGATAACTTTCTATGTTTTTACACGTATTATCTCGCCAAACTATACGTTGTAAATCTGTGTGTTTGTTTGTCATTCTTACTTGACGATACATTTTTATAATATCGCCGACAACACAGATTTTGTGAGACCTCCAACGAATGATTTTAGACGAAGCACACGAAGATCAGATTGTAGCGTAGGGCCGACCATCATGGTGCCATTTAAGGATTGCCCATTAGATCCCTTGGCTGAAGCATCGAAAACTACTCTTACTTTTGTTGTATCCTTATCCTCCCTTATGACAGCATGATGTGCTAAATAAATTGCTTCACTTTTATCCTCTATTTCAACCTTCTTCATATGACCCATCTTCAAGTACTCATGTATGACCTTCTTGTATTCTGATCTCAAATCTTCATGTTTTGCAAATTTCCTTTCTAGTTGCTTAAATCGTATTGTAGCTTGTTGTTTAGTCTCACCGCACGCCTTCACGGTTTCTTCAATACTTTGTTTCAAAGGTAAGTGTACTACATACCTTCCTGATGCATCTCTTGTTGTTGTCTTTATGTAGTGTTCTTCACATTTTTCTTCTTCCTTTGTCCATACTTTCTTGGTTGTATAGTCTTCTGTTTCTATTTCCCAGAATTTTCTCAAAAGGTTGTTATCTTCTTCAACGAGCCTGGTAACATGTAAACTAATAATGTTTTTTGCACAAGTAGGATTTGAGTACATCTCCCCTGACAATATCCAACCTAGGTGTGTATGCTGAGCAATTATACTGCCCGGTCCTCTTGACAAACCGTGGTCTATTATTGTGCCAAAAACATCAGCTCCGAGAAGGATATCAATCCTACCCGGAATATTAAAAGTAGGGTCAGCTAATTTCATATTTTTAAGTTGAGGCCATTCGTAACCTTTTATTTCTCTAGAAGGTAGCCTACTAGTCAATGACTTTAATACATACGCTTTAACATCAATAAAGAAATTACTTTCATACCTCGACTTAATATGTAAGCTTACTACATTATTAATACAAAGTTTGTTACCTTCACCAACACCAGAGACCTCACCGCTGATTTGAGTCTTCTTCAGACCCAATAACTCGACTACTCTCGCAGTCACAAACGAAGCCTCTGAGCCCTGATCAATCAGAGCACGGAAGACGTGTGATTGTCCATTCCTCGATGTCACGTCTACCAATGCTGTTGCCAACAAGATGTGTTGACCAGGTTGTTCTCCTCTTGACACATGTGCTGTTACCTTGCTAACCTCTTGCTTATTTGTTGTAGTTTCTTCTTTAGTTGACATTATGTCACCTGCTTGTTTCGTAAACTCTCGATGTAATAAGGAATGATGCCGCCGTTTACATATTTTACATGTATTTGATTGTCTACATTTTAGTGCGGAATGATTTGGAATGAGACAGTTGAAACATAAGTTGTTTTTCTGTACGAAGCTGTATCTTTCTTCTATCGGTTGTTTAGCGAATTCTTTACAGTTAAAAATATAATGGTTTTCTTTGCAGAAAGGACAGTGCTTTTCTTTCTCTCCACTAGTGGCAGTCGCGTGATATGTCTTCGGTTTAATTGGTTTGTTAACTTTATTTTCAGGTTCTAACATTTCTAACGTACGAAACCGAGTCTCCAGGAAGGACTTCAGCCTTTCAAAACCAGGTAAGTCATCAGCACTATCTTCACTAATAATAATCTCCCATTGTTTATGTGTTACAGGATCCAGCTTTGAAACAACCACATAGTTCACAATTGCATCCCACTGCGCTATCGGTAAGCCGAGGTTTTTCATAGAATTCATACATTCGACCGACGTATCTAACAAGTTTTTCAAAGAGAAAGCTGACTCTTGAGATATTGTTTTTTGACCAAAAAACTTTTTAAATATACAATTAGCAATGTACCTTTTGTTATCATACCGTTTTTTCAAAATTGACCACGCATCGGCATAATTTTCACCCGTGATGGCAAACTGGCGCAGAAGAACCTCTGCGTCGCCCTTCAAGCTGCTCTTAAGGTAATGAAGTTTTTGTACATCTTCTAATGACTCATTTCTGTGTATCAATGCCATAAACAGGTCGTGAAACGATCTCCATTCCGTATAATTTCCTTCAAAAATAGGGATCGAAATTCGTGGTAATTTAACATCACTACTGGAAGCAGTTGGTCTAGTCCCGTCTAATTTCTCCAGTTTATCCGATTTTTTTTATGTCAGATATCAACTTGTTTAACGCAGTTTTCATTTCTCCTTTATATGTAAAATACAACTCTTCAAAATTATCGCACCTATCTTCTGCAAAATACGTTAACTTTTGTCTGTCTTTCTTAGAAACATCCGTTACTAATTTCTCGTGAACACTCTTAAATTCTTTCCAATACGTTTCTAAAGTATCCATCCTAGTTTGTATATAACCCTCGGTTAATCTGTCTTTGGGCGACTTTTTGTAATTCGTGTAGGCGTTCTGCACTTTTTCAAACACATCAGCTTGAAGCAACATTCGCTTTTCTATATTTTCCATCCTTTACACTTTGCGATTTTCCAATAAAATGTATAAAAGACTTAAATTGCAAACTACGACGAAAACTTTTACTTTTATAATTTTATCATGTAGGTAGATTGATGGTTTGTGCATCAAAACGTTCAAAGTTCGCGTTAAAACAGCAACTCGTTATCTAAACACACTATTTATTAGTCCGTAGAATCACTTTTATAATTGTTCGCCACAATCCTCGAAATGTTTTCTAAAGTTATTTCACTGATTCACTTTGTTTACAACCGTATTTCTTCGATTTCAATATTACATCATTGTTGCAAATATTCACGTATTTAAAATAGGTCACGGCTATACTAATCCGCTCGAAGGACCATATGTTCTTGTGAATAAGGTGCACAATTGAATGCAGGTGATTAGTGAAAGAAAAAAAACGTCCTTTCACATTGATCGCTTTATTTGTACTAAACAGATGGTCTGGCAGTTTGAGTAGTTTATGCGGCCTACCCAAATGTCCTTTCTTTGATAATGTTCGTCGAGTTGAGCTCCTTAACTTCTGAGTTGAGCTCCACGATTACTGACAAATGCTTGCACTGACAGGACAGGTCTACTCAAATCTGTGTGGTTAAAAAGAAAATATTGCGCTAGAGGCATTATTCAGGAAAAAAAAAAGGGGAATATATTTGTTTGGAGAATCGCAGGCCCTGTTCCCTCTTAACTTATTATTTAATTGTTTGTCCCGGAAGTTACAATGTTTAATAGGAATGGCAGTATACTATGTCTTATTTCATGCAGTCCACTCTTTTATTGTTCCCCGAACTAACACCTTATTTTGAATAGGTAAAACAACAGTTGCTCGTAAGCAAAGGCTTCCAAACAGAGGTCATCGACATGCTTAAGGTTTTCTTGTTTTTAAGACAATCAGAGAGCGACTCGTAGAGAGCAAGGATGCGAAAATAGCAACCTGTGCCGAATAATGGAATGGTGTTTGCCAAAGTTATGTTTTATTAGCTTCTGTCTGTGACTTCGTCCGCGTGTTTCTTGTTTTAACACAAAAAATATTGTATGACCCTTGGCAATCATGTAGCTTTCTATCAGTAAAGAATTTTCGTAATCGGATCAGTAGTTCCATTGATCAAAATACATCGGACAAAAAAAAGTTCTCAAATTCTGAAAGCTTAAAATGTTTACTATGCATATGCTTAATGCTATCCCGGACTTTTTTTTTTGAACTTATTATGATGTACAATCCTGTAGAACATTAATTTTATGTATCACTTACGGTTTATGCGGCGGCCAGAAAAACTCCCAGTCGGCATGATTTTTCCGACATCAAAATCAATCTGCCTAGAATTTTCCCAACTATATTGGGGTCGGCTTCCAGTCTAACCGGATGCAGCTGAATACCAGTATTTTACATGGAGCGACTGTCTATCTGACCTCCACAACCCAGTAACTGGGTAATACGATACCCCTTGGTAAGACTGGTTGTCAGACTTTCGGGCTTCTGACGACCCGTAACGACTGTCAAAGATCCACGAATGACAACCGGGACCAACGGCTTAACGTGCTTTCCGAGGCACGGAGGAGTACGTAAAGATGGTCACCCATCCACAGACCAACCCCGGCAAGCGTAGCTTAACCTGACGGATCGACTCGTGCGGCAGTTGCTACTTAGCCACGAGCGCCTTGAATCATCCTCCTTGATTTTTCCGTCATCTACACCTATAATCGTCATATTTCAGCCATTTTGAATTATACACCTATAAAAACCCTTCTCATGAATTACTGCGTACATTGGTAAAAATCGTTTGAAACTTTAACGTTCGGTAGTTTTTCTGACAGACAAACGCGGCGGGGGGAGTTTGTTTTATAATATATAAGTCTGAAGTCGTGGTAATCAATGCTCGTGCCTGCTCTATATAGCCTTCCCTACCGTGGGACAACAATAGGCTGGTATTGTAGTATCTAAATACCACCTCAAACTATCCCTTAATCATAAAGACAACACTTAAACCAAACACTTCACTAAGATAACACTAGGTACTCCCACATTTACCCTACACACAAAAATACCCTGACATTTACCCCTCGAACACACGAATACAGTACAAGTTTGTAAGTAAACAAATGAAATTACTTCTATGTATAGACGCCATTGATTACAGAAAGCAATAAATATGTTAGAGCTTCGCACCTGGGCCTTGCGCTGAAGCGAAGAGTGCCGAGCGAGCGAAGCGGAGCGAGCAGGGTAACGTAGCTTAGAAATAAAGCTTTGTGTAGAATAAAGAACGTTTTGTGCTGTCGATTCGATTGTATTGTAAAACTAAGTTATTGTTGTTAGTTCAATTGCGAATGTCAATGACCTGAGTTCAATTGTTTTTATTTTGTTTGTGTGATAAACTGGCAAAAAAAAACAAAGGACAGTCTGATGACCGAGGGTTCAGGTAGATTATGGATATCTGCAACACTAAAGAGTTTATACGCAGTTCTGGCTGTTCTTAGATTAAATTTATGATAGGTTAACAATAATATGCTGGCGACATGTTTTGACCAATCTATTATTGCTTAAAGACACTTCTACTAACACTAAAGTAAATGCTGATGCATTGTGAGTCTTCGAGACAAAGCAGGAGCTGTAATTTATCTTGTATCTATATAATTCGGCATCCTTCGTACAGGCATACAGCAACATCTTTAACCTTGTAGCGGAGGAAATAGACATTTTTGCTTGTGCATGGAGTGAATCCTCAAGAATAACATTGTATGCAATAAGTTTTAGAAAATAAGTTGTTATTATAAGTTTGTTTGTAACTATTGCATTGGGTTGTACCTGTAATAATAGTTGTAAGTGATTATATAAATAAATATTAGGAAAAGTCTTTTCGCATTATAGTATGTATGAACTTGTAATGAAATCTCTTTGGCTATACTATTTGTATCTGGCTGGTTTTGGTATCATTGAAAGTTTAAATTTCCAAATTCTATTTAGGAAAATGTGTGATTTTCATTTGTTTTTCGTACCGTCAAGATGAGTGAATCTAATGAAGAAATTCGATACATTTTAAAATTTTACTACAAAAATGCAACGCAAGCCGCGAAAAAAAATTGCGATGTTTATGGACCTAGTGCAGTGTCTGTGAGAGTAGCACAAATTTGGTTTAAGCGTTTTCAATCCGGAAATTTTGATGTCAAAGATGCACGTCGCTCTGGTCGCCCTATTACGGATAAAATGGATGCCATTTTTGAAAAAGTGGAGCAAGATCGGCATATCAGTAGTTTCGATGTAGCTGAAGAACTGGGAATTGACCACAAAACAGTTTTGTCGTATTTGAAAAAAACTGGGTACGGTACACAAAAAAGCTCGATATTTGGTTACCTCACGAGCTCACTGAAAGAAACCTAATGAACCGTGTACTCATTTATGATTCTTTATTACGACGTTATGAAACCGAACCATTTTTGAAGAAGCTGATAACTGGTGATGAAAAGTGGATCACGTACGATAAGAACGTGCGAAAAAGGTCGTGGTCAAAGGCCGGTCAGGCTTCACAGACTGTGGCGAAACCCAGGTTAACTCGCAACAAGGTGATGCTGTGTGTGTGGTGGGATTAGAAGGGCATTATTCATTATGAGCTGTTACCACCTGGCAGGACCATCGATTCTGAACTCTACTGCGAACAACTGAGCAAGAAGTTGAGAGAAAGCGGCCGGAATTAATCAACAGAAGGGTGTGGTTTTTTATCATAATAACGCTAGACCTCACACATCTTTATCCACTCAGCAAAAATTAAGAGAGTTTGGCTGGGAGGTGTTAATGCATCCGCCGTATAGTCCTGACCTTGCACCTTCAGATTTCCACCTGTTTTGGTCTCTTCAGAATTCCTTAGGCAGTGTCAGGTTAACATCTCGAGAGGACTGCTAAAACCACTTGTCGCAGTATTTTGATCAAAAGTCCCAAAATTTCTATAGCAATGGGATCATGTCCCTACCTAAAAGATGGCAAAAAGTTATCGAACAAAATGGTACCTACATACTTTAGTTAAATGTAAATAAACTATATTAAAAAATGTTTTGAATTATCTTAAAAAATGCGAAGCAACTTTTTCCCCAACCTATTAAATAAAAATAAATATTATAATTTCGTCGTAAAGAGAATTGCCGCATCGCTAAAAGAACTGCTTAGTGGCAGAAATAAATGCCTATGTAGGTATATAATATCTGAAATAATCCATTAACGAGGAGTTTTATTATTAACTAGCTTGTGCCGGTAGATTCGCCCGCGTGGATATCGGAAAATATCCCAGGGGAACTTACTAGCGGGGTAAAATTACCCTGTGTGTTAATCCAGGTAAACAATGTATTAATTACGTAAAATATTATTTTCATATAACTCCGACATCTTCAACAATCATCGTTATATTTCAGCCAATTTACAAAAAACCTTAATCCTTAATCTTAGACCTTCCTCATGAATTACTCCATCCATTGGTGAAAACCGTATGTAAATCCGTTCGGTAGTTTTTGAGTTTATCGCGTTCAGACAGACAGACGGGGCATATCCATTTTAAAAACTAATTTTTTAAAGTCTCCATAAAGTTTTACTCACACGAGTCGTTTTTCCCATAAAACGCGTCATCAGAACAAATTCTTACCATTTGCTATGTAAATCGAAGTGCTCTACTTTTCACAGTCCCGCATAAAACAGGAAAGCGTACGGAACCCGCATGCAACTTGAGTAGGATTACACTCAGCTGATTTATCTTATAGCCTGGCTCAATAGAAAACGTAATGCTGGTTGTATATAATCACCGTTTGGAAAATGCGTGTGAAAATCCATTGATAATACCGCGAATATATACGCTTATTGATCACCACGCTTGCTCAAGACTGGTTAACGGTTTCAGACTTATTTTAACTATAAATCCAGATTTTCAGACGACCTTTACCGATGTCAGTAATGTCCAATACACAATCATGAATTTCTTGAAACAATTTTGTCTTTATCTTGCCCGGCACAAAGGCCCGCTTGCACCTTAAATGAGTAGCGTTTAGCAATTAACATATTTAAAACATCCTTTTATTTCTGTCAAACGTTTGAAGATGAAAGAGACAGAAAAATGTTTTCAATAAGTACATTATTTTTGTGATTTCTGATGCGCCACGTAAGATATTATAGTGCACAAATGTGTGCGCAGACACAGATGTAGTCCCTCTTCCCTCACTCTCCCAATCGTGTCGGAAGCATTAAAACATGTTAGGTAAAACTAGGAATTTAGATCATCAAAATATACAATCATCTCTGTCAAAACATAATAAATGTTTTTTATCTCTCTCGGCTATTTAAAACCTAGAAATTACCAGCTTCCAGGATTCAGTCAGGTTGAAACAGGAAGCAAAATCGTGTAAGATACCTACATAGTACACCCACATTTTGGCCAGTTAAGTTTAAGTCCCATATAATATGTTGCGACCAACGAGGCAGACAATCCTAAGATAATTGCTAATATTAAACCCAAATAAATAAATATTTTTTTTGGTTACGAGGGCGGCACTAAAAATTTCGGGAATCAAGGAAGTGACACAACATTACTATTTAAAAATGTATTTATTGCTTTTCGAAGTGTTCTCCGCGTAATTTGACACATTTTTCCATACGATGGAACCAATCATTGAAGCAACCATTCCATTCGGAAGTTGGGGGCTTCAAAATGGCCGTTTTGTAGGCGTCCACAGCTTCTTCAGGTGATGAAAATCTCTGTCCACGCAATTTATTCTTTATTTTAGGGAAAGTATAGAAATCATTAGGGCTTAAGTCGGAGCTGTACGGCGGATGGTCTAATAATTCTATGTTTTCTTGCTCTAAAAACTCTTTTGTTCTGTGCGCGGTGTGAGAACTCGCATTGTCGTGATGGAGGATGATGCGGCGGTTGCAGTTCTCTTTACGGAGTTCAGAAACGACCTGTGGCAAACAAATGCTAGCATACCATTTTGCATTAACCGTTCTATGTCCCTCAAGAGGAATAGTCGTAACATGGCTGGTTTTGGAGACAAACGTGGCCACAATTTTTTTTGCAACACTCCGTGAACGAACAATTTTTGTTGGCTTTAACTCATTTTCGAACACCCAAACTCGTGACTGGTTTTTTGTTTCGGGTTCGTACCGTATATCCAGGATTCGTCACCTGATACGATGTTGTATACAGCATTTGAGGATCCTGCGTGGAATCTTTGGAGAGTTCTGACGCACCAAGTAACGCGAGCCGCTTTTTGCTCTTCACAGAGCGAATGCGGTATCCATCGGGAAAACAACTTTTTTACACCTAATTGTTCATGCAAGATTATTTGTATTTGACTCATGCCAATGTCTAAAGTTGCCTGAATTTCGCGGTATGTCACATGTCGATCTTCCTCAATCAGCTTACGCACAGTACCAACGTTTTCTTGGGTGACTGCAGTTTTTGGACGACCTTGACGGGGATCATCACTGAGCTTGACACGTCCACGTTGAAATTCAGCAAACCAGCGATAAATTGTAGTTTTGGATGGGGCTTCATCACCAAATGCAGAAATCATCCGGTCAAGACACTGTTTTTGTGTTAAACCACTTCGAAAGTCATAATAAATCATCGCTCTTGAATTTTCTCGAGTCAATTCCATTTTCTCAACGACTAAACAAGTTTGACAAAACCTTGTGACAAGACCGAGAATCTTTTTTAAAATAAATAAATGGTATTCGATTTTTAAAACCAAGGAGTTTTCAATCAAAAAGATTTTAATATGACAGGAACAGTGGAAATATTCCATTCCCGATACTTTTAGTGCAGCCGTGTATACCATAGTATTTATCCACAACTCAAAAGCAACTACTAAAATACTTGAAACCTTACCTGAAATACCGTAAACAGACAGACAGAGGTACGGAACGTTTAGGGCGTGTCCACGCCTAATCGGATACAGGCGCACAAATTCGCGCCAACAGCTCATGTGTAAAGGAATTGTATGGGTGAGCTGAGTTTAAAGCCGACCGTCCACTGTCACCAAAGCTACGGTTTTCTAGAAGAGCGGCGACCGTCAAATAACGGCCGCAGTGACGGCTGTCATGAAAATGACGGCAGCGGGCTTTTTAGGAAAACACACAAATGTACATAGTTTCATAAATAACGTTTTGATGACGTCATTCGACGGTAAGTCGCAAACGCTGTGTTGCGGCCATTGTTCTTCTTGGAAACCGAAGCTTAAAGATTTCAACGGAGAGTTTGCCACGTGCCACGTGCGTAGCGTGTCCGTGGGATGCCTGAATGACTTACGGAGTCGAAACGTTGACACCCACGTTATGACTGGTCCATAAATTCAAGGTCACTCAGCAAGCTATGGAACGAGTTATGCTTGGAGTCTCTCTGAGGGATAGAATCTGGAACGAGGTGATCTGGCAGAGAACCAAAGTTGTCGACATCGCTCACAGAATAAGCAAGCTGTAAGTGGCAATGAGACAGCCATATTAGCCGTAAAACCGATGACCATTGGGGTAGACGTGTTCTCGAGTGGAGACTGCGAATCGTCAAACGTAAGTTAGGACGCCCTCAGGCTGGGTGGAGCGACGATCTTCGCAGGGTGGCTGGTAGCAGCTGTATGAGAGTTGCCGAGAACCAAGCTGAATGGCGTGCAATTGGAGAAGCCTATGTCCGACAGTGGACTGTTGTAGATAGATGATAATGGCTGTGGATAGCAGTGGACGATTCAGCTAACATTGTGCATAGCTTAGCCGTGGGCTGCTGTGGAGCGGCACCTTAATACCGGTACCGACTATGGGCTATGTGTATATTCGAGTGATCGGTATGTATTGCCTACAAATGTGGCTATTGTTATGTGATTACGGGGTAGGCAGGACTGTAAGCGTTGCAGGTAATATTGAGGTAGTTGAGCATTGAGAAGATTAGACTGTATCGTTGGTTTAGTACTTGTAAGGTTGGGTTGTGAAAGTGATGTCCTGGGTTCGATTTCTCAGTAGTAGCAGTACCTAGATAATGTGCTCAGTTAATATACAGGGTCAAGTTAAATTAGCTAGCGAAACTACACAGCCGTGATGAGGACCGACATATAAACATGTTTTTTTTTTTTATAGTTTTTTTTGTGGCTTCGTCTACCGCTATGTGGATATTCTCACACGAGGTGACCAAAATAATTCGGACCGGCCGGAGTTAAGCAGAGTTTATCAGTGGCTGTCAAGAAGTGAGCACGTTTAGAATCAGAAAGATAATTTATTTGTCAAACATGCGTTTACATAAACTGACTCATCAGTTATGCAAAGTATTGAATTAATAGATGTTGTGTGCGACCATGTTTTGCCAATAACGGCGTACAAATTTTGTATGTAAGTATAGAATATTACATTTAATTGCATTTTACATACAGTCCTTCTAAATTTCATTAAAAAATACAAAACAAATAAATAATAATTGATGTCAAGATATTATAGGTATATTATAGTCAAAATAGGTTAAATTATATCCAGAATATTCATTATTATGCAGTCAAATAGAATAATTCAAAATTGATTCGGATTCGGAATAGAACAGCCCTTTTCATTTAAAAAATCTATAACATTGTAATACACTTTACTAACTAAAAAATTCCTCAGCTTATTTTTGAAAAGTGACAAGGGCAGTTCTCTCCAACTTATAGGTAATTTATTATATATGATAGGAGCCATACAGAAGACACTCTTGCGCATAAGGGTTGTTCTCGCAGTATGAGAGCATATCCTGCTATTGTCGCGCCTATTACGTGCTTGTGTTCCTACAGTGTGTGATTAATTTAATCTTAAATTATAATTCGATCTGAACTGCAAACGGTTTTTCTATTGTGCAATACGCCCACAGTAGTAAAATATTTGCCTGATAATACCGAAAGAGACAAGTACCTGCTCCGTCATATATTTCTATGGGCGGTTTTCACACGGCGCAACTTGTCGAAAAGTAGTTTTCAACGTCGACGCGACGCGTCGTTTTCAGTCACGCGTGATGTCGGTCTAGGTCGCTCGGTCAATTGGCGCGTCTTCGTGTGTCCGAGAATTAAAAAAAGAACAAATTGATACAACTAGAAATGCGCCATGTGGAAGTACTAGTTGCATAGCAGTTGGCAACGCTCTGTGCTGACTAACAAAACCTTTGGTCTTGAAAACCCGATCCCACCGTGTGTAGAGGAGCTGATCAGCATCATTGTATGTGGAGGTATATGAAGCCTGGTCTGGACTTTTGATAGTAACAGCCTCGCCCTATTATCGTATGCGGTTATGTTGAGTATGAGGTCCTAGATTCGATTCCCAGGTAGGGCAAAGTACCTATCATTGGGTTTTTCCATAAAGTATTTCTCAGTAGTCGCCCGAAGTGTGCGCGTGCCCGGTTGATGGCAATAGGCTCGCCCCTTATTACATGGGACTTAAACATAAATGGCGAAATGTGGGTGTTACTATAGAAAGAAAGAAAGAAAGAGAGAAAGAAAGAAAATACGTTTATTTGCAGTAAACATGACGCAAAAAAGAGCTTACACAAAAAAAATAGAAAAGGTTGGGGGAAACATGCGTCACATCCACGCAAAACGGCTATCGCTCAGCATTATGCTGCGACCCTATGCGAGACAGAGCCCCAGCGCTGGTTTTCAGCGACAACCGGCGCCGACGTAATGACATCCTTCGGTGTAGCAAAAAACAATAACTAGGACGCTGTACCGGCACTGTACAGCAGTACTGTACACAGGGTATAGGTACCAACACCTCTGCCAAACCGAACAATCTTACCTAACCTATCTAATCTTGCCTAACTCTGCTATCGGCATTTTGTTATTGTTGTCATGAGCGAATATAGCAACAGTAATTACGCAATATTGTCTTTGGTCCGTGGCCTTGACATCAACCAATGAACAACATTGTCAAAGTTTTATGTACTTTTGGCTATTTTTGTATGAGTATTTTAAATTGATTTTCTTTTAATGTGCGTTTTGTTTGTGCAGAATAAACAATTTTTCTTCCTTTCCTAACCCTTCAGGGATTACAGGCTTGATGTTGTGTTTTAAAATAACTGGCAAAAAAAAAACATAATCATGTAGGTATTTTTGGAGATAAATGAAAGGGTTTTTCTGTCTATTCCGGATCTACATGAACGTTTTGAGAAAATCCTCCTTTCGATTAACAACGATTTCAACGAGCATTCGTCAAACAGTTACTCGGAAACAAATAAGGATTTTATTGTTTTCTGTGAAGCCATCCATAAGCTGATAACAATCTTTTCTTGGAAACACGACTGAGAAAAAAATTCAGAAACAAAATATTTTTTTCCTTTTATGTGAACCAACAGACGTTGTCCACGCAAAATTTCAATATGGTCTTGAGTTCTTACAAAAATCTCAAAGGAAAAAGCACTTTCAGCTTAACCCGAATTTTCCAATATACCAGGCAATATTTACAATTTTTCTTTCCTTACAACCCTAAAGCTTCGTGCAGACTAGCGCGACGTGATAGCGCGATGCGACACCGGTTATTTATACCGTGAAGTTTTCTTAGAAATTGTATTGTTCGAGTCGCGTGCGCTTGTCTACACGAGCCTTCATTCGGACTATTACGAACATTTTAAACCAAAAATTGCCAAATCGGTCCCGCCGTTCTCAAGCTATTTATATAGAAGATTAAAATGAATGAAAATGTATGAAAAGAAAGTAACTCTGACACAAGGGTAGTCCCGGGTGTCAGAATTTTTATGCCACCCGTGGGCCTCTGACTTGGCTTCACATGCCCTCGAGAAAATATATCTCAGGCATGTTTCGTCACGATGTTTTCCTTCTCCGTTTTTGAAGCAAGTGATAAATATAAAATACTCACATGAATCCAAAAGGGTAGGGGGAGGGGGGCTGCGATATAGTACATATGATGAAAATATACAGTTGTCTATTCTTTTCTAGCAACTATTAATCCATACTTGAATAATGTAAACGTTTTCCAGCAAAAGAAAAATAGAATGTCAAATC
Source organism: Xanthia togata (assembly GCA_963853775.1). Taxonomy (NCBI): domain Eukaryota; kingdom Metazoa; phylum Arthropoda; class Insecta; order Lepidoptera; family Noctuidae; genus Xanthia; species Xanthia togata. The sequence continues at coordinate 2,632,180 of OY970811.1, read as the reverse complement.
ATCAGGATAAAAATAATTACGAAAAGATGAACTTTTTCGAAGTTCATCTTTCGCACACAACAAAATCAAACATTGTTATAAAATATATCCCATCACTACTTATTCAGACAAACAATACAAAACCTTCACCAACCGACGTAGCTAGTGATGTACATCGATAGGTCAGCCCGACTATCGATAGCTGCTCGACAAGGCATAAATAAACCATGAACAACCGTACACCTGCCAGAGTACACCGCTACGACAAATTGGATCACGATTTTAATGTTTTTGCTGCCGTTTGAATAATTTTGAGTAATTTTTGCGCTATCAATATAGCGCGGGGTATGGGATGTTTTGAAGTTTGGTTGGGTTTTTAAGGCACTTTAGTGGTGTGGCATGTTTTTAAGTGATTTTTTTTTCATTTGGAGTAAAAGTGAGTGCAATATTGACAAAATGTTGCACAGGTACGTAAGTACATATCATAACAACAAACCTGTTTTCCCCAAAGGTTTAGGCAGAGGTGAACTTACCTTAGTACATTTCACTAGTTTTGTGTAAGTCCCACGAAATAGGGGGCGAGCCTATTGCCATCAACCGGACACAAATCTAGACTTTAGGCTGTTACTAACAAATTTCAGATGGAAAATCCCCCGGGACCTCAAACTCAGCAGTGCGACCACTAGATCAAAGAGGCAGACAGTAAATATATTTTCTTATAACTTCTAATGACATTTTTAATTCAGGTAAATAAGCAATATAATGATAAGTTTGAAAACAGTGCTCACCCTAAGATTTACGTAACGTACCACTTCGGTTAAATTTTTATTATAAAAAACAAAAAAAAAAAAACGCTCTCTCATTAATAAGGTAACAGTTAAAAATAAAAAAATACCCACACAAAAAAAAAAGTGCCAAATTATTCATCAAAACAGCTTCCTCTTGACAATATGCCCTGCAGGTGTACACCAATCGATCGGCTGATTACGGGCACATCAGGTAATCACCTACATTCGTCTATTCACACAACTACGGTTGCACTTAGTTGAGAACGATAATATACGGGTTGAAGTAAATACTGGGGCATGTACAGGAGAAAAACGTAGAAAAGCAAATGATTTTGTTTGGACTTATGTTCCTTAGCGACTGGATCGCCTAAAGTGCCCTCACTGCATTATCCGTATGGTTCTTGTCACCGGGTAACTGTTTGAGAAACTGGCACGAGACGATGGAAAGAGGCCACACGGAATGAAAAGAATGCCTTGGAAGTTGGGTAGGCCTTTGGATGCAACCTGTGTTGACACCCTCGCGCCAGCCTGTCTTCATAGCACGGCCAGCAGTGCAAGTGCAGAAGCCTCAAACGGCGCAAACATAGCAATTTTAATGGGAGTTCGTATGTTTGAGCCGTTTTCCTAGACGTGGAATTGTTAATAGATAAATATCATATGGATATCTTATGTTTTTGTGAAACCTGGTTAAGACCGGATAGGATGCTGTTTAATGTAAATAATTTTTCAGTTGCCAGTGCGTTTAACAGGTCCTCAATAGGGGGTGGTACCTTGATATTATGCAATAGTTGCTTCAGACATAAGGAAAGGAAGGATATCACTGCTTGCTCTGTTGATCGCTTATGTGAGGTAGCATGTGCAGAGGTTGAGGGCCATACTTTCTTATGTGTTTATAGACCACCAGCCTCAAACTTGTCATCTTTTTTAATAATTATGGAAGAAATACTATGCAAACTTTTTAAAGATAATAAATTAGTTTTTGTTTGTGGTGACCTAAATATTGATCTATTAGTTAACTCGCCGGATAAATGTAAGCTTATATCATTGTTTAAATCATTTAATTTAAAATTTATATTTAATGAAGCGACTAGAATAACAGCAACCTCAGCTTCATGCATTGACAATATATTTACTAATTGTCAAGTACAAGACTCATGCTTAATTAGTGGTGTCAGGTCTGACCATACTGGTCAACTTGTATCATTTGACTTACATAAAAAGTTACACCTAGACAAAACCATAGAATTAAGACCTCTCACAAAAAAAAATTGAAATCGTTTAATAATAATGTTCTTAGCAATCTCTCAACTGCTAGTTTTGATTCAAAAGACCCCAATATAAACTACGGTACATTATTTTTTACAGTATGCCATGAATTCAATAAAGCATGTCCTGTAAAAAAAGTAACAATCAATGCTAAACCAAAATTTAATGAATGGGCTACTGCTGGCATTAGAAAAAGCAGAGATATTTTATATAATTTGTACAACGAGAAATCATTGACTTCTGATCAAGCCCATCATAATTATGTCAGAAACTACTCTAGAATATTCAAACGAGTCTGCGCCCAAGTTAAATCTAAATTAATAAGTAACAAAATTAGTACTTCTAACAATAAAATAAAAGCTGTGTGGCAGGTAATTAACAAAGAAACTGGGAACACAAAACAGCGAGATCAGAATGAATTGTCTTTAAAAATTGATAATGAAACCATTTCAGATAAGTTAAAAGTTGCTGAGGCACTAGAAAATTTATTTACGAACATCCCAATAGAGGTTACGAAATCTCTCCCCTCATCATCTATATTAGCTGAATCTATTCTAAAAGAAAACTTCAGTAAGGACATTCCAAGTTTTGAATTCAAGCCTATTTCTATTGTCACAATTACAAAAGCATTCAAAAGTCTTAACATAAAAAACACTGAAGACTTATGGGGGATTTCCGTTAAGGTTCTTGGAGATATCATTGATGCAATTGCCCCTGTCCTAACAGGCATATTTAATCAATGTTTAGATAGCGGTACGTTTCCTGATTTAATGAAACATAGTAAAGTAGTACCAATTTTCAAATCAGGTACTGAGAGTGATCCCTCTAATTATAGACCTATATCTGTGCTGCCAGCATTGAGTAAAATATATGAAAAAATCATGCTAGACCAGATGTTGTCACATTTTAATTCAAATGGGATTTTACATAGTTACCAGTTTGGTTTCACGAAAGGTAGGTCGACGACTGACGCTGGAGTAAAACTCATCAGTCACATTTTGGAATCCTGGGAGAAGTCCCAGGATGCAATTGGCATTTTCTGTGACCTCTCAAAAGCGTTTGACTGCGTTGACCACAAAACACTGATCTGTAAATTACACCACTACGGAATTCGTGGGCAAGCTGGTGATCTTGTTCTTTCCTATCTATCAAACAGGCAGCAAAAAGTAAACATTAACGGGGTGACATCCTTGGGGTCTCTAGTTAAGATGGGCGTGCCTCAAGGATCAATTCTTGGCCCTTTTCTATTCCTAGTTTATATTAATGACCTTCCTTACATGATGGCTAACTTATCAGACATAATTCTATTCGCTGATGACACTTCTCTTATTTTTTAAATTGATAGAAAAGATACGGATGTTATACATGTCAACGATAGTCTAGCAGTTCTTTCGAAATGGTTCGCAGCTAATAATCTTTTACTTAATGCGAACAAAACTAAATGTCTTAAGTTCTCATTACCAAATGTACCTCAAGTAGGTCTAAATTTAAAACTTGATGGTAAGAAACTAGAAGCTATTACGGAAACCGTATTTCTAGGAATTACTTTAGATTCGAGATTGCAATGGGGCGCCCACATTAGAGTTCTTTCAGGTAGATTAAGTTCGGCTGCATATGCAGTAAGAAAAATAAGGCAGATGACTGATGTAGCCACAGCTAGGTTAGTATACTTTGCTTATTTCCACAGTATTATGTCTTATGGCATTTTGCTGTGGGGATCGGCAGCTGACGTAGATTCCATTTTTATTTTACAAAAGAGGGCTATTCGCGTTATCTATAAAATGGGTCCTCGTGAGTCCCTTAGAAATAAATTCAAAGAAATTGATATACTAACTCAGCCTTCTCTTTATATCTTAGAAAGTATTTTGTATGTTCGGAAAAACTTAGGACTTTTCAAAATTAGAAGCGATATCCATAATATAAATACACGTAGAAAACATGAAATTGTGATACCCAAATTTAGGTTAGCTAAAACTAGTAAGTCATTTGTTATAAACAGTATTCGATTTTATAACAAGTTGCCAAAGTCGGTTACAGAACTTAGTGATGGAAAGTTCAAAACCCACATTAAACGTGTCCTTATCAAAAAAGCATATTATAAGATTAAAGACTACGTTGAAGACAAGGAAGTTTGGCAATAATTCCTTCTGCACATGTGGCTTCCCTGGTACCTCAATAACGGCATTACTATGTAATTATGTCTATTAACTGCTCCCAAATTAAGATGATTATTAGATTTTACCTATTTTTCTTTTTTTTTTCATTTACGTACTTTTTTGACATAATCTTTTCATTATTTGACATTATATAACTTCACTATACTATATTTTTTATAGATTTGTTACAGCTTTAGTGGCAGTCATGCCATTTAGTTTAAATAGGTTTTTAATTGTTTTTTTTTTTATATAGATTCTCTTTTATATTTTGTGAATGTGAGAAGGTTGTAGGCATAACCGACTTTTAGATCTGTCGATCGTTTTCTATCTTGCTAAGTACCTGGTACTTGTTGATAGGCCTACAGTGTCCTCTCATACCTATAAACACTGTAACTCGAAAAGATTGTAAATACCATTTATTTTTAAAAGAGTAACCGTGGAGTTTCTTGCCGGCTCTTCTCCATAGGAAACGACCAATTGGAACCGTGCACCTAGCTTCTGACGTTTCATAAGTGCCCTTGTAGGTTTATGTGAAATAAAATATTTTGAATTTTGAATTTTTTGAATTTTTGGGGGGCCCGCGGGGTCCAAGTGATCATCGAGTATTTCGGGACATCGCCAAACGGTTAGTCGACACTTCATGTGAGCGCGTTCTTTGGCCAAAGAATTATCATTTTCATTCAACGTGCAATGCTGCCAGTCTTCTGGGCACGTTTCTGGATGAGAGCGATGCGAACGAGTACTTCGACGCCTAAATGTCTTTTTCTTTTTTTGTATTTATTTATTTGTAGTTAGTCATTTCATTTATTACCTAGTGTATTTAAATAGTTAGTAGTGTTGTAGATTTTATTGAAGCATTTTAATACTTATGCAATAACTGGAATGATAAATCAAAAATCTATCCATCCACATAAATCTCACATCTAACACAAGTACCGGCCCATCGCATTAACGCTCGTATTTTCATCCAACATTTCCTTACGTCTGAAGTCACAGATAAGTCGATGATAACAAGTTGGTGCGGGATTATGCTCTCAACAGGCGATATCGTATCGATAACCCTTCACTACAAAGCTAAGTCTTGGGTCTCTACAAACGGGTGAGTGAGAGCCTTCCTTTCGATTCTGTACTTATTTGAGTACTTGCTCATCAAATTTTGTATTTTTGTCCGACTTCAAAAAATGTTTTATGTTCGTCCGCATGTATTTTGTTATTGTATGTTCATCAATATTTTCATCAGTAGTGGATCGATAGTGAAAAGTCTTTTTCATTTTGTAGAAGAAGCTTGGTCGCTGGTCCCTTAATTTTTTTACTAACTTTGCAAGCTAACTCAAAAACTAGGTAACCTTAGGTACCTAGTTTTTGAGTTAGCTTCAATAATACGTATTTAATTCAATAATTGATAATGTTATTGTAAGTTCCTGGCTCAGGTACACGTTTAGTTGCGACTACCTATCTATCTATTTATCTTTTTTTTTATATGTTTATTTTTTTAGCCCGGAATGTCCCACTGCTGAGCAAAGCTCACTTCCATTGCGGGGCAGTTCTTTGGATACGAGTCAAGTTCGTCCCTCCGTTTTCGTCTTGGTCTGCCACGATGTCGACTAGCATTTAATGGGACCCAATCAGTGGTCACAGCACATCTGACATGCGGAAATCCCACTTAACGCTTTGAGGGTGTCTTGATTAACATAAAAATATAACGTGAAAATAAATTAAATTAAATTCTTTTAATTCAGATAAATAAATCCATACAATTCCATTCGATTAAAATTAAAATTACAACTAAAATATTAACTATTAAATGACTCAAAATCAAAATCAAAATCAAAAGTCATTTATTCAAATTAGGCTGAGAATCAGCACTTTTCGAACGTCAAAATTACATAAGACAGTCCCCCAAAACGCCCACCCTTCACCACTTCCTAGTGCTTTTGCTGGGAAGAAGAAGTGGCGCAACAAACTCCCCAGCAGCACAGCTGTCTGTTCAGTTAGGAAAAAAAAATGATTCTATACAATAATTTATAAGATAATTTACATTACGCAAAATAAAATTTAAATTATAAATTAATAGCCATATGACAGCTAGCACACGCCAATATACCAACCAAAAACATCGAGAACTATACTCAAGCAGAAATAAAAATAACTAAACGTAAACAATATCTAAAAAAAAGAAAATAAAGCATAAAGGGCGTGCCCGCTTACATAGAGCTGTAACTAGAAGTTATAATAATATTGATAAACTAGGACCATCGAGGTAAAATAAATAATTGTCGAGGTCGCTAGCTAACCACATATTGTAATACAACTCATTAAAAAAAAACATTGTAATGAGTAGATTATGTCAACAATAAATAAAAATAAAATAAATGTACATAAAAAGTAAAATTATAGACTTTTATATAAACTCATAAAACCTGTCAGTAGGTAAACTAATTCTGGAGAAAGAACATTTAAACATTGTCTTGAGTTAATCAGACAATGTTTAAATGTTCTTTCTTTGTTAACTCGCATAACAAAGGTTCTCCTCAACGGGGAAGAGACCCTGTCCGCTACAGTCCTCAGTATTCCGTTGCAGCTGCCACGCATTCTGCGGATCAGGGATACCGTTTTCTTGCGGATGACGGCATGAAAGCCATCAGTCCGATATAGCACAAACATCCCCGATGCACTACAGAAGCGAGGCAACCCCAACATCATCCTAAATGTGTTATTATACTGGACGCGAAGGACATCCAGCGATCTTTTGGTGTGTCTGACCTACAGATTTCCCCTATAAAAGCTTTGACAATACGCCTTAAACAACGTTACTTTGACTTGTTTAGAGCAGCGGTAGAATCTGCGGGCCAGCATTTTACCTCTGACCGCTAAAGCCCTGCGCTCCCTCTCAATATCCTGATTGTCTTCTAGACCTACCGAAGGTCTAGAAGACAATCAGGATATTGAGAGGGAGCGCATCATCCTAAATGTGTTATTATACTGGACGCGAAGGACATCCAGCGATCTTTTGGTGTGTCTGACCTACAGATTTCCCCTATAAAAGCTTTGACAATACGCCTTAAACAACGTTACTTTGACTTGTTTAGAGCAGCGGTAGAATCTGCGGGCCAGCATTTTACCTCTGACCGCTAAAGCCCTGCGCTCCCTCTCAATATCCTGATTGTCTTCTAGACCTTCGGTAATTAAATGCCCCAGGTATTTAAATTTCGTGACACGATTTATGCCCAATCCATTTAGAGTTATATTATGTGAGTACTCGGGCATCCACTGGCGGCCCTGAAGACCATATATTCAATTTTCTGAACATTGTATATAAGGCCATGTGCACCAACATAGGCCTCACACACTCTTAATAACTCTCCGAGAGCTCTCACCGTCGGGCTCAGCAGCACCATGGCGTCCGCGTAGCTAATGTTGTTGACGCAGACGCCGTCTATCGAGCAAGCGACACGCTTGCTACTGAGCTCGACGATGAGGTCATTTACGTATAGGTTGAAAAGCTTGGGTGACGTCAAACTTCCCTGTCTCACCCCGCTTTCCAGCATATACGCCTCAGAGAGAGTATTATTCCACCTCACAAAATTAGTTTGGTGAGAATACCAATATTTAATCATATTAAGCACCCCCACCGGTACACCCGTGTTCCTCAACTTTCTCCAAAGTACATCATATGAAACCAGATCAAAAGCTTTGGAGAGGTCAAGGAAACACGCATATACCGGTGCCCTGCGGTCCATATAGTATTGGACAGAATGCTTGAGACCTACGATAGCGGCTTCCGTGGATAACCCGGGTCTTAAACCCAAACTGCGCGTCATGCAATTGAATATATTTATCTAGGCAGGAATCAAGCACACCGTCTAGCACTTTAGCAATTATCGTTGCTAGAGATATGAGCCGGTAATTCCCCCACTCCGAGATATCCCCAGTCCTGTTCTTCACAATAGGCACTACGATGGTTTTCATTAAGTCCTGTGCTAAGTATGAGTGACTCATGCATATTGTAAAAAAACATGGCTAGGACCCTCGGTAGGTGAACCCCCGCATGCCGCAGATGCTCCACACTAAGCCCATCGTGACCGGGAGATTTACCGCCTGTCATTTTCTTTAAAACGCCCCTTATTTGACTAGCCGTAAAATGTACAGACGACTCATCCCCCTCATTTCCGGGCTCAGACCTAATAAATGACGCTGAACGACCCAGCGGGGAGCGCACCTTAAAATGGTCCCTGAACATATTCGCAATGTAGACTTGTTCGCTTATTCCATTCACACTAACCGGGAAACCAGGCTTAACTTCATGCTTTCCAGTAGCTTTCCAGAAATTAGAGAAGTCTTTTGCCGATCTGTTTGGCCAGGATGTCCATTTTTAGCTCTAGATTATTTCGGCACCACTTCAAGCGACTTTTAAATACTTTACGCGACTCGAGCATTACGTCATAAATAATGCCTGCAGTGGGTCGGTTATATGCTATCCACGTTTCGAACCTAAGCCTGGCCACCCTATGAGCTTCACGGACATGTTTATTCCAGCAACATAAGTGCCTACTTTTATTTAATTTTGCGTCACGCTTCCCGCTAGATCTATCAGCGGCGTTACTCATGGTTTCCACAATATTGTTATACAACATATCCAATACAATTTGAATATCATGACCCACGACTGCATTCCGTGAATTCGGTGGGAAAATCAATAGCTCGAAAAGCGTTACTACATAATAGATCATGGTAAGTTTTATCTGTGTTTCATCTCTCCCACCCCATACAACCGAGTCACGCCGCACGTCGCTTGTCACCAACCTAGGCCTTACCACACTTATGTCACAACTAACAAGTAAAGGTAAGTGATCCGACGGGTAAACATCTTCAATAACACGTACTCCAACTACAGTTTGCCAGGCCGATAATGATACGACACAATGGTCCAGCCATCACCTGCAGCCATGAGCCTCGCTAACAAATGTGTAAGTATTAGTCGGTGAGCCTAATACTCGACACAGATCCAGGACTGATCCGAACAAAAGTAGGTATATCATTTCATTACAAAATAATTCCTGAGGGTGAGCATTGAAATCATCTAAGATAAACCAGTTTTCAACATTCTCACTAGCTACTATTGCACTTATTTCACCCAAAACCTCCGTCATAATTAGGTTATCTGGTGAGTCAGTTCGGCATATATACAGAGAAAACAATAATGGATCGGCCGTCAACATCAGCTCGTATAGCTGTCAGTCGAGTGCTGGCACATGGCACTATAGTAACACCGTCAAACATACCTTTTCTCCAGAGTATGGCAACTCCCCCATGAGTTCTTCCCTTCAGCAAGCCCACCGAAGTATCTACAGCAGACTTACCTGTATATTCAAACTTATTAGAAATAGTTCCCAATAATGGTATGCCCAACTGTGACTTTTAATTATCCAAAAAATTTACAACACGTGCACACTTGCCATTGACACAGTATTATATCTTCAGTATCTTCAAAACGGCCGAATCGACGCGCTTCGAATCTCAGTGCAGGTATATCAGCAGTATACAGGGTGTTTGGCAGAACGTTGAACATACGAAAATGGTAGATAGGTGGGGTCATCTTCTACTCAGTCAGCCCTTTTTTTTTTTTTTAATGCAAGTTAAAATTATGATTTAAGTATTTTTTACATCTTTCTGTAAGTTTGAGGACTCATAACTTTTTTTCTAGCTAACATCTGAATAAAGCAATCGTTTTATAAGAATCTGCCAACATTAAAGATTAAAAAAAAAACCCTGTTTTACCCATTTTTAATAAAAATTACACTTTAAAGTTAAGAAAGTGCTGACAGCAAAAAAAAATTTTTTTTAATATCCAGGGACCAGGGCCAAATAAATTAGGGCTGAGTAAGTAGCAGATGACCCCACCTATCCACCATTTTCGAATGTTCAACGTTCTGCCAAACACCCTGTAGAGTGACGCGGAAGGTTTATCAACCGAGCAGCCCAGATATAATACTGTCACTTTATTATACTGTGCCACTGAATACATAGCATTGAATACTTCGCCTTTCTTCGACCTCAAAAGAGGGAACTGAAGAATTAATTACGCGAAAAATTCTTTGTATATTTCTTTTCGTAATCATCAAGAAACATTGTATAGAAATATGACAACAAAAGATACAATATTCATGTATATTAATTAATTAGAAATGAATTGAAATCACTGAGTAACACCTGTGTATCACCATTGTGTATATTTGGTATTTTAATAATATGTAGGTAAAAAAAAACATGGCACCTTTGAATTGCCCTTTGATGTGTAAAAAGATCCGTCACGAAACTGTCATCAACGCATTGTTTACATCAAAATAAGTAATTTTGTACAAAAATAATTGCGGGGTGGGGAATCAAGTATAGGTTTTGGTATGAAAAATTGATATTTACGGTGGTTGTTATATATTGCAAGACAAATATATCTCTGTGGGTGCATGCAACAGTATTTTAAAGTGAAATTATAACTTTTAAAACGTTTTTTCGTAAGTCAAAGTTCAATATCTCCGTAACCAGAAGAAGTTCCCGGGGACAAGTACAAAAAAATATCATAATAACGGGAAGAACAAATGACTTTTTTACCCGTTATATACGGAGTATTGAAAATGGAGTGCTGAGTGGCCTGTGTATGTATGAAGCGCGTGGGAGAGATAGAAACTATAATGATGGCATTTCAGAGAAACATAAAATTAAACTAGAAAACATTACACAGGAAATTTTATTGACTCAGGCGTGACTTTGCGGAAATCCATTAAAAAATACAATAGACGACGTATATTTAGTAACACGCGGTAGTGGTGTGGCTCACACGGATTAGCTCGTGTCCTTTCGCGATAATCCATACAAGTTATCGCGAAAATCCGCGCGGACCGATACTTTTAATCGTCTCCGCCTGGCGGGGGCGTCGCGACCTCTCAACTGTGTGCCTCACACTGCGTTCGGCGCTTGGCGTGGCAACACGTCGTGTCCGGGTTCGCAACAAGTCAATCGTCATCCTGAGGATGCCTCGTTGGGAGGTGACGCACGCACGGTTCTTTATGACTCTTAAAGAACACTTAAGTGGATTAGGTTACTAAATATACGTCGTCTATTGTATTTTATTACACAGGAATTAAAACTGCACCTTTTTATATAAGAAAGAAGTTGAACAGATGTTTATTTTTTCAATTTGGTGTTCGGTATAACTTTCAAATATCTGACCGAAGAAAATTGTATTATTTTATTTTTATTTTATATTCATAGGAAAACTCATGGTCAGTGCTGCAAATCAGATTAACAAACAGAAACAAAATAACTGAAACAAAACAGAACATAAAACAGAATAACTGTAGCGATAACAAACGCAGGCTTCCGACTTGCGTCAAACACCGATAATTTGCGGTAAAAACATGACGCAAAGAAAAAACACATCACACATCCACGCAAAACGGCCATCGCTCAGCATAATGCTGTGACCCTATGCGAAACAGAGCCATAGCGCACTTCATGCACTTTCTATTCCGTGGACAGTTAGCAATAGACCGCTATTATAGATCTCCTCGCTGCTTACAATAATGCCTCATATTCACAATAGCTCATTTTCAGCTATTCAGCCATTTTTTTGAGCCTTTTTCAGCGTCCTTTCCGTTTCGTGTAACAGAGGTGGAATTCGCAAATAGGTACCTACCTAATACGAGTATACATACACGTCAAATAAAATGGGATATATTTAACTGATTCTCTGAAAACGGTTTGCCCTTCAAATGATAAACACTTCTTAAAAATTAATGAACCTCTAAAAAAAATTGCTCTTCTTATGATGCACACTTTTTTTCACAATTGAGCCTCTTTATACCTTTCTTGCATTTTCTCACAGTTACATTCAAGTTGGTCGCGCTTACTTGGCCATTTGGTAGTTTTAGGACCCCAAAATAGCAATTATTTGAGGTTCACAAAAAGTGGTGCAGTCATTATGTTAGGGTGTTCAATAAGTTGTTGAGTGTTTTAAGTTTTTTGTAACTAACATAAATGGATCATTGTTGTCTGAAAAAATAAATAATTTAATTTAACTTAATAATATTATTAGGAGCGCAAACTGGAAATTATTAGAGGCTCGATAAAAAAAGAAAAAAAAACAAATAAAGTTGTTAGAATAACTGACCATAGTTTTGGTGACATCCCACTGCTGGTCACAATATTAAAAAGTCAATAAGCCTTGTTGGTACCTACTTGTATAAATTGTTGACTTATTTGCTGGGAAACATTCACGACAAACATCTATCCAAGATGTGTGTCGTGAATGCTTAAGTTTTTGTGAGAAGATGGATGTTTTTTTTTTCTCTTGATTACAGTTTGTTTATTATACTTACAAGTGTTATTTTGTTTGTTAATTTTGTTATTTCTCGTGTTTATATATTATAATACATAAATTTTATTTGTACTATTTTACCTAACCTAATTAGGAATTAGAGAGGTACCTCTCTAATTCCTAGGTTCCGTCACGGAAAAAACACGCTGGCACTTTACCTGCGCACTGAGCGAATTATCCATTCTAGCCTATTCCATAGTACTAAGTTGTACTTTAGGATGCGACTGTGCCCGTGCGCAGACACAGCACCTGCATCACTGTGCGTCACTCTTTAGTTTGTATATTGTTCTGTACAACGCCTAGCGATTCTATTCTGTAATGTTGTGCATGAAAACTTAAATAAATAAAATGGTGTTTATCCCTCCCTTTTTTATAAACTTATAACCTTATTAACGTATATATTATTATTTTAAGTCTGTTAGTTTTCAATTAATTAAGTAATTGTTGCACTGTGTAGAGTTTAAACGCATGTTTTATTTTTGTTTGTAATTAGTGTAAACAGTTGTTGGTAGACCTAATAAATAAAAAAAATATTATAAATTATTACAAAACAATCAATATACTAAATAAATTAAATACATATTTCGGGATACTCGGATTATTTGGAAATGTGGTATTTTACGATCTAACCTACTTTTTTTAGCGCCGAGAGTTGAATATCCAACAGTGTGTTTTCTTGACGCGCTGGGATACGCGCTGGATGCGCTCTGTTGGATTCTCAATGCTCTGTTGGATTTACAAAGGGTCGTTCGACTACAGATCCGGGTGTTGCTCTCCTGAAACACATATTTAACGCATGGGAGAACTCTCAAAATGCTATTGGAGTTTTCTGTGATCTCTCCAAAGCCTTTGATTGCGTGCACCATGACACGCTTTTGCGTAAACTGCGTCATTAAGGTGTGCTAAACGAAGCTCTCAACGTTTTAAATTCATATTTAAATAATAGTTCGCAATGTGTAGATGTTGATGGTGTAAAATCTTCCGGGCTACCTGTTCAGTTAGGTATACCTCAGGGCTCAATACTGGGTCCATTCTTGTTCTTAGTGTATATCAATGACTTACCATTCTATATAAAGGGTATCTGTGAAGTTGTACTGTTTGCAGATGATACCTCTCTTATTTTTAAAGTAGACAGGAAAAGACAAGATTTTGACGATGTAAACAGTGCACTGTCAATGTTTACGGATTGGTTTATGACAAGTAACCTAGTTTTCATGCCAAGAAAACGAAATGTGTACAGTTTGCCCTTCCAAATGTTAGAAATGTAGGACCCAACATCGTCTTAGATAAAGAGGTGCTTAAAACTGTAAACTCAGAAGTTTTTCTAGGCATAACAGTAGATGCCAAACTTTAGTGGGGCCAACATATAATGAGCCTAGCGGGATGGCTCAGTTCGGCCGCCTACGCCGTCAGAAAAGTAAGACAATACACTGACGTTGATACAGCTCGGTTAGTATATTTTAGTTATTTTCATAGCGTTATGTCCTACGGTATTCTGCTGTGGGGCAAAGCTGCAGATATTCAAAATATATTTGTCCTCCAAAAACGAGCTATTCGAGCAATTTACCAGCTAGGTAGCAGAGTTTATCTGAGAGATTTTTTCAAAGATATCGGTATTCTCACAGGTGGCATCACAATTCATCTTCGCCAACATCTTATTTAATAGGCAAAATATACACTTATACACTAAAAACAGTGATATTCACAATGTTAACACTAGAAGTACGGATAAACTACGTGCTCCCTTTCACCGGCTTCATAAGGTTCATAACTCATTTGTTGGGCTTGGTATAACCTTTTATAACAAGCTACCCTCTTCTTTGCTAGATTTGCCTTTTAATGCGTTTAAAACTAAATTAAAGTCCAACCTTTGTTCAATCAAAGGCATACTATTCTATCAACGACTACATAAATGATAAGAATAGTTGGTCGCTGTGATTAACTCAAGACAATGTTTAAATGTTCTTTTTCCAGAATTAGTTTACCTACTGACAGGTTATATGAGTTTATATAATTGTTTATAATTTTACTTTATAAGTCAATTTATTTTAATTTATTGTTGACATAATCTACTCATTACAATGTTTTTATATGAGTTGTATTGCAATATGTGGTTAACTAGCGACCTCGACAATTATTTATTTTACCTCGATGGTCCTAGTTTATCAATTATAACTTCTAGTTACAGCTATATGTAAGCGGGCACGCCCTTTATGCCTGGAGGCTTTATATTCTTTTTTTAGATATTTTTTACGTTTAGTTATATTTATTTCTGCTTGAGTATAGTTCTCGATGCTTTTGGTTGGTATATTGGCGTGTGCTAGCTGTCATATGGCTATTAATTTATAATTTAAATTATTTTTTGCGTAATGTAAATTGTCTTGCATACTATTGTATAGATTCATTTTTTTTTTTCTAACTGAATAGACAGCTGTACTGCTGGGGAGTTTGTTGCGCCACTTCTTCTTCCCAGCAAAAGCACTAGGAAGTGGTGAAGGGTGGGCGTTTTGGGGGACTGTGTTATGTAATTTTGACGTTCGAAAAGTGCTGATTCTCAGCCTAGTTTGAATAAATGACTTTTGAATTTGAATTTGCTCGGCTCAATACCGAGAGTTGAAAATCCAGTATACGAAAAAAGATCGCCAGGATAAAAATACTGCATGTGAACCTGGGCTTAGGTCATAATGTTTGTTACAAGTCATAACATGTTTAATCTTAGTCTATTGCTACGGGGGAAATATTACGCAACATAACATAACATCACGCTTGTGTTCCCCGATGGGTTAGGCAGATGTGACTTAAAGTACGCCCACATTTCTCCAGTTATGTTTAAGTCCCATGTGTTAGAGGGCGAGACTATTGCCATCAACCGGGCAAGAATCCGACTCCGGGTTGCTACTGAGAAATTGCAGATGTAAAAACCCAATAACACTTTACCCGACCCGGGAACCGAAACCAGCATGTCGATTCCCGTAACCACTTCACCGTGAAAACATGTGAAGTGAGCGTGGAGTGAGCTGTCAGTGTCATCTCACCCTGTTGGAATGACAACTCGCTTCACCTAAGTTTTCACGTTGAGATGGTTACAGAATAGCACTGCAGGACCTCATGCTTAGCAGTAACACTTGCGACCAGCAGTCACATACAATACATACGATAATTCATTGATCCTCATTAGCAAAAATTTGAAATGTTAAAAGACTTCTAAGTTTCGATAGTATGTTAGTGCTATGTATAATGTCCCCACTGCTGGACACAGGCCTCCTCCCTTTGAGAGGGAGTGGGCCATAATCCACCACGCGGGCCCAGTGCGGGTTGGTAGATGTCACATGTCTTCGAGTTTCTAGGACATACCGGTTTCCTCACGATGTTTTCCTTCACCGTTTTGAGAGCAGTGGTGATGAAATTATTTACACAAAGTAAAGTGCTTGGGTTCGAACCCACGACCACAACTCGTGAGTCGGGACCATTACCACTGAGCCGCCACTGCTTTCTATTTCTCTCTAGTATGACATACTGCAAGGAAAAACTAACGTTATGTATGTTAACACGTTCAAGCCCGCACCGCTCTCGTGAAGTGCGCACGTTATGACACATTATTTTTTCATACAAAACGGACATACGTTCACAAACGTTCTGCTCTGCAAATATCCTAGTGTTATAAGATAAAACAAAACGTCAAACGACGTCGACGTCAGATGATGTTGTTCCATATACGGTCAATATAACTGCATACAATTTGGACACAACGTCTGTTCCCGTCAACGTTTTTAAACGTTGCTGCTCCACACGACGTGTTCGGAGGTTGCGTGTGTGCGTACGCGCTTGCAAGTGTGTAGTAGACGATACAACAATAACCCGCCAAAATTCGATTTGCTGTGGCTCAAAGTGTTTGACACTTGCATGTGTTGCGACGTAAAAGTTCAACTAATGGAATTTACTATGGCTTCCTGGCGTTGTGAGACGTAGTGCAAATAATTTCACATTTTTATTAGACGTGCTGAGACGTTGTGTTAATAATAAATTGTTCAAAGACGTTTTATGACGTTGGGGGTCCGAACGTGTTAATATATGATAGTAAACGGAAACATTGTCATAATGTATCCTACCTATAATTCATGAACATTCATGTAATACTGTTATATCTTCTGAATTGCAATACATACATCATTCGACCCTCAATATGGAAATTAATAAAATATATTACACCCATAGACAGGCCAAACGTACAGGGTTGCCAACCTTTGTTTTATGGGGTAATTGCCTTAAACAATAAAGATATTTTGATAATATTTTGTCATAACTACCTACTTAAATAACAGGAAGAGTTAAGCATTTAATTATTAATGTTTTTTTCATAATTTTATAGAGAACTAGCTTTTTCTCTCGGCTTCGCCCGCGTGAATGTTGGAAAATATCCCACGGGAACACACTACCGGGATTTAAAGTATCCTTTGTGTTAATCCAGGTTATAAACTATAATGTGTGCCCAATATCCGTTCAGCTGTTTTTGCACCATTCCGGAACAAACATCCAGATGAACCGACTAAAATTCTAAGATAAGCTAAGAAGATCATTTATTTGTCCAAAACATTTGACTATAATCTAACTATAATATTTTCGGTAACAGAAGCGTTCCTAACACCTCGTAGCAATTACTTTTTTTCAAAAATATTCAATGTACTGTTTTGACTTCGTTACTTTTTATTATTATAATACTATATTATTATAATAATATATCCCTAGGAATATAGCTGCTCTATATCACGGCTATAACATCTTACTGCGACATATTATAGATTAATAAAATTGTAGGTCATAGATGTAAAAGAAATCATAATTTACCTCAAACTCAACCTTCATCTTTCTGACTGACTAACCCTTAGACAATTCAAAAGTGCCTGAAATTTGTTTATTTGAAATAAATGCTTTGAGTTTGAGTTTGACGCAAAAACGGCACCGTCCGTGTTTCAAGCAAGTTTATATTTACTTAAAAAGGATAGCGAAAACCTCCTATTACACCACTATCTCCAGTCTGTTGTGTGTCCCACGCATTAACTTCAACAGTGGACATTTGAAAGTTCATTGACAGTCGAAAGATTGAGGGAAATTCTAACAACCACAAAATTGCTCGCCAACCATACCCATCGAACATCCCATAAAATAATATGCCCACCGAGATATCCCCATAAAATTGTATCAAATGCACGTTCACAGGTAAAGTATTAGGCAGGACGCACACCTGCGACTCACCCGCTGCTTACGTCAGCAGCCCACCGCGATTTATGAAATCCATTGTGTACCCGCCTTTTGTGACATTGTCATATATGTAAGCTGAAAAATTAAAGGCAATACTGATTCGTTTTCTGTGTTTGTTCGATTTGTTTGGAATTTTTTAGGTTAATGCTGGATTTATATTTACTGACAGACCCTTAATTTTTGCACAGTTTTACAGTTGCGATGTCCTATTGCAGTGGTGGCCCAGTCGTAACGGTCGCGAATTACAAGTTTGCAGGTCGTAGGTTCGAACCCAGCCAGGCGCATCCACCAACCCACACTGGGCCCGCGTGGTGGGTTACGGCTCACTCCCTCTCACTGGGCCTGTATCCCAGCAGTGGGGACATTATACGCTGATTATGTAATTTCCTATTGACACAGATGAATACACATGGTTAAATCCGCAAAATCATTTAAATAAAAAGCGACTCGTGCAACGACACAATAAAGTGCAATTTAGGTCGCACAGCGCTAATTACCTACAGTTATATTCACCTTGAAGTTGCCTCTTTTTCTATTGTAAGCACGTTTGCATACAAGTGCTCAGACACGTGCTCAAACAAGCGTCATTGAATGCTTCATACTGTTATTTTATATCCTATTATTTTTTTGTTAAATAATTACCTAAAATCGTAATTTAGCTGCAAAATAATATTAAAAGAATTTCAACTGTCGAGCTTGCAATCATGGCGCCGTCCCCCACCTTTATTGTATAAAAGAGCGTGCCGCCATCATTGCAAGCTCTCCCCCCCGACCCTTGCTCGTTGATGCGCCAGCCCGCGTCGATACGGAGCCTGTAGCTTTAAATTCCCCGAAATAATAATGAATTATCTTTGATCCAGCCTGTCCCAACTTGCTGTCCTCCCCCCAGCGACGCCCTAAGCCGAGGTCCGTACCCCACAGGGGGTGCCCTTAGCGAGCGCTCGCCTAGTTTTAATATGAATAGTTTTTCCCTTGGCTGGAGGCTTTGAGTTTAGTAGCTTAAGGCAGCCGCAGGATTGTCCGGTTAAGTAGTCATCACCTCAGAGGTGAGCTACGAGATGCAAAAAAAAATAAAAAAATATGCAAGCTCAGAGCTGTTTGTGTGCGACGTTCGTGGAGTTATCATCACCCAGTAAGTTGAATCTTGTATTTATTTATGATATTAAATATAAATTTATGCTGATAAATGTTGATTATATGTTATCATAACGTAATTATTGCTATTCTATGAATTTTTGTTATAAATAAAACAAAGTATAATATATGAACAAGCCTATTATTTTACACTATCTTGTATCTCATATCTTCTGAATACGTTACACTCACTGAATTGGCCCAACTCAAGAGGACCGCGCCGCGTACATGTAGCTTCATACCTTGTACTTGTATTCACCTGTGCTATTGGTTAATAATAATAATACGTAGGCTACACATCAAACCATACATTTCTCGTGTATGCTGATCTCGCGTTGTCTAGGATTTCCGTACAATGCGAGGTCAGCTTATACTGTACATATGTAGATGCTTATCTTTCACACCGTATAGGGATCCCTTCATCTTTAGGATACAATTGCTTCCAGAATCTTTTCAATGGATCGATTAGGCATTTTGTATTGTATTGTATACGGGCTGGTGTTCGCAACTCCAAGTCCAAGCGTGTATTTTGAGTCCGGAATTAGGCATTTTACAACCGTTTCCATTGATTCAATAATCGATCTGACTTCTGACTAAAGAAACAATAAATTAATAAGTTTATTGGACAAAGAGAAACACAGTACATATTGTACAATGCGGTAGGTGCTTAGGAAATTCTCAGTAGTAGCCAGGAATCTGGATTTATGTCCGGTTAATGATATTGGGATGATAATAAGCTCGTCTCTTTTTTACCTACTGATCCAATTAAATGTAAATATATGGCTTCAGCAGAACCTACTAACATTAAACGCAGACAAGACTAATTATATAAACTTTTCGATACGCACACCACAATCAGCTCTATCTCACTCAAAACTGCATGCTCATCATTGTAGAGACCCCTCTAATGACCTAGATGTAGGTACATGTCCCGAAATTAAAATCACAAGTAAAATAAAATACTTAGGGATCATAATAGACGAAACTTCCTCATTTAAATATCATATAGTCCTCCAGACCGTATTTCGGCCACGGCGGCCAATCTCAACGGAGACTAGCCTTCGGCGCGGGAGATATTATAGTGCACAAGTGTGTGCGCAGACACAGGTGCACTCTCTCTTCCCTCACTCTCATAGTCCGATGGGACGGCAATCCGACACGACCGGGAGAGATATCAGGCGCAGGACCAACGGCTTAACGTGCTTTCCGAGGCACGGGGGTATCACACCGCCAACTTCCAAACTCCGGGCTGTTACTAAGAAATAACTGCCCCGTTGGTCTCGTGGTTGCAAGCGCGACTGCTGAGCGTGGGGTCCTGGGTTCGATTCCCGGATCGGGCAAAGTGATATTGGGTTTTTCCATTAAATATCATATTGAGGCCTTAAATAACAGGATTCGTAAGTTAATATTTGTTTTCAAAAAGATGCGCAATATGGTAGAACCGTAAATAATTAGACAAGTTTACCTTGCTCTTTGTCAGTCGATTTTAACTTACTGTATCACTTCTTGGGGTGGAGCGGGAAAAACATTATTACTCACTACTGAAAGAGCACAGAGAGCAGTTCTCAAAGTATCCACTTTCCGCCCTTTACTTTTTCCCACTAACCTTCACTATAGTACTTGTAAAGTACTAACAGTCCGCCAATTTTTTGTATTGAATTTAGTATTAAAACAGCACGCATCCCTTCCATATAGCACTGAATGTACTAACAAAAGACAGAATGATGTAGTTTGTCCTCGAATAGTGGAAACAAAACATGCATTCACGTCCAAATTTTACGTTTTCCTTAGTCCGCTAATCTACAATAGAATCAATGCAGCAGCGAACATCATCTGCAAAATTACAGGAATTGTAAAAAAAACTCTCCAGGAGACTCCAAAACCTGACGTACGAAGATACAGAAAAATTATTAACCGTAGTGAAATAATGACTGTTTTATAATTCTATTAGGTAGGTATTTAAGTACACTTGATTAATTAATATGCAATGTATGTCTTACTTCTCGTGTTTGCCAACTACATATTACTGTTTTATTTGTAACTTTTGTTATTCGTGATTTTATATAGTTTTAAGCTTAGCCCATTGCAGCGGCTAGGGCTAGGGCTGCGCAGGGTAGACTACGCAGGCCTTTAACGGATAGGTACTCGTAGGTAATAGGGTTGAAGTTAGATATTTAAACAGGTTGAAAGTTAATAGTACATTTATTTAAAACACGGCTAGGTCGCGGGTAAGGTCCTAACTCTGTCATTGTTCTGAGCACAAACACTAAAGAAGGTAGGGTACCGTCCTTGGCTAACACGTGACAGACGTGGGGGGGCCTGTCACAGGCTCGCAGTAGGCCCGACGGCCTTCATAAGACCGCTGGTAGAGAGCGTCGGTAGCACGCGGAGGCCGCCTGTCAGCACAGGTGGTGGTAGACCGGAGGTAGGCAGGCCTTCGATAGACCTCGGTAGTTTGCGTAGGTAGCGTGCAGTATTGCAACGCTTCAGCAGCAGGAAATGAGTAAGGGTCCTTCCCACAGCCCGTACAAGGAAGCCCTAGGTCGGGCCATACAGGGTTTCGAGGATCAGTTAATAAAATTCACCAGCTCTGCAAGCGGAAGTGAAATGACGGAGCGTCTCTGGAAAATTAGTGTTGTATCACTATTCTAGTGATGTGATTAGGAACTTACTAATTGTGAATTTTAGCATCACTCGACTATTGTTAGTTGTGAATCCTCACAATGCTACACCTTGTCGCCTGAAACACAGGATTACCTAGTTCAGGCGCATGTATTTTATTGACCTAGTTTAAGATTTTGTATTTATAGTTATTATCATGAAATTGTATAACTTTTAAAAATTTGAAATTGAAATTCCGAAAATTCTTTTACTAACGGGACTACATATTTCATGTTAAAACAATACATCTCACGCGTACGAAGTCATGGGCCGAAACTATGTAACATAAAACTGGTGAAATGTGCGTACTATAAACCCCAGCAGACACTTATGGGAATAAACACAAGAAATTATGGTAAAAAATACCACCATCACATCTCGCCAATCCCGCTGATCCACTGACGAATAATAATAACAGTTCTCAACTGAACATGTTACGTGCTAACTGCTAATTGGAACAGGCTGTGGAACTGTTATAGCGAGCTGTTACGGGTTACCCCTCTCTATAGTGAGGCTTTGAGGGCCGTTCCGGCCCGTTCAGGATTGTTTGTGGCCGAGGGATAGAAGTGAAGGAAAAATTTACTAAGTACATAGTAATAGCTTGTTTTGGAAAAGCGGAATCTAACTAATCTAGTCTAACTGGCTGGTATCATCCCACTGCAGGGCAAAAAGCTAAAAGCTGTTTGCCTGAGCAAAGACGTATTTACAAGAAAAAATATTTGACAGTCAAAGATCAGAAGAACAATTCACGTATGTAATTTAAAAAATTATTGGTGAGAACAAATGTCAAAAACTTGTCAGAAATTAGAAGCATTTTGTTAGATTGAGACTGAGATAAGAATGCAAACGTTCTTAAAAATAAGTTTCAGAAACCCGGAATGTTTCTTAGTATTTTTGGTACGTCTCCGCAGCTAAACTCCTAAACTATATCTGGAGAAAGAATAAAGTCCCTGTAACTCCGGCAAATTGAAAAAAATATACATTTGTGGAAGCTTCCGAGACTAGCCGAAAAAAAAACAACTGAACCAAAACACCGACCACCGCACCTAAAAAATGAACACTCAAAAATATTAAGAACAAAACAATCTCTTTGCAATTAACAGATATACGCTGTCAGCTCATTTGTTACTCGCCATCTCATAAATCATGGCTGGAACCAACATGGCGGAGATTAAGAGCCGGTCCAAGTTTTAATCTCTGGAAACGAGATTACGTGACTATTAAACAACTTACAAATACTGATGGAGGCTTATTAAGACGTATTCGCCTTTCTTTAAATTTCCCTTAAGGACCCGTCGCCATTTTTGTGATATAAAATGATACCGGTAAACAAGTTATGCGACTTTTTCTTTTGGGTAAACGAGCTTAATTAGGTTTTTTAAATTTTATTTAGAGTAGAAGGAACGTGAAAAGGGCTCATGGCTAATTAATAACAGCCGCACGGCTCGTTTGAAGGTCGGTTCGCGGATGGGTGACCATCCATTATATATCGAGAACGTGGTAACTTTTATGTTCTCACTGGTGGTATTCTTGTCTCATTACATATCAAGACCCCTGCGTGTCTGCGAGTCCCGGCTGTCATTCGTGGATATTTGACAGTCGTTACGGGTCATCAGAATCCCGAAAGTCTTCTAACCGGTCTTACCAAGGCGTATCGTGTTACCCAGTTACTGGGTTGCGAAGGTCAGATAGGCAATCGCTCCATGTAAAATACTGGTATTCAGGTACATCCAGCAAGACTTGAAGTCGTTCCCAAACTAGTTGGAAAAAGGCTGGGCAGATTATGACAGTAGTAGAAGGTCGGAATGGAAGATTACTAGGTCGACTACAATACAGTTTGGAAACTAGGCCCATTTGTTGAAATAATTACCAACACTGACAGCACCGGCACAGCACCCGCAACTGACAGCACCGCGATAATCGCTTGGGGTCTCGTCAATGAGCGCGTCTGCGTAAGTGTGTCGTTTCTAAAGTTTATCACGTAGTTTCTGTACTGACTATATTTATACTCCCGACCTGACCTCCCGTCTGGACATGAGTTACCTTGGGTAACCTGGAAGTCTTTAAACAGACTCCGGACCCAGGTCGGCCGAAGTAAGGAAAATCTGTTCAGGTGGAGATTCATAGACGACTCCGCCTTGGAGTGTAGATGTGGTGCTGTTCCACAAATAATGGAACACTTAATATCGTGTCCTGCATGTCCTGTCAGCTGCACGTTACAGGAACTGATGGACGTTGGTGATGGCGCCAAACAAGTCGCCGAATTCTGGGCCGAGTCTATTTATATTGCTATCGACACGCTAAGAGACATTTATACTGTGACTATACCTAATTAGGATATAAATAGATACATAAATAAATTCACGTCTTCTCCCCATGGGTGTAGGCAGAAACTACAGAACGACCACCTGCTACGATCCTTCATAAATCTGGTCACACACGCCCGCCGGATATTACTATTTGGTTTTTCTGTTTATTTTTTATCACATTTTTTTTATATTTTTTATTATTATGTTTTTCTATTTTTGATTATATTTTTTTTCTATTTTTATTACTATTATTATTTTTATATGTTTACATGTCTCGGGACCATGGGGTCGCGGTCCTACGAGGGGCCGAAGCCAACTCGCAGAGGCCCCTTAGACAATTTTAAATGGAATGGCCCACCAACCGACGATTATTCCTGTATGTACTATGCAAGAGCACCAAAGGACAACTCCCGGTAGATGCAGGACTATTGTAGAACAAGGAAACAAAAAATATTGGGCTATGGGTTTGGGTGGTTATAGAGGATTGGTTACCTTGAACTATGGAAGGCCTATAATGTACCCTGCCTGATCACTGTTACTCGTATAGTATACACGGATAAAATGGCAGGGGGTGTCTTGCACATTCAATAATGGGCCCCCGAAAACACAACCGACAAGAGAGCTGTCCTGAGGTGCAAGCCGGCCAATTAAGGCAAGAATGAGGTGAAAGCTCTGTTCCTCGTCAGTGTTCACTCCAGCCGGCCAATAATGGCAAACTAAGAGATGAGGAACAAATTTTCTCCCGGGAGATAGGGTCCGTGGGGTCGCTACTGCCCAACAGCTCGCCACATGATGACCTACGGGTTACTGTATCTCGCTTGGTCTGGCTCCTCATCCCGTGTTTCCTTTTCCGGCAAAGTAAACTACTGGCACAGACCCAGAGTTTGGAGTGCCACGACGTATTATTATTATTATTTTTTGCTATTTTTTTATTAGTCACTTGTTATTCATTTACATTCTGACCGAGGCAAACACAACTTAACCTCTGTCTTGATTGATGCGCGCCCTTGTTACCAAGTTGTTCGTAATATTTTTTTGTACACTTTATTAACTTTCTTTAGGGAAAAAGCCAGGAACTGTGAAGGGTCCTTGAAAGGTCAAAGGCACTTTTTCTTTTAGAATATAATGTTTATTTACTAGAAAATACGCAGAACTTGTATTATCTGTGTGAAGACTCGAGGTTCGATTATAAAGACAAACAACAAACTAACAACAACGTTATTGGCTCAGCGGAAAATGGTAGTTTGACAGTTCAACAACATTCATTGTATTTTAATGAGCAGACGAATTTTCCAAACATATGAAGTGACGGTTTAAATGCCTATTTCCTTCGGATTGTGATTGAAAGTGTGTTACACAATGTAATTTTTATGTAATATCTATCACACTGCTAGCAGTCTTCAAAAATAGCTATATTTTATTTAATCTGTGATAGTTCAAGCCGTGGTGAAAAGATTTGCCAGTCACCGTAGGTAGGACTTAGCTCTCGTGGAAACCTTTTTAATTCACTTCATTTTTTATACTACATAACATCACGCCTGTCTTCCCCGAAGCATTAAGCAGAGATGGATCTAAAATACACCAACATTTCGGCTGTTATGTTTAAGTCTCATGTAATTAATAAGTGGCGAGCCTATTGCCATCAAAGGGGGTAACGATTGCACAAATCTAGGTTCCGGGCTGCTACTGAGAAATTCCTGATGGAAAAACCCAATAATACTTTACCCGACCCGGGAATCGAACCCAAGACCTAATGCTCACCAACGAGGCAGTTTTTAAATTAATATTTACTTCATTTTATAGAAGAGGCCCTGCATTAATAGTTTGATCATTTAAGCTATGAATGTTGATGATAACTTAAAGAAACATTAAAAAATAAAATGGTGTTTTCCAACAACTGCATCCATCGTAACACTAAGGATTTTTCGAAGATCATCGGTTAGAAATATAGCAAAGTAAGCCCGTCTTATAATCCACCGATGGGTGTATAAGATACGGGATATATCTTAGGATTTGTGGCCCATAAATATTGTGGCCATACATCTGGGAAAATGAAGGACAACCCTGAATTTTTACAAAACATGACTATGCTTAGGCATACCCGTCTATCTTGAACGTATTATTAGATGCAGAAACATAACGTTAAGACTAAAAATATTTACATATAGGCAGAAAAAGCGAAGCAGAAGCGAACGAAATATTAGCGAAAAGGGAGACTGTTTCGCAGCTTTTTTATAACGCAAAAAATGTGGTGTGGCTGTGTCGTGGCTCGTGGATACGGCCGTGTGTTTTACATGAATACGTTTACGTTACCAGTATAAATCTCTTTGAGACGAATTCTTTGATCCTTTAGCTATCGTGTGGTGTAATTAAATTTTGGATGTAGATGATAGTTGAGTTGCGGCATCAAACTGTATCCCCCGTTTTTGTTATCATCAATTTTTTTAATTCCCTACCACTTTGGAAACAAATTTAAAGACGTATTCACATCAAAATGCATTTTCATTAATATTTCGGGTCGTTTTCACTGCATTGTCAAAGTAATCACTGACCTTGGCTCCGTTTTCAAACTTAGGTACGGACAGTATTCAAAACTCAATGAAGGAGTTTGAATGCCAAGTTTCTGGCTTATTGAGAGGCCATAAGAGCTGTTTCCTGTTGCACTAATGGATGGAACTTTGAACAGTAGCTTCATACTACAATTTCATAACAAATTACATTCGTAACCGAATTAATAATAGGGATGATGACTAAAAAAATGATTTTTGTCCGTCATGAAGACTATGAAAAAATAACGCACACGTATTTTTTCTTTTTTTACGTTAACAAAAGATTACAGCGATACATTGAGTTATAATGTGCCATGACGTCACTTGTATGTAGATTTTATACATACTTGTGACGTATCAACCCCCACTCCCCAACTTTAATGCGTTGTATCTAAGTCATTTTTAATTAATATGATAAAGCAAAAAATAAGTGTCTAATATTTTTTTATTATCTGACTGACGGACTAAATAGAATTTCTTTTTTTTTGACCCAGGCATCATCCCTATTGGTGCTGTTCCACAAACGGTGGGACACTACTATCAATGCCTGTGTCCTGTAAGCTGCAGGTTACAGGAACTGATGGACTCTAGGGATTGCGCCAATTACTTAGATTGTCATCGATATGCTTACTTAACAAGACCGAAATATGAATTCGCTTTGCATAATAACGCAAAACAAATTTTAAATAAAAATTAGTAGTGAGGCCGACCGTCTAATGTGCACCGGACAAACCTTCTTCGACGTTCCCTCAATACTGAGGATCGCGGCCACACACGACACGTCTCTTCTGCTGTGTGAACTGCTCGATAAATGCTCCCTCTAACAGCCTTCTTGATCGCGTCAGACCATATTACCGGTGCACTGCCTTGAGCGCGTTTTCCTTCCACCATAAACCTTTGCAGACAACACTTAGGCATAATATGTCCGAAAAAGCTGAGGGCACGCTCCTGGCTTAATATACATAGCTTCTTAGTGATGTTAAGTTCCTTTAGTATGGATTCATTCGGTCTCATGTCGGTCCGAGGTATACGGAGCCAACCACATTTCGAAATCATCGAACTTACTGCTACTCGTACTAAACCTGTCATCATATTCATCACAACGATAACCAGCGTATAATATTCCCACTGCTGGGACTTGCAAGCCTACTGTTTGTGAGAGCGAGTGGGCCGTAACCCACAACGCGGGCACAGTGCAGGTTGGCGGATGTCACATAATTATTATGTCTTCGAAAATGTTGGTCTCGGACATCCCGGGATCGACACAATGTTATCACATAACATAACATCACGACTGTAAACCCCGAAGGGTTAGGCTGAAGTATACTCATAGTACACCCACATTTCGCCAGTTATGTTTTTAGTCCCATGTAGGTAATAGGGGCGAGCCGATGAACTGGGCACAAATGCAGACTCCGGGCTGCTACTGAGAAATTCCTAATGGCAAAACCCAATATCACTTTGGCTAAGCTGAGAATCGAACCCCACTAGACCAACGAAGCCTTCACTGCTTTTAGAGTGGTGGTAATGAAACACAAAATCAAGCCTTCTTTTGTCATATTTCATAATGATGTCCTACAACCACATAACACCATGGTCACCCGAAACATTAATGATGTCAACGGGCCCCCGGGACCCCGTATAGACGAGCCCTTACGTTTTATACGAACGTTATTTGGACCCTCAGAGCCGAATTGTGGTTCTTATGAAAAGATGTCGCCTTGCGGTAAGAATTCATGTTCGTGTCGAGTTTTTAACTGAGATCTAATAAGATGGGTGTCGATGATAGCTGTGGAGTTTGTTTTGGATCGGAAGGCTGTTTTTTGGTGGAAGAATTCGAAGCAAAATGTTGGGTGATAAAAAGTCACAGAGAATATTTTACAACACTTGTTTTTGCACAGCCTTACAACAATAATTGCACATGCTTTTTTCTTTCTTTCTTCTTTCTGTAAAAGCGACTACACGCTAAGGATACCCCCGTGGGGTACGGACCTCAGCTAAGGGCGTCGCTGGGGGAGGACAGCAAGGGACAGGCTGGATCGGATTGAATTGCACAAGCTTGATGTAGCCTCTACATTTATGTCTATTTCTATCTATCTTCTATCTATATATATAAAAGAATGTCGTGTTACGAGTAGTTATACTATTTATAACTCAAGAATGGCTGAACCGATTTGGCTGATAATTGGTGGGGAGGTAGCTTAGAACCAGGAGACGGACATAGGATACTTTTTATTCCGGTAGGGAAGGTATGTAGGTAGGTTAAGTAGGTAGGTAGGTAGGGTGGGTAGGTATGGTAGGTAGGTAGGTGCGCCGTAGATAAGTACTTAGTGCTACCCGCGCGAAGCCGGGGCTGACAGCTGGTATTTATATAAAAATGAATTGCCGTGCATTAGTCTCGCAAAAATTGGAGAATGGCTCGACCGAAAAATCGAAATTAAAATGTTGACAGGACAACGTTTGACGGGTCCGCTAGAACGAGTACATAAGTACAAAATAAAGCTTAACGTGGCTCTCTGTGTGACCGCTTAGTTTTCCTAAACTACTCAATAGATCTTGATGAGTTTTTCACCATCGTTTAAAGAATTTATTCTGAAATGTTATGTCACAGAAGTGTCGATGGTTTGACATGTCTTCGCATCAGTACATTCCACCAGTGCCAAGCAAGGGCAATTTGCTTATAATACCATCCTATACTATTAAATGAGCAATATTTGTATATTTTTATATATATTTGTAATTACGTTCTCTAAAACGGCTTACAGGCGTGGTTTACAGGGGTAAAAACTCGATCTAGCTAGGTCTCATATCTGGGAAAATTCGTGTTTTCCGTATACGTTTCACCCGAACAGGGCTCGGTCGCCCAAAGTTTAGAACAAGATGGCTACCTAAGAATAGTGACATGGCAGCATGGAATTAGTAAGTACCAACTATCACGGTAGTATGGAATTAGTATGTACTTACTATCATGGCAGCATGGAATTAGTATGAACTTTCCTGTAGGTATATTAAATGAGCATTCTCTATTATTACTATACCTTAATCAGCCTTTAATTTTCTCACTGCTGGGACCCAGGCTTCCTCTTCGAGAGGGAGTGGACTGTAATCTACCACGCAGGCCCAGTGCGGGTTGGCAGATGTCACATGTCTTCGAATTTTTGGTTCTAGAACATGCCGGTTTCCTCACGATGTTTGTCCTTCACTGTTTTGAGAGCAGTGGTGATGAAATTATTTACACCAAGTGAAGCGCCTGCCTGGGGTCGAACCCACGACCTACAACTCGTAAATCTGAGCCGTTACCACTGGGGCTCCAATGCTCAGTCTTATAATAATTGTGAAATATAAGTTTGTTTACCCTTACCGTAGTGGGTACGGGTGCACACGCGTTAGTTAAATTGATACCCCCATATAAATATCAGGTTTTGAACCCGTAACGTAACCGTTATACTTAGAAGACATCCTAGTAAGCGCAAAGGACCTCTAATAAACTAGTTGATTAAGTTATAACATAAAATCACGCCAGTATTTCCCGAAAGGTCAGGCAGAGGTGTATCTATAGTACACCCACATTTCGCCAGTTATAATTGTGAAAAAGGTGCGAGCCTATTGCCATCAACCGGTCACGAATCCAGACTCCGGGCTGCAACTGAGAAATTCCTGATGGAAAAACCCAAGAGCACTTTGCCTTACCCGGGAAACGAACCCAGGACCTCATGCTCAGCAGTAGCGCATTCAACCACTAGGCCAATGAGACAGTCCGAGTCGATTGAGTTATAAAACTACGTATATCTTCTTTAAAAAAATCTGTCGTACTGTCTTCAACTATAAATAACCGCTCGTCATTTATAATGCAAATATTTTTAGATTCCAAAACTTCACATTTGATTTATATCTATAGAACGTCCCCAAAATATCACAATTCAATACTTTCTAATAAATTATTCTAACCCTAAAATCCGAAAGTTTTTACATTTTTTAAGTCGTCTCTCCCTAGGCAGTATTTTATGTTTAGGGTTCCGTATGTCCAATGACTAAGCCTACTTTTTCTCGTCAACAAATACAGGTTTTGTGAGGGACAGACATACAGATTCTCTGTCTGTCATAGGCCTGTATCTTTCACCCATAATAAGCTGAACAGACTCCGGACCCAGTTTGGCTGAACCAAGGAAAAACCTGCTCAGGTGGAGATTCGTGGATGTGGTGCTGTTCCTCAAACGATGGGACATATAGTGTCCTCCGTGTCCAGTTGTCTGTGCGTTACAAGAAGTGATGGGCGCTACTGATGCCCCCAAACTCGTAGCCAAATTCTGGGACGACTCAATTTAGACTGTCATTGACACGTTGAGAAGAAGAAAGAAGAGAGTAAGAGAGAGATGGTGTCTTGATGCAATAAGTCTGCCTTATGTACGAGTATTGCAAATAAAAGTTGAAATAAATAATGGCTAGTTGAAATTTTCACAAAACACATAAATAATGTCATATAATAAAACCTCGGAATGCCTCGTTGGTCTAGTAGATGCAAGCGCTGCTGTTTAACGTGATGTCGAAGGTTCGACTCTCAGGTCGCGCAAATTGTTAATGGGTTTTTCAATCTGGATCTGGAATTTCTTAGTAGCTGCCCGGAGTCCTCTCCCTTACGCGTCCGAGAATATAGAACGCTGCATTCGATTTTAATCCAGTGAAAGCATAATCATCAATCATATTTGACAGCGAAATGTGAGTTTACAATGTACACCTCTGCTCAACTCTTCGGGTATTATGGGCGTTATGTTATGTTATTTGACAGGCAATGTTAAATACGGCATTTTTTCTTGTCAACAACAATTTACAGGTATTTTAGACTGCCTCGTTGGTCTAGTGGTCGTAAGTGCTACTGCTGTGCATGAGGTCCTGGGTTCGATTCCCGGGTCGGGCAAAGTGTTATAGGGTTTTCCATCTGGAAATTCTCTGAAACAGCCCGGAGTCTGGAACTGTGCCCGGTTGATGGCAATAGGCTTGCGACCTATTACATGGTACTTAAACATAACTGGCGAAATGTGGGTGTACTATAGGTACACCTCTGCCTTACCCTTAGGAGAAACAAAAGCGTGATAATATTATGTTCATGTTTAATACCTTTCGAAAATAAAGATAAAGCTTACTGCTTTTTCGTGAAAACAGTAATACGTACTTATGAACTTCAAACATTGATTGATTGTACTGCATACTCTTTATCAAAACAACAAATAATAAAAATAACATAAACTAGAGTTTTGGTGGTACAGAACCTTTAGTACGCGAGTTCGACTCGAACTTTGCCGATTTCTTTTTTTTCAGCTCTGTCGATATCTCTAGGGCCGGTGATCGATAGCTATCGGTGAATATTTAAATATTTGTCAACGAAGACAAATTGTAGGCGAGCCGTAGAACGATCACATGACATTAGTGATGTGATAGATAACGAATTATCGATAAAAAATATTTTGTGTACTGTATGACATAAAGGTTTAATTGAAGAATGTTCTATTTTGTTAAGTACCTATTACTTGTTGTCAGACTTACACTATCCTCCCATACCCATTAAAACAGTTATTCGAAAACATTGTAAAAACCAATCATTTTTAAAGAGTTACTTGCTGAGTCTTCTCCATAGAAAACGACCAATTGGAACCGTGCACCTAGCTTCTGACGTTTCATAAGTGCTCATGTAGGTTTTAAATTTGAATGTCTACAAAACAATTGATCCTCAAGATTAAACTAGTAAAAATCTCAAAATGGCTTCTCATTCCGAGGAATTCAGGATTCTGCTACATTCAGTAATTACTCCAGTCCAAGAAAAAACTATTACTCCAAATTTATTCTGCAAAATGGAGTAGGTACTACTACTTTTTAATTTATCGTTTCAGTGTGCACCACCTTAAAGAAAAAGTAAATGTAGTTTTACCTCCTAACTAAACAAGTCGAACCGTCATTGAAAAGAGTAGGATCAAAGTTGCTATACCGACAAGTTCTAAGAGCACTTATGACTTGGATGAGAGTTATTTTAAACACACAAAAGACAAGTTCATAACTAGCTCCAGATGTGGAACAGAAATCATCATCAAGATCATCGATAGCCCGACTTCGCCAACTGTTGATCATAATGCCTCTGTTTTCTTTGGCCTATCCCCACGCTCCCGTTCCATCCTCATCCAGGTTCTAGATAGATAGAATATTCTTTATTATGTACGAGTACATTATCAAAATTACAAATATAAATGTAGACATTTTACAGAGGGTGACACAATGGGAGGTCTTATCTCTAAATGCGATTTTTTACAGACAACCTTTGGATGGATTATATATATATATATATATATATATATACAATAATAAACAATAAACAAGAGCAACGAACTATAATTATGTAATGATGATGTTTAAGAAGAGTGGAAGGTTCTACCGCGATGATAACAATATCGTCCGCCCATCTCCCCGCTGGACAATCGACACTTCGTCTTCCAGTCCTTTGAAGCCACTCGGTCACTGCCTGACTCCACCTGTAGTCACTGCGCCTTGACAGGTTTCCTGCCCAATTCCAACAGAAACACATCGACGATTGTGATATATATATACAATAATAAACACACAACCTTTGGATGGATTATATATATATATATATATACATGAAACAATAATAAACATGAAACAAGAACAACGAACTATATGTAACGATGATGTTTAAGGAGAGAGAAGGTTCTACCGCGATGATAACAATATCGTCCGCCCATCTCCCCGCTGGACAATCGACACTTCGTCTTCCAGTCCTTTGAAGCCACTCGGTCACTGCCTGACTCCACCTGTCGTCACTGCGCCTTGCCAGGTTTCCTGCCCAACTTCAACAGAAACACATCGACATAATTTATCGATATTTATACATTGCTTCCTGTGTCACATAACTAAACTGTAACCCAGCAACAACCAATCCATTTGATCTGTTGTTCTCAATATGAACGATTACAATTCCGATTGTACTATATTTATTTATTTAGCGAATTGTTTTATATTGAAACGATTGTTTTGTTGCTCGCGTCACGTAAGCCGCTTTGTATTTTTGTGAATTAACTAGATCAGAACATAAATTACTACATGCCTATGTTTGTTAAAGGTATAAGTAGCTAAATGTGTACTTACTCAGTGTACTATCAGTGTACTGTCTATCTATACTATAATATTATAAAGCTGAAGAGTTTGTTTGTTTGTTTGTTTGTTTGAACGCGCTAATCTCGGGAACTACTGGTTGCAATTGAAAAATTATTTTTGTGTTAGATATTCCATTTATCGAGAAAGGTTATAGGCTATATAACATCACGCTATGACTAATAGGAGCGGAGCATAAATGAAAAATGTTACAAAAACGGGAAAAAATATTCCTTTTTGAGAGCTTCCGTTGCGTGCGCTGCGTAAACGGTTTAAGTTACGCAAATATCATGTATGACGGAATTGTTCCTCTTTAAAAGTTCTAAAAAAAAGTCCCCGACGGTATATGTCTATCTTTTAAGATTGACTCACTATAACCTTTTTTATCGTAATCAAATTTGTTCGAAATTAATGCATTATTTGCGAAGGAGTTTTATCAACATAATATTAATCCATAGCCAAATAAATATGGTATTAATCACAAGTATTTAAATGTAAACAAAATTGTCCTTGACATCACTTGATTTCAATGAACATCTTAGGAGATATAATAATTTTAAAAGAACTCCGCAACAAAATAAGTAGATATGACAAACTATATGTCGCGATATCAAGATCAGGTTGCGGAGAAAATCAGCATGTTCTTCTACCACAAGAAAATAAAACTAAAAAATATAATTTACTCTGAAGTACTTTAAAATACCTTAAAAATATACTACTAATTATATAATCGTTAATTTATTTACCCACATTTTTATATTATACCCAACGTTCCTTTATTATTCCTGTTCCCGTGCCATTTTTTATTATAGTTCCATTTTTTTTAGGATTTTTCATCAAAACGCTGGTACAGCTATGTCATAACAGTTTTTGAAGTAACTCTGTCTGTCTGTCTCTCTGTAACGTTTTCACGGCTAAACTCCTGAACCGATTTTGACGAAGATCGAAGGACATAGTAATATTATTTATCCAACCACGATAATGATATTTACGCGGACGAAGTCGTGGGCAACGCTATGACTATTATGATGATATAGGAGTGGCACATCAATGAAAAATGTTTGCGAAAAAACTGGGAAAATTCATTACTTAAACCACTCTGTGACGCAGACGAAGTTGCGCGGGTCAGCTAGTTTACTTATACAGCGGTGACGGCTGTCATGAAAATGATGGCAGTGGATGACTTTACACTGTCAAGAAAACACGCCAACTTACTTTCATAAAAAACGTTCCAGTGACCGCTCTTGAAGAAAACTGAAATCGGAAAGCTTAAGTCCCATGTAATAGGGGGCAAGTCTATTGCCGACTATCAAACACAAATCCAGGCTCCCGACTACTATTTTCTTAATGAACGTACCGAAATAATATCAAACTCAGGACCTCACGTTTTCGAAGTCGTGCATGATAAACTAGATCAACAAACTAGTCAAAAGTCGTATGCCAAACGGAATGATTAGATAATAGTGTAACAATATGTGTTTGTATATATTATGGAAATCCATAATTATTGCATGTTGTGTTAGCTTGTAAGTAATTGTTGCGCTTAAACACGTACTATAAAGGAATTTATTTTAACATAATAAACACATAAACATAACATCACGCCTTGTCTCCCTGAAGGGTTGGGCAGAATTGTACCTGTAGTAGGTACCTACACACCCACATTTCGCCAGTTATGTTTAAGTCCCATGTAATAGGGGGCGAGCCTATTGCCATCAACCGGGCACAAATCCAGACTCCAGGCTGCTACTGAGAAATTCCAGATAGAAAAACCCAATAACACTTTGGCCGACCCGGGAATGGAACCCAAGACCTCATGCTCAGTAGTAGCGCTTGTGACAACTAGACTAACGAGGCAGTCAATCGAGGCAGGAATTTATTTTAAATGTATTGTGTAAGCAATTGTTGGCTAACCTAAATAAATAGATAAATGTCTACATTCTCAAGATACTCAAAAGCGCATAAATCCAGCATCAAGCTCATTGCCAGGCACAGGTGTCTATTTACAGTGTACGGACTCTAACTTATCAACATAACATGCCACCTGTAATCCGCAGAGGGTCAGGCAGAGGTGTACCTGTACACCCACATTTATGTTCAAGTCCCATGTAATAGGGGGCGAGCCTATTGCCATCAACCGGGCACAAATCCAGACTACGGGCTGGTACTCAGAAATTCAAAATGGAAAAGCCCATCAATAAAACTTTTCGCGAACCGGGAAGCCAACTCAAGACCTCATGCTCAACAATAGCGCTTGCGACCACTAGACTAATGAGGCCGGTGAGGAAAATTTTGAAGCCTAAATACCGCTAGATCAATCAATCTGCCTAGCCTTTTCCAAACTATGTTGGGGTCGGCTTCCAGTCTAACCGGATGCAGCTGAATACCAGAATTTTACATGGAGCGACTGCCTATCTGACCTCCACTAGATACAGCTCAAGAAATACTCTGAAGCAGTTCCTAAAAAACACTCAAAGATCCACCAACAAATAATGAGATGAGAGAATCAAGCTTCAAGTTGATTGTCTAAGTTGCTCAAGTTGGAGTCGGTTAGAAAGAAATTTGAAGAAGAAACCTGGCTAAGTATTATAATTAAGTTCTACCTCATCAATCACTGCTCGCCATCTGTCGGGCGGAAGCTGGAGTTGGAGGGTATTTATAGTCTGGCGAGAGAGTATAAATTGTGTTATTTTATTGTGAAAGTTACAACTTTTACAATAGTAGGAAGATACCCAATAGTATAAAACGAACGATTGCAAAGGTGCTTTATTGTTGATTTCGTTTTTCCTTTCTGACTATTATTTCCCACATAATGGAAGAGCTAACTAACTCTTTCATTGTTTATTTATCTTTCTCGTTCAGTTCAGTCTATCCCTGACATCGCGGGTCCCTGTTCACTTCGAAGAGTTTCTTGCCAATTCTTCTCCATACGAAAGCTACCTTTTGGAAGGTGCTACTAAAATCAATTCATTTTTTTTGTAAATTTTGACGTTTATAAGAGCCTATTTGAAATAAATTATTTGACTTTGACTTCATATAACCTAGCTTTAGTCACCATCATATTTGTATATTTGTAAACACCTACCTAAAAAAC
This sequence comes from Xanthia togata, assembly GCA_963853775.1. NCBI lineage: Eukaryota > Metazoa > Arthropoda > Insecta > Lepidoptera > Noctuidae > Xanthia > Xanthia togata. The sequence goes on along the minus strand of OY970811.1, from coordinate 2,595,453 downwards.
TGACTGACCACTGACGGATTTACAGATCATAGTAATGTATTTACTTTCAGCAACCTTTTTAAAATGTTAGTTGTGAAAAGCATTTTACAATTAATTCCCATCGACAATATTGAGTAAAATCGTCAATGAACATATAGAAGCACTCATTTCACAAACACTAAAGTATAAGGTACATACTTAATAATTCCGTATCTAAGCCTGGTCTATGAATACGGCCGACCCAAACAGTTTACCTAGTAGCTCATGGGGAACTTTTGTCGGCAGATGTATTCATCTAATTGATTATTCTTGCTGTGAAATTCAGGTAACTTTGTACATTGACTATTCAGGACTTCAGGACTTCAGTGCTTCACATACGGGCTTCGCGGTAGGTACCTTTTGTATGGAAAAGATGGAAGTTTTAGCGTGGGCAACGTAGAGCGTGCATCTAATAGAATAGGATATACAGGGTGTCCAGTAAATAGCACGACATACTGCAGGGGGTGATAGCTTGGGTCACTACCTATCAATACAACACAATATATGTTCAGCAAAATCTTACTTTTTTTTTTCACCACTGTAGGTTAAACTTGATAAGAAAATAGTTCTGTGAAAATTTAAACAAAAAATAGTATTTCTTGAAAACATTATTGTCTTTGATAGAAAAAAAGACTTATCAATGAGTAAAGTAACTTATTCACGAATAATTTGATGTTAAAAAAGTACTAGAAAAGGATTTTTTCATTACGAGATGCTTAAAAATCTGTTTCAAGGTAGAGATTTTTCGGTATTTCGGAAAATTTTGTAAAACTGTAAATCCGTAAGATTTTGCTGAACATATATTGTGTTGTATTGATAGGTAGTGACCCTAGCTATCCTATCACCCCCTGCAGTATGTCGTGCTATTTACTGGACACCCTGTAGGTAGGGTTATTATAATGTAGTGTACTATACATGTGTTAGTATAATTATAATAAAATCAATTTAGTTTAGTTTCTTTATTCGTCCTTCTGACAAGATTTTTTTTAGGACACTGTTTTAAAAAATTACGTTTCACGTTCATGAAATTAACTTTGCAAAAAAATGGTCCTTCGAGTCGGAATACTAAGATACTGCAGTAATTGTAACTGAAAATACCAGCCTTTTAAAGTCTCATTGCACGTCAAATATCTCTTAAAAGTGTCGATAAGAAACCACGTCGGCTTTTTGCGTCTTGAGATAACTCCGTCCACCTCACGACGTTTCCTTTCCACATGAAACCGCAAAAGTGATAATACCTACTTAAGAATGCACATAAAGAAAAGAAAGAAAGAAAATGTATTTATTGGGACAAGCACAAGAGACAGTGGGACATGCTAAAATATAATAATAATCTTTTGTCAAAATTGGAATTAACCCCGCCATTTTGTAATTTCAAACTCAAACTCAAAGGAGTTTGAGTTGAGTTTATTTCAATGAGGGTTTTCATGAAAATTCACGCCACCAGTTGGCGCCATTTTGACAACTGGTCTAAGGACCTGTTGTATTTCGACAACGAATATAAAATATATGATGACGTTCATCATTCGTTTAATTAATTTCGTCCATCATTCAGTCACGAATAAAGGCGCTTTGACACTTTTGACAGGTGCCCCGGACCTGACGTCTCAGTGCTGTCATCTACTAAACGTAATTTCAGAAAACCCTCATTAGACCATTTACAAGTACTTTTGAATTGTCAAGGAATCAGTCAGTTATTCAGAAAGTTGAAGCTGGTTGCCCATTCCAAAACGATCGATAGATCTCTATGGAGAAGAACGAGCAAGAAACTCCATCCATTATAATCCATCCCTTTCAATGTCATGCGAGGACCAAATGATCCTTATAGCAGTGTGCTTCGTTCTGCCTAGTTTATACGATGGCAGTGACTGGACCCAATAACTCGGAATTTAGCACCCAGTCAGTAGATTCAAATAGACGAGATCAGTAAGTAGTAAGTCAGGGGGGAAGGAACTGGGCCCGAGTTTGTCAACTGGACTGACTTGAGGGCGCGAAGTCAGCACTGGACTGGGTTGAAACTAGTGTCTACACGAGCCCAGTTGCAAGTCAGCGGTGAATTGACTTACTGTACTATCACATTACCGGTCTCGTGTAAACCTGCCTTTACTACAGGCCATTGTTTAGGCTGACATTTGTTTTATAACTCAAAAAATATAATGTTCTTTATTACTCATACACTCACCAAAATGAATGAACAAATAAAAAAATTAAATGACGCCATATTTCTTATGGAAACGAGTCGAGGAATGGAGACGGACGCGGTTTAGTGCGGGGTTGTAGTCCTGTGTGAGCTACGCGAGAATAAGCGAATTAAAAAGTATAGCTCTACTTAAGACGCAGATATATGCCAGTGACCTTGAGTGGCTAGCTTGCGTGTTCTGTACTGAGCTCACGCAATGCGTCGTACGTCCAGCCAGTAATAGGACTCGCCCATCATCAAGGAGCGCTGTCCCAAAATAGACGCATTATTAATTTATTATACTTATAACAAAAGGTGTTTTAATAAAACACGTTTAACTAAAAAAAACATAAATTAATTATCTTTAAAATGGTGAAGGTTTCAGAAAAATATGCTTATTAGATTTTGCGTGATTATCAGTTTTTTATCCGCGTTAGAGAACTTTACAAATTAATTTCACTATGTACTTAATATATACATAATCCAAAATATTCCTGTAATAAGTTTTTAAGAAAATGCTCTAATTTAACATATATTTTTTCCAAATCATTAACACTACTCGTTTAGACGCGATCTTCAGCATAAAATCATTAAAAGTCGGTTATCATCGCCTTAAAAGGCTTGCTTGAAATACTGGCACAAAGCGTTGAAAACAAAACGCACTCATTTGTTTGTTTCTAAGTGCATTTGACCTAGTATTATTTCGAATTACATACAAGTTATATTCTTATATAAACAAATAATGAAGCTGAAGGCAGAAAAAAGCCCGGGACTGGACGGGCATACATACAAACGAATGTATCAAAATGCCAAGGACTCTACTACTGGCACCTATCATGTTACTATAGAATAAGATTCTAAACGAGGAAGTATGTAGTACCACATTCGTGGACGGAATCAGAAATAATTCTGCTCTATAAAAAAGGTGACCCAGCAGACATAAGGAACTTTAGGGGCATGAGGAACGGTGTAAAGTTCACTCATCCACCATAGAAAATCGAGGATCCTCCGACCAGACGGGTGTTGTGTCTTTGATGCGTAGTTCAAAAACCCCACAACAATTAAATACTCTGATAAACGACCTACACCGAGCCAGTATAAAAGTTGGATTGGAAACGAATCTAGACAAAACAAAAGTTACCACTAATCACCTAACGACACCCACTGTGACGTGTACGGTGTGGGGGTGGTTGCGGGTTTGAAGAGTTTGTCCAAAAGTATTATCTAGGCAAGCAAATCTCTTTCAGCAATGAAAGAAATTTAGAAGAAGTGGACAAAAAAAATGCGATTACATGGAAAAAGTGTTGGTGTCACAAAGAAGCTTTCAAATCGCAGCTTCCACTATCGATTAAAAAAATAGTCATGGATTCCGAAATACTACCATGCCTCACCTATGGCTGCCAGACTTGGACATTTGATCGCAAGACTAAGAACAAAATCCAGACTACATAAAGAAGAATGGAGAGAAGTTGCCTGGGTATAAAACTAAAAGACAGAGTGAGGAATGTTGAAATTCGGAGGTAAACAAAAGTAACAGATGCCTTAACCTTCTCACTTCAAAGAAAATGGAAGTGGGCAGGCCACGTGGCCCGGCTTTAAGATGAAGAGATGGACGGGGAGAGCGATAAAATGGACTGGACCAAGAGGCACTAGAAGCAGAGGCAGGCCTAGCGCTAGATCGGCTGGTGCGGGTGGGGCCGGATTTGGCGGAGAAGCCAGTTTGGTTTCCGCAGGGGGCGCTCCACGGTGGGCGCCATCATGCGCGTGCGAGCCCTAAAGACGGGGGATGCGGTGGCTCGGGGTGGGGTCGTCTTGGCGGTGTCTCTAGACATCGCCAACGCCTTCAATACCCTGCCCTGGAGTTGCATCAGGGAGGCACTCCGGTATCACCGTATGCCGACCTACCTCTGTCGTGTGGTCGAGGCCTATTTGATGGACAGGGCCATCATCTACCCCGGTCACCAGGGAGAGTGGAACCGGCGAGAGATGTCTTGCGGTGTCCCACAGGGATCGGTCCTGGGGCCGCATCTGTGGGACATCGGATACGACTGGGTGCTGCGCGCAGACCTCCCCAATGGCGTCAGCGTCGTTTGTTACGCTGACGACACGTTGGTCCTGGCGCAGGGGAGGTCGCACCAGGCGGCGGCCGAACTAGCGACACACGGGGTTGCGACAATCGTGGCCAGAATCCGGCAGTTGGGACTCGAGGTGGCCTTGCACAAGTCCGAGGCCATGTGTTTTCATGGTCCTCGGAACGCGCCACCGTCGGGTTCCCAAATAACGGTAGGAGGGGTTCACATCGGCGTCGAGTCGACGATGAAGTACCTGGGACTCGTCCTCGACAGTCGGTGGAACTTCGTGGAGCATTTCCGACGTTTGGCTCCCAGACTGGAGCGGGCCGGGGCTGCATTGAGGTGGCTCCTGCCCAATCTAGGGGGTCCAAACGCCTCCTGCCGGAGGCTATACGCGGGGATCGTGCGGCCCATGGCCCTGTACGGGGCACCGGTGTGGGCGCGTTCGTTGAGGCGGCGGCCTGCCCGCAGGTTGAACGCGTCCCAGAGGGTCATGGCCACCCGGCTGGTCCGGGGATACCGCACGGTCTCCGGTGAGGCGGCGAGCCTCCTTGCCGGATTGCCGCCATGGGATCTGGAGGCAAAAGTCCTCGCGCATATTTGGGAGTGGCGCGGAGAGGCGAAACGCCGGGGCTTGACTCCGATGCCGCGAGAAATCGCGGCACAGCGGACAGAGCTCCGACGGGATCTCATGGCGGCATGGAGAGTGCGATTGACGCAACCCAGTGCTGGGCACGCCACTATTGCGGCGATAAGTCCCCTCTTTGAGGAGTGGCTGGAGAGGCGCCACGGCGTCCTCATCTTCCGCCTGACGCAGGTCCTCACCGGACACGGCTGTTTTGGGAGGTACTCGGATAAGGCGGGAGAAAACGCCCGGGTGTCATCACTGCGTGGATCGCCCGGAGGACACGGTGGAGCATACGGTGGAGGTATGCCCGGCTTGGGCAGAGCACCGCCGTGTCCTCGTGGAGGCGATCGGTGGCGGGGATCTCTCGCGTCCGGCCCTAGTCCAGGCCATGGTACGGAGCGAGAGGGCATGGGAGGCCGTCACCTCCTTCTGCGAAGCAGTAATGCTCGCGAAGGAGGAGGCGGAGCGCGTGAGGGAGAGGCAGATTTCGCGCCCTCACGCCCCTAGCCGCCGCAGGAGGAGACCCCTGGGCGTCGGGAATCGATTGCCGATTCCCGGCCACCGTAGGCGCGGGCTTGCGGACGGTGAGCATTGGGTAGCTCGCCGTCCGGTAAGGACCAAGCCCGGGTCGACGGCGCGTTGTGTTCCACGCGCGCCTCAAAGAGATGTCAGCGAATGAAGGGGTCCGATGAGACCATTGCCTGCCGGGGTTGCGGGAAAGTCCGAAAGGGATACCGTGGCCCCCTGGCATTGCACAGGCAAGAGAAGGAACACGAGTGGGTTTTAGTCAGTAAGAGTCTGACACGCCCTCCTGCTCCACCCAGAGCGGGAGGAGTCATTTGATGATTTCCCACTAAAAAAAAAAAAAAAAAAAAGGCTTAGCGCTAGATGGGTAGACGAAATAGTGGAGTTGGCGGGCCAAAGCTGGCTAAATACAGCCAGCAACAAGGATCACTGGCATTCCTTGCAGGAGGCTTTAACCCGAAGGGGGTCCGTACAAATTACATAACGTGTTATTATTTTTAATGTAAACTTTGTGTATTTTATTTTTATGTTATTATTTTATATTTTAACAGCCTTACTAATAAAAATAAGTTAAACATCTGTTTAACTATTGTATTGTTATACAATGAATAAGCTGTGAATAGGCGTTACACACTACTCTTACTAGTAATCAGTGTTTAAACAATGCATAGTTACCCACTGCTTATGACAAAAACCACTGGCAACATTAGAAGGTGCGTTCTGAAACTGGTACTGCGTAATATCATTGACATTTTTTCATTTGGAAATACATTCATAACTTTAGACTTATAAGTTTAAAAAATCTAAATTTAAAGAATTACGTCCATTTTATTTCCAAAACTATTAATTTTGCGTTCTTTTACGAATTAAAAAAATAGATTATTGTCACTAGTGATGCATACATTAGGTTAAGAACGCAACAGTAAAAGCTGTTATAGGGCGCTTTCCGAATTAGAACATAATCGCTCACAGCGCTGACACCGATAATTGGCGTTCCGATTAAGATATCACGATTATGACAGCTGTGGGCTGTCAACAATTTTATTCGGAACGCTCGTGAACGCGCTCACGGTACTCGCTCAACGTCAAAACTTGCATATCATATTTCATTGTGTATATACCACACATTTCTTCTTCTTCTTTGGGTAGGTGGCGAAGGGTAGCCAGAAACACAATTTCGAAAATGCCACGTAAGTTCAAAGATAAGATGCGAGTCAAAACAAAACAGCACAACTCTCATTTTTGACAGAGCTCACGGTGATATTAGTAAAAAAGCTTGGTCGGCGTTATCGCAAGATGGCGTATTTCATGACGTCATCTATGGCGATTCAAGACACAACGTTATCATGCCCACGTTAATACGGTACGGTTGTTAGCACGCTCAAATCGATTACAGCGTAACTCGGAATGCACCCATAGTCAATCTTGAACGTCAACATTTAACAAAGCGAATTCAGCACGACTGAAATGATAAAAATAATGAAGATATTTTTTTACTATAATATTAAAAGCTGAAACTAATGATATTTGACTAATTCAACAATGTTTTTTGCATATAGTTTGCTGAACTTTTAATTAAATCGAAACTCATTTTCTTGCAAACAGCAAGGATCTTAACGATGTTTATAACATTTTCTTTTATGATTGTCAATTTCATCTAAAATATCGAAATATTGTAAAGATCCATGGTTTTCAAACTCAATACGACAAAAGCAACTAGTTATTATAGGTTATACATTCGCTATACAAGGTCCGAGGGCTGAATAACGGTTGTACAAATTCTCTTTGAATAATGACATCTATTACACCAGATGTATACAACTGAAACGTCAAATTTCGTTTATTGGTAACGTTGATGTTATAACCCCGATATACGTCGTGCGTAAAAGTTTATTAGTAAGGCTGTTAGTCATTAGATTGTAATCTGTACGGCACTAAATAAAGCATTATTATTATTTCCTTTATTTAATTTATATACTAACAGCCTTACTAATAAAAATAAGTTAAACATCTGTTTAACTATTGTATTGTTATACAATGTATAAGCTGTGAATAGGCGTTACACACTACTCTTACTAATAATCAGTGTATACACAATGCATAGTTACCCACTGCTTATGACAAAAACCACTGGCAACATTAGAAGATGCGTTCTGAAACTGGTAGTGCGTAATATCATTGACATTTTTTCATTTGGAAAAACATTCATAACTTTAGACTTATAAGTTTAAAAATCTAAATTTAAAGAATTACGTCCATTTTATTTCCAAAACTATTGATTTTGCCTTCTTTTACGAATAAAAAAAATAGATTAATGTCACTAGTGAGGCATGCATTAGTTTAAGAACGCTACAGTAAAAGCTGATATAGGGCGCTTTCCGAATTAGAACATAATCGCTCACAGCGCTGACACCGATAATTGGCGTTCCGATTAAGATATCACGATTATGACAGCTGAGGGCTGTCAACAATTCGAAACGCTCATGAACGCGCTCACGGTACTCGCTCAACGTCAAAACTTGCATATCATATTTCATTGTGTATATACCACACATTTCTTCTTCTTCTTTGGGTAGGTGGCGAAGGGTAGCCAGAAACACAATTTCGAAAATGCCACGTTAGTTCAAAGATAAGATGCGAGTCGAAACAAAACAGCACAACTGTCATTTTTGACAGCGCTCACGGTGATATTAGTAAAAGGCTTGGTCGGCGTTATCGCAAGATGGCGTATTTCATGACGTCATCTATGACGATTCAAGACACAACGTTATCATGCCCACGTTAATTCGGTACGGCTGTTAGCACGCTCAAATCGATTACAGCGTAACTCGGAATGCACCCATAGTCAATCTTGAACGTCAAAATTTAACAAAGCGAATTCAGCACGACTGAAATGATAAAAATTATGAAGATATTTTTTTTTCTATAATATTAAATGGTTGAAACTAATGACGTTTGACTAATTCAACAATGTTTCTTGCATATAGTTTGCTGAACCTTTATTTAAATCGAAACTCATTTTCTTGCAAACAGCAAGGATCATAACGATGTTTATAACATTTTCTTTTATGATTGTCAATTTCATCTAAAATATCGAAAAATTGTGAATAATCCATGGTTTTCAAACTCAATACGACAAAAGCAACTAGTTAATATAGGTTATACATTCGCTATACAAGGTCCGAGGGCTGAATAACGGTTGTACAAATTCTCTTTGATTAATGACATCTATTACACCAGATGTATACAACTGAAACGTCAAATATCGTTTATTGGTAACGTTGATGTTATAACCCCGATATACGTCGTGCGTAAAAGTTTATTAGTAAGGCTGCTAAACTTTACATTTTTAAATATTTTTATAAAAACAAAAAAAAAACATTTAAAAATAAAAAAAATTGTAACCCACCGGTATCGGGAACAGGGCCCTAGCTACCGGCGGTCAGGGCTCCTGAGAGAGGAATCTCCTAACGATACGCGCCGTGTCCAGGAGTACCGCTTTCTGGATCAAGCCCTTGATCCAGCTGCCTAACGAGAGCCTCCTCAGATATTGGTCGAGGCTCTTGGCTATTATGCCATTGGCTGTCACGACTATCGGCACAATGATTGCTGTATCCACATCCCACATGTCGACAACCTCGCGAGCCAAGTCAAGATACTTAATCTGCTTATCTTTTTCAGCATTCACTTTCTTTATTATTATTACGTCTTTGACATTTCTCGGGACCCTAGGGTCTGGGACCTTTGGAAGGCGTACGAGGAGCCAAAGCCGACTCGCAGAGGCCCGTTAGACATGTTTAATGAAACGAGGCACCAACCTACGATTATCCCTGTACGCACTATGCTAGTGCACCCAAGGACTCCCGGTCTAGTGGTTCCCCGGTTGGTGCAGGACTATTGCAAGATATGGAAACAAAGATATTGGATTATGGGTTTGGGTGGTTAAGTGAACTGGTTATCTAGATCTATGGAAAGACTATGGCCCCTGCCTGTCCAAAATTTTATATAAAATACACAGGTAAAATGGCAGGGGGTGACTTGCACACTCAATAATGGGCCCCCAAAAACGGTCGCTAGCACAAAGTGTCGAAGCGACAAGGGGGCAACATGTCCTGAGGTGCTTATAAGGAGTGGAGCGATATTCCACGGCTATCAGGACAATCCCGGAAGTTCGGTCAAGATCCCTACCAGCATCTTACTGGAATACTTCCTTCCTCCTAGCACATTTGCTCTTGCGAATCTCCACTCAAGCCTATCAATAAAGGCAAGAAAGAGGTGAGAGCTCTATTCCTCGTCAGTGTTCACTCCAGCCGGCCAATAAAGGCAAGCCAGAGATGAGGAACAAGATTTCTCCCGGGAGATAGGGTCCGTGGGGTCACTACTGCCCAACAGCTCGCCACATGCTGCCCTGCTTGTTTCTGTATCTCTCTTGCTCCTCATCCCAGATCTGTTCCGATAAAAAACTCTACCGGCATAGACCTGGAGTTTGGAGTCAAGCCCCACCACGACGTCAACGTAGAGATACGGCGGTGGGGTTATTATTATCTCCTTTATTTTACATTAATACATATAAATTATATTTTTAAATATTAGAATAAAACATTTAAAAATATAAAAAATAGAAGCCCACCGTTAGTGGGAGCAGGGTCCAAGCTACCGGCCGGTCAGGGCTCTAGAGAGAGGAACCTCCTAAGAATGCGAGCCGTGTCCAGGAGTACCGCTTTTGAATCAAGCCCTTAATCCAGCTGCCCAACGAGAGCCTCCTTAGGTGTTGGTCGAGGCTCTTGGCGAGGCGCACTTAGACAAAAACTAAAAGAAAGAAAACTAAATTTATTTGTAACAGAAACACGTGCGGGTTCAGCTTGCAGTGTGCCATCGCCTTTAATTTAATACAGTGAATTTAATTAACACATTAGCAACGACTATTGTATTTCACCTCGGAGATATGAGAAGACAGGTCGTGATAAAAATACCGCAGGGAGCTATAGAACACAATCTATGTTTATATTGGGACACGTATAATGTTATTGTCAGTTTTACAATTACTTTTAGTGTTTTTAATAGCGCTTAGTAATATCACAGTAAGTACCTAAGTTAGTAAGTAAGTAAGTAATCATTTATTTACCTAAACTTAGCCTAGGTAAGTAAACATCAGTGCTGTTTAAATGGTATGGGTATGGTTATTATAAAAGAGTAAGACCCCTTTTTTTTTTTTTTTTGGGGTGGGAAATCATCAAATGACTCCTCCCGCTCTGGGTGGAGCGGGAGGGCGTGTCAGACTCTTACTGACTAAAACCCACCCGTGTTCCTTCTGTTGCCTGTGCAATGCCAGGGGGCCACGGTATCCCTTTCGGACTTTCCCGCAACCCCGGCAGGCAATGGTCTCATCGGACCCCTTCACTCGCTGACACTCTTTGAGGCGCGCGTGGAACACAACGCGCCGTCGACCCGGGCTTGGTCCTTACCGGACGGCGAGCTACCCATTGCTCACCGTCCGCAAGCCCACGCCTACGGTGGCCGGGAATCCGCGATCGATTCCCGACGCCCGGGGCGTCTCCTCCTGCGGCGGCTAGGGGCGTGAGGGCACGAAATTTGCCTCTCCCTCACGCGCTCCGCCTCCTCCTTCGCGAGCATTACTGCTTCGCAGAAGGAGGTGACGGCCTCCCATGCCCTCTCGCTCCGTACCATGGCCTGGACCAGGGCCGGACGCGAGAGATCCCCGCCACCGATCGCCTCCACGAGGACACGGCGGTGCTCTGCCCAAGCCGGGCATACCTCCACCGTATGCTCCACCGTGTCCTCCGGGCGATCCACGCAGTGATGACACCCGGGCGTTTCCTCCCGCCTTATCCGAAACAGGTACCTCTCGAAACAGCCGTGTCCGGTGAGGACCTGCGTCAGGCGGAAGGTGAGGACGCCGTGGCGCCTCTCCAGCCACTCCTCAAAGAGGGGACTTATCGCCGCAATAGTGGCGTGCCCAGCACTGGGTTGCGACAATCGCACTCTCCATGACGCCATGAGATCCCGTCGGAGCTCTGTCCGCTGTGCCGCGATTTCTCGCGGCATCGGAGTCAAGCCCCGGCGTTTCGCCTCTCCGCGCCACTCCCAAATATGCGCGAGGACTTAGAGTAAGACCCCTGCCCTTCAAACTAGGAAAATCCTGTATCTTGAAGGAACACTCTCCTTCAAGATACAGGATTTTCCTTTTTCCTTTAGTGGGATTGACAACTTTTTACAAAATATTTATAATTGCATAAAAATTCTGGTGTTAACATTTTATTGGGTGGGTTTAATGGTAAATTGTGTGTGTGTGTGCTGTGGGGTTAAACTGGTCTGTTATTGTGTGTGTGCGTGTATGTATGAGTGTGGTATACATAGTAAAAAACAATCTGTCGAGGAAGTGAAGTGAAAATTTTGGTATTTTAGTCGTTAATTCTTAGAATAAATGAGTTCCTCTGCATCGCAATAGTTTAAATTTAAGAGTAAATCCAACAATTTTCTTTTTCTTCAAAATGATTAGGTCCTGTAACGCTCGACTTGGCATACTCGAGAAGACCTACGTCGAGTAAGGTAAGTACTTGTCTTGGTGGGACGGAGGCATGTTTGCGAAGAGTCGAGCGGAAAGCAAAGAGTTGTCTGACAGTGAGCAACTTGCAGTCCTGATATAATTGTTCAGTCGGGTACCTAAACGGTTTGCGTAGAGTCACCTTCAGAACAGCCGATTTATTCTGTAAAAATGTCACCGTGAAAACTTAGGTGATATGAGCGTGAAGTGAGCTGTCATTCCACCTGCTGCTAGCGACTGACAGCTCACTCCGAGCTCACTTCACCGAAGTTTTCAAGTGAGATGGTTACAGAATAGCACTGCAGCTCTTTGAGCCTCTCAAGTGGTAGGAGAGATGTTTTTGTTGCTCCTCCCCAGGCAGTCACATAGTATGTCAGTAGTGACTGGCACAAGGAGTAGTACACGAGAGTTAGACCTTAAAGTAAATTAAGATCTAAAGGGGCGGTGCTGCTTAACTCGATCCTGAAGACGTCGTAGTTCTTCGTCTGCTGTCAATCAGCTTGCTTGGCTGCCGCGCACTATGTTCGCGCATAATCGCTTGCATGTTTATATTTTGTTGTTCAAAAACACGGCACGCCAACGGTCACGTTTAGCGTTTTCATTTTGCGCCTGAACCCACACGAATCCCAATTCTGATAACGGAGGAGGGTATGTGTCACCTTCCTTAGTATCAGCCATATTTTAACTACTGTGGGCGTACTGTGGGTAGTGTTGGTTATTGCGGAATAGAAAACACATTTGCAGTGCAGATCACATTTTAATTCACGATTAAATTAATCACATTAGCATTTCAAACACTGAGACACAACTATTCGGAATGCATTACATTTTCAAAACGTCTTCACTGCTTGAACGCCACCGATGAAGTATGCTTAACTCCAGCCGGTCCGAGCGTTATGTTGTAGACTCTATCGACCGCCGTTAGGCGGCGCTGGCGTCCCAATTAGTCAACTCAGTAATGTATTCCCGACACAAATAATATATTGCAGGGCAAACAAAAGCCTCTTCTCATATACAGAAGACTTTGATCACCACGCTTGCTCAAGACGGGTTGGTGATTTCAGACTTATATTAACTATAATTCCAGGGTATTAATTATTTATTTAGTATTATTTTAATCCTACTTGAGCGTAGGAAAGAGATGGAGCTAGACGTCCTGTATAGCGCCACTTCTTTCTCGCACTGAAGTAATATCAAAATAATACTGCTCTATAGAGGTGGTGGCTGGCCCCCAGGTCTTCATAATGTTTTCTTTCACCGATGTGCAATGTCCAAGATAAACGCAGAAAGTGCATATTAATTAAAATAGTCACAATGGTACTTACTTGCCTAGATTTGAACCCACAGCCTCGTGCATGAGAGGCGAGGCCTTAACCACATCACGACGAATATTCAGCATATGCGTTCAACATTTTTATTTTTTTACAAGAAGCGTTCAGATTGTTAAATTTTAAGTACCAAAATGCACTAAAAAAGAAAACAAAACATAAATTACCTCACTTTAACCCAAGTACTTTCAAACACGGTAGAAATAACTCTCAAACAAATCATGTTATTTTTTTAATTTTCGCGAAACAAAAGGAATCCATATTTTTGTTTGACACGGTCCAACCCTCTCACTGCGACGGTAGACGAGGCGGACGATTGTTTCCTTAGAATCCCATAATCATAATTTATTTTGTCCTTTCTAAAAAATTCGAGACAATACGAGCTTTACGGAGGGCATTCGTCAGGATTTCAAAAAGAAAACTGAGAAGCTTCGTCATTAACGCTTAAGTGTTTATTATTAATATGGTTCTTTTACTTGGCGACATTTTTTTGTCTTTTTTGTTTTTTATTGTGTTGCTTGGTATGTTAATGTGATGCCTTTATTAAAGAAAGTTTTTGCAGTTACCTAAATTTTTCAGATGAACTAGATATTTACTATAATATTATAAAAAAATCTTAAAGCAGTCGAAGTGAAAACGTTCACACAATCGATAAAGCTTTAGGGATATCAATCTGATTTAAAACTTCCCAAACATAAATTATTTTAGGTCGAGACCAAAGCCGTATCGAGAATTCACGGCGAATTAGCATTTATCTTCTCCAAGCCTATAAAAATAAAACAAAACGGCTATCAACGCTCAGATTGACACAAATTTTAAAAGAGCTTGAACCAGCTATTTCTCTCCGAAAATCGCTGCCATTAAAATACAATTACCTCGCTACATTACTAAGAAGGTGCTTGAAGAACTCAACTTAAAACGGTTTCGGGGTCAAGTGCGAACTTTTTTTTAATAAAACAAGAAAATTTGAATAGCCGAACGCCATCTGGCAAAGGCAACTTGTTTAAACTCCCCCGCAGCAGGGGGAGGGTTAAAACTTGGGATTTTTTCGCTAGAAATTATGATCTTATAGGTGAAGTTGTGATATTGTAATGAGAATTGGAATGAGATGGCGAGAGTTTGAAAGAGAAAGAGCATAAGCTGGTGTAGTTACTCCTTAAATGTGGCTGTGAAAAATTGTAGCTTCCAAATTCAAAAGATGGATTTTTATTTTTATTTATATAAGATTTAGAGACGGTTGAAAACAACTACAAACTTCTAAGAAAGAATTCTATTATACGAGTCAGAAATAAACCGATATGCATTTTAAAACACCTTATTAGTGAAGAATTTGTAGATACACAATTATCAGGGGGCCAACACAACTTCTATTTATGCAGTATTATTTTAATGTTACTTCAGTGCGAGAAAGAAATGGAGCTAAACAGGATGTCTAGCTCCATCTCATTTCCCCGCTCAAGCAAGTTTAAAATAATACTGCTAAAAGAGGTGGTGGTACCCCCCTGAATGTGTATCTAAAAATTACTACTTACTAATACTTACGACTTAAGTTGACACAAATAACTGTAAACGAGAAGGTACTTACTAACATATTCAGCCTATAACGTCCCCACCGCTGGGACTCAGGTCTCTTCAAGAGGGAGTGGGCTATAATCCACCACGCGGCCCAGTGCGGGTTGGTAGATGTAATATATCTCCGAATTTCGTTCTAGGACATGCCGGTTTTCTCACGATATTTTCCTTCACCGTTTTGAGAGCAGTGGTGATCAAATTATTTACACAATGTGCCTTGGTTCGAACCCACGGTCTACAACTCGTAAGTCCTATGTAGTTGTGTCCCGACGCACACTGCTCTTACTTAATAATTAACATTAACTCAACACATAATTTGTATAATTACAAATCAGGGAAAAAATACATTGTTGTCGATGAAAAGGGGTGGAAGCGGTGCGGTAGTTGTGGGTGGTGGGTTTCCCCTGTGTCCCTATTAGGAAAGTGCTTACTTTTTCAAGGAAGAGGTTTAGTCAAAGACTATAAAACCACTTGACTGCGCATACAGTTCCCCGCCGCTCGAAAAGTATTAGTATTTTGTCGCCTATGTATAGGATAAGGTACTAGTAACCATTCTAGTTGTGACCAAGTGTTAGACCTGTGTGCACGCTAAATAATTACAAATTGTTATAATTTTTTATGTAATTTATAACGCATAAAATTGCCTTCATGCGCGGTGAAGTGGTGTGGGAAACATTCCAAGACATTTAGTTACAAAAAGGATGCCATAAATTTTCATCGGTAAATAAACACTATGAAAACTATTTTTATTATGAGCCACCGCAGGGGTCTATTTAAAATGGTGGTTGGGTGACCGAGCACACGGATGAGTCGCGCGTTGATGTCTTTTGGAAAAGTCCCTTTCTTTCATTAGGGAATTCTAATTGTTTTATCCCTTTCTTTCCCTTTGTATTTTTATCGTAAAAATCTGTGATGTTACCTTTAATGGCTAAATTCGATATCGATACTAATAAAAATAAACTTAATTAAATTTTTATTCAATTGAGATACTGTCATTAAATACCTATCTACTTTTACCCGACTTTAAAAAAAGGAGGAGGTTCTCAGTTTTTTCATCTGTGTAATATGAAATAGAATCAACAAATCATTTGATTGAATTAGCAAGATGCATAATTCAGAAATATGTAGACGCTCGTTTATAATTTTTTACCAAGAATAGTCAGGACCCTAAACTAATTCGAAAAACATATACCAAATTAATTCATTTTAAAAATCAATAATAAGAGGATACTTGTTTTTCTTTTTGCAACTGACTGATTTCGATTAAATATTAATGTGATTTTTATTGAGCATTTTTTATAAAGTTAAAATCCATTTTATCGATATCGACTATTTTCCCTTAATCAAGTAGAGCAATCCCTAATCAGACATACCTACGCAACTTGACCTTGAACTGACCAATTGCAGCCGCGCATTCTTCCTCGTCCCCCGGCCCGCGGTAGTGAGTCGTGTACTTAGAAGAAATCGGCTTATACGCTCTCTATTGGTTATATTCTCTTTGGGTTTAGTATTACGAGAAATCAACCTATTAAGGAGTTTTCCTTGGATCTTATTTATAGGGAGAGATTTAAATGTAGCAAATTAATCAATTAAAAAGAGACGACGAAGACCCAAAAAAACCAAGCGTACCTCTTATTGGGATATCGTATTACCCAGTTACTGGGTTGTGGAGGTCAGATAGGCAGTCGCTCCATGTAAAATACTGGTATTTAGCTGCATCCGGTTAACTGGAAGCCGTCCCCAATAATATATAGTTGGGAAAAGGCTAGGCAGATTGATTTTGAGACGATGAAGATATAGAATTAGGTCACACTATCTTTTATACGAATATCGTACTCCATACTTTTAGAGATCATGATTCAAAGATAGGAATCGATATTATGATTTCTGTTTGATACCCTACTAAATAGATTTTTAAAACATCCCCACTTTACGTGTAGGGGAGTTAACATAAAAAATATGTTTTCATGATTTTATTTTACCACTTTGTCGGCGTGATTGATAAATATAACCATGCCAAATTACAGCTTTCTAGTACTAGGAGTCTCTGAGCTAAGCCGCGAACATACGGACAGACAGACGGATATGGCGAAACTTTATGGGTTCCTTGTTGACTACAGAACCCTAAAAACCGGCCAAGTGCGTGTCGGTCCACGCACAATGAAGGGTGTTAGATAATATGAATTTATCCCAAGAACGAACTTTACAGTGTAGTTGAAAAACATGTTCGAACGTAGAACATATTTTTTCAACTGCAAATGTAAGTTGGTCGATTGTTACTCGTTAACATGTAGAATTTTTTCACATATCCAGAACCTACCATTTAGCTGGCAATGGGGGGGACATTAGACTCTTAAAAAAATGTGCACTTTAAAGCTTAATATTTCGCAAACATCATTGGATTCAGGAATTGAATCCAAAAATAATGTACACAAACTCAAAATATATTTTTAAACGACCTTTCCAACGATACCCCACACCATTGGAGAGACGAAAAAAACAAAACATTTTTACTAATTTGTCGACGTGATTAATATGTATACCCATGCCAAATTACAGTTTTCTAGTACTAACGAAAATGTCGTAAAAAAAACGGTGAAGGAAAACATCGTGAGGAAACCGGCATGCCTGAGAGATATTTCTCCACGGCATGTGAAGCCAAGTCAGAGGCCCGTGGGCGGCTTTAAAACTCTGACACCAGGTTAGTTTACTAACCACACGAAAAAGAAGAAGTACTAACAGTCTCTGAGCTAAGCCGCGGACAGACGGACAGACGGACATGGCGAAACTTTATGGGTTCCTTGTTGACTATAGAACCCTAAAACACTGAGTATCAACTTAATTATGAATATTTGCTTTTGACCTTTCATTGAAGCTATCAAAAAATCCAAGCTCAAAAGAAAATTTTATAAAATAATCCAAATCCCCTCAAATATTAAAAGTTATAACTAAGAAACTCGTACAGCGACCAAAATTTCTAAAATCTCCGATCCAAGATTTAAATTCCTTATCAAGTGACGTAGGTATCATTACGGGCGATCCGAACAGGGATTAACAGTGGGGCACGCGAAAATAATTAACAATTCCAGCGACAGTTTGGCTATAAACGTTTAAGCTGGAGTCCGCGGGGCCCTCCAAATGGTACCGCCCACGGAGCCTATTATGTTGTAGGGGGAACGGACACTGAGATGGCTGAATTAGAAGCTAACATTCTTAGCTGTCTCAGGAGAAGCTCGTGGCTAAATAATAACAGCCGCACGGTCCGATCCATCAGGTTAAGCTACGCTTGCCGTGGTTGGTCTGTCGATGGGTGACCATCTTAACATACCGAGACGTCTCCGTGCCTCGGAAAGCATATTAAGCCGTTGGCTGTCATTCGTGGATCTTTGACAGTCTTTACGGGTCGTCAGAAGCCCGAAAGTTTGACAACCAGTCTTACCAAGGGGTATCGTATTACCCAGTAACTGGGTTGTGGAGGTCAGATAGACAGTCGCTCCATATAAAATATTGTATTCAGCTGCATCCGATTAGACTGGAAGCCGACCCCAACATAGTTGGGCAGATCAGACAGATTGATTGTTCTTAGCTGTCTCAATCAGAATTACTCCGAGAAGTGACGAGTGAAAGTGACCTATTACATCATTAAATTACATGTGACTAGCCCGCAGCTTCTCACTCGTGGAGTTCGGGAAGTATCCCACGGGAGCATACCTACTACCGGGGTTAAGATATCCTATATATTACATAGGATATTGTCTACCTATATGCAAAACAAAATGGCAAAAGAAAATGGCCAAAAATTTTGCATTTTTTTATTTTTTCGCGGTCTTCGGCTATTGTAACACATGGTATTAGATGCAGAATAATTATGACGAACAAAAGTTTATATGGGTTAACTCCATATCCTCACATACTACATACATAACCTAACATGAGTCTGAAAGAGAATATGAAAATTCAAGTTCAAATATATCATCTCGGACTGCATTTGTAGAAAAATCGTTTTTCAATTCATTTTCGTGATAGGTTTTCCAATACCGACTAAGGGTTCAACGATGGCCGCGGTATAAAACCAAATGCATCACTTCCCAAAGTGTTTTTTTTGGTCATTGTTGGAAAGATAACAGACAGCGAGAAAGCACTTAACTTTCACATTTATAATGTTAATAAGGTATGGATAACTGTGATTGAGACGAATTCTTACTTTACTTTATGACCTTACCTTACTTTAAAAAAAGTCTGGAAAACTGCAAAAAAACCCTCTCCTTAATTGGAAGTCGGTTGAAAAGTCGGTTCGAGGTCGTTTGACTGGCTAAAAAGTTTTTTTTTTTAAATTGCCTATTTCCATGAACGCCGATTCTCGGTCTTTTTGTAAATTGAGGAAGGAAATAGGATATTCCTAACAAAGGTAGAAAGCCCAATGTTTTTCTAATGATGATAATATAATAATATCTATGTCGCAGATGGATTGTCTAATCCGCTGTATTACATAACCGATAGCCGTATTACAAAACAGTTTTGTTATGTAAAACAGCTAAATGACGTTTAGTGATTTTCCATAATTACTGAACTTTAACACGCAGAATTGCATAAACGTTTTGCGTTTGTCAATGCAGCGGGTCAAACCATTACAGGATATGTAAAACAGCGTGAAATGCGTGAGTCAACGGTACTCTGCGATCCCTGTATCGTCTGAGAAACTTTTTACCCGCTAAGACGAAAACTATGCTTGTGCAGACTTTGATTTTCCCTACCATCGACTATGGTGACGTATGCTACTTTGACTTGAATTCGGTTTTGCTGGATAAGCTCGACAGACTGCTCAACAATTGTATTTGGTTCATATTCAACCTCAGGAAATATGATCAAGTGTCGAGCTATAGGTCTGAGCTCAAATGGATGTCCATTCGCCAAAGAAGAAGTTTGCGCGTTTTGACCACGCTTTTCTCCCTTCTTAACTCTCCCATTCCTCCTTCTTGTCTCATGTCTTACTTCCAATATCTATGTTCTTCACACACTAAGAATCTGTTTGCTTCTAACAATCTCCTCCTACTTTGCCCTTCTCATACACTCACTCACTCTTGTATTTGTTTACTCTTCCTTTTATATTCAGTCCATTCTTCTATGGAATGCGCTTCCTCTTGATACCAGGACGGCCACCAGTCGGTATGCATTTAAGCGGAAATTGCAGAGTTTTTGGTCAAAATAAATAGAGTAGTCATCTCAACACCTCTCTCCCTTGAATTTGTATATAATATGATGTATATATATAATAAAGGTATATATTTTATTATGTATGTATTCAAATTATTTATAATGATAAATTTTAATAAAAAAAATGATTTTTCTTTGTTTCCCTCAAACAGAGCACCTGCCATTCACCACCCTTTTTTTTTTTGGGTGGGAAATCGTCAAGTGACTTCTGCCGCTCTGGGTGGAGCGGGAGAGCGTGTCAGACTCTTACTGACTAAAACTCACCCGTGTTCCTTCTGTTGCCTGTGCAATGCCAGGGGGCCACGGTATCCCTTTCAGACTTTCCCGCAACCCCGGCAGGCAATGGTCTCATCGGACCCCTTCTCTTGCTGACATCTCTTTGAGGCGCGCGTGGAACACAACGCGCCGTCGACCCGGGCCTGGTCCTTACCGGACGGCGAGCTACCCATTGCTCACCGTCCGCAAGCCCGCGTCTACGGTGGCCGGAATCGGCAATCGATTCCCGACGCCCAGGGCGTCTCCTCCTGCGGCGGCTAGGGGCGTGAGGGCGCGAAATTTGCCTCTCCGTCACGCATTCACCTCCTCCTAGAAGGAGGTGACGGCCTCCCATGCCCTCTCGCTCCGTACCATGGCCTGGACCAGGGCCGGACGCGAGAGATCCTCGCCACCGATCGCCTCCACGAGGACACGGTGGTGCTCTGCCCAAGCCGGGCAGACCTCCACCGTATGCTCCACCGTGTCCTCCGAGCGATCCACGCAGTGATGATACCCGGGCGTTTCCTCCCGCCTGATACCGACCAGGAACCTCCCGAAGCAGCCGTGTCCGGTGAGGACCTGCGTCAGGCGGAAGGTGAGGACGCCGTGGCGCCTCTCTAACCACTCCTCAAAGAGGGGACTTATCGCCGCAATAGTGGCGTGCCCAGCACTGGGTTGCGACAATCGCACTCTCCATGACGCCATGAGATCCCGTCGGAGCTCTGTCTGCTGTGCCGCGATTTCTCGCGGCATCGTAGTCAAGCCCCGGCGTTTCACCTCCTCGGGCCACTCCCAAATATGCGCGAGGACTCTTGCCACCAGATCCCATGGTGGCAATCCGGCAAGGAGGCTCGCCGCCTCACCGGTGAATCTCTTCACCACCCTTGGTTGACTGGTAGAGAATGCCTAAGGCATTAAAGTCCGCCTTTGTACTTTTTTTTTAGTAACGACGAGTAATATGAGCGAAAATAACAATTTAGTGAATACATCAGAGTTTTGAAAACATGAAAGTCAGTCCAAAAAATACTAAATAGCCATAGTAAGTAACTGCGAACAAATTGCTAAATTGCCAAACACTTATTGTAAAATTACAACACACGTATTGTATCGTACGTCAAATAAACGTGTAGAACGGTTTTATTAATCTTAGCGCAATGGCAATCCGTAAGGAGCTGTTTTGTAAAACCACTAGCGGTTTTGTAAGACAGCGGATTCGACAATCCATCTACGACATCCATATCAACGAGCCTTTCCTTAAAAAAAAAGGATATATTCATTAGGCTACATTGTTTTTTTTTCTGTTTCCCTAAAAACCTCTTTTTAATTCATCTTAAGAGCCTTAACCCAGTGTACGTCGCACCCACTCTTATTGCCTCACCGTAACGTCGTAAGGCCCTACAACGGCCACTTACGGACGTAAGAGGCATTTACGTGTGCGTCCTACCTTACGAGGCTTTCACTGTTAATAATTAAATTCACTTTGCTGTGAAAAAAATCTTAGTTCTAATGTTGTTCTACAATTAGTAGAGGAAACGTAGAGACGTTGGAGTCGTGGAATAAATCTTAAGCTTAATGGTTGTTGAAATGTCAGACTATCAAGATGGTTTTTTTTCAGAAGTAGAATTCATTTAGGTTGGAAAAATTCCTTTGAGAATAAATATAAATTTCCATGTCTTAGAAATATAGATGTTAATCAAATACACGGGATTGTCAAGCTTAGAGAATAGGCAGGTGATCCTTTAATTACACGCATATCTGAACACCGTAAGGACTATTCCTGCTTGCAGCGCTCGGCCGCTATAGTAACGCTCACCTACGAAAAAAAAAGGGTCGTGTGCACGGGCCTTCCATCAGGGAATGAATTTCGAATCGAATCAGCACTTCCTCAGATTATCTCTTACAAATGAATGGCAAACAATCGTTTGGCTTGGTATGGGCATGTGATGAAGAGGGAGGTTATACATGTGACTAAAAAAGTGATGAATATAAATTTTGATGGATGAAGCGGGAGAGGAAGGCCAAAGAAAAGATGGATGGATTGTGTGAGGCATGATATAGAATCTAGTAAATGATAGCGTGACGGTTGACAGGGGATAGCAAAAAAAAGGTGTGCGCCGACCCCACGTTACGATGATGATGATGATAAAGCAAACAACTTTTTTTTATTTAATATTACACTGTTATTGTTATTATTTCTTAGCATGTTACTAGCTGAAAACCTCCGCTGCTAAGCAGAGGCTTCAACCGTATAAACCAAAACACTAAACTTGTACTGTTTTATGTATTTTTTATGTGCTCACAAAACTCCTTTTCACACATCAATAAATGGCTACCTGAACTTAATGAAAACCTACGCCCTTTAATACGAAACAGTCTTAAACAACCAATTTTTAGTTCTACAAAACGTAAGTTAGGAGGGTGGAAAATTAAAAATTCTGGTTCGCACGCCCCGAACCGGGGTATTTTATACACGCATCATAAACCTAATGTTATTTATTGTGGCAATAAACGGGGAAAAGTGAAAATAACGAGTACACCATCCCTCACCCCATTTTAGCCCCTCAATCGGCACCCTCACGATTTTTCTTAGAAACCCTCAGTTTTGAAGGAAAATCAAAGTTTGTTAGTAAAGCCTCGTAGGACCGGTGACGTAATGTTGCCTACTGAGTTTTTTTCAGCATATAGTTTAGTTTCAGGGAAAAGTGTTGAGTTACCCAACATACAATCGTGGGGAGAATTTTCTGCGGTTAATTGTAACCTCAATTTTAGCCTTCCTTGTAAATCAAAAAGTTTCTTTTAGACATTAGAGAAATAGAGCATGATGTAAATTGCTTTTAGAATATCACTGTATTCGAACTTGTTAGGGTTTTTTGCACCTTTGACCCAAATACAAACTCAAAGCATTTGTTTCAATTTGACGGCATGGTTGGCGCAGTAGTTAAGCGATTGACTGCTGCGATTTGTATGACCTACAAGTAGTTGTTCCGGGTCTGGCTGTTTGTGCATGTGAGTTTAAATGTTTGTAAACGCACCCACCATACAGGAGACATTCCTAGTGTGAAGCAACGTTTAATAAACAAAAAAACATTTACTGGCACTTTTAATTAAACTGTCAAGGAGTCGGTCAGTCGGAAATATGAAGCTAGTTGCCCATTCCAAAGCGTTGTAGTAGGTACCTATGGAGAAAACGGGCAAGAAATTCCACGGACACTTTTAAATCAAAAAAGTTGTTACAAAATATTGGTTACATCATTAATGTTGAAATTATACAAAAAAAAAAAATCAAACGCAATTAGATTAAAATCAAAGATTTCTCTATCAAGATTCCGGGAACGACCCATAGGACCATTTCCTCTTTTAAATGCAGTTCCCGCGTTCAATAACGTGGCAGATTCTTAATAACATTTGAGTACCCCAAGGACCCCAAAGTCAAATATTGGATAAACTCGAAATTGTCTTTAATACTTTTTATAATTAGACAATTTTACGCATCTGGGACCTTAAGTTCACCTACTTCGGGACTTCTACTTAATTATAAGAGACAATTAAGAGACGTTTACAAGAATACTTCAGGACCAAAGACTTGGAAAATTGGTCCTTCCAGTCTAGGCAATAAGGACCAGACAACCGCTTGAACATTTGGCCCAGAACTAATCGTCGTATTAAATAATTTAGACCCTAATAGCTTTCGCTTTTGTAAAATGATTTCCCAGTTTTTGGGGATATAATTGAAGATGGAGCTACTTATTACAGACAATTTTATTGAACAAACTGTCGGGTTTATAAAAGTATGAATATTAAACTACTTGCAAAATTGTCGCGAGTTGGTAGATGACTTGAGTTGAACTGTTTTGTAACTCGATTTTAGTTCTTGTCGAGAAACCTATCATCACCATTCTCACCCTTATCCCCATTTAATTAGGGTCGGCGCAACATGTCTTTATCTTCCATACTTCTCTATCAGTCGTCATCTCACTAATCACCCCCTTTCTAGCCATATCATCTTTCACACAGTCCATCCATCGGTCATTTGGTCTTCCTCTACTTTCATATACACACAAAACCTAGTAACGTCATAAACGGAACGCCTGCAGTTTGAAGTTACTCGTTCACCTGAAATAATCCTTTAATCGCCTTAAAACGACAGCCAAAGGAAGGAATCGTCGATTTGTACCTCTTTTTAACTCTTTATACACTTAAATCTGCATGAAAGCTTCCCAGAATTCCTCGATTTATTAAATTTTAAAGTGTTTTACTTATAAAAGAGGGGACGCAGCTTGGGAGAGGAATTTGTCCAGCTTTGGACTGCAATGTGCTGGGTTGTTTGATTGAGTTAGAAGGGGATGAAAATTCACATGCTCGAATTGATTTGAAAGTCAAAATATATATATATTGATCTTAGCCTGTCAATATCCACTGCTACGAATGAATCGTTATGATGAACTGTCAAAAAAAAAAACATTATTACAACACTAATAATTATCGTATTCCAAACAAAAAGTTCTGGAAAAGAAACTTGGCATCTGTACCTGTTACTTACGGGACCAATGCGTTGTCGCTAGGTTTGTAATTTTACTGATAGGTACACTTAAAACACGATAAGTTATAGCATAGTTCATAAATATGCAGTTAGCCAGAAATACATACACAGTATACTTAGCTTGAAACATTAATTTTGCAAGCCCTAACCTATCAAATACATTATCTTCTATTAACCTAAACATTAATGTTTAACTCGCGCATATCAGTAACATCAATAGCCCCAAGCCCAAAAGGTGGCTAAAAATTAAATGTTATCAGTTAGCCACACCCTCGCCTCCCCCGCTAAGGGTCGTAAAGCCACCTTTATTACCAACTTTTACAATTTCAATGTGGAACCACTTTCGACAGCTCCTTGCGGGTCATGGCACCTAGAAATTTAGGATTGCAGAGTTATACGCATTTGGGTAAAGAAGTAACGTTATTTGAAGTTTCGTTTCAAAGGTTTTCGCTTTTTCTGGTTACGGTTTCAAGCGTTGTTTTTGGCTTTTTATAAGTCTTGTTAACGCCTCTTAGCTTGGCTTGATATAGGAGTGCGCTACCGATAATTGCGCATTAAAATAGCCTTCTCGAGTGTCGAACCTCGCCTACCAACTTAACGACTATTCTTACATAAATAGGAACTCCAGCCCCTCAATCAAATAATAATAATAATAATTTATTTATTTTCCATAAGTAATGTACAAAGTAGTTATGCGCAGCATTTACAGCGTAGGACTTACAAGTGTACAGAAATTTGATCAATGACCCCCATGCTAGGTGGAACCTGTGTTACAGGGGTCATCCATCCGTCCGTTATATTTTTATAAGATTACAGGTAAGTAAGCAGTACTTATTTTTTAGGGGTAGGTACATTCATGTGTTTAATTCTAGTGTGAAAAAGATGTGGTGAGTGCGTGTGTGAGTGTTTGTGTGAATGTGTATGAGGGGGTGCGTGTGTGTGTGAGAGGGTATGTGAATAGAGTGGTCATTGTATTGGTCATGTATATTGCGATTTTAATAGGCCTTCTGTTTTACTGTAGTCAAGAGATAAAAGATATTCTTTAATTTTAGATTTACAATTAAATGTGTTAAGGTTATGTATATTCAAAATGTGGTTAAATTTATTATAAGTGAGGGCGCTTAGAAATGGGTAGTGTCGTTTAGCAAAAAAAAATGTTCTCTGAAACAAAGAAATAAAGTAAAATAGATTCTCTCGGGAGGGAATTAAACTCGCGAGGGTCAGATTTGTCATTGACATTATTTTAATTTGTTTTAGGTGCGTGTAAAGGCTCTGTGTCCATTTTTATGCAATTTCTGGACAATTTTCATTGCACAAGTCATAATTCTTTAGAAACCAGTAGCGAGGGCGTAAATCCTCGGCCCACAGCGACACCCAAGAATCCTTAGTTTTAGAAGCCGATGAAGTAAACAAAACTTTTAATAGCGAGTCTATTTACGTTACTTGATTGATGTTGTGTGCTTTCCGAGTTTTGAAATCGACGGGAAATTGTAATTTATATTCTAAGGCCTAGCCCGCACTGCTAATTTTATTCACGCGGTTTGTATTCAGAATAATTGAATTTTAAAGCACAGCCCGCACTGCGAATTGATTCACGCGATTTTGAAATCGCCAGTTCGTGTAGCTTCATAAAATTTCGCGCGATTTTTATGTCGCAATGCGGGCAAGGCCTTAATCGCCAGTGCGTACAATACCATGTATTACAGGATTACGATAACATTACGCGCGATTTTTAATCGCACTGCGGGCTTGTCGTAAATCAGTCAATTTTTATTGGTGACCTTTATAATGGGAATGATTGAATCACACCTACGGAAATGCGTTCTGAATTATTAATTGGTTATCTACTTGTTTGTTCTTCGTTAATTTATCTTTTGGTACTTTTATGGGCCTCCCTCAGCAATGGATGGGCATGGCTAACTTTCTTATCTGTTTAGCTACTGACAATCATTGATACTTACAAAGCTGTTCTGCCTAAGCTTTGCTGTCAACCTTTGTAAAGTGCTGCACGAGCCTGTGGTAACTATACTAAGATAGCTTGATCACATTCCTAGGGTAGGAATTCATTCATTAGGTCGGCATGTCCATAAAGTATGACATTGACAGTTACTGTCTGTAAGTACACAGACAGTTAATGAAATTCAGGACTTCATAGGCCTTGATTTTACTGACAGCTGTCGCAGAGGTCAAGCTATATTTTATGAAGTATAGGTTTATAAGAAATACATAATTTAGTAGGAGACCTTGAGACCCTCAAGCGGCGCAAATACTATAACCTTATGGGTAACTAGAGTTTTGAGCCGTTTGGGGTCGAAATCGAAACGCTTGGGGCCCGAGTGCGCGTCTCATTTTTAAGAAAATTTCTCGCCGACTATTTGCCACTTCATGTGACCACAGGGCTGGCTCGTTTTTTGGCCAAAGAATTACCATTGCATTGCCATTCAATGTGGCAATGCTGCCAGTCTTCTGGGCACGTTTTCGGATGACAGCGATGCGGTCGAGTGCTTCGACTCCCTAAGTGTCCTTTTGTTTTTATATTTATTTGTAAAGTTAGTTAGTCATTTAATTTAGTACCTAGTGTAAATAGTTAGCTGTGTTAAATATTTTAAATTAAATAAATCGTAATTTAGTAGGTAATACCTTGTAGAAGGCGACTAGCAAAAGGTATTTACAAGGCAGACCGTGTGAGTGGAAACGCCGAGAGGTGACGTCCTAAGAAGACATAGTGACTTTATTTTTCTTCATAAATGTCAGGTGGGTATTACTCGCTACCGGCGTGCGTATATGACCAGAGGCCCTAGTGTGAGTTTCTTTTAACCATCTCGACTTTACGCATCTACCGCGTTCGGCGCTCCGATTAGCCCTTCACTAGTGAAGGCCGGCCGGGTGCCAATCGGAGCGCCGAACGCGGTCGATGTGTAAAGTCGAGATGGTTAAATGAAACTCACACTAGGGCCTCTGATGTACGAACGTAAACGAAGCAAATGAAGTATGTAAGGATCGTAGCAGCTGACGTTCTATAGTCTCTGCCTACCCCCAGGGGAACAAGGCGTGAGTTTATGTATGTAGGTACCTTGTTATACACGCAGTATAATACGTAGTACGCAGTACAATTTTAGCACCGTTGCTTATGCGTGTACACTAATGCGACATGAAACGAATAATCCTATAAAATTTGAAAACCTTTTAAGGTGATTACCGTCAATTTTAACAGTGCCCTAAGCACTTAACAGCTTTTAAACTCAACGACAGTTTTCGAATAACGAACTTAACGACGCCATCTTGATTAAGGTTTGCTGTCAAAATGGCGCACTTTTAAGTAATTAGTAGCGACATCTGCCGAATTAGTTTGTAAACATTAAAGTCTGTAAAGCTAACAATGCAAAAGTTTTAAGCCTGAGTGCTAAGAATACAAACGAACTGTATTTCTTAGCAGTGCGATATTATCAATCAATGGATGTAATTCAATTATCTGTACATTTATTATAAATTAAATTCACTTTTCGCACGGTTGGTACTGTGCGCTTCGTGTATGTCTATGTACCCGCGCTGTTCTTCTGAACTGCGAAATGGATTTTGATACGAGAATTTAAAGGTATAAAAAATCAAATTCAACGGCCAAATAATATACCAATTAAGAACCAACGCAATAACAAGATTATCATTTTAATTAAAAAATAAAATCATTCAGAAATAAACCAAACTTCAAATTCTTAATTACTTTTATTTTATCAGATTCAAAATCAAATATCCAGGCAACTCGTTACCGTTAAGTTCTATTCTAAACAATAACACTTAAACTAATTACATACATACCTAAATAATTACCTAAAGTAGCCAGTTTCTACGTGCCAGCAACAATCTGTGATGTTAGATCATATCAACTGTTACACGCAAACTATTGTTTATTACATATTATACTATCCTCATTTTGTGTACTTAATGACCTGTCGAGCTTGTCAAACGTTATCGATTAGATATCAATGGCACTTAGGTGCTATTCTGGGATCATTAACACATCACTAAAAAAAACCAGCCAAGTGCGTGTCGGACTACGCGCAATGACCCCGTAGTATTTTCCGTAGTTGGAATTAATTTATCTCAAGAACAAACTTAACTTTTGCCCAGAGTCTGGATTTGTGCCCGGTTGATGGCAATAGGCTCGCCCCTATAACATAAGACTTAAACATAACTGGTGAAATGACGGTGTACTATAGGTAGGTACGCCTCTGCTCAACCCTTCGGAGAAACAAGGCGTGATGTTATGCAAAATATTGAGAGATTGAGCATGTTATTTTAAGACCATGGACTTCTGATAGGTTTCCTGTAATTTGTATTGTACTGTGTTGTTTAATAACTCGTAGTTTTAAGAGCATTGTTTATAATGATTGGTTCGAAATATAGTTTTAGATTGATTGATAAGCATAGAACTATTTTCTGTAGTTTTTTCTAGATTCCCCCTCATCTCCGAAAGAACTGAGCTTAGTCTCAGTTAATTCGGACATTCAATTTTCATCTAT
This sequence comes from Xanthia togata, assembly GCA_963853775.1. Classification (NCBI taxonomy): domain Eukaryota; kingdom Metazoa; phylum Arthropoda; class Insecta; order Lepidoptera; family Noctuidae; genus Xanthia; species Xanthia togata. The sequence goes on along the minus strand of OY970811.1, from coordinate 2,566,037 downwards.
TTTCATAAATAACTTGAAAACTGTACGTAACATGACCGTATTTGGGCGACAGAAATTGATATGTGTACCAAATTTCAACTTAATCGGTCCATTAGATTCGGAGCAAATTGGTTTTGACAGACAGACAGACGCACGGGTGATCCTATAAGGGTTCCGTTTTTTCATTCGGAAATACGGAACCCTAAAAATAAATTATTTTAATTGGTATCGGTTTTAATTGTATTTTTAACATGAACATAACATCACGCCTGTAATCTCGAAGGGTTAGGCAGAGGTGTACCTATAGTAACACCCACAATTTCGCCAGTTATGTTTAAGTCCCTTGTAATAGGAGCCGAGCCTATTGCCATCAACCGGGCACAAATCAAGACCCGGGCTGCTACTGAGAAATTCCTGACGGAAAAGCCCAATACCACTTTACCCGACCTGGGAATCGAACCCAAGACCTCATGCTTAGCAAGTAGCGCTTGCGACCACTAGACCAATGAGGCAGTCGATGGTATTTACTTTTCAAAAAAAAAAAAAAACATCTGTCTATCCTTACATAAATATTAAAAAACAAAATCCCCCGCCGTGTCTGTCTGTCTGAACGCGATAAACTCAAAAACTACCGAACGAATTTCCAAACGGTTTTCACCAATGGACGGAATGATTCACAATGAAGGTTTAGGTGTAGAATTAATTAAGGTTTTGTGTAAATTGGCTGAAATATGATGATTATTGTTGAATATATCGGAAAAAATCTTGCCGACTGTGAGCTTTACTGGCATCGCCGCGCAAACCGTGAGAGATAAATGAAAATTATACATACATACGAACATAATTTATACGTCAAAAGTTCAAAAAAAGGCTTCGATGGCATATATGTCTATCTTCTAAAGATGACCCACAATATCCATTTTTATCTTTCAGAATTTGATTTAAAAAATTGAGAATAAATAAATTACATTGTTATTTTCGAAGCTATACCCTGCGAAACTAAGTACCTACTACACTTTTTTTTTCTAAACTATAGAAGTTAGAGATTTAAAATGAAAAACTTTTTATAGCAATTTTCATCAGCTTTCTTTGAAACTATAGTAAATTATACATTAGTAACATTTTAAAATCTAAAAAAAGATAATACAATAAAAATAGCCATTTTTAGCTTAGTGTCATAAAACTCAATTAACATTTACAAGTATGTTTTACATGGTATTTATTTTTGAATAACTGGTATTGCCTCCTCTGGCTCTGCTTACAGCTTCGAGTCGATTTGGCATACTCAGCACGAGGTTTCGGAGCCGATGTTGGGGAATATTCTCCCATTCTTCTATCAGGGCCTGTTTTAGTGCCCTGAGGGTGGTAGTTGGTGGTCTGCGGCTTCTGACTAGCCTCCCTAGCTCATACCAGGCGTGCTCAATCTGGTTGAGATCAGGACTTCTTGATGGCCAAGCCATCACGCTGATACCAACCTCCTGAATATACTCTTGCACGACCCGAGCCGTGTGTGGCCGGGCATTATCATTCATCAGCATCGATAGTGATAGCCTAGTGGTGTGACCGTCAGACTGACAAGTCGTAGGTCTCGAGTTCGAACCCAAGGCACGCACCTCTGACTTTTCGGATTCATGTGCGTATTATATGATTATCACTTGCTCAAAAAACGGTAAAGGAAAACATCGTGAGGAAACCGGCATGCCTGAGAGATATTTCTCGACGGCATGTGAAGCCAAGTCAGAGGCCCGTGGGCGGCTTTAAAACTCTGACACCAGGTTAGTTTACTAACCACACGAAAAGAAGTAGCATCGATCCATCACCCCTATTTATTAAATACGGCCCTGCATATTCATTGAGAATCTCCTGGGCATATTTTTCTCCAGTCAGAGTGCCATTTTCTATGGCCACTAACTCTGTGCGACCTTCTGAAGATATGCCAGCCCATACATGTACACTGCCTCCACCGTAGTAGACTCTTTTTGAAAAGCAAGCTTGAAAGTATCGCTCACCAGGTCGCCTGTAGACACTACGTCTTCCATCAGAAGTGTAAAGTGAGAATCGAGACATCTGTAAACAAAATTCTTGAGCATTCTTCTTGATCCCACTGTATGTGTTCACGGGCGTATCGCAGTCACGCTACTCGATGCTCTCGCTCGAGTTTGGGGCCACTCGCTGGTCTTCGGGGTTTTAGGTTTGCCTCAGCCAGTCTTGTTCTCACTGTACTGTCACTAATGTAGTCCCTTCGGGACTGAAAAAACTTGTTGCTGGACTTCAACTGCATTTAGGTGGTGATTTCTAAACACAGTGGAAACAATATAACGGTCTTCTCAGGCACTAGTACACCTGGGCCTGCCATTAACAGGTCTCCTCAAATGTTTTCCAGTCTCTTCGTACATTCGCTTCGCCTTCTGTACCGTTCGGAACGTCACACCCACCATTCTTGCAGTACGACGCATAATGATGCCTAGTTCCAGAAAAGTCATGATCCTAGCACATTCTTCAAGTGAAAGAGGCATGATAAATAAGTTTATGTGCTGTTGTCTAACTTAGCTTTTGTAACAAGACATCGATCAAGAAAAAAAATGAAAACATAAATAGAAACAAAAAATGAATGGTAAAATTGTATTGTAATTTGAAAAGGATTATTTTTGATTTTAAAGTCTTTTTCAGTCATTTCTTAAAAGAAGGTTACCGACTTTGAAGTTTTTATGTACAAAATTAAACTCTTTTTCGAGTCCTTCTTGTTTCGAAAGTATAACTTGTGTACTTAAAAACATATTGCAATTTTAAAAGTGTGATACTTAGTTTTGCAGGCCAGTGTATTTTGACAAGTATTATATTTATCCTTATCCAATTAAAAATCATAATTAAATAGGCCATTTAATTTAGATTAAAACATGCCGTGAAATCATATCATTAAAATGAATACTTTAAAAGATATCACAGATACAAAATTATGCGTAACAAAGTAATTATGGTTGACGACAACGCGGGCGCAGCGGTAGGAGTCAATGAACTTTTCCTCGACTATTAGGTATGTAATCCCCGTAGTACCTACCCGTGAGATATTTTCCGATATCTACGCGTGCGGAGCCGCGGGCAAAAACTCGTAGGTACATATTAAAACAAAGTCGCATTTCGCGTTTGTCTGTACATATGTCCGCGTTGTTCTTCTAAACCACGCAACAGATTTTGATGAGGTTTTCACATCATTTAGAGAATTTATTCCGGAAGGTTTATGTGTATAATACGTTAATATTAAAGTTACGTATAGCTAAGAAATCTCGATAAAACTGATACCATGGATTTAGTACATGATTCTGAACGGTTTTTTTTTATTTTAAATCTGCTGTTCCATACATTTTGACCGCGTAGGTATTGCACTTTTCTATGAAACAGCTGTTTTTTTTTATATAACCTACGAGGCTTTCAATGGAGGGGGTTTCAGAATCATGTACTGAATAAATGGTATCAGTTTTCGCGTCGATGTCCCTTTTCGACCCTGTATAATAGGCTAAATTATTGTAATTATATTGCACTAGCAGCCCGTAGTCTGGATTTGTGCCCGGTAGATGGCAATAGGCTCGCCCACTATTACATGGGACTTAAACATAACTGGCGAAATGCGGGTGTACCTACTACAGGTACACCTCTGCCCAACCGTTCGGGGAAACAAGGCGTGATGTTATGTTTATGTGTTTATTCAAGGAAGTTTGACAATAGTTCCTTCTGCACACGTGGCTTCCGTGGTACCTCATTAACGGCAAATTATGTAAGAGTCTATTAACTGCTCCCAAATTACCATATTTATATTTTTTACATTCTTCCTTGACATAATCATCCTATTATTTGACATTGGTACCGATTCTCTTGTACACCGAACTAAACTAACTAACCTATCACTAAAATTCCTTACTTTTGGCTATGAGAATCGCTATTCTGCAATAAAAAGCCTCTAAATTTAAAAAAATAAATTGCACTACTAAAATCGATTTTGACAATTGCGACTCCACGTGGTACATACTTGTTTTGTTTGCTCTACCCCGTGAATTTTTTTAGAGCCGGAGGCGCGCATGGGGGCAGCCTCGACGTGTTTTATATGGAATTTTTCACTTTTTGTATAGAACATATAAAAAATTATTGCCTACGTGTTGAGTATTAGGCGTTTTATAAAGGGGTTTGAAATTTTCATTATTTTTGCGATAAGACACACCATTTTCGAGATATAAGCAAAAGAAAAATATTTACAGTAGGTACTGTTTTTGCACCTGAAGTCGAGGTGTTCGTGTGAATTTTTGTTCATGACAACTAATAAAGCACAAAAATACACCATTTTTTATCGCGATTAAAAATGGTCAGATTTAGTTAGACAGTTAAAATTTTAGGTGAAAAACGTCAAATTCAGAATAGCAAAATTGATATTTTATATTAAAATCTCAGTACCATTTTAGTGCTGTCAAACTAAAATATTGTTAAGTTGTGCCACTTTAGTCTATTTCAGAATGGGAAATCATCGTTTGACGGGAGTAAACAAAATTTTGGTGATTTTTAATCTAGTTTAGAGGCATTTGTGACAAGAAAATCGGCACCATTATATACCTACAATTTAATTTCAACTCTTATCTACGGGCTTTTGTGGACATGATAATTATTCAGATTTGTTACAGTTGTAATAGCAATCATGTCATTTCATTTAAAATTGTTTTTTATTTTTATTAATTTATTTATCTTTACGAAGATTGTTTTATATTTTATGAATGTGAGAAAGTTGATGACAAAATGATGATGGTCAACAAACCTACAACTCCACTAAGCCTATTAGTGAAGTTGTAGGTTTGTTGACCATCATCATTTTGTTAAGTACCTGGTACTTGTTGAAAGACCTACACTGACTTCCCATACCTAATAACGCTGTTATTTGATAATATTGTAAAAGCCAATTATTTTTAAAAGAGTAACCGTGTAGTTTCTTGCCGGCTCTTCTCCATAGGAAACGACCAATTGGAACCGTGCACCTAGCTTCTGACGTTTCATAAGTGCCCTTGTAGGTTTATGTGTAATAAAATATTTTGATATTGGATTTTAATTTGAAGTTTGAATTTTGAATTTGAATTTGATTTTTGATTTTTTAAGGGCAGGTTACCTATATGTTCGCCTTTTTTTAGGTGTGCTCGACAAAATTATGGACCGATTTTGAAAATTCTGTTTAATTTGGTAGACGAAGATTGCACAGTGCTCCCATATAAATTTTAATAACTTTACTTGGATAGTTTTTGATTTAGCTTGGATAATACATATTTTAACCCACTTTGTGTATCTTGATGTTATAATAATACTTCCAGTCACTGTAGTTTACATAGTAAGTAGTACCATAACAAAAAAGTGAAAAATAAAAACTTTTTTACACAAAAAAAAACAATCGGCTTCCAAAAAAAACACTACCAAATGAAAAATAACTTTATTTTAGGAAGTCGGTGGCAAAAAACTAAAATACAGATCCACAGACACCGACTTCCGAAACTGAAGTTATTTTTCACTTTGTTATAATTTTTTTTGTACAATATTAATTTTTACGTAAACAAGAGGCCCGCCTTTTTAAAAATGATCGCCTTTTACGATATACGCCAGTGTTCGTGGGTATTTAAGTATTATTACTACTTATATATTTTACTGATTATCTTTTAATCCACACTCTTTTGGCTCGTAAACAATATAAATTAACAGCTATAAACAAGTTTTATGAAAATAATAGGCTTATCTTTAAACTAACACGATAAACTAACTTGTTACGTTGCCATAGCAACCAAATACACAACAAAACAGTTGATAGACGACACTGTTCCTATTTTGTTTTGTTACAAAATGTCGAAGAGCAAAACAGGAGCTGTTTGGGAAGACAGAGAAGTCATGTTTGACCTACCTTTTGCGTAAGTCAGTTTTATTACTTACCAGCTGACCCGATAAGCATCGCCCTGTCCAAATTTCAATACAAAAATCCTATTTCAATAAAAAGTCTGTTCAGTTTTTACCGAATTTTCTAATTTTCCGGGCAACTTTTACAATTTAACTTTACATAAAACCAATTACGAACATTTTAAAACAAAAAACAGCCAAATCGGTCCTGCCGTTCCCAAGTGATGCGGTTCCCAACCAACAGCATTTCATTTTTATAGATAGATTTCTTAAAGTTAAGGGGCATGCGCTAAGATAGCCCAGGAAATTCATTTTTTTTTTTAGTTTTTTTGCAATGTGCAGGTCAGTGTCAAGTTGTATGTTGATCGCCATGGGATCTGGAGGCAAAAGTCCTCGCGCACATTTGGGAGTGGCGCGAGGAGGTGAAACGCCGGGGCTGGACTCCGATGCCGCGAGAAATCGCGGCACAGCGGACAGAGCTCCGGCGGGATCTCATGGCGTCATAGAGAGTGCGATTGTCGCAACCCAGTGCTGGGCACGACACTATTGCGGCGCTTAGTCCCCTCTTTGAGAAGTGGATAGAGAGGCGCCACGGCGTCCTCACCTTCCGCCTGACGCAGGTCCTCACCGGACACGGTTGTTTTGGGAGGTTCCTGTTCCGTATCAGGCGGGAGGAAACGCCCGGGTGTCATCACTGCGTGGATCGCCCGGAGGACACGGCGGAGGTCTGCCCGGCTAGGGCAGAGCACCGCCACGTCCTCGTGAAGACGATCGGTGGCGGGGATCTCTCGCGTCCGGCCTTGATCCAGGCCATGGTACGGAGCGAGAGGGCATGGGAGGCTGTCACCTCCTTCTGCGAAGCAGTAATGCTCGCAAATGAGGAGGCGGAACGCGTGAGGGAAAGGCAAATTTCGCGCCCTCACGCCCCTAGCCGCCGCAGGAGGAGACGTCCTGGGCATCGGGAATCGCAGGCTGATTCCCGGCCACCGTAGGCGCGGGCTTGCGGACGATGAGCAATTTGTAGCTCGCCGTCCGATAAGGACCAGGCCCGGGTCGACAGCGCCTCAGAGCCGAGATGTCAGCAAGTGAAGGGGTCCGATGGGACCGATGCCTACCGGGGTCGCGGGAAAGTCCGAAAGGGATATCGTGGCCCCCGGTAACGGAAAGGCAACTGAAGGAACACGGGTGGGTTTTAGTCAGTAAGAGACTGACACGACCACCCGGGCAAAAAATAAATAAAGGTTGTATGTTGATTAAAGAATGTTTCGTGACCGTAAAAAATATGGATTTACGGAATTATAATCATAAGAATCAGCAAAACAACTCCTTAAGTTAGCATAATCCTCAAATGTCTGATTTCATTCAATAGGATTAAGATAGGATTAACATAATTTGAATTTCGCGGGCTACCCTGACACTATCGCCATAACTTATTTTTTTTTATCTTACTAACTCTTTCTTAATTAAAATAGACTTAAACTTTACAAGGCGCAAAGGACCAGTATTTTTGGTCCTTCGATTCAAGCTAAGCACGAAATTGTTCAATTATTGGTTTTTAAACTCAAGAAGGCCTAGTAGAGGCTCCTGGAGTTTTCTCCAAGGAATGAAAACTGTATTGATATCAATCCATCTGACAGTCAATCATCTAGTCTTTTCCCAACTAAGTTGGGGTCGGCTTCCGGTCTAACCGGATGCACCTGAATACCACCACCCGTATTTTACATGGAGCGACTGTCTATCTGACCTCCACAACCCAGTAACTGGGTAACACGATGCCCCTTGGGTAAGACTAGGACCGCGTGGACTTTGGACTCGTTTTCGTACACATTTCACTCGTGCGAACACGTACGAACACGCATAAACGATCCCGACCTTCCAAGTACAAAGGTAGCGCGCAGACTGTGTGCGAGTTAGCACAGGTACGCACGGCACGGGCGATTTTTTCCCGCGGCGATTTTTTTTCGTGCACTAGATTTTGAACGCTCTTCTTAGCGCCGAGTTGAAAATCCAACCGTGTGTTTTTTCAACGCTCGGCGCTCGGCTCAACACCGAGAGTTGAAATCCAGTGCGCGATAAAATCCCGCCGCGATATTTTTACGTCCATGCGAACGTGAGCTTAGTCGTACGTATACGTACGTATAGTTCTGACGTCCAAAAACAATCCGAACTTGTTGGGATTTTTCGTGCGTTCAATGCGATATCACTGGAACACTAGATACCTATTTGACGGGGAAAAACGTATTTAGTATGCGCACTCAATTCTCACTCAGTTTACGTATCCAAAGTGTGCGAGGGCCTAGCTGTCAGACTTTTGGGCTTCTGAGTACTCGTAACGGCTGCCAAAGATTTAAGCTTTGCGCAGACTAGCGCGTCGCGACTCTAACAAAACAATATGGTATAACAATTACCGCTGTCGTATCGCACCGTCGCGTCGCGCGAGTCTGCACGAGGCTTTATACGAATGACAGCCGGGGCCAACGGCTCAACGTGCTTTTCAAGGACGCAGGGATCTCGATTATATAGGTAGTGGATGGATGGTCACCCATCCACGAACCGACCGCGGCAAGCGAAGCTTAACCTTCGATCGACCGTGCGGCTGTTATCATTTAGTCACAAGCAACTGTATTGACAAATATAATAAATAAATGAAATTTAAATTGAATTATATTATTTTTCTGTAAGTACGCTGTACTGTGTACAGTACTGCTGTACAGTGCCGGTACAGCGTCCTAGTTATTGTTTTTTGCTGCACCGAACGACGTCAATACGTCGGCGCCGGTTGTCACTGAAAACCAGCGCGGGGGCTCTGTCTTGCATAGGGTCGCAGCATAATGCTGAGCGATATCCGTTTTGCGTGGATGTGACGCATGTTTCCCGCAACCTTTTCTAATTATTTTTTTGTGTAATCTTTTTTTTGCGTCATGTTTACCTACCGCAAATAAACGTATTTTCTTTCTTCTTCTTTCTTTCTAAATAAAGACTTTATTTCTTTTTAGCAAACATCATGGTATAAAAAACCTTTACTTTTATATTCTGATTAAAATAATGACTAGAGAAAAAAGCCGCTTTTCTTGTACTTAGTCAATATTATTTGTTCTCTTGCTATTACGATTTGTCAGACCTAATCTTGAAATGAGAAAGTATCTAAATAGAGGCATTTTTCTTGACAAACATTTCATTTTTTTTTTTTTTTTTTGTTTCATGTTATTTTGGTCGAAAGTCTGACAACCAATCTTACAGGTTGTGGTCAGATAGGCAGTCGCTCCGTATAAAATACTGGTTTTCAGTTGCATCCGGTAAGACTGGAAGCCGACCCCAAAATAGTTGGGAAAAGACTAGATGATTGATTGTTTCATGTTATTTCCAGATATCTAAAACTAAGGCCTGGCGAGAAAATATTCGATAGAATCGAACCGATAGAAGATACGAAAGGCAACAGTGGAACCAAGGGCCGTATGGTCGTCACTAACTTAAGGATTATATGGCATTCGCTGGCTTCGCCTAGGATTAATTTGTGTAAGTTTCAGAAAGATGGAGAATTTTCCAGAATGACGGCAGATCTGATGAAAAGTGGTTACTAAGAACTTCCAAAGGGGTTTTCAATTAAGTTGTCTACCTAGTGTATCTACGCACAGTAAGCCGCAAGTCAATGGCACCACTATGACCTTGAGCGAGCCAGCGTATTTCGAAGTATCAATAGCATAATAGGCCAGCTTATACTGACTTCAGACGTGCGGCCTAGCATACCTAACTAGTCCAAATCATTTCCCTGCAATTTTAGCCGCAGTTCTTCTTCTTTCAAAGATGAAGAAGAAGAAGGTACACTACAAAGCACTACGTTCTCTGTAACTGGTAACATGGTACTCCTCTGGAGAACCAAGACCACTTGTTCAGCGCTTAAAGCAAGAGTAGCTCTCATCAAGAAGATAGATGGCAGAGGACAGGCTTGTGTGCAGAATGGAGAAGGATGCCTTTCCACAACAGTGGGACAGGATAAATACATAGATAGTTGGATATGATTCTTTTTCGTCGCATAATTCAGAATGCGGAATGTATTATTTCAGCTATTGGTCTCAACTGCATCCTATCAACAAACACCAAGGTGGTCAACTCTGGTCTCCGAGGCACCACGCAAGCCCTCAACGTGTTGGCAGCCTACAAAGCCAATAAGTATGAGTTCATCTTCACCAATCTGTCTCCTAACTGCGTCAGGCATTATACTTCTGTTGCTGGGGTGCATAAGTAAGTAAAATTATATGTTGACCAGTAATCTTGGAAAAGAGATTCGACCAATTTCCGAATTGATATGGTTTCCGGGAAAAAATAAATAAAAAGAAGGAAGAAAGGATAACATTGATTTGACAACAGTTCGTAAAACAAAAATAATGGTTTAAAAACAACAGTGTGGTCTCACGGCTGCGCAAAAACGGGTCCATTTCAGTATTAATGGCAGACAAGTGCTCTCTGACGCTGGTTATGGATATGGTCCTTCTCCACCGCGGATATCTATGTCCTCCACCCATTGATGTCGTAAAAGGTGAATAAGATCGTGGAGGGCAGACAAAATCCTAACTATATAATATTATAAAAAACATATCTTATGCAAAATAAAGAAATTCTAGTTCTAAATGCGAAAGTAAGTTTGTTTGTTACGCTTTCACGCTAAAACGGCAGCACGGATCTGGATGAAATTTGGCACACGGGTAGACCAAGACCTGGAATAGGACATAGGATACTTTTTATCCAGATATTCTTACGGGATCGAGACTTACGCGGGTGAAACCGTGGGGCGCAGCTGGTTATCAAATAATCTTGTATCCTCTAGCTACAACTTTGACGCAACTGTATTGAGCTGTTTATTGATAGTGGGGTGAACATTCATAACTCATGTAATTTTAATTATAAGCTTTTGAGTTTCCAAATAAATAAACAATAGTACTTCAGGCAGGAGGCCGTCATGAACTATATTACCATCGTGTATGTATTGCTAATGTGTTACCGTGGAGTTCAGAGACAAACAGTAACTGAGGAGTTTCATGCCAGCTCTTCTCCATAGGAAACGACCAATTGGCGCCGTGCACCTTGCTTTTTAAGTTTCATAAATGCCCATGTAGGCTTGTGTTTTTTTTATTTGAAAGGCAGCACTTCTGAGTATTCTGCTTATTGTTGTGCAATAGGCTCACTCGCTATATCTAAGGACTTAAACTTAAATGGCGAAATGTGGGTGTTCTATAGGTACACCTCTGCCCAACCCTTCGGGAAACAAGGCGTGGTGTTATGCTGATCTCACATTGTATAGGATTTCCGTACAATGCGAGGCCAGCTTATACTGGAAATGTACAGCTTGATGTGTAGCCGTGTGTACCTACCGTTGTCAATACATTGCTAGACCACTTACAACGCTTTAACTTAACAAAACTTCAGGAACCCATTGCTTGTTTTCAGAGCGTATATATCCTCCAGAATGTACAGGGACCTAAAACTGAGAGGTGCTATCATACACAATAAACAGTTACGGATGTTGCCACTTGAGAAGGTATTTACAAAATGTATTTTTTTCTCTTAAATTTAATGCATGGCCATAAAATTATAAAAGAATCAAAGAATGTTTGGCGGTATCTACAACGCCACATGCAAACTACGCATCAAATACCTGACGTCACACAAATCCTGCATCGCGCAAGCAAAGTTATCCGCGCGACTTAATGCAACGTCCCGAGTCCCGACATCAACTATCGGGGAGCCCACCAGACACAACAACCGTCTAGTCGGAGGATCGTCCCATTTCTATGAAGGAAGGACTTAGCTACCTGTTCCTCATACCTCCATAGATTTTGGTACTTAAAATTTTCACAAGAACGGATCATAATTATCACTCACATCGTTTCTTAATCTTCCTATAGTTTCTTTGTAATCTTCTGTCCTACAAGTCAGATCCTGATCTTTTCACTATTCTGATTAACAAATTAGTTTTCAATCCAGCTCCATCATAAAAAAACTTATCAATACTTTCCAGATATGCTTAAACGAGCACAGTATCTGGAACCTGTCGAGTGACTCCGGCAACTTGGGCACCCTGGTGGTCACAAACGTTAGGATCGTCTGGATCGCAGACATCAACGATGCCTTCAACGTGTCCATGCCGTATATTACTATTGAAAGCGTGAGTTAGTTCTTTATCATATTATTTATAAGTTAGTAAGAAGGCAGTACTGCCTATGCCCAACCCTTCGAAGAAATACAGGAGTGATGGTATGTTATGTTTTAAAAAGAAAGCAATCATGGTTTAAGAGCTGCATTCCGACGATTCAATCATGGATCCTTCTCGTTTTTATCACAAATCTGCTGGTCCTTTTACCATTTTTTTTTGTGGAATGAAATTTTTGGCGAAGACCAATCGCTTTGAAAATGTCAAATAATTGATCATTCGTTCAATTTTGTTTACATTTAGATTAAGGGATAGCCAGCTTGTTTTGCTAAAATCTAAAAAGAACACTTAATCATTATTGTAAGTTATGTTCCTACATGATTCCAGATTATAATCAAAGACTCAAAATTTGGAGAAGCCCTAGTGTTTGTAGTTCGCCGAACATCTGGGGGGTATGTGTTGGGGTTCAGAGCTGACCCTCGTGAAAGACTAGTTCCTTTACTGAAGGAACTGCAGGCCTTGCACCAAGCTTACACCGAGAAACCTATATTTGGCATTGAGCTTACTTGGAATAACGAGGTAGGTATTCGAAAAATTCTAACAAACTTTCTGTACACTTCTCCACTGTACAGTTTAGTGATGCCCACCCTCAGTGCCCACCCAAAGCAAATAGCGTAGTTTGCAGTTTTCCTTGGCCTTTTGAAAAGTATACAATAAAGTAATAACAATGACCCTAGCGCTGTTAAACCGGTTCAAATAATACTTTTTTCGTTCACAGAATGCAAGACCCGCAGCAGACGATATAGAAGAACTAGAAGAAATTGGAGAGCCAAGAGGCGAGATGGGACCAAACCTGTATTTGGCATCACAACTGGCCCAAAATAAAGGAGAAGCAGAAAGTCCACCAGTATATAGCCCATATTTAGGACTGGCCATAGAACCTTTAAAAGAAGGATTTACTTTAAAAAGCCTGTTTGAAGTTCAAACTACTTCTTAGTGGAACTGATAAAAATGATTTTGAGAAATAATGCTCTTGACTATGAATTATTTTATTATTTATTGGTTCGTTAATTAAAAGCTTTACTGCCTAATTGTTGTTTTGATTTTTTTGGATTTAATTATGTCTTCAAAGTTGCTTACAAAGTGGTCTAACTCTACATCATTTACAAAGTTGTTTAATTTGAAGATAACATAATTTGGAGCCCCGACTTAAACAAAAAAAGATTCGTTCAACAGCCAATAAAACCGCTTTCTTCTATCATTTCAGCCGAAAGACGTCACCGCCACTTCGACCGATTCTGTGCCTCCCGCATCCAACGGACTCCTCCGGTCTTTACATGGTCATCAATCCATCTTGAGGGAGGCTTATGTCCAATAAAACCTCATGAAGCAAATAAATTTCCCAAAAAGCTTCTATCTAAAACATGTAAAAGTGTAACGTTTTTTTTTACACATTTTGACATGATCTGTGTCATTTTGAATTTGACGTTTTTACAAACTTGTTGTGACTTGCGACTTGATTGTAGACTTTTGATAAATATTTTTATTTCACAATTTCTTCAATATTTTAGTTTCATTTACAAATAACACACATGCATTCATAGTTATATTAAATAATTAGAATTAGTTGTTATATTATCACTGACAAGAATTGTTTTTCTTTTCGACGAAGTTTGTTTTATAGATTGTTTACTTTGCACGTTCTATGTTTTGATAATTAATTTTATCAAAAATGAACAAAGAAAATAATAGAGGTGCAGCAGGCTTGGTGAGTGTTTTCAATTTTAATCATTTACTCCAAGGAGTTTAAAAATAAATTTAAAAATTAAAAGTAAGTACATAATAATGGGAATTGTCAACAATGTCATATCGAGACTGGAAATGTGTGAAATGTGAACAAAATGTATGTAATTATATAGATTATTCCTTTGCTGTACTATCCTGTATTTATGTTAGTATAACAAATCAACTGAGAGGCAAGGTTTCATCTCCATAAGACATTTCAAATCTTCACATTCACTACAGTAATTTGGAAGAAACACGTCCAGCAGTAGAGCACCTACCACTTTGTTATTCTTATCTATATTCCTCTCTAACAAAGATTATTAGCTCCAGCTAACCACAACGCCTGTGAAAGTGAAATTAATTAAACATATTAACATTTAGAACCAATAATAATTTTAAATGTGAATAAGATATGATTCATAACATAACATATCACACATCATGAAAATAACATCAACATGAACTTAATTCTTAGCACCGAATATTAAGTACATGTCACAAACTTTTGACTTAGCAAGTCAAACCCTACAATTTCAGCGCCGCTCAGCAATAGCAGAAAGGATCCGTCTCAGAGAAGAATGGTCTGCGTTAAAGGAAATAGACACGGCTACTACTTCGAGACAAACAGGCAGAGTACTTCAAAAGAAACCTATGAACTCCAGGAATACTCCTAGTGTTTCTAGTAAGAAGAAACAGCCAATAAAAACTGCTAGCCAGAAAAAGGTATGTGGTTTTAATTGTTTTTTTTAAATTATTTTCCTCTCAACTCCAGCTGGAACCAGTAAACGCTTAACACCCTCAAGCCTGGCTGGTTCCATATGGTACCGGCACACCCCAACTTTATTTGTATACTACATAAGGTTCAATGTTGTTTCTGAATTATTGAACTCTATGGTGGATATTATTGTTCAATCAATCAATCATTTATTTTGTTAAACATAGGTAAGGTTACAGAGAGTATACTGTCTAAAATATGTGCAGTATCTTTTGCCAATATATGGCGTACAAAATTAACATAAACAAGCAATTACAATGAAGGTGGCATGCCAATAGATTACAGAAAAAAAAAACATTTTAAAATATGCCAGTTAAGTAAACAGGTCATTACAATTTTATTTAATAAACACATTCATACTTAATCAATAAGTCAAATCATAAGTGTTTAATTAGCAAGTGGGAATCGTCTTACCTCTGTTTATCAGTAGTAAACTCAGTAATGGAGTAGTAGCATCAATCTAAAAGGAATCTAAACAAGGATCTCTTAAAAGATCCCATACACTGTTTATTTCTAATAGCTGCTGGTATACTATTATATATTTTTCGGGCCATACCTAGCACATTTTTGCCGAAAAATTGCGTTTTTATGAGAGGTAACATGAATGGTATTCTGATAACGGCGAGAGCGCAGTTTTTCAAATAAATCCAGGTTACAGCGGACAAACACTCCCATTTCATATATGTACATGAGCAAACTAAGTTCCTTAAATAATGGTTTACAACTATCAATCGATTATAATTGTGTAAACGATTGCAAGCATTCCTTCTGAGCTTTAAAAACAATGTCTCTGTCAGTGGAGTGGCCCCAGAAAATGATTCTGTACCCAATGCCAGAAGCCACATAAGCATTGTCATCAACTATAGATAAAGATAGAAACAAGGACGTGAAGGAGATTTACCTTAGAAAAAATAGAATAGAAATGGAGAAGAATGGACAAGAAATTCCATATTTTAAGCCATCATTTTAATTCTAATCAATCATTGCACTGCACTCATTGTATCAATGAGTGCAGTGGTGGCCCAGAGGTAACGGCCGCAATTCTTACGATTCTACGAGTTGTCGGTCGTAGGTTCTAAGTTCGAACCACAGGCGCTTTCCTTTCACCTCTGCTCTCAAAACGATGAAGTATAACATTGTAAGAAACCGGCATGTCCTAAGACCATAAATTCGAACATTCGTGACATCTACCTACCCGCACTGGCCCCGCGTGGTGGATTACGACCCGGTCGACCCGGCAACATTATAGCTTGATTGATTATGCATTGTTGCACTTTACAATGCCTTGGGTTCCTCTAATCTGTACCTAATGTTATGTTGTGCATTACACTTTTTATATAAATTGTCTTAGGCAGTCCAATAAAAATTTACTGCTACCTACTCCAGCATAAAGTAAAATGTTTGCTGCACTGACAAGTAAATGTTAAGTATTGTAAACATACCCACATTTTATAAATATATTTCTGTAGTAGTACAATAGCAAACATACTTGCTATCATAAAATGGTAAATATACATTTTGTAATAATTTAACGAAGACAATAAATGTACTGGATTTGCTAATTTAAGGCGACAATAACCGACTTTTAATGATTTTATACTGAAGTTCACGTCTAAACGAGTAGTGTTAAAGATTTGGAGAAAAAAACACCCACAATAGCCACTCAAGGTCACTGGCATGCCACTATTGCGGCGATAAGTCCCCTCTTTGAGGAGTGGCTAGAGAGGCCGCCTGACAGGTCCTCACCGGACACGGTTGTTTCGGGAGATTCCTGTTCCGTATCAGGCGGGAGGAAACGCCAGGGTGTCGCTGCGAAGCAGTAATGATCGCGAAGGAGGAGGCGGAACGCGTGAGGGAAAGACAACTTCGCGCCCTCCCCTAGCCGCCGCGGGAGACGCCCTGGCCCTGAATCACAAGCCGATTCCCGGCCACGGCTTGCAGACGGTGACGTTCAACGGCGCGTTATGTTCCACGCGCGCCTCAAAGAGATGTCAGCAGAACTGAAGAGGTTCGATAGGACCGATGCCTGCCGTGGTTGCGGGAAAGTCCGAAAGGGATACCGTGGCCCCTGGCAATGTACAGGCAACTGAAGGAACACGGGTGGGTTTTAGTCAGTAAGAGTCTGACACGCGTTCCCGCTCCGTCCAGAGCGGGAGAAGTTATTTGATGATTTCCCACCCAAAAAAAAAGGCTTCTGGCATTTAGGGGCGTCCTAAATAGTAATTAGCAGTGATGTGACTACAGAAAATACTTCAATTAAATTCATTTGTAAACAGTTGCTGAAGAATTCCATAAAAGATCTGTGCTTTGGAACAGACAACAACTTACTTGCTTATTTATAGACATCTTGAAGGTGCCTGTAAATATAGTAATTTATATAATTGCTTTGATTTTTTTCAGGAGAATACGAAAACAATGCAAGCAGCATGTGACTCTCTCCGTGGAGTAGTTGCGATGGTGGACGTAGGGTCAGAGACCAAGGCTCTGCCCTTGAGGTGCACACTTGCAGCGTTGGGAGCCACTGTTGTTATTGACTGGAGCCCCCTTGTCACGCACTTAGTATGGACTGATAGTGAGTTAATGCTCTTTTGACTGTTTTATGTTTGGCCCAGTTTTTAGATATTTTTTATTCTGTCGAAAACATCTTGCATGACAAAACATATAGCCAGATGACGGCAATTTGTTTTGTCAACAGGAAGTAAAAAATATCAATGATGTTATTTTAATTCAAATAGTTTAATTATAGCAAGATCTTCAAGACTGTTTAATATTTAGTTAAACTTCACTTCTATCTGTCACATTTATCGAAATTGTTAATTCATTTTAATTGTAAAACATAATTTTTATTTGTAAACTAGCTACCAGTTGAGCCCGGTGCATTAATTTAGCATGCTTCTGTAGGTGACATGAAGTGTGAAAAACTCAAAAACATTTGTGAAATCTATTAGTCTTTATCTCTTACGAATATATATCTCATTAAATGCTATATTTTAAGATAATCACAACTAATAGTTAAACATAACCATGAACTTTCTTGCTGGCTCTTCTGCAAAGGAAACAACCAATTTTAACCGTGCACCTAGCTTCCGACTTTTAATAAATACCCATGTAGGTTTATATGAAATATAATATTTTTTATTTAGCTGATGTGACCGTTTTTTCACTATCCCAGGTGGTAGCCGCGGCACGCGCGCCCGGGCCCGCGCGCTGGCCTGCCGGCTGGTGTCGCCGCTGTGGGTGGAGGCCTGCGCCGCCTCCAACGCGAAGCTCAACGAGAGAACCTTCCCGGCTGCTTCACGCCAGTCAGATCTGCCTTCACCGAGAACCCTGAGGCAACTGCTAGTAAGTATATATTATTTCATGTCGATTTAGACCAAACACCCCAACCAATTTACTGGAGAGACACACCAACCTACAAACAATACCATTTTTTTTTTTTTATTATTTACTAGCTGCATCCCGCGGTTTTACCCGCATAAATCTCGATCCCGGGGGAATATCGGGTTAAAAGTATGTCCTAACCCAGGTCATAACGTCCCCATATGCCAAATTTCATCCGAACCCGTTCAGCTATTTTAGCGTGAGAGCGTAACAGACAAACTCAGTTTTTTTTTTTTTTTTAACTTTGCCCAAACTAGGAATTTCTCCTGTATTGTGGGTGCGTTTACATACATTTAAAACTCATAAAGTTTGCATTTATAATATTAGTTTGTATTTAATTAGGGACTTTTATAATCGCAATGTATATGACAGACCCATCATACCCTAAATACATTATAATTAGGCCATGAACCTGAACAGACTCCTCCCTTCATCGTCATTTGGCTGAGTGACAATTTTAGGGAATGTGCCTAAATCAAGTTGGTTCAACCTTTAAGACACCAGACAGATATTTTCTATCACTCATATCGAGCACAGTCCATGAACAGTCATCACTCTCAAAAGACGCAATATTCTACAATTAGATAACTTGTGGAGACCTTATTATAAGAGAGTTGCTACTGATGAGGAATAAATATTTCCTGCCAGATCTTCCTGTAACTTCTCCGCTCATAGTTTAAAAAAATGATTGCAAGATACAAAAGAAATAGATAAATTAGGATAAAGGCTACAGAATGATAAAGAGCAATTCGCCGCTCAACTGTCGATTTGCCCTTAGAAGTCGATAACAATAAAAAATCTGTTGTCTCGTTAGTGCACTTGACTAACGAGGCACAATAGAATTTTTGAGTGAGATACCTGAGATACAGTTTTATGTAGAATATCTAATTCAGGTAGAATCCAATAATTACATTCCTGTAAATATTTATTTATATCAATTATTTCAATAAACTATTTTTTTCTCTTCTACTCTAACACACGTTGTCTTCATCTCTTTTTTTCTTTGAACAAAAAAAAAGAAAGGCTTTCTTTAGAAATAAGCATCACCTTTGTAAGTATTTTTCTGTTCCTTTTTTTTTCTTGTCTGTATTTATATGTGTGTACATAAACGGTAAAATAATAATAGTAAATTAGTGACATAACGAGATTTTCCGGAGTCGTCAATTTCGCCCTGTTGTTAATGTTGCTCTCCAGTTAGCTCTTATAGCCCAGATACGCACCGGCGATTTTTTATCGTGCACTGGGTTTTCTCGGTATTGAGCCGAGAATTGAGAATCAAACAGAGCGCCTCCCAGCGCGTTAAAAAATACACTGTTAGATTTTCAACTCTCGGCGCTAAGTAGTGCGTTGAAAATCCAGTGCGCGACAAAAAAATCGCTCGTGGGTAAGAGGACTTACATGTAAAAATGTAAGTAATCATTTATAATGAATGGATTAATGAATTGATAAGGAATGTTAATATAATCTTAGATAATAACCATGATCATGCACTTCAATCACACACACATACACGCATTCACCCGCCCATACCCACATACACCTACACACACCCACATCAATCAAACTCCACATATCACCTACTAGTTCACACACACTCACAAAACCTTCTCACTCACGTATAGACCATTTGCTTATTATATTATGGGTAATTTAAACTTTTATACAATGTAGCATTAGGTTAGTTTTAAGTCACTCAAAATTTAAGTAATAGTACAACCAACCATACCTTTTGTTGGCGTTTTATTGTTGCAATATCGAGGGAAAAGGCGCTGGAAACCGAAATACAGGCATTGCCTAGTTCGGTTGCAGTGGCTACATCCACCTATTAGAAATTAATACTGCCAAACTATTTTTCTGTAACCAATTATTAAGTTTTTTGAGAAATAAAAATTTATTTATTATAATTTTCTATAATTACAGAAAAGAGCAGAAATGGAGAACGTGCCATTGATAGACTTACTGTCAGCTAGTAAGGAAGACGACAAAGATGGTCATCCCCGGCTGAGGATATCTTCTGAGACCGACAACACTACTGACACGTCCAAGGATACTATTGGTTGGTATGGTTATTAGTAGAGATCGGATATTCGGATGCATATTTACCAGGTGTTGGCTATTAAGGAATGCACTTTTGTATCGAAAAAATCCCGGCATTCCGGAATCAACAAATTTAGAGTTCTGATTATAGAATCAAATGTACATTTACTTACGTGCAGGAGTTAGCTAATGTGAAATCCACTTTTGTATCAATCGCAAATATCTCGCGATTCAGGAATTGATAAATTTTGTACTGTTTGACTATAGAAATGCTAGCTAATGTTGTAGGTTGTCAAACTGACATAGTACATAGCGACAATTTTTTGGGGTGCAACCTCCCTCTTGCTCTGGGCTGAGCGGCAGGGCGTGTCAGACTTACTGACTAAAACCCACCCGTGTTCCTTCGGTTACCTGTACGTTGCCAGGGGCCACAGTATCCCTTTCGAACACGGTGCCTTAAGTTTCGTTAAAAATTGCTTACAGTCGGTATATAAAAAAGAAGAAGAAAAGAAGAGAGAGAGCAAGAGATTTCTTTAGAAATAAGCATCACCTTGGTACGTATTTTTCTGTTCTTTTCTTCTTGTCTGTTTATATGTGGGCGTCCAAGCAAAAAGGGTCCAGTTCTCGGCATTTAGTTTCCGAGATATAAGAAATTTTGTAAAGTTGGGTGAAAAAATTGCATTTCGCGATTTTAATTGAATTTGAATAAATGATCAATTATCTACAATTTGATATAGTAAATGACTATATACGATTTTTCACAATTTCAAAATGATATATCTGATTTAAAAAAAAAAAATGTTCCAGTGTTTTAATATTTTTTCAATCTACTATCAATTGACTATTCTAGATACCGAATCTAGTCTTAACTCAATACCCTACTACTTGACCCTTTTTGCTTGGATACAAAGTTGATACGACAGAGGGGATTTCCTTTAAACTGCCTATACTACCCCCTATGGTACCATTTTCAAGCTCTGTACCAAAAATCCTTTGCAGCTAGCAAAGGATTTTTTAAGGTTTTGCCCCGTTTGAACACGATGTATCTTTCCTAACAGCTGATTATGTCTGTATGCATAGTTCATCCACCTTAAAACGATAAATCTGAGTATAACCTACGATGCGTTGTTGCCGCTCTGACGCAAGTCACAAGTACAACTAAATATTTTTCGCTAAAAAGATGGCAAATCAAACAAGGAAGCAATAAATACACACCCTTGCACTTTAATTACGAGAGTGACAAGTGACGTCATGGCACATTCTGAGTACGTGGTAAGTGGGGGCAGTGGGGCCTCAGTGCGCCGACGCTATTCTTTCGGAACGTATGTTACGTAACACGGAAGCTCCTGCGCCGCTTTTGTTTTGCCGAACACGCGCGCAGCTAATAGGAATGATGCCTGGGTCAAAAAAAAGAAATTATATTTAGTCCGTCAGTCAGATAATAAAAAAATATTAGACACGCATTTTTTGCTTTATCATATTAATAAAAAATGACTTCGATACAACGCATTAAAGTTGAGGAGTGTATGTACAAGAATATGCACAAGTATGTATAAAATCTACATACAAGGGACGTCATGGCACATTCTGACATCTTTTGATATCGTAAAGAAATAAAAAATACGTGTACGTTATTTTTTCATAATCGTAATGTAGATTATGAAAAAATATGGACAAAAAACATTTTTTTAGTCATCATCCCTATTGTGATTTTGTTTTGTTATTGTGATAGGACACTAAATAAGTTTAAGACAATATTTCTTTTTTTATTGTGACGTAACATCGGATTATTATTATTTAGGATTAGTGTTTTTTTTTTTGTGATCAACTGTTTTTTATTGTGATAGGACACGTAATTAAACTTTAGTTGTGTGTAATTAAAATACAATTATTGAACTAAAAAATAGGATTATTTTAGCATTTCACACATTAAAGTGCTTAGCAACAAACAGTGATTTAATTAGAAAAATAAATAATACTTTTCTCCGTCGGTATAATTTGTGCATTCATGCGAACAGAGGACACATCGAGATTTAAAAAAAAAGTGTTTTTGTTGTGATTGTTGTTGTGTGCATACTTACTTCAAAACCGTACCTATCATAAAAGCCGAGCGAAGGCCTAAGCCGCCGCTCGCGCCACCGCCCCGGCCGCCCGCCTTGACACGAGATAACACACGCCGCGCTCCGGCGCGCTCGCGACGTTGCCGTACCTACCTAGGTTTGTTACCTAGGTATCCTAAGGTCAGTTATACAAAAGTAGCCAAAAGCCTCGTATTCAACCAACAAAAAAACGTTTGGAAATGTTGTTTCCTCATAAAAGTGCTGTTATGTCGTTTCCATACCATGTATCCGAGTAGTTCTCAGACTTTATGGAATTCCGGGATTATATTTCCACTTCCATAATGTCTTAGCCAAAAATTAACTTTAGGTTAATATGCATCCGATCTCTAGTTATTACAGACGGCTGTACAATAGGGATGATGACAAAAAAAAACTGTCCCTCTTGTAGATTATAAAAAATCACGTACAGGATTTTTTTCTTTTTTACGTTATCAAAAGATTACTGCGATACATTGAGTTAAAATGTGCCGTGACGTCACGAGTATGTTGATTTTATACTTACTTGTGACGTATCAACCCCCACTCCCCAACACTTTAATGCGTTGTATCTAATATTAATATGATAAAGCAAAAAATACGGGTCTTATATTTTTTCTATTATCTAACTGACGGACTAAATAGAATTTCTTTGTTTTTGACCCAGGCATCATCCCTATTATCTTGAGGCAAAATTATCTATACACTGTAGGATGAATGGTTGCAGTTCCATTTGTCAAATTTCCTAGGCATACTGCAAGCACAGAAAAATATGTATTGCTTTATTGTTTCTTTAGAGCACTGGTGACTTACGAGTTGTAGGTCGTTGGTTCGTACCCAGGCAGGCGCTTCACTTTGTGTCAATAATTTCATCAGCACTGCTCTCAAAACGGTCAAGGACAGACAACATCGTGAGGAAACCGACATGTCCGGCCATTCAAAGTGTCAGGCCATTGTAATTGGGAGCTCACGCATGATAGGTAGGGTGACGCTTAGCTCTCTTCCTCCTCTTATTTTCAATGGTAACGTCATACCCTTTACCTCTACTGTGAAAGATCTCGGTTTGCATCTTGACTTGACGCTTGGCTGGCAACGCCAGGTCTCTAGTGTTAGTCAAAGGGTCAACGGTACTCTGCGATCTCTGTATCGTCTGAGAAACTTTTTACCTGCTAAGACGAAAACTATGCTTGTGCAGACTTTGATTTTCCCTATAATCGACTATGGTGACGTATGCTACTTTGACTTGAATTCAGTTTTGCTGGATAAGCTCGACAGACTGCTCAACAATTGGTTCCGGTTCATATTCAACCTCAGGAAATATGATCATGTGTCGAGCTATAGGTCTGAGCTCAAATGGATGTCCATTCGCCAAAGAAGGAGTTTGCGCGCTTTGACCACGCTTTTCTCCCTTCTTAACTCTCCCACTCCTCCTTCTTATCTCATGTCTCACTTCCAATATCTATGTTCGTCACACACTAAGAATCTGCGTTCTTCTAACAATCTTCTCTTACTTTGTCCTTCTCATACTTCTGACTTTGTTCATTCTTCCTTTCATATTCAGTCCATTCTTCTATGGAATGCGCTTCCTTGATATCAGGACGGCGACCAGTCGGTATGCATTTAAGCGGAAACTACAGAGTTTTTTATCAAAATAAATAGAGTAGAGTCATCTCAACACCTCTCCCTTGAATTTGTATAATGTATATATATAATATAGGTATATATTTTTATTAAATATGTATGTATGTGTGTGTAATATAATTATTTATAATGATATATTTTAATAAAAAATGATTTTTCTTTGTTCCTCTCAAACAGAGCACCTGCCATCTAATCTCTTCACTACCCTTGGTTGACTGGTAGAGAATGCCTAAGGCATTAAGTCCGCCTTTGTACTTTTATAAGTGTGAAAAGTTTAAATAAATAAATAAATAAATGTCCTAGAACCAAAAAATTTGAAGACATGCGATATTCACCAACCCGCACTGGGCCCGCGTGGTGGATTACGGCCCACTCCTTCTCGAAAATAGGAGGCCTGCCCCCCTAGCCAAGTCACAAACGATAAACGTAAACTCTCAGTAGTCTTTAATAGATTTTCAACTTTATGTTATTGGATATAAAGTTGAAAATCTATTGAAGATTACATAGTGTTTTCGTTCGTTCCGGTCGCTAACGCTCAGTAGTCTTTAATAGATTTTCAACTTTATGCTCTTAGGTATAAAGTTGAAAATCTATTGGAGATTACTAAGCGTTCACGTTTATCGTTTGCAACTTGGCTAGGGGGTTGTGTCCCAGCGGTTGGAATATTATAGGCTGATAATGCTAGGGCAGCGTTTATATAATTCATAAATAAATAAATACGACATGAAAAAATCTGCCAGGTAATTTATCCGAAGCGTATCCAATATTACGACTTAGGACGTCCACCCACAAGGTGGACAGACGACATAATAAAGGTCGCAGGAAGCCGCTGGATGCAGGTCGCTTCCAACCGGCCGATTTGGAAATCATTGGGGGAGGCCTATGTTCAGCAGTGGACGTCCTATGGCTGAAATGATGATGATCCAATATTTTCAGTCTTATACTCACAGGTTTTAATACGATTTTTTATTAATTACATTCTATTCTAGATATAGAATCCCGCGTGAACACAGCTCCTCGCCGCGCTATGGCCGAGCCCGCCAGCCGCGCGCCTCCCAAATCGCGACGAAAACTGTTCACTCACAAGGAAGCCGAGAATATTGGCAGCTCTGATGAATCTGGTATGTTACCTATTTATTTATTTTTTGGCTGCTTAGATGTTGTTAGTTTTGTTGTTGGGCCGTAAAATGTTGCATGCAGCCGAGATGAGAATGCTAAGAGGGATGTGTGATTTTATGCAAATGAATAGAATAAGAAATGAGTATATAAGAGGAAGTGGAACAGGTAATAACTGCCGCACGGGTCAATCCATCAGGTTAAGCTACGCCTGCCAGGGTTGGTCCGTGAATGGATGACCATCTTTATATACCGAGACTCCTCCGTGCCTCGGAAAGCACGTTATGCTGTTGGTCCCGGCTGTCATTCATGAATCTTTGACAGTCATTACGGGTTGTCAGAAGCCCGAAAGTCTGACAATCAGTTTTACCACGGGGTTGTCGCGGTCAGATAGACAGTCGCTCCATGTAAAATACTGGTATTCAGCTATATCCGGTAAGATTAGAAGCCCACCCCAACATATGTAGTTGGGAAAAGGTTGATTGAAACATAAAGAGTAATAAAGAATTACCTTCGATCATTACATTCCAGATGGCGAGACAACTAAAAACAAGTTTAATCAAAGCAAACTAACTCAACGGGAGCGAAGAGACTTGGCCCGGGCTGAACGAATGGCCAAGAAACTGTTAGCAGCATGCAACACGCCACGTAACAATAAAGTTGTAATACAAGCTACGGAGAGCCATTTTAAACCAAAAATTGTGAGTACCTAGTTCATACGGTGCAACGCGATACATTGCACGTCACTCATGAACCTTTGTAAAATATATAATTTATATCATCGTGGCAAAAAAGAAGTACTAAAACATGCGGGACAGTCTTTGGGGATTGTCGATAGAAGTGAAAGCGTTCGGTGACGTTGACGCGAGTTCCATGATTTTTGTTCACCCAAAAAGTGCTCAACGCGCCTAAAGAACTTTTCACTTCAAAAACTTTTTAAATCTAGTGAAATAACATTCCCTGAAGTCCTTCGTCAAATCAAATTTTTTATTCTGTAAATAGGATATCGTATCGGAATCAATTTGACACGTCATATTAACAATAAGCTAGATGAATGCCTTGTATAGAGCATACCAGAAAGGTGTGGTCACACAGTGTGCCGTACAGACCATCAACTTGAATAACTTTCTCCATGAGACTATAGCTAAACAGTCATCGCGTCCCATATATTTGCGTCGAGTAGGTACTGAAGTTTTCTACGGGACAATTGATAATTTTTTCGCGATAACGATGTTCGTTCACTGGCAGATAGCTGATGTTTATGGAATAAATTAGGTTACCTTAATTTTTGAAAAATAATTAGTCCCTCGGGCAGCAGACACTTTATATGAATGAATGAATGAAATGCACCGACCTCAGCGTGGTTTAACCAGACTCGATAAATCGAATGAACCCCAAGATTTGCACTATCCCCTGAAGCCTCATGCTTCATGGGGCTTCAGAGGCCATTATCAAGGAGGAGACCGGGGGGTGCGGTAATGGTAGGGAAGACGTGCCCTTAGGATAAGGAAGGATTTGCGAGCCGTACCGGATATGCATCCTTGAGTAGGCAATAGAATAGTGGAGAGACGAGTGATTTTTGTCTATGGATGGGCATCTTTTTAAGACGGCGCCGTTGGTTCAGGTTCAGGTCCAGCTTCAACGATGCATCTGCTCTTTGTTGTTTCCAAAGTCTTCGTCTGAGGTTTTCGCTGCTATCCGTTTCAGGTTTCTTTTAAATCTCGCTAGCAGTCTTCTTAAGCTTATCTCAGTCTTCAGCCGTGTCCATCCAAAAAATCATTTCCTTGTCGAAGTAAGTCATGTCCGGTTTGAGGTTGCCATTACATGCGTAAAAAGGTCAGCCAGCTTTCTTGGATTTGGTCTTGTATTGCAAGATACAGGTGTGGTTTTCGGCGCCTGCGCACATGTGCTAGCTAGCACGTTTTTGATGAGTTTGGTTGCGGTTTTTCTGTCTAATTATTATTTTCAGGTTTTGTCTTCTGGCTTAGTTTATTCCTAGTGTGGTTAATCAAGTCCTCCTCGTTGTCTATGTCCAGCTGTGACGCTGTACAACTTCGACATGTAGCTCACCGCTGTGCCCCACAGGTTGACGCGATTGTATTATAGTTCTAAAATTATGCACACTATTCGGCACAGATAATTAATTAAATTTAATAAAAATCCGACCCGCGTCGCCCGAATTCTTGTTTTTATGTTCGTACTATCGCGGGCGCGCACATCTGGACACCGTACGGACTATTCCTGCATGCAGCGCTCGGCCGCTATAGTAACGCTTACTTACGCTCATCAACCAATAGTATTGCAGCATCAGATTTTTGCTGAGGCCCTTGTTTTTGTAAATAAAAAAAGAGAAAGACCGTAAAAATTCATCAGAGGTGGTGCGTTTTTCATTGAAAATGTTTAACAATACCTTCGTCCGGTCGTAGTTCGAGCAGGGATGGGGCCAGGGTATGGTTTTTTTTATTTTTTATGAAAAGATTTTCTTTGCAATCAGAAAAGTATAAAATTTGCGTCCAGAGTTGAGTAGATTTCTCAAATTAGCAATTTTTGGGTAAAACCCGGAAAATTTTCATACAACTTTAAATGTCGATAACCACCCATCATATTTGTTTTAAATTAACATGAGTACAACCCCTTTTCAAGGAATTAGCCTTTCAAAGAATTGCATTCCTTGAAAAGGGGTTTCCTTGAAATTGCTTTCTCCCTGTAGACTCAAACTGATGTTTGAGTATATAATAAATAAAAATAGTAAATGATAAAAATAAAGTATGTCGTATTTTACACCATCTACAGTTACGCTTTCACTGTCAGATTATACAGAGCATTTACTGAGATATCCCGTTATGGCATTCCATAATATACACAAATAGTGAGTATCATAAAAGTTAAATTACGAATTGCCATACGGCCCTTAAAGCCGGCGCGGGCGCAAAAAAGAGGCTGCAAGCTGCAGATGCGGTCATCAAGTGCACGGAATTCCGTTTTCAAGTTGTTAGGTATGCACACCCTCCGCCTGCCGCAGGTCCTCACCGGACACGGCTGTTTCGGGAGGTACCTGTTTCGGATAAGGCGGGAGGAAACGCCCGGGTGTCATCACTGCGTGGATCGCCCGGAGGACACGGTGGAGCATACGGTGGAGGTCTGCCCGGCTTGGGCAGAGCACCGCCGTGTCCTCGTGGAGGCGATCGGTGGCGGGGATCTCTCGCGTCCGGCCCTGGTCCAGGCCATGGTACGGAGCGAGAGGGCATGGGAGGCCGTCACCTCAGATTCAGATTCAGATTGTTTATTTGTTAACATAGGTTTTTACAGAGAGGTGTTACATGGTTATAATGCGCTCTATGTTTTGCCATTTGGCGTACAAATATGATCAATATTACATTTAACTATTAATTATTTACGTGCAACATAACCTATTATCAAATAAAATTATAAAAAACAAGAAGTGAGTGAAACATAAATATTTACAAATTGTCAACAATAAAATTTACGGAATAATAAAAATAAAAATGTCAGGAAAAAAAAAAAAAAAAAGTGTAGTAAACAATGTCAATCATAAAATTTAAAATTAATACATAAATGTCAGATTATTAAATCAAATAACTATTCCTACAATGTCAACAATAAAATCTAAGGTAATGTTAAATGTCAATAAAAGTATTAGAATAATGTCAATGGATTGCAATGTCGATTAGCTAAAATAAATACAGTTATGTCAAAATAGGTAACCTAATACTTATTATCTAAAGGAGGGATTATAGAACTGTCATCCAAATAGTCCTTTAGCGAGTAGTAACATTTATCGATCAATATTTTCATTAATACTCTTTTGAATTCGTCCAGATTTAATGACTTTAATGACTCAGGCAGTTTGTTAAATATTTTGGTGGCCATACAGAAAGTGCTTTTATTCATTAGGGCTGTTCTGCCATGTGTGATTTCAAGCTCTAACTTATTTTTGTCCCGTAGTTTTCTATAATGACTTTTGAAAGCTACTTTGTACTCCGAGATGTGTGTTTTAACAAATATATTTGTTTCGAAGATGTACAGTGCTGGTAAGGTAAGAATATTTAGGCTTTTAAAGAACGGTTGACAACTGTCGGTGCTTTTTAGGCCACACATGGATCTAATACATCTTTTTTGAGCTCTAAATACAAAATCTCTATCGACGGAGTTGCCCCAATACATTATGCCATACCTAAGTGTTGATGCAACATAACCATGATAAGCCGTTAATAAAGATTCTAGACTGACAGTCTTTGATAGTTTGTATAAAACATATGCAAATTTATTCATTTTTTTAAAAATTTCGTCTGTTTGGGATCTCCATGTCAGATTATTATCAATTAGTATGCCAAGGAATTTGGCGACACTAGTTGATTCTACTGGACTACCTAAATATTGTATGTCGGGGATCCTACTTGGAATTCTCTGGTAGAAATGCATAATTTTAGTTTTGTCTAAATTAATTACTAGGTTATTATTTTCGAACCATGATATAATTGTATTTAATGTCATATTTATTTCATTTTCATAAGTCATATAATCGTCACATTGAACTACTACTGTGCTATCGTCAGCAAATAGTACCATAGGATGATTTATGTGCCCGGGAAGGTCATTTATATATATTAAAAACAAGGGTGGTCCAAGCACACTGCCTTGAGGTACGCCGTATTTTATTGTTATACATTTGGATCGATATTTACTCTCATAACCGTTACTTGTGCATATTTGTGAGATTTCCACAAACTGTTTTCGATTTACCAAATAAGATTCGAACAGTTTAAGAATATTTCCCCTGATACCATATTTCTCTAGTTTGTTTAACAGTATTGCGTAATCCACATAGTCGAAGGCCTTGGTCAGATCCATAAAGATGGCACAAACAGGATTTCTTTTGTCCACGTTTGAAAGAACAGGGAGAAGAAGATCATGTATGGCCATATTAATCGTCTTCCGTTTACGAAATCCCTTTTGCTCTTTAACTAATATGTTTGACTTCTCAAGATATGTATATAGCGATTTGTAAATAACTTTCTCGAATATTTTTGAGAAGACAGGTATCAAGGCAATAGGTCTGTAGTTAGCCATTAGTTGTCTATCCTGTTTTTTGTACAATGGGACAATTATGGAAGTTTTTAGACCTTCCGGAAAAACTCCATTAGAGATGCTCAAGTTGATGATGTGACTGAGATGTGGAGCTATATATTGTGCAACTTCTTTTATAACTTTAGTGCAAATTCCGTCATAACCTACGCTATTTGTATTTTTGAGTGAGTTTATATGGTAAATTATGTCTTGCGGTATAGTTGGTTCCATAAATAAGGAACTAGGGGTGTTATAGTTTATAGGGATTTGTGGAGTTGTCTTATTTTCAGGTTCGGTAACTTGGTCAACATAAAAATTGTTAAAGCTCTCGGCTATTTCTGACGGGTTTTTTATTTGTTTTGAGTCTGTTCGTATTTCTGTTATTGGCTCTTTAGGAAAGAAAGTTTTTGAATTGTTGATCACTGTCCATGCCGCTTTCGATTTATTTTGCGAAGTCTTTATGTAATAGTTATTTTGTGATTTTTGGGTTAATGATATAATTTTTTTGAGTCGAGCTGAATATATTTTGAACGTATTTTTATTCTTTGAGGTGGGGTTTTTTCTGTATTGCCATAATAGTTGCCGTTTCCTTTTACTGCATTTTCTTATCCCATTGGATATCCATTTTGCTTTTTTGCTAATGGATATTGTTCTCAATTCATAAGGAAAACAGAGATTGTAAAAACATTTAAATAGGTCTAGAAAATGGCTGTAGGCCTCGTTAACATCACTGGTGGTATAAACGTCTGAAAAAGTGAGACATTTTATACTGTTTTTAAATTTTTCTACATTTTCTTGGCAATAATTTCGTCTTTTGACTCGCCAGCACTTTAAGGCAAATGTTTTCTTGACTGGACATTTCAAAAGCTGTGCCGTGTGATCCGACAAACCGAGTTCTATAATTTCCCCTTTACAGCCCTTTACATTATGGGCAATATTGTCTAAACATGTCCTACTGCTTAGTCTAGTAGGTTGATAAAATTGTAACTCCCTCCTTCTGCGAAGCAGTAATGCTCGCGAAGGAGGAGGCGGAGCGCGTGAGGGAGATGCAAATTTCGCGCCCTCACGCCCCTAGCCGCCGCAGGAGGAGACGCCCCGGGCGTCGGGAATCTATTGCCGATTCCCGGCCACCGTAGGCGCGGGCTTGCGGACGGTGAGCAATGGGTAGCTCGCCGTCCGGTAAGGACCAAGCCCGGGTCGACGGCGCGTTGTGTTCCACGCGCGCCTCAAAGAGTGTCAGCGAGTGAAGGGGTCCGATGAGACCATTGCCTGCCGGGGTTGCGGGAAAGTCCGAAAGGGATACCGTGGCCCCCTGGCATTGCACAGGCAAGAGAAGGAACACGGGTGGGTTTTAGTCAGTAAGAGTCTGACACGCGAAATCGTAAAAACACCACGCAATACTCACAAAACAAGGCTCCGTGTTCCAAAAACGTTTTTGGAACACTATAAACAGCACAATATTATTATGATTGTCACACACGCATTATTCTAGAGTTAGGTACATTATTTAGCCCATAAACCAATTAAACCTGTAGGGACAAAATTAGTAGTGGCTTAAAGTGACGAAACTAAGGCGGTCTTGCAGAAGTTCGGCATCAAACGCCCGGCACTTCACCACTGCAAATGCACGGTCGCGATATTGTATCTTAATCTATCAAATAAAATACCGATTTTGCAGAGCAACGCCCTGAAAGATTTAGAAAAATTTCACCAGATCATTTTGGGTTCCTTCTATGCTCTGGAACGCTCGCCTGAGATCAGGAACTTAGGTAGGCACTTAGGTAGACACCTAACTTTAGCACTGTTTTAATGTATTTATTTGGCGATTAGTAAGGTCACAGCATTATCAAAATAAAAATATAAAACACCAGTATCAACACACTGTTCGAATTCGCCGGCAAGCGACGCGATCTAGCCTTATGTGCAGAAAGATATATTTATTATTCGTAAAAAAAATGTGTTGTGTGTTGTGTGTCGGAGCTCGCTCCCGAAACGACCGTGCTGTTCGACCGCCCCTCGGGCAGCAGATACTTTATAATAACAAAATTATGTTTCTCTTTAAAATATTTATTTCAGGTCCTAACCGGCATGTCGCGCCCCGAACGCCAAGCAATTACGAAATCCATCCATAAACTAAACGGCTTCATACAAAAGGACGTCAACAAACGAACGACACACGTCCTCTTAGGCTCCTGTCGCGGCAACACAAGTTGCAGCAACCATCCCTCGAACATCACCGGCGTTGCAACCCACTGTGACCTGAGCAAGACCAGCTGCTGGAGCGATGCTACGGACAAGAGGGCGAGGACCTGCAACGCGTTGCAGGGCGCGGCCCGGGGCTGCAGAGTGTTGCACGCGAGGTGGGCTGTGGAGTCCGCTACGGCTGGGAAATGGTTGCACCATAATGGTTATGAAGTTGAGCATTTGAGGAAGATTTGTCAGGTAAGTCATAGCTTTTTAATAATTATTTTATTCCACCTGTACGCACAAAATTCTTCGTAAATACTTTAATCGTGCTAAGGACTGGATTTCCTTGCTGGAATCTGATTTCTTATCATGAAAATTCACGCCACCAGTTGGCGCCACTTTGACAAGAGGACTTGATTCATTTCGATAATGAATACAAAATATTTGATAACATTCATCATTCAGTCACGACTAAAGAAAATATAGGCGCTTTGACAGGTGCCCGGACCTGATGTCTGTGCTGCCATCTAGTGAACGTCATTTCAGAAAACCCTCATTGCTTTAACCTCTTCAGTCTTGAGTTGAATAGGTTACTTCTAGTAGTGCGAGAGCCGGCTGCAAAAATACCTACCTTATCGGCTACCCCAATACGCTATCTTTATATCGTTAACCAACAATTAAACACGTAAAAAAAAGCAGGTCTGCCAGAGCCGTTCTTGCCGGGTCATAGAAATAATCGATATTTTTTTACGTAATTTTTTAGTTCATATTACGTCATAATGTACCCCAATAAAAATGCTGGCAACAGTTTGCTATTCATTAATTATGTTAAAAAAAAGTAGGTCTGCCATTGCGCACCCTGCCGGAACTACTAGGCAGACCCCTAAAATAAGCCCTTCCGACACCCTAAACCTACCTCATGGAGTACCCGGGTGGAACCTACGCCAAATAATAACCAAGATGCCCCTGATATTGGATCAAAAGGTCTGCCAGGTCTAAGCTTGCCGGAACTTGTTGTTCAAAGCATTTGAAGTTGGTAGGGACCATAATTTTACCTGAAGTCAAAATAACATTATTTTGTTTCTAAATTTATACAAATGTATAAATATAAAGTGCTTTATTACCAAAACATTAAATAAAACAACAAGTTTAGCGATAAAAGATATATATTTAAAATTTAACAACAATCGCTACCAGTACAATAACATGCTTACATTATAGGTACAATAATCAAAACATAGTTAAAGTTGCCATTACAGTTACCTGAATTCTGTACGGTGGGTTTAGGGAAAAAAGTAGGCTTCCGAGTGTAAAATCGGTTATTGTGTGAATCATCGTAGGTACAGTCAACGCCTAATCAACCTATCCACCACCAGTATCACTAATCCATCGAAATAAGGTCAAAGTTTAAATAATAATAGTTTGGTTGACTAGCCATTTACTGTAGATATGTAGGTAACTAACAATAAAACTAGCTACAATGACGGTCAAATGACAGCAAGAACTATTTATAAACATACTCAGGTGCAAAACAAATTAAAAACAGAGTCAGATTGAACTGTTCTAATGTAAATCAATAAAAGTATATACAAAAAATAGATTTAATCCTCGCCAAGAGAATAAAATTATAACTTAGACGTAGAATCAAAAATTAGTAAACATCACTTTCATCGCTTGAACTGTCATATGACTGATCAATATCATCGTCCTCTGAATCATTCATTATAATGGACTCTACAATGAGTGGTGTTGGCTCACCTTCATACCATAGAGGTTCTAGGCGATTGTTATTCAAAACCCATCCGTATTTTTCTGCATCAAATTTTATCAGTTCATTTGAACATGCGTTTTGCCACATAGCATTTATGAAAGCCGTTCGCAATATTTTTTGTTTTATTACCTTTTTACAGGGCGGCATTCCATTCCGCATGAACTAAAATTCCTAATTTTTTTTAATATGGGACTTTTTAATTTTTGGTTTGCGTATGTTTTATTGAAGATAACGTATCTGGCAGCATTAGTATTTGTACAGTTTTTATTTCCATACATTTCGCAAGTAAATTTATGAATCAATACGACTACTTCTGTATCATTATCGTATACAAATTTCTCGTCTAATTTATTGAAAGCTTCCTGGTAGATGGGACTCTGTTTTAAAATCTGGAAAGGTTTCGATTTACCTTTATTGTGAAAAGCAGCGGTGCAGCATGCGTACACTGGTTGTGATTACTCACAACCAGTGTACGCATGAAATGCTGGTAAAGAACGACACTACGTTTCACCTAGTGTTTTTGATAAATGAGTAATATTTATAGCATTTGGATCTTTGGCTCTTGATAATCTGCTCGAAAGTAACCAAATATTTGGTTTCAGTTGGTGTGCGTGTGCTAAAACACCAACTAAAATGTCAGTGTCAGTTGCTACAGTGGAAACGTTTGTCGCGTCTTTTTTTTTATAGACGTGAAAAAGTATTCGAGTATCTGCTTCTTCGTGATCACAAAAGTAATCAGCTTCAACAGTTTTCGTTATTTTGCCGCCATCGGCACTAAACGAATAGCATTTCTCATCAACTGTGACAAATACTTTTTTACTACCAATTATATTGCTCATGGTTTTATTCTCCCAAAAGTTCGAAAGGAAATTAACTACAGCTCTTTTAAATTTATTATTTTTCAGGGCTTTATGAAAATTTGACGGTGTTTTTTGGGAAGGACCTGTAACTTCATACGGGATCTCTACTTCTTGCCGGTTTGCTTTTTCACAGTCTTTAATGGAAGGCGTTAAGTATCTGTCAAATATTAAATGAATTTCATCAGCTTCTATGGTGCAAATTTTTTGTAATATAATTTCGGCAAGTTTTTCAAATGTGCTGGGAATTGAGGATGGACATAAGGTATAACATATTAAAACCGTCTAGAAAACAAGCATCGACTCAGTGTGGTGGCGATGCAGGATCAATGTTGCCTTTAAGTTTTTTTGCTAGCAAAATGGTGACATGAATAAAACTGACAAATCAGTGCTAGCAAAAAAACTTAAAGGCAACATTGATCCTGGGTTCCACCCGGGTACTCCATGAGGTAGGTTTAGGGGTCTGCCTAGTACTTCCGGCAGGGTGCGCAATGGCAGACCTACTTTTTTTTACATAATTAATGAATAGCAAACTGTTGCCAGCATTTTTATTGGGGTACATTATGACGTAATATGAACTAAAAAATTACGTAAAAAAATATAGATTATTTCTATGACCCGGCAAGAACGGCTCTGGCAGCCTGTTTTTTTTACGTGTTTAAGTGTTGGTTAACGATATAAAGATAGCGTATTGGGGTAGCCGATAAGGTAGGTATTTTTGCAGCCGGCTCTCGCACTATAGACAACGACAACGACTATCGGCGACCGGATCATTGATTCATCGCTTACTATCAGGTCAGATAGTGGTCAAACGCAGACTTATCAAAAATTATCCATGAATACACAAAAAAGTTAAATTATTATGTTTCCTTCAAAACACAGCATTTGGTGAAGAAAACAGTCTTGGATTTTGCCATAAATAGTAAAAAAAATACGTAAGTATCTTCTCCTTCCGTTTGTTACCTGTGATCTTTCACTATGGCAGGAACTCGCGGAAGTCTATGGTTATAGTGAGCTGGATCTGTCAATATCAAGTGTCATTCATAATAGTCTTCAAAAGTTCAGTTTTGAAGACTTCTAGCAAGCACATTGCATGAATATTTCATTGTTCATGTTTTTTTATTTGTTACAATATCATCGTCAACTAGATGGCGCTAGTAGGAATAAAAAAAACAAGTTCACTTTGTTCTTAAGTGTTCTTTATATTTTATTTCCTGTGTCATCTTAGGAAACAAATCTAAGTGCCTATTTATTTAAATAAACCATAATCCTTACAAATAATTTTATTAAACTTTACAGAAAGCGCGCGTTGAACGCACAGCCCTTGGCCGCCTTCACTCCGAATACGCTTACGACGTATTTTACGGAATGCGAGTCCATTTAAAACCAAATGCCGACCAAAGAGAAGCAGCGTTACAACTACTAACATTATGCGGCGCCGTAGTTAATAACAACAGCCTAAATAATCATAATATTGGTCCTTTTATCCGACCAACACAAATTGTTGGTCCTTTTATCCGACCAACTCAAAACATTGGCCCCAATAGCCAGCAAATAGTAAGTAATGATCAATACGATGTCATTATTGGTTCGGGAGTCGGTGAAGTGAACTCTAAATGGGTGTTTGATAGTGTAGCGGCTGCTAGGATGAGGACCACGAGACGGTATCTAAATATGAATCGGTTTAGTCAAGAAAGTAATGACGTTGTTTTTTTGTGATAAGTGAAGATGATATTGGTGATGGTGATGTATTTTTGGTGGTGATTAAGGTCCGTATAGCATCTAAATAGGCTGGCCTAATCAAAATAAACCGCCTCTGTGGTTAGACCACCTGTCTCAGACACAGAGGTCCCGGGTGCGATTGCCAGTGGGGGCAAATTTTTCGCCTCGGTTTCATAAGTGGGGTTTCTTGTTCTAAGTCCGCCTGGCTAGCTACCACCATCTTACCTAAGTCTGTCGCCGTAACAAAAAGTTTACTGCATTGTGGTGTTTCGGCAGTTAGAGGTAAGATAGCCAGTTCCTCTTTGGTTGAGGATTCCGAGTGAAAGTCGTTACCACCTTCGGCCTGGTCATCAGTTACCATCAGGTGAGATGCAGGCCAAGAGCTTACCCGTAGAGGTAAAAAAAACAATATAATATGGGTGCTGAATCCTCCACTTCATTCTCTATTTTTTATTTTTTATTAGTGTTTCACGAACTGTGTCCAAATAAATCTTATTTTTTCTTTCATTCTTTTTTCTTGACAGTTTAGAGGTATGATGAAGTTTCCACCCTCTGTACCAGATACCTTTTTTTTAGTCTACGATGGGGAAACTCTTGGCCTGCATCTCACTTAAGGGTACAGTAGTCGACGGCTCGAACTCGTTGGTGGGCGTGACTAATATGCATGCTAATCAGTATAATTATTTATTCATCTAGTTTTTATTTATTAATTTATTTAGTGAAATAGACGATGATTTATAACGAAAACGAACGCGTAAAATTTCATAAACAGACCTTTGGGCGTATAGATATTATGAAAAAGCTACTGGATATATTTACTCAAAATAAAATTATTTGAACTATTGAATAAATTATCTATCCCTGTACGGTTATACATATAATGTTATGTTAGGTTATGTATGTATAAGTTTTTTATTTACGCCCTGACAAGCTAAAATTAGTGTTGAAATATGGAAGTTTCGAAGCTCATAACTTCCAAACTAATATATTTTATTCAATTCTGCTTTCATACAGGGCTAGATAATGACAAGACAAATTGATATAATTTTTAGTTTTGAACGTAAACCGTCAAACAGACGGGTAATCACCATACTACGTTTGTATGGAAGAATAACCGACTAGCGTACCCTTAATGGTAAGTGATGACCTCGTTGAGACTTTTAAACTTTTTAGTTTTAAGGGCAATGGCGATAGTATTAGTGATTTGTATTATTACGGCCTATTTACAAGTTTTTTATTTATTTATTTCGAGATGTTCACGGATATTTTCATTGAATTTCGGTAGCTATAAGTGCAATACGGCCGTTGTAACTTGGCAGTTCCGAACTTCGCGCAGAAGGCTGCGCAATATCGTTTTTTAGGAACCAAATGGTGACACGAAGCGAGTATGTGTCAGAGAACCTGCGTCAAAGTTCACTGTGCCTATGTTCAGACCTGCCGTCAAGTTACATCGGTGGTAGTACAATCTGACAAATTTCTTTAATTAATATTCAACTTTATCACTAAAGTATAAGGTTCAAACTCAAACAACAAACAAACCTAGAGCCTAGCGGTTCCGCTATCACCTACTGAACATAGGCACATTTCATGCAATCCTGTTCTTGAATATCATGTGAAACGCTACTGGTAGCGACATCTATGACGAAGGGTAAGAACTATCCTGAAGAATAGTGTTACCATTTTAATAGGTAACATTTGACGTCTGTCTGTTTAGTGAAAGCAAATCGTAAAATTACTCGTATCGGTCGTTAATACAATAAATATTATGTAATCGTAATTAAAAAAGTTAAGTAATTGTGCAGTTCTAACAAAACGAAAAAAAAATATTATTTTATGCCCGGCGTTACAAGGTTACGTTGTTGAATTTTGATGAATTGTCAAATTTTACCTATTAATATGTTACTGTAACTGTTTTATTTACTTTTCGTGCCTTTAAGGTGGTCGCACATCTGACGGAATATGCGTTGGGCATGACTTCGTTAACTTCCAGTTAGTACGCTCGACGCACTAACGCATCGTCGGTCGAGTGTGTAAAGTTGATTGTTTCATTTTCAACTTGTCCGTTCTGGCGTTATGCGACCGACGATACGCGACGAATCTTCCGTCAGATGTGCGTCCACCCTAACTCTTTCTCAAACTTTTCCTGCATTTAAATTACCTACTCGCATAAAAATGATGACAACATTGTTCGAATGTGGTTTTAGAGCGTTCTGAAAGTGGGCAACGTCGGAAATAGCTGTCAAATATTAAACTGGTTTGATTAATTTGGCAATATTACGAGTACTGTATGGAAATATGAAATATCGACTAGAATATTAATAATGAATTGCAAATTATAACACTGAAATTTATGTTGTAATCGTTTTAGGTGTAAAAAAAGGCATTTGGAAAGTTGCCAAATCCTTTTTTACATATTTTAAAACTAAAAATTCACTGTTACGATATTAATTATTGCATTTCATAATTTTGGTTTGGTGACTTGACATACATCAAGGTTTCTTTATTACTTAGTATGTTAGTTTTAAATTAATGTATTATATACACAAACTTACCGGAATAAATTATCTAAATGATAGTGAAAAAACAGAACTAAAGTTTAGAAGTACAACGCCGTCACACAGGCAGACACGAAAAGCGATTTTAATTTATAATAATATGCATAGATGCTCAGACCAAATAAAAAACCAAGTCAGCGTTGCGAACAGCGACGTGAAGCCGGTTTCGTAAACATGTGTGCACTTAGTGAGGTGTAGTTTGATTGTATATGGCTGAAAATGTGTGCGTGTTGATGCAGGGCCAATATCCCATTACTCAAGTCAAACATTAAAGAGTTATATTTTGTCTGTGGTCTTGTCTTGCTCTGTGTTCGTGTGATCGGTGATTGTACCGCCGGTAATACAGTATGCGCAAAACTTTTTGAGCTCTCGGAAGTTGCACGCGAGTGGCTGCGCAGTAAGTAAAAAATGTTTCACAGCTTAAAAATAAATGATTTTGCACTCATTGTGTCCTGCGCGGTTTAGTACTCGGGCCTACGTTCAGAGGGCTCATAAAGTTTTGTGAGAACTGTAATGTAAGTAAGAATAAGAATTAATGTTGTATTACCTACTATATAATATAAAACTTTAATGGAAGAAGTTATTATTATTTAATACGTGAGCACAGAGCGGAGGTTTAGTTTTGGCATGCTTCACTGTATTGTTCGCAGCGTTGTCTAGGTTTTTTATTTGGTCTGAGTATAGATGTAAAATCTATTTGAAATGTATTACAGTCAACTGGAATCTGTTTTTTTATAAACATATTGTGAGCGATTATTCTGAAAGCAGGCAACGTCGCAAATAGATGTCAAATATATCGCTATTTTGATTAATTTGGCAATATTACTGTATGGAAATTGGAAATATGAAATGTGGCGAACTATGTAACTAGAATATTAATAATGAATTGCAATAATAACATTGAATTTAATGTTATAACCGTTTTAGGTGTAAAAAAAGGCATTTGGATAGTTTCTAAATACTTTTTTTTACATCTAAAACTAAATATTCGGTGTTACGATATTAATTATTGGTAAGCGCTCTTTACGATACTAATTATTGATATGCATGTATCTACATATGCATCTATATAATATACCTACGCTCTTAACAATATTAGTATGAGTCTGGAAGTTGTACTAAAACCTATTATTTTTTATTGTTTTTACATTTGTTTGATAATAAATCATGTTTTCTTAATTATTTCTTTGTTTTACTTTCATGTTTTCACAATACCGTCCTCTGCTGTTCATAGGTCTTGCCCAAAAGATGAATGTTGCCCATGCGCAACCAAACCTATACAGTAGGCAAACTTCTATGTAGCCGGTGAACTTGCCTAGTTGGTGATGATGCTGCATTTCTTAGAGCCGTAAGAAGTGTTAAAGCCATTATTGTTCCGAAAAGCTGTTATACAGGACAAGTTGATTTGGACCACACAAAGTCAGTACCTACTCTGCGTGGTCAAAACACGTAGTGAAAAGTGCATTGTTGGATTTTCAACACTAGGCTCAGCGCTGAGAGTTGAAAATCCAACAGTGCACTTTTATTTAGGGATTCATTTATGTGTCACTTAGTTGTCAGAGAAAATTAGTCATTTTCTAGTAGATCTTTTTGACAACCTGTCTTGCCCAGTAACTGGGTTGTGGAGGTTACTACTTTCGGGTCAAGTTATCCGGCAAATTACTATGTATACATATGTCGCAGTGAGATGGTTGAAGCCGGCATATAATTATATCCCTAGAGATATAACTAGGTATACCGTAATATGGTTACATGCAAGCGGTTCATAACTATAGATAGTGCAATCCACGTTGACGCGCCCCACTCCGCTCCGCTCCGTACTAAAGTACAGCTTACAGTACAGTCATCGCGGAGTGGGGCGCGTCGTCGTGGATTGCACTATCTGTATCTTACTAGGAATATATAACTATGATACGAGCACGATCTAGTAATATAACTATTAGGGCACTCTGACCAAATAGGTTAGGTTAGAACTGTGACCAGCTACGTCGGAACTGGTCGCAGTAACAAAATTAATGCACTCCAACAGTTTTGAACCGCTTTCATACTACATCACGGTTCCAACCATATTACTGCGATATATAAACAAATCCGTTCCATTAATGTACCCGGTTCATAGTGCATATATCCGGGACACTCAGCAAAAGCTTCAAATTCTTCAAAACACGTAATTCCATAGACAATTAAAACATCAATAAAGTACAAATAGAATGAATGAAAAACAATAGATTCGCGTTCCTCAAAAGTCATGAAAGTCGAATGCGTACCGAGAAATGGCGTTAACAATGTGATCACGAACAGACTAGCAACACCTTCGTAGTGCATGATTCGCTATTTAAAACACACGTGCTATTGAGGGTCTTAGATGAAGTCGTTTTTCCACCGGGACTTCATTTGACAGTGGTGTTTTGTTAAGAGAGATCAGCCCATAGTAAAGAACCTTACTCAAGATTCAAGCATTACATACGAGTAAAGCTAGTTTCAACCAATATGTTTCATGTTGACAGTTCAACAATATTCATTGCATTATTTACGTTGTTAGTTTTTCTGTTATTTGTAGAATCCGCTTAGGTTTTTGTTGCACTCCCGTCTTTTTACACGAAATCCATGTCCGTGACTCCTCTCTCTGCGAGTGTGGGTTAGAGGAAGGCACCCTGGATGACATGTTTTTTTAATGTCCTAACATCCCACCTCTAGATTTGTATAGCCGTCTCCTTAAATTCAAGATCCCTCTTCCTATTAATTTCCCCGCCCTTTTAACATATTCCTCTCCAGAACTGCTTGTGGCGCTGATGATTTTCATTCGTCACAATAATATAAAATATTCCCAAATATTCTGTCTGTGTGGATGTGGTATTATGTATATTAAATGTTCTAACAATTTTAATATAATTATGTAATTTCATCCTTTTGTTTGTTTCAGCCCATTACTAACCCCACAAATTCTACTTTAAGTTCAAGTGATTATCTTTTTTTTTTTTTTTTTTTTAGCCATACACACTTGCTTTTCCAGTTCACTTTGCCATTGGCAGAATGGTCGACATCGGCTTTGCTTGCCATAACAAAAAATAGAATAGAATAAAATACCTACGTTGTTAGCATATACATTTTTCGAACATATGTAGCAAATTAGCAATAGGTAAGCATTATCCTTTTTTTTTCTTTTTTGGGTGGGAAATCTTCAAATGACTCCTCCCGCTCTGGGTGGAGCGGGAGGGCGTGTCAGACTCTTACTGACTAAAACCCACCCGTGTTCCTTCTCTTGCCTGTGCAATGCCAGGGGGCCACGGAATCCCTTTCGGACTTTCCCGCAACCCCGGCAAGCAATGGTCTCATCGGACCCCTTCATTCGCTGACATCTCTTTGAGGCGCGCGTGGAACACAACGCGCCGTCGACCCGGGCTTGGTCCTTACCGGACGGCGAGCTACCCATTCCTCTCCGTCCACAAGCCCGCGCCTACGGTGGCCGGGAATCGGCAATCGATTCCCGACGCCCAGGGCGTCTCCTCCTGCGGCGGCTAGGGGCGTGAGGGCGCGAAATTTGCCTCTCCCTCACGCGCTCCGCCTCCTCCTTCGCGAGCATTACTGCTTCGCAGAAGGAGGTGACGGCCTCCCATGCCCTCTCGCTCCGTACCATGGCCTGGACCAGGGCCGGACGCGAGAGATCCCCGCCACCGATCGCCTCCACGAGGACACGGCGGTGCTCTGCCCAAGCCGGGCATACCTCCACCGTATGCTCCACCGTGTCCTCCGGGCGATCCACGCAGTGATGACACCCGGGCGTTTCCTCCCGCCTTATCCGAAACAGGTACCTCCCGAAACAGCCGTGTCCGGTGAGGACCTGCGTCAGGCGGAAGGTGAGGACGCCGTGGCGCCTCTCCAGCCACTCCTCAAAGAGGGGACTTATCGCCGCAATAGTGGCGTGCCCAGCACTGGGTTGCGACAATCGCATTCTCCATGACGCCATGAGATCCCGTCGGAGCTCTGTCCGCTGTGCCGCGATTTCTCGCGGCATCGGAGTCAAGCCCCGGCGTTTCGCCTCCTCGCGCCACTCCCAAATATGCGCGAGGACCAGCCGGGTGTGCCATGACCCTCTGGGACGCGTTCAACCGGCGGGCAGGCCGCCGCCTCAACGAACGCGCCCACACCGGTGCCCCGTACAGGGCCATGGACCGCACGATCCCCAGGTAAGCATTATCCTGGAAAATGATTCAAATTAAGATTGATCGTGTAGTCTGATCTGCACTGCACCCTAATTAGTACGTAATTAGGGTGCAGTGCAGATCAGATTGGGATTCTAAAATGCCAGCCTATAATTTTCCCACTGCAGGGCAAAGGCCCCTGCCCATACAGTTAAGGCCTTGATCACCACCTTTGCTCAATGAGGATTTGCGATTTCAGACTTATATTCTGGCTTCCCCTGGATGTTTTCCTTCACCGATGTCAGTGATGCCAATGTCGATGAAAGTTGAAAGCACATACAAATTGAAAAAGTCACATAGATACTTGCTCGGATTTAACCCACAACCTCGAGCATGAGAATCGACTAGGCGAGGCCTTAAGAGGGAACAGGGCCAGTGAGGAATTTCGAAAATAGGTGTTTGAAGAAACTATTGCCGTCGTCTTACCTCAAGTCTGCCTCCGTAGAGTGCGATAGGGACAGCTGCAGCTCAGACCGATTATATCACAAAAAAATTGTTCAGATCGACGTTTCATATTATCCTTT
Source organism: Xanthia togata (assembly GCA_963853775.1). Classification (NCBI taxonomy): domain Eukaryota; kingdom Metazoa; phylum Arthropoda; class Insecta; order Lepidoptera; family Noctuidae; genus Xanthia; species Xanthia togata. Next base: position 2,522,260 of record OY970811.1, on the reverse strand, counting down.
TTTCTCCTCGAAAACTGAGCCGATTCAATTAATTTATACATATTTTTCAAGTAACTTGCATAGGTATTTCTCTTGCCGCTTCAGCTATTCTGGCTAGGGAAGTTAAGGACCACTCGATACGTATACTCTCAGACAGCATGGCTGTTCTGCAAGCGCTGAACAGTCACACTGTGGACTCTTGGCTTATATACGAGTTCCTTAACCAGGTGGGTGACCTCAATAAAATAATCATTCAATAGATCAAAGGACACAGCGGTTCGCTAGGGAACGATGCTGCCGACGAACTTGCCAGAAAGGGATCGAACATGGCACCAGTGGGGCCCGAATCCGTCGTGCCACTCCCCTTCGGTTACCTACGCACTCTGGTAAGGAAACGAACTAGGGATCAGCATCAGAAACTATGGTCGGACCAAGGCGAGTGCAGACAGGCTAAGGAGACCTTCAATCGATGGCCGCCTCACGAAAACTAAACAACAGCTGCGTGTGGTTACAGCAGCTATAACTGGCCATGGGTCATTTAATAAACACCTCTTTGTCATAGGAGTCACAGACAGTCCGCTCTGCAGAGCCTGCATGGAGGACGACGAGACAGCAGCTCATGTGCTGCTAAACTGCCCGGTGGTCGCCACTTACAGGGCAAAGTACTTCGGTAACCCAGGTACCCTACGCGAGATTGTTAGTAACACCAAGGCATTGCTGGCCTTCTTTGAGGAGCTGGGGTGGATCGAATTACCGATTTTTCTCACCCGTACCTACGCAAAATACGCGCTTTGACGTGGAGTTGCGGAAACCAGCCCGTATTACCTATTACCTAGGTTCCTATCATTTTCTTTTATGTTTGGTAGTCCTCTAATCACGGCGGTAAAAATGGGGCATTTTTGTAGGTCATATTTTTCTTTACTAATCAAAAAGTTGCTGAAAAAAAAAGGAAATAACAGGGACGTGTCTACAGCACCCCTTGAATTTATGAAAAAAAATACATTTGTAAGGAGAATCGCAGACCCTGTTATCTTAAGAGCGCTTATCCTAAAAGTTGCAAATAGCTGTCAAATATTTACCTACCTGTTTTGATTAATTTGGCAATATTACTGTATGGGAATATGAAATGTGGCTAACTAGCGAACTAGAATATTATTATTGAATTGCAATTATAACTGAATTTGATGTTGTTACCGTTTTAAACGAAATATTCGGTGTTAGGATATTAATTATTGCATTGCTCAAACAACGGTGAAGGAAAACATCGTGAGGAAACCGGCATGCCTGAGAGATATTTCTCGACAACATGTGAAGCCAAGTCAGAGGCCCGTGGGCGGCTTTAAAACTCTGACACCAGGTTAGTTTACTAACCACACGAAAAGAAGAAGAATTATTGCATTTCAAAATCAATATTTTAGTTCGCTAGTTAGCCATGTTTCGTATTTCCATACAGTAATATTGCCAAATTAATCAAAACAGCGAAATATGTGACATCTATTTGCGACGTTGCCCACGTACGCCTATAACCAGCGGCCGATCATGACGCTTCCAACCCCCTGGCTGGAGGCTTTGAGTTAGTAGCTTAAGGCAGCCGCAGGATTGACCGGTTAAGTAGTCATCACCTCAGAGGTGAGCTACGAGATGCCCTAGACAAAAAAAAAAAAAAAAAAACGCTTCCAACGATACCTCATTTGTCACAATATGATGAGCAGTTTAGAAGTCATGAGGTAACAGATGAACATACATACATATAAATACCTACATACCGCTCAAAATTATAACTCTCCATTTGCTTCACCGTAGTCGGGTAAAAAAGAAAGGTACGCTTGCCACGCGTATTTGAAAAGGTTGGGAACCCTTGACCTACTAGGGCAACGTAGGTAGTCAGGTAGCTAGGACCTTTGCTGACTGGGTAATATTTTTGCTGCACAATCAAAACCGTTTATATGACGACGTACCGGTTATTACGACGAAATTTTGAGCTCCCAGAATTTCTGTTTACTATAGGTACTTAGTTTTTGGTTACTTAAAACTATCGGTTATATCAATCGTAATCTGACGTTCCCTTCGAAGTCGTTATAAACGGTTTTTACTGTACTAAACTTGACAACCCAGGTTTGACATAATCAGCTTAATACATTGCTTATCGCAGTTTGTTGTCGAGAAAATGGAATAGGTAGGTACTGCAATTCAGTTAGCGACAAAAATGTTAGAAGGTATAGAATAGTCTAGTATAGTAAAAGTATCTTATGAAAATATAAACAAATGATTCAGAAAACGTGCTTGTGGCCTTGTGGATGTCAATGTACAGTGCATGAGCCACTTAGAAATTGAATGCTTTAATTTGATTACCTAAGTATTTGAATATGTACTTATCCCCGGAATTCTAATTCACATTAAAGATTGACAATTTAAGGTTAATTTTATATTTCTTCGATGATTTTTCTATTAGGGGTATGAAAGTATGAAATTGCCAATTAGTTCCGAAAAATTGAAATTCGTTTTAATTTTAATTTTAATTTAACATATTTATTTAATCAAAATAATTACCATTATTATCTATACATTGCTGCCATCTAATAGGAAGGTCATTTATGCCTTTGCCATAGAACTCTCGTGATCTACATTCGACAAACTGTGTGAAAGCATTTTGTAGGTACTGCCTCCTGAGAAGAAAACTTTTTATCACGTAGAAAATTTTCCAAATCACGAAAAAAAAATGGTAGTCCGTTGGAGCAAGGTCTGGCGAATACGGAGGGTGACGAATTGTTTCTAATTGGTCCCTGTAGAGTTAAAACGGTTTCTCATGCTGTATGAGGTCTCGCGTTATCATGGAGCAATAATGGTGAAGATCGATTCATGAGTCGGGGCTGTTTCACTGCTAGTTTTGATATCATTGTTCGGAGTTCGGCACAGTAGACATCTGCCGTTATCGCTTGACCAGATCGGAGAAAGCTATAGTGAATAACACCATGCCTAGACCACCAACCAAACACAATTATTACAATAATAATTGTTGGAAATAGTGAAACCATCTAAATACAGAGGCCCTAGTGTGAGTTTCTTTTAACCATCTCGACTTTACGCTACGACCACGTTCGGCGCTCCGATTGGCCCTACACTATTAGACTTCACTGGTGAAGGCCGGCCGGCTGCCAAGCGGAGCGCCGAACGCGGTCGATGCGTAAACTCGAGATGGTTAAAAGAAACACACTATTATAGTCCCTCAGATGCATGTGTTACTAATTCCCATTAGTGAGTGATTGCGGAAGAATTTAACCTGAACGATTTATTTACAGATTTACACTTTCATTAGATACCTACTTTTGGTACAGACTATAGGTAAGTACCTACTTCCCCTAACAAACAGTTTCACAAGGACTTACTATCCTATAGATAGACAATAGAGACTTGTAAGTAATGAATCACTTCGACAGCCACTGATGCATCACTAACGATTCATTGATAAGGCGACCAACCGGCTCCCATTCTTTAGGACGATCTTATTAATGTATTGTTTTGTTTGAAGTACACATGCATAACATCACCCTTTTTACCCTAAAAAGCTTGGCAGAGGTGAATAGTAGGTACAGTATATACCCCCATTTCGGCAGATAAGTTTAAGTCTCATGTGGAGAGAGAGGAGAGCAGCCTTTTGCCATCAACCGGGATCAAATCCAGGCTACTGATACATTTCTAATGAAAAAGCTTTAGGGGCATGAGGAACAGTGTGTAAAGTTCACTCATCCACCATAGAAAAGGGAGGATCCTCCGACCAGACGGGTGTTGTGTCTGGCGGGCCGACTGCCCGACTGTTGATTTCGGATAGTCTTATAGGTATATGTCGTTCGCGCGGTAAACTCTGTTGCGCGATGCAGGATTTTGTGACGTCACGTCATGTCTTTGCTGCGTAGTTCGTATGTGGCGGTGTAACCGCTACATCACTCCCCTCCAGAGACCGGAGGTCGATAGTGGGCTGAGTCTTGCATCTTGCGTTGGTTCACAGTACCAGTGGATTCCAGTGAGTGAGTCGAGACCGGGTGTCGCATAGTTCGCGGTGAGTCGGAACTGTCTGCGGTGATTCCCCAGTGAGTCGGGGTGGCGCTGCGTCACGATCCAGTGAGTCGGATGTGGTAAAGCGCCGGGTTGTGGCTGACTGCTAGCGTCGACCAGGAGAGGGTAGAAATGGCTCTGCTTGTGAGACCGGCCGAAGGTGCAGGTGCTGTGCCAAGGTTGAAGACGAGGCTGGGGGTGATGACCAGGAATGCGCGTTTGCTGCATGCTGGTGGTCAGGATACCCGTTGAAGCCGTGGGTGCTGGCTGGCTGTGTGACTCGCCTCACGAAAGCTTGCGGGAGTGATTTTGCACGAAGGCTGCGTTGACGTTCATACTCGGGGTCACCAATTTAGGGGTATGAGGAACAGTGTGTAAAGTTCACTCATCCACCATAGAAAAGGGAGGATCCTCCGACCAGACGGGTGTTGTGTCTGGCGGGCCGACTGCCCGACTGTTGATGTCGGATAGTCTTATATATGTCTTTCGCGCGGTAAACTCTAATTGCGCGAAGCAGGGACGTCATGTCTTTGATTCGTAGTTCGTATGTGGCGGTGTAACCGCTACAAAGCCAACAACACTTTGCCTAACATAGGAATCGAACCCAGGGCACCACGCTCAGAAGTCGCGCTTGCGACCTCTATACCAACGAGACAGTATCACGTTATGACGTATCTATAGTACCTATGCACTGATGGATTCGGGTTTCATTGCTCTAGCGATCAGACTGTCTCCGCATGTTCTATTAGTAAAAAAACTAAAACCCGACTACTGAAAAATCACACTAAAAAGTATGAAACAAGAAAATATTTCAGACAGTAATCGAGACACAGGTACAAAAATGGTCAAGGTAAAGCCGTAGTCGAGTGCCTGTACACCTACAAAATTATTTTAATTCGTTGATTATCTGTGATACGCACCTTCTTAAAACTGTAAGAATTTGTGTAAATAAGTTGATTATCTGTGATGCATAATTTTGAGAGAATTATTGTAAATTCGTTGATTACCTGTGATTAGATATGAGCGCCGCGCCGCCGCGCCGCCGCCGTCGCCGTGAGTTCATGTCGACGCGTCATCGCCGAGTGGAGCTTGCGGCGCGCCGTCGCGCAATGGATCGACTCCATACAAACCGACGGACATAGGACTACAAAAATATAGTTTCAAGATTTTTGAAAAACAAATGATGCCAATGTGCTCTCCTTAATAATCTAAATTGAAAGTACCTTCATAGATTTTTCGATTAAACCCTAATTTTAGGAGTAATTTGAGTAAAACTGATTGTTGTTTTCCTGCGATTCCCGCACGTTTTCTGGTTTTACGTTTATAATATATTTTGGCATAATATTTAGGAGATTTCATCCTAACATATTTATGTCCAGTGTTCCCCCTTTTATTTTAATTTTTTGGTGGGAAATCATGAAATGACTTCTCCCGCTCTGGCTGGAGCGGGAGGGCGTGTCAGACTCTTACTGACTAAAACCCACCCGTGTTCCTAACTGTTGCCTGTGCAATGCCAGGGGGCCACGGTATCCCTTTCGGACTTTCCCGCAACCCCGGCAGGCAGCGGTCCTATCAGACTCCTTCAATTGCTGACATCTCTTTGAGGCGCGCGTGGAACACAACGCGCCGTCAATCCGGGCTTGGTCCTTACCGGACGGCGAGCTACCCATTGCTCACAGTCCGCAAGCCCGCGTCTACGGTGGTCGAGAATCGGCAATCGATTCCCGACGCCCAGGGCGTCTCCTCCTGCGGAGGCTAAGGGCGTGAGGGCGCGAATTTTGCCTCTCCCTCACGCTTTCCGCCTCCTCCTTCGCGAGCATTACTGCTTCGCAGAAGGAGGTGACGGCCTCCCATGCCCTCTCACTCCGTACCATGGCCTGGACCAGGGCCGAACGCGAGATCCTCCTCTCGCGTTCGGCCCTTGCCCTGGCCACCGATCGCCTCCACGAGGACATGGCGGTGCTCTGCCCAAGCCGAGAAGACCATCGTATGCCCCACCGTGTTAGTGTCCGGCCTTGAAGATATACGACAAATACATGATTTTTATTTTTTGTATCAGTAACTCGTGTTGTTATAATTATTTTAGTGCGAATGAGGCAGACATGAAATATAAAGCTATTTTTTGTAACAACAATATGGTTCCCTTTAAGTTATTTCTAAGAAATATATCCCTGATAAAAAAAAAATAAGCCCCACGGCCGGCCACGCCGCGCCGCCGCGACGCCGCCGCCGCTGTGGTAATATTAAGGCCACGCCGCCGCCGTGGAATTGGCCATCGGCGCTCATATCTACCTGTGATTCACAAATACTGTACTAATTGCCTCAAGTCTTTTTAAATTATTTTTAATCAACAACATTGTTCACTTGCTCAGAGTCGTAATAACAATCCGGGAAATCTCTTATTGAAATCCCCATTAATGCATTTTGACCCCATTGCATTTTGACTATCGTTCTAGGTATAGCGGAACGAGTGGGAAATAAAAAGTTCCAATTGTCACCACTGGGGAGGAACGAAACTTTTTTTCCCACTCGTGCCCAATGGGGGGGACGCCGACGGGGCGGGGACGACCTAGAATAAAGGCAAATTAATCATAATGGCATTTTATTTTTTAGTATATCAATTTATTTCCTCTAGGGAGCTAATAAATTGATATACTAAAATGGCATAACTACTGGCGGAGCTACTATGGCATTAATTTAATGTGACGTCACATAGCCTATAGCCAGCGGACGATCAAGACGCTTCCAACGATACCTCATTTGTCAAATTATGATTAGTAGGTACTTAGCTTAGAACTTATGAGGTAACAGATGAACATAGGTACATACAGGTCAAAATCATAACCCTCCTTTTTGCTTCGCCGTTGTCGGGTAATAAGTGCTAGTTTATGATCAAAATACCGCTTAAGGCACTAACTAAAACAAGGAAGGAAAAGAAAACAAAATTGATTATAAATTCATTCAACGATTTAATTTACAAATAATAATGTATTATTATAGGTACGTTACGCTATAAAAAAAACATTATCATAAACATTAGTAGGCCTCTAAATATAGAACAATAGAAGTATTCATAGTGTTCCAATGAATTTCATATGCGGTGATAGTAAGTAAGTACTTATGTAACTACAATGAAATTCTCTCTAAGCTTTTCGGCATTATACATTGTTTAACAAAACGTTGAAATTAAGTAACAGCTTACCTATGCCTTTACTGGGAATATTTGAAACATTGGCATAATATTTTTTGTTAATAAAATAAAATAACAGTTATTTCGTAAAGAAGTGCTCTGTATTCCTGATTTAGGTGGACTTCCCGGATATGCGATGAGCTGAAAACTGCGAGATTTGAATACCTACCTCTTCAAAATAGTATAAAGCGCAATGTGCGACGTATATAGCGGGAACCGACCTAAATTCTAATATAATTAGGAAAAACTAAAATTTATTCAGCCTAGGATTTAGGTACAGTCAGTGGAATTGGTAATATTATCAGGAAAAACTAAAATTTATTCAGCCTAGGATTTAGGTAAGTACAGTCAGTGGAATTGGTCTTTTTTAACATGTCCTTTGAACCCCTACCTATCGAATTGCTGTTGACCGATTGCCGATAAAATATTAAAGTATAGATAAATAAAAATGTTCAAGATTGTTTACTAACATTATTTCAGTACGGACAGCCAGAAAAGTCGATTTACGGCTACTTAGCTTTACTTTAGGTACACCTCTGCCTAACTCTTCGGGGAATACAGGCGTGATGCTATGTTTTACACAGCATTTTAAGTTAATAATTTTTATTCTGTTCAGTTTTTAATAAAATATTTAGCTCAATAATTAAGATTTTAAAAACTGACGTGTTAATCGACTTTAGTCGCCGACTGTACCAAAAAAACATTACCCTCGTTCTAGGGCAGTCGGGTAAAAACTGGGTGGTAACTATTAGTGATAAATGCGAGTTACATTGCAAATACGCAAGCCCAGGTACGTACGCACGGACGTATTTTCATCGCGGCAATTTATTTTTCGTACACTGGATTTTCAACCCTCAGTATTGAGCCGAGCGTTGAGAATTTGTCTCCTTTGATAATTTTGACCAGAAAACTGCCTATTATTTCTAACTGGGTAGGGCTTACCTGCGACACATGAATTGTCCCTATTATTCACACCACCTCGTTGCATCGGCATTCTCTTCACATTCTTTTCAATGTTTCTGAAGAATTCTAACCCACTTTTATAACTACTTGCTGTTGGTAAACCATGGTATTCCAACGCGTTGGGACGCAGTCGTCCCAGCGCGTTGAAAAAACACATTTTTGGATTTTCAACTCACGGCTAAGCAAAGCGAAGAAAAAAAATCGGCGTGATTTTATTACGTTCGTGCGTACTTCGGCTTACGGAAATAAAAATGCTCGGTAAAAATGTAAACAAGACATTTAATAATTACATCAGAAACATAAAAATCTAGTAATCCTTGTGACAATTTATACAACCACTAATTACATTCATTACATTCACATATTATGAGTCTCTTAAAGCTTGCTAGATGATTCACAACGTATGCTCAAGAAACAAGACAAAAACATTAATGAGATAACATGGAATTGAGCGTAGAGCTTTGTCCTGCAATAGATAAAATACTGTATGCTGCATCTGTAATAAGGGGGATGCTCTAAGATATCCCGCGAAATTCAAATGTTCTTATGTTTTTTTGCAATATACAGGTCAGTATCAGGTTGCGTGTTGACCTAAATATGATTCGCGGCCGTAAGAAATATGTCATATATCATTATTTCATAAAATCATGACATTTGTAGCCACTACCACTTAGAGAGATATTTGATGATTCTGTTAGTAATGCATATTATTACGGTAAACACAATACTATTTCTGTTTGTTACGGTCGTGAATCATATTTAGATCAACATACAATCATAAACTGACCTACAAATTGCAAAAAACGTAAGAGAATTTGAATTTCGCGGGCTACTCACAGGTACAAAAATGGTCAAGGTAAAGCCGTAGTCGAGTGCCTGTACACCTACAAAATTATTTTAATTCGTTGATTATCTGTGATACGCACCTTCTTAAAACTGTAAGAATTTGTGTAAATAAGTTGATTATCTGTGATGCATAATTTTGAGAGAATTATTGTAAATTCGTTGATTACCTGTGATTAGATATGAGCGCCGCGCCGCCGCGCCGCCGCCGTCGCCGTGAGTTCATGTCGACGCGTCATCGCCGAGTGGAGCTTGCGGCGCGCCGTCGCGCAATGGATCGACTCCATACAAACCGACGGACATAGGACTACAAAAATATAGTTTCAAGATTTTTGAAAAACAAATGATGCCAATGTGCTCTCCTTAATAATCTAAATTGAAAGTACCTTCATAGATTTTTCGATTAAACCCTAATTTTAGGAGTAATTTGAGTAAAACTGATTGTTGTTTTCCTGCGATTCCCGCACGTTTTCTGGTTTTACGTTTATAATATATTTTGGCATAATATTTAGGAGATTTCATCCTAACATATTTATGTCCAGTGTTCCCCCTTTTATTTTAATTTTTTGGTGGGAAATCATGAAATGACTTCTCCCGCTCTGGCTGGAGCGGGAGGGCGTGTCAGACTCTTACTGACTAAAACCCACCCGTGTTCCTAACTGTTGCCTGTGCAATGCCAGGGGGCCACGGTATCCCTTTCGGACTTTCCCGCAACCCCGGCAGGCAGCGGTCCTATCAGACTCCTTCAATTGCTGACATCTCTTTGAGGCGCGCGTGGAACACAACGCGCCGTCAATCCGGGCTTGGTCCTTACCGGACGGCGAGCTACCCATTGCTCACAGTCCGCAAGCCCGCGTCTACGGTGGTCGAGAATCGGCAATCGATTCCCGACGCCCAGGGCGTCTCCTCCTGCGGAGGCTAGGGGCGTGAGGGCGCGAATTTTGCCTCTCCCTCACGCTTTCCGCCTCCTCCTTCGCGAGCATTACTGCTTCGCAGAAGGAGGTGACGGCCTCCCATGCCCTCTCACTCCGTACCATGGCCTGGACCAGGGCCGAACGCGAGATCCTCCTCTCGCGTTCGGCCCTTGCCCTGGCCACCGATCGCCTCCACGAGGACATGGCGGTGCTCTGCCCAAGCCGAGAAGACCATCGTATGCCCCACCGTGTTAGTGTCCGGCCTTGAAGATATACGACAAATACATGATTTTTATTTTTTGTATCAGTAACTCGTGTTGTTATAATTATTTTAGTGCGAATGAGGCAGACATGAAATATAAAGCTATTTTTTGTAACAACAATATGGTTCCCTTTAAGTTATTTCTAAGAAATATATCCCTGATAAAAAAAAAATAAGCCCCACGGCCGGCCACGCCGCGCCGCCGCGACGCCGCCGCCGCTGTGGTAATATTAAGGCCACGCCGCCGCCGTGGAATTGGCCATCGGCGCTCATATCTACCTGTGATTCACAAATACTGTACTAATTGCCTCAAGTCTTTTTAAATTATTTTTAATCAACAACATTGTTCACTTGCTCAGAGTCGTAATAACAATCCGGGAAATCTCTTATTGAAATCCCCATTAATGCATTTTGACCCCATTGCATTTTGACTATCGTTCTAGGTATAGCGGAACGAGTGGGAAATAAAAAGTTCCAATTGTCACCACTGGGGAGGAACGAAACTTTTTTTCCCACTCGTGCCCAATGGGGGGGACGCCGACGGGGCGGGGACGACCTAGAATAAAGGCAAATTAATCATAATGGCATTTTATTTTTTAGTATATCAATTTATTTCCTCTAGGGAGCTAATAAATTGATATACTAAAATGGCATAACTACTGGCGGAGCTACTATGGCATTAATTTAATGTGACGTCACATAGCCTATAGCCAGCGGACGATCAAGACGCTTCCAACGATACCTCATTTGTCAAATTATGATTAGTAGGTACTTAGCTTAGAACTTATGAGGTAACAGATGAACATAGGTACATACAGGTCAAAATCATAACCCTCCTTTTTGCTTCGCCGTTGTCGGGTAATAAGTGCTAGTTTATGATCAAAATACCGCTTAAGGCACTAACTAAAACAAGGAAGGAAAAGAAAACAAAATTGATTATAAATTCATTCAACGATTTAATTTACAAATAATAATGTATTATTATAGGTACGTTACGCTATAAAAAAAACATTATCATAAACATTAGTAGGCCTCTAAATATAGAACAATAGAAGTATTCATAGTGTTCCAATGAATTTCATATGCGGTGATAGTAAGTAAGTACTTATGTAACTACAATGAAATTCTCTCTAAGCTTTTCGGCATTATACATTGTTTAACAAAACGTTGAAATTAAGTAACAGCTTACCTATGCCTTTACTGGGAATATTTGAAACATTGGCATAATATTTTTTGTTAATAAAATAAAATAACAGTTATTTCGTAAAGAAGTGCTCTGTATTCCTGATTTAGGTGGACTTCCCGGATATGCGATGAGCTGAAAACTGCGAGATTTGAATACCTACCTCTTCAAAATAGTATAAAGCGCAATGTGCGACGTATATAGCGGGAACCGACCTAAATTCTAATATAATTAGGAAAAACTAAAATTTATTCAGCCTAGGATTTAGGTACAGTCAGTGGAATTGGTAATATTATCAGGAAAAACTAAAATTTATTCAGCCTAGGATTTAGGTAAGTACAGTCAGTGGAATTGGTCTTTTTTAACATGTCCTTTGAACCCCTACCTATCGAATTGCTGTTGACCGATTGCCGATAAAATATTAAAGTATAGATAAATAAAAATGTTCAAGATTGTTTACTAACATTATTTCAGTACGGACAGCCAGAAAAGTCGATTTACGGCTACTTAGCTTTACTTTAGGTACACCTCTGCCTAACTCTTCGGGGAATACAGGCGTGATGCTATGTTTTACACAGCATTTTAAGTTAATAATTTTTATTCTGTTCAGTTTTTAATAAAATATTTAGCTCAATAATTAAGATTTTAAAAACTGACGTGTTAATCGACTTTAGTCGCCGACTGTACCAAAAAAACATTACCCTCGTTCTAGGGCAGTCGGGTAAAAACTGGGTGGTAACTATTAGTGATAAATGCGAGTTACATTGCAAATACGCAAGCCCAGGTACGTACGCACGGACGTATTTTCATCGCGGCAATTTATTTTTCGTACACTGGATTTTCAACCCTCAGTATTGAGCCGAGCGTTGAGAATTTGTCTCCTTTGATAATTTTGACCAGAAAACTGCCTATTATTTCTAACTGGGTAGGGCTTACCTGCGACACATGAATTGTCCCTATTATTCACACCACCTCGTTGCATCGGCATTCTCTTCACATTCTTTTCAATGTTTCTGAAGAATTCTAACCCACTTTTATAACTACTTGCTGTTGGTAAACCATGGTATTCCAACGCGTTGGGACGCAGTCGTCCCAGCGCGTTGAAAAAACACATTTTTGGATTTTCAACTCACGGCTAAGCAAAGCGAAGAAAAAAAATCGGCGTGATTTTATTACGTTCGTGCGTACTTCGGCTTACGGAAATAAAAATGCTCGGTAAAAATGTAAACAAGACATTTAATAATTACATCAGAAACATAAAAATCTAGTAATCCTTGTGACAATTTATACAACCACTAATTACATTCATTACATTCACATATTATGAGTCTCTTAAAGCTTGCTAGATGATTCACAACGTATGCTCAAGAAACAAGACAAAAACATTAATGAGATAACATGGAATTGAGCGTAGAGCTTTGTCCTGCAATAGATAAAATACTGTATGCTGCATCTGTAATAAGGGGGATGCTCTAAGATATCCCGCGAAATTCAAATGTTCTTATGTTTTTTTGCAATATACAGGTCAGTATCAGGTTGCGTGTTGACCTAAATATGATTCGCGGCCGTAAGAAATATGTCATATATCATTATTTCATAAAATCATGACATTTGTAGCCACTACCACTTAGAGAGATATTTGATGATTCTGTTAGTAATGCATATTATTACGGTAAACACAATACTATTTCTGTTTGTTACGGTCGTGAATCATATTTAGATCAACATACAATCATAAACTGACCTACAAATTGCAAAAAACGTAAGAGAATTTGAATTTCGCGGGCTACCCAGACGCCGCGCCGGGCGTTGTGAAGCACGTTAGCAGGAGGCAGGCGCGCACTAAGCACTCAAGAATTTTCTCAATATTCCGGCTGCCGCAGCCTTGCAGTTGCTACTTATAAATATATACAAATACAAATTAAGTTGTATCATTTATTTCAAATTATTTAGATAAAATTTATTTCAAAATGTCCATTAGAAAACAAAAGATCTGGCTGGGGTAACGTTACTCCAGCCGGAAGTGCTGATAGTTTTTATATCAAATAATTAAAAACTATCAGCTAACCTTTAAAATCTGCTTACCAAAGTCAAAGTCAAATAATTTATTTCTATTAGGCACAAAAAAGGCACTTTTGAACGTCAAAATTTACAAAAAATAATAAAAACTGATTCTAGTAGCCCATTCCAAAAGGTAGTTTTCGTATGGAGAAGAATGGGCAAGAAACTCCACCGTTACTCTTTAAAAAAAAACATTATATCTTATATAACACTAATTATATAATTATATGTGAAGACAATGCACCTAGAATAAGATTACTAAGACCACGATAGGTAAAAAGAATGAAAAATGAAGGAATGACATAAATTAATTATGTGATAGATGCATGGTGCTCACATACTTACAAACATTGTAAAATTATACTATATTTCTAACATTATAATAAGTAATACTAATAATAATAAGTCAGTGCGTGAGTTCAAGTAATCACAAAAAACAAAATAAATGTAAAAAAAAAAAAAAACAATTAAATTAACAGTTCGATTTTGTACCAATTACAGAAGCTGTATTTCTAATTATCTATTGCACTTAGATGACGATTTTCGACACTATCTGGCTGGGGTAACGCACACAACGCCGACAGTTAAAATTAAATCACAAAAAAAAAAAAAACACCATTCCCATGGAGTTGGGTGTCGTTGAAAAGGTCGTTCAAAAAGTTTGTGTTTGTGAAAACCATTTTTGGATTTAGGGATCCGTTTGCTAAATATTAAGCTTATACAGCTTGTACTTTACGTACAAAAGAGTCAAGTGTGTGTGTCCTGCCAGGTAAATGGTTGGTTTTAGATATGTGAAAAAACTCACGGTAGTAGTAAGAGTATATGTAACGAAATTAAAAGGAAAACTATGACAGCTAAGTAGGATTTACAAGTTAACGAGTAATAATCGACCAACTTACATTTGCGGTTGCAAAAACATGTTCTCCCATACATTCCGTATGGGGGGGAACATGTTTTTCAACTACAAAGTTAAGTTTGTTCTTGTGATAAATTAATACCACCTACGGCCCTTCATTGTAAGGGTTTTTTAAAATGAATTGTTAACTATACTGGCACAGTTTTTAAGTGCTTAGTAAAACCAAAGTGACAGATTTATAGTTCCATAAATAGGTTCTGTCCTATAAAATAATAGTATTAGATAAATGCGCTCTAATAATAATAGTTTGTTACATATAACAAGTACGAATACATCTACATATTATTATATTTATAGAAAATATGAAAGTACAAAAGAGTGTTATTTTAATACGCACCAACCAAATGTTTAAAACTTCTGACAGCACAAGTTCAAAATCAAGGTCACCGTACTGCTGGAAGGACCAGACACATTTCCAGACAAACTGCGTAGGTACTTCTAGCAGGACTCCCAAGTCTTCCAGCAGGACGCAAACCTGTGCTTCCGTAAGAGCTTCCAGCCGTACAAGTCATCGGGCGATCTATAATTAATGTCTTAAATACATTTATTTGTTTTTAGGGTTCCGTACCCAAAGGGTGAAACGGGACCTTATTACTAAGACTCTGTCTGTCTGTCCGTCTGTCACCAGGCTATATCTCATGAACCGTGATAGTTAGACAGTTGAAATTTTCACAGATGATGTAGGTATTTCTGCTGCCGCTATAACAACAAATACAAAAAAAAACATTAAGGGTTGGTTCCCATACAACAGCCATGATTTTTTGCCGTTTTTTATAGATAATGGTAGGGTTCCGTACCATTATCTTCGGGCGCGAGTCCGACTCGAACTTGGCCTGTTTTTTTTTGCTGTGCTGACTCATCAATATGAAGTTTGTGTCCTTAGTCGCAGTTAGTCCTATTCTTGTTATCTAAGTTTATGAATGAAAAAAGCTGCAGGCTTATTGCGCAACGCTCACTTTAATAAATTATCGCAGTTAGTCCTATTCTTGTTATCTAAGTTTATGAATGAAAAAAGCTGCAGGCTTATTGCGCAACGCTCACTTTAATAAATTATCAAACACATTGTGTACCTATATCTAAGCGTCTACAACGGTACAAGGATTTTTTGGCGCCGCGCGCCGCCCTAAAGCCGCCATCTGTTTTTTCAATACAATTTTTCTGTGACAATTTCACAAATGTTTACCAACACCGCCCCCTTGTCAATGTCATTGAGGCGCCAGGAGATCCATGTAGCACTCTAGCAGTCTAACACACCGTTTTAAGAGCGGGGCGACGCATGAAATGTCCATACAAACGTAATACCCAAATCATTTACAATTTGTGCATATTTCTACCATATTATATTGATATTCGGATTTAGACAGTATTTATCTAGGCTTGTACGTCTTTTTTTTTTCAAAAACCTTACCTAAAAAGAAGTTTAAGTGAATTGAATTTCGCAAATTTTTACTGCGTAAATGACATGTTTTCATATTGTTTTTTCTGTATTATAAACAACAATATTTGTTATATTGTTTCAGCATAGGCATAGCTTATATTGTCAAATTACATATTATCGAAAAAAAAAAGGAAAAACATTAAGTTTTCATTCATCATTTTGGGTATTACGGAACACATCCAAATTTATCATACATTTTCAATGGCTAGTTACAGTGCTATCGCGTCAAGCGATTGTCAATGTGTGCATGGGTGGTCGTTATGCTCACGGTAGCCGTGTGTGCTCACACTAACGCAACGTACTTGAACACGCGCCGGGCGCCGGGGGTTGGGTGGGGTTCGTTCAGGATATTTCATCAGGTGTTTGTTGTTGTTGTCAGTGTTAGACAATTACTTTACACTGCTGTGCGTGCGTACTTATTTGTTTGCTAAATTGTAATATTTCTGACACTATTGACCTATGCTATGAACTTGGATTTTGATTTGCCTTTTGATTTGGTATCGAGTAACTTACATTTTACGACCTTTGTTTTGTTTACGGACCTAGAATATTATTTAGGTTCGATTTTGATTTGGTTGAAGACATGGACTCTGAACGTTGGGATGTATCTCACAGTAAGTATTACTCAATGATATTATAACTTTATAAATTACGAGTACCTATCTACTATTTTTTAGCTACTAATTGTTAAAATTATTTTAAACCCAGCCCAAGAAAACAAAGACGTTGTTTTCTTGGCCCGAGTTTTATACTAGTAGGTACCATCGAAGAAGTTCATATCTATACACCATAAGGACTATTTTGGCTTGCAGCGCTCGGCCGCTATACAACCGGGGCGGGAATAGATGTAGTCGTTGTGTTCACGGGATTTTGTTTTCAAATTGCTTAGATATGAAGTTTTTCGATAGTACCTAAGTACCTATATTTTGTATAAATGAGTATTTACCTACCTATATTTAGATAACATTTAGATCTAAATTGAAGTGTGTTTACATCTGTATACCTACGGACAAACGAGTAGATATCCGTAATCCGTTTCATTACTAATATTATTCGATAAGTACCTACCTACTTATGTGTCTAAAGAGTGTCAGCTGTGGCCTCAGTGAGTATTTTGTAGTTTGTACGTTATACAATTGACATAAAGTTCATTATACTTTGACCCAATTTCGTGACAAAAACTCGCTTTTATTCCGTTCCGTGGCAATGTAAATTGAGCCTTAGCGTGAGTATTGGCCGAGCCGGTATAAGCTAGTTACTCTACGTACCTACGCGACGAAGCCGCCACGTGATGGTTGTAGTAGTGTACCTCTACCTACCTATCATAGCGCACTTGTATGAAGCTTTGTCATGTCACTGTTCCGATTCTTTACTTTTGTGACAGAGCGGGCGTAATTATAATTATCTCAAGGACACTACTGAGAACATTGCTCGCTCTAGGGCCTTTGCTGATTTGTTGGCGCAGCAGCTGTGCGACATCAGCATGTTCGGATGCCGAAAATATACCGCGTCGCCTGCACTTACGCACATGTCGGTAAAAAATTATGCAGCGCCGCTTAGCCGTCGCGAAATAATGTCGTCTTCTAGTTCGAGTGATGAAGATACTTTAGCTTGTTACACTTGTGACTCGGCAGAATGCAACGGCACAAGTAGCTCTGCATAACTTTTTACCGACATGTACCTACTACGTAAGTGCAGGCGACGCGGTATGTTTTCGGTATCCCAGCATGCTAATATCGCACCGCTGCTGCACCGACAAATCAGAAAAGGCCACTTGTACTGTGATGTTTATCCAGCGTACTCGGGGTAGGGTGACCATACAACCGGATTTTTATGGACAAGTGCGGCTTTATGGCCTCGGTCCGGTTTTTGCTCGGAATTTTTTATGAAATTCCTATTACATAAAACATTGATTAAACTACAATGAAAAGTTCAAAGTCGTTCTAGTTTATTTAATAATTATGCGATTTTTATCTGGACTTTGGTGTCCGTTACCTTGGGGTGGCAGCTCCAACAATAACTTGATAACTAACTGGCTAATATTTTTTAAACGACAGAAGCTATTCGTATACAGCTCGTGTCGACAAGAAGAACTGGTAAATCAACTTCATTATAAACTGCATAAATATTTACAGAGCCACGGCGATCAACTAAAACACGCTTATGGCCATCAGTTCGCAGACGGAAATACGTAACCAAAAATAAAGAAAATAAGCGATCTTTGAGGTGAGTAATCGAGCGTAGTCAAAACTGATTGTGAATTTTAGAGTAGGTACCCATATAAAAATACCTCATAATTATTTACACTTTATTATCACGTAGGTACTGAATTAAAATAAATATAAAATATTTTTGTGAACATGATATCACACCATACATGTTACTTACTCTAAGTTGAGATTGGCCGTGGTGACAGAAATCGGTCAGGAGGACATTTTTTATTTTGCTGTCCGATGCTATGAAATAACGCAATGCATTAATTTTGTTGCATTGCGTTAAATTACGTTTTTGAACAGATAAAAAATCTGCTCAAAATATTTGCGTTTTTGAGCAGATTTTTTTTTCGAACTTATGAAGCAATAGATTAGCAATTTGTTTTAAAACGATTCAAATTCCGATTGATCGTGTATTACCAAATTAGGGTAAAATATAGGCAAGATCTAAGATGGCGAATTGTAACTAGGAAACGGATTTGTATTTATCAAGGAATGACGCCAAAAGGACTGGCATATGAAAAAATTGAAAAAGACAACGTATTCTGGAATTCTATAGTCATAAAATTAGAAGAATTTTATTTCAAATGTATATTGCCTGAATTAATAGATCCCCGTTTGCCTAGAAATCTGCCTATCAGAGACAGAATTTAGTGTGTTTATTTATTTCACAACGCAGTACATTATGTTGTGAATGTGAGAACTATGTGGGTTTTTTTATTTAGAGTCTGCAGATAACCTATGGTAAAAAGCAAATCTTATAAATCAGCGTATTTAGTGTGTATCGTGCACACTATGTATTCTGATTATCATAATTATATTTTTTGTAATTGGAACGAGGTCGCTAATATTATGGTCACCCTACACGAATTTATTACGTTTAGACTCATACATATAACTAAATAAATGGTAATTCAAAATCCTTGTTTTTTATTATTCTGAGCTGGGAACGCTGTTATTTATCTGAATGTACGGACATTGCGTAAACCTAATTGGAATATTTGTGTTTTACTAATAGGTACTTTGCATAACACTTTTATTATTTGACTTGTATTCATTATTTAGTAATAACAATATTTGAAGTTCAGTAAAAAGGAATAGGTACTTACTGAAATAAGACAAAAAAGCCTTAGTTTTTTTAAATATGAGACAACCCTGAAGGAAATAAATAAACATAAACAGATTAAAATAAATAAAGACAATAATAATAAATATCCCAATAATTTATATTGACATGACGTGTGTGACAACTCTAGCACCGTTTGTCGGGATTTGCCCCCAAGGCCACGCTCGATACGTATAACGTGTAAAATATGACGTATCTACTAGATAGGTTTGCTCTACAAATCCTGGATCTCGAGATTAGTCGAGATATCCCCATTATGTTGAGATATCGGCATGGTAAAGAAATTTCCAAAAAACCCATTACTAGTCTGTACATTCACTAACGATTCCCCAAAGAAGTCAACAAAAATAAAACAAATAATGAACATACCTACTTACTAATAATAAATATAAACGCTGTTGACTCGTTATGAATGAACGGCAAGTACTGCTAATAAAAGCTATAGTATCTATCCACTCACACAAACACACACGGCTACGCAGCGAGTCCGCCCCGCCTTCTTTTGTCAAACAGAGATAGCAATATTCCTAACGAAGTTTGCGCGCATCTCGAATTCCAGTTTCGAGCCGAGCTCCCCGTCCCCTTAAGGCTTCCGCAGACAGCGACTGGTGGAACAATTTCTATGAAAACTTCAAGGAAATAAATTGTTCTACCGGGGTGTCGATGTCGCGTCGCACCAATCTGGAGCCTTTAAAAAAAATGAAGCAATGAATCTTTTTGTATTGTCATAATGTAACCGGTTCCATTTAATTACGAGTGAGTTATGCAACTAAGGTGCTGGGCAAGGGATAGTAGGAACAGATATTTGATTAAGGACCAGATATTTACAGATATGTTTACGGCATTAAGATATTGTCCGCAGTCGCCACGGCACGCGGGTTGGTGACCGCAGAGCATTGCTCTCGTGCCGCTGACGCTGACGCCACAGTTTTACAACACTGAGCTGAGGCTGAAATTTCCAACTCTAACCGACCAGGATGATAGAACTTTGGAAGCGTTCGGTTGTCCGTTCCATAGCATTGACCATGCTACAATGATATTATATGTAAAAAGAGGTAGATAGGTTATAAACGTTCCGCAAGTGGCACGTCAAAAGTTGGCTAATTAGCCACATTTTCTTCGTTTTGTCTCTTTATCGCTCCCGATAATTACGACATGCCCTCCTACTTCCACGTGTCATATAATAGTGTGACATAGTTCCGTTTTTGAAGATAGAATGTTAGGTAGGTAACCTATCTACGTCTTTTTACTTCTAATATCATTGCCATGCTAGTGTTCTTTTTGCCTTGGTTGATTCTCATTTACAAAGAGGTCTGAAAATAATTAAAAGAAATTGGGTGTGTTTTTTATTTTGGAAATATCCGTGTGAATGTCCACCTCTCTGCTTACCTAGTGCCGTAGCGTAGAAGGCTATGATTTATGTTAGTATTCGAAATTGAATATTAGTTTTTAACCGTTTGGTCCAGTTTTAACAGTTATGTACTCATAAAAGCGGTGACTATTTTTCGGCAAACTTCTGTAACAATGTTTTAGAGATAACATGCCAGTCTCATTTCCGGATCAAATAGCAAATGCGGCTGAACAAGTAATAATTTTGCGCTAAATTATGAAATTATTAAACAAAAACGTCAAAAGTCGTCTTTTGTATTGAATGAATATACAAAAGACGAGTTCCAAACCCCTTGCCGACCTCTAGTCCAAAAAATTCTGATGTGACATCAGGTTTTTTTGTACCAAGACATAATGTTCAATACCAGAATCCCTTAGCAACGCAAGATAAATCCCCGATTCTTACAAAAGGCACCCTTAGCTGCTGTTTGCCTTTGTATTCAATGGCCATCTGCGCCTGCGGCTGTCCGGTGAAACAGAAAAGGCATTTGGAGACAGCTGCAATGAACCGCGCAAAAAACTGAAATTAAAAATATTCACAGCCAGGTATTGTGCAAAATTTCAAAAGTAGATCATAATAAAACAGGTTACATTCATAAATAAAATGTGCAAATTAAAATTCTGGCGCTCAATTTGCAAAATGCGATGTGTATGTAGGTACGTGTTTTTCTGCAGGGTTTTAGTACAAAGAGCTTGCTTTGACAAATGAGCTGACCACACCTTTAGTGGCAGCAGGAAACTTGGAACATCTGCCAATACCGGACTGGATTTATAAAACTAAATATTAGTAAAAATTAAATTCACACAAAGTGTGTCAAACATGTCATTGTTTAGTTACAAAACATAATATTATGTTCACGCAGAAATAAAGAGAGCGTTTTAGGTTCGTAAATAAATTAATAAATCTTTTTAAACTCCTATCTTTAAAAATAAGTAAGCAAGAGAATGTTGATGTTAAGTAAGGCCAAAAATTAAACTCAAACTCAAAGCATTTACCTATTTCAATTAAACTATTTACAGGCACTTTTGAATTGTCAAGGGGTCAGTCAGTCAGAAATATGAAGCTAGTTGCCCATTCCAAAGCGTAGATTCCTATGGAGAAGAACGGGCAAGAAACTCCATGGACACTCTTAATCAAAATTTTGATACAAAATATTGGTTACATCATTCATGTTGAAATTATACATGTGAGAACAATGTAGAAAGACGTGCACGTAAAAGCGTCCGTAATAAAAAAATAAAAACAATTCAAAAATTACAATAATTTAAAATAAGCCGTTTAAGATACCTAAGAGATGACCAGTTGCTACTGACGGCGCCCGTTGACGAACATGACGCATGGATCAGCACCGCTTAGCTCAACCATTTTGAAGGGAACTTAACGATCCAACACACACGCCACCACCAGCGAGTCAATGAAAGACGTACACCCAGTAAACGGTAGCTATAAAGAAGGTACACGGTCGCAGTGCGTGCTCACAATTATTACACTTTTTTTTTTTGGATTTGTATATTGACAAAAAAATAAATTAATGAAGAAAATAATAATAATAGCAAAAACTATACACTTCCTTTTGACGCTAACTGTACTCTAAGCCAAAACACAGGAGTAGTACCTACTTACAATCGAACCGCCAAAAAAAGTTGTATCAAATTATTACATAAATAAACACGTGGTTACACACAGATGTAGTCGGTAAGTTCGTTAGGGTAGGGGACGGCAACCTTGACATAAAACTACCAGACCGTTGTGTGCTACACTTTAATTTAATAACAAACGCGCATGAATTATCATAAA
Organism: Xanthia togata; assembly: GCA_963853775.1. Classification (NCBI taxonomy): domain Eukaryota; kingdom Metazoa; phylum Arthropoda; class Insecta; order Lepidoptera; family Noctuidae; genus Xanthia; species Xanthia togata. The sequence continues at coordinate 2,499,932 of OY970811.1, read as the reverse complement.
CGTATCCATCTTGGCTGTATAACGGATTAACTTGTAGTTGTTACAGATAAACAGATTCTATAAAAAAGAAAACAAAACAATTAATAGGGATGTGCTTTTGCAGGTACTAAGTTTAGTCGATATTTCAGAACATTTTTTTTTTTATGGAACGGATTTTAGTAAGTAACTAGTAAAGTTCCGTGTAAGATTAGCCGTCAAAACTTCAAAAGCTTAGAGTTCCATAATGCTAGGTGCTGTGGGTACCCCATAGCAAAGCATTATGCTGAGTGGAAGCCTCTTGTCACAGTCATGACGTGCAGCTGTCGAGTACCTATTTCTGATAAGTTTATTAATATTTATATTATTTATCTATTTGGTTTTCTGCTTACTGCTACTCTTATCTTTTTGTATGCACGTGTTTCTGTGACAAATAAACCTATTTTTCTTTCTCTTCTTAGTTGTAATATAAATATTAAAGGTAAATTAATTAGCAATTTTATCATAAAAATACTTAAGTAGTTCAGTTTTTCTTTACTCTCATTATTTTTATCTGTCATCTACTAAATTCTAGAACTGATTATGATTAGGTACCTACTGTAGCTGTTTCTCTTTAATTAACGTAAATACTCAGGTTAAATTTCGCGGAATGTTGCGCCAGTTAAGAAAAATGTGATTAAAATGGTTTATGTTTCTACAGATTACCAGCTGGCAGATATCCTGACAAACTTCCGTAAACACAGGAAAACGCGTTGATAATTAAATTATACACACAACAATCCTGTAAGAGTGGAAGTTCTGATAAAGAGCTTTATTAGAAGCATGATATAATCATAGAGATGTTGTTGCAAACATTTTCTGGCTAGCTATAAATAACTTAATGTCTGTTGAAAATATGGTCAATGGCAACCAATCTTTCTTCATATTATTTTACATCTTGCTAGCTGCAGTCACTTGCATTATTTAGAATTGCAATAACTGCTTCTTAATAAATAATTATTTTGGAAAATAGATCAGTATGAGTTAGCTTACCATAGTTTAAATGTCTTTAAAAAGAAAAATAAACAATTTCTCCAAAACAACAAAAAATATTGTTTGAGAAAATACACTAGGTTTTACAAAGACCATTAAATTCTACAGAGAAATTCTTAGAAAAAGTTGTCATAAATCATTGATGCTTAACAAACAATTTCGCAGACGTAGATATGCTTTCAAATGACAGTTTCTTCATTAAAAAAATTCAACTTGATTTTAACAACATTAGGAACAGTACATACTTCGTTGTTGAGAGCTTAGTTGAATGTATTTAAGTATTTGTAATAAACATCTAACGTAATGGATACGTTTTCAATTCTTTAACATGACCAAGCATTCTACAGTTCGTGGAGAATGCTTGGTCATATTGAAGAATAAGCAACACGAATATCTTTTGAACTATTTCTTCAAGTAGGTAAAGTTACTGCTCATCTTGATAGAATGAAGTTCATAAACACTATTTTGTGATTTCTTTGCCAAAAGGCTTATTTTTTTAAGGAGGAAAGGTGAGTTAAAATTGTACTACTGTTGATCAAATAAATTACAAACTAAAATAATTATGACACTCATACAACAATTTCAGTTAAATACAACACGAGAACAGCTTTGATATCAAAGAACACGGAAATAGGAACACAGAACGTTTCCCTAAGCACGGTCATTTTACAAGCACCGTTAAAAGATGCGGAATACAGATAAAGCTTGCGACTAGTAATGGAGTTAGGAGTCAGTGTGGCATTGGCAAAGCATTAACATATTATGCAGTAGTTTAGTAATTGGCTTACAGGTTTGGAGTTAACGTAACTGTAAAGCAATCTAGGAAGTTTTAAAGGCTCCTGTTTACTGTGGATGATATTTCTACATTTATAACGTAACTGCCTACAAGAAGTTCATAAAGAGGAACGAAAATGTGTCCAAATGGACCGTAAAATGTTTGCCGAACTTTTGGACTTGAATAATTTTTGTAAATTAATGTGCTGTCATTGGCCCAAATTTAAGAAATTCAAGCTGTAAGCAGGCCAATGTTGTAATATCTGGTATTTCAACTGTTAAGGCTTTACTTTTAGGTTTGGAGATGTAAGAAACGCATGTTTAGATTTTTCGCAATTCGGAAAACCGAAATAAATGATTGCAATTATGGGCTGATATTGTTAGTCTTAAAGAACTTTTTCAAATTGAATATATTTTGCAGACAGTTTGCGATTGTATTATGTCCCTTCTGAAATTTTTAACTGAAACTCCGCCAAAACAGTGAAAAATTACCACTAACATGACCTAAGCTCACAAAGGTAAAGTTTTTTGTTAATAAACCCGACCAAGGTATGTAGGTACCGCAATTCGTGAATGCTCCATGACAGCTGTTGCAATTTAAATCATAACGGTTGCACGGTTTCTCAACTTGCTTAGTGAATCATCTTTCCGCTTGATTCACGGCGTCGAGTTCATACGATAGTACCATACCAAGTAGAGTATCTAGGTATGTAGCGATAAGCTTAAGGCGCTTAGTTTGCATAAAAATGCCGACCGGTGTGACATCTGTTGACTTATTAACACGTTCAGCTGGGCTAAATGAGCTCCAATTAAAAAAACGAACCAGTTATTGGACCGATGCTCGAAATTATCGAAAAAGCAATAAAAATGCCGCCAAAGCGATAAACTTGAAAAGTTATAGGTGTTTCACAATCAATGAAAATTAATAATAAAAAAATTGAAGGTTATAGATACAAGCGATTTGTTCCACTTAAATACGAACCTACTTTTACACACATGAGCCGAAAACGTGTAAGCACCTACCGCCATCAGACATAACTGTCGACGCAAAGCCATAATTTACCGTAGGCTCTACACGATTTTGACAGATAACCACATAACGTAAGGTTATTTGACCTGTGCCCGATTTTAGAACTACCATGTTTTTTATCGTACCGGAACTAATGTTACTAAAGTGTTGCACATCACTAGTAAATGAATAAAAGGAACTCTTGCCAATATTTCGGGGTTCGGAAACGGTTCGTTCAAATATCAACTTAACATTTTGGATAATAACTATGTTAACTGTAAAAAGAATGGAAAAGAAATGGAAACATTGTTGGTAAAAGTCCCTGATTGCAAAATTGAGACCAGCCGGGGTCAAAATCAAAGCTAGCGGTCAAGTTCATTGACAAATGAAGTGCTGTCAACACCATGCATCCCGTCAATCAAATAGCAAACAAAGATACATTGACACTGAAAAAGCCGGCGAATGGTAAACAGTTAGGCCAATTATGCATGTGCCTGCCAATTAAAATAGTTGGTGCTAATCAATGACAGACAGAATGACTATGCAAATAATAATGAATAAAACATGAATGAAGAAATCAGCTGTTCCTAAATTGACCGTCGTAGCCTAGTTTGTGACAATCTCCGTAAAATGTCCTTCGATTTGGCGGTCTGCTACAAAATACATAAGCAAACTTAACATAGCACATTACGATTTACGACGAAACCGGTCTGCCTGCATCGACCGGTGTCTACACTATATCAATTCAGTCACCTCGGAACGAATAACTTTCTTACAATATGAATCACTTACCACAAGCCGAGAAACTTTCTACCTTCCGAAATATGTAGGTACCTCTTAGGTCGTACTCATAGATACGGAAGTACAGTCAAATTATAACAAATAATCAGATTTCTTACAAAAAAAACCAGACTATCCAGTATGAAATATTTTGTTGCGAATACAATTCGACTTCTGACCTAGTGTTCACAAGAGTTAGTCATTAAGTTACAGATGCAATTTTTCATGTGTGGGTACTTGCATCTCCTGCTATACCTGATTGAGTATCCACCACGTGTCGAATGGGTCCCAAGTTCCAGTCCACGGCGCGGTGACCACAGGCAGGCCGGGATTGGTGCAATTTGATACAAGTCACAACGTTTACACCGAATCGCGTCCTAAGCGTGGCCACCGCAGTGAACGACCGACCGGCCGGCTAACGGGACTGCGCGCCGCGGATGCTGAGTGCCTGAATAGCGGTCTTCGACGGACGGGCCCGCTTGGATAGGCCGGGACTGGTGCAATATCGCACACAAACCGAATATAGCGCCAGTCACCGCCCAGCCACACGGGCCTCCCGGACAAAGGATGCCGCGGCCGCTCCTGCGCCGCGCCCGACCCGCGTCCTTCGACGGTTCGTCGCCTCCGTACGGACGCGCTCCTCCAAATACGTGAATGAATACTTCATTTATAACTTGAAAGTTTGAAGTCACGCACTCGAGTCAAACGGAATGTTACGCGCGTATTTCACAAGAGAAGTGTCGCGAACGTGTACACGCCGCGGCGGTCGGCGACGGAATGGCGCGCGGTGCGGGGAGCGACGCGCGCGCAGCTGTCGCGCCGTCTTCCCCCCCGCGCGCCGCCGCACCCTGCACCGCCGGCCCTTTATCGTTCTGGGAAGTGGTTCCTGAACTTCCCGACAATGTTGTCAGCGTGAAAATTTCACACGGCGTATGGGGAAAATGTTTCTGCTAATTCTTAAGATTTGAAAGTTGTGATCCTTGACACGTTCCGCGATTGCAACGTGTCGGCGGCCGCAATGACGCATAGCCAAGCTTTTCGCGTGGTTCGATTCAAAGTTCATGTGGTCAGATTGTCGACTTACTGTCTGGTTATAACAATGTGTTTAATACATCTAAAAATATAAACAATCAACACTTTTATAGATTTTTTCTACGTCGTCACCACACACAATTTCTCATGAATGTCATGTCAAAAATGATTTCTACAAAACGCTTCCAGCAGTTAAATAATTAATTCACCGATTTCATTCTAAAAATAATTTCAAATGAATGAAATCATAGCCTTGTGTTTAGATGAAGCTTTAATTAACATAAACGGTACAATAAATATTAATTTAAGACCACAAATTGGTCGAGAAGCCGATAAGTTAGCGAGATCTGTTTCGACTGATTTGCATTCATTCAACATTTCGTTACCCCATTTTGGTAAAAATTATATAGGTAAGTTAGTTTTGGAATCTTGCAACCCTGAGGTTCGACATTCAAACCGTCCATCCCGCGCTACCTGCGAACCAATGCCATAGATTACGTAGCAAACAGAGAGGAACTGAAAATGCCCACAAAGATCTACCACGCAGGAACCACGTGGTGAATGATAAAAATATGGTCCATGTGATAAAATGACGTAATTTTTTCGGTCATTGATCAGCCGTGGTGTGTCGATGATTCGGTTTATTTGACTATTTTTTTTAATGAATGAACATGTGAAGTAATTATTTATTTACCTGGCCGTCTGTGACGACTGAATTAACTTTTTTATCAATCATGGTGATGCTAGTAGGATATAATAAAATTTGCTCGTAACGGTAGCAAAATAAATCAAGCAAAGTGATACTTGAACCTATGGTAGGTAGGTACGCAAAAAAAAAAACAATTGAAATGTAATTAATACAACATTATTTTCATACGTTCACACCTTCTTGTTGCACTTTCTAACATCCCTCGGCCAATCAAAAATAAAAAAACTCGATAACAGACATCAGAATCATTCTAGTACATTAATATTATCTTATGAACTTTTGACTATTTAGTAGAAGGCTTAGACAGGCAGCACTAAACACATCAATAAAATGTGAACAAAGCTTAGGCCTGTAAGCTTTGTGAAATAATGTGATTAAGTGAGAAACGCGGACAATCCACCGTTGCGTCATACAACCTTTGGGTAGTTATCAGGGTATTCCAAGTGCAAATATGAGTACATACGGCTACACATCAAGCTATAATTTCCAGTATATGCTGACCTCGCATTGTACGGAAATCCCATACAATGCGAGATCAGCATAAACAAAATATTCTGGTCTGTTTTTTTTTTTTTTTTTTTTATAAACTGGAAATGTATAGTTTGATGTGTAGCCGTATGTACCTAACTGTAGGTACTAATACGCATATCACTTTGTGGCATTGGTTAATTTGTTATTACGTTAATTATTTAATAAAGTAAGGAAAGGTAACAAGGAAAACTTATCAAAAACCCTTTTAGTTAAGTGACGTAAAGTATAGATATTTTTAGTTTTATTTTCTAAATGTTATTAAGTTATAAATAGCTTACTGTACTATTCCAGATAAATTAATTTGTTTGTTTAAATTCATAGGACTAGGTTAAACAATAAGAAAAAAAATTATCTCATTATTCTCTTGCCCCTATCCCAATTTATTTGGGGTCGGCGCAAGCGCAACATGTTTTTTTTTTTTCCATATCTCTCTATTAGTCGTCATCACGGTAGTCACCCCCTTTCTAGCCATATCATCTTTCACACAGTCCATCTATCGTTTCTTTGGACTTCCCCTACTCTTATAGCCATCCACATTCATACTAAAAATTCTCCTACAAAACCAAGAAAATACCTACCTAGGTACTTACCTAATCATAGAAAATTTTAATAATGATCCTGACTCAAAATTTCAAATGCACCCAAAATTGCAAAAGCAATAATGATACATACCTACAGACGTGTCTTTGCTATATTGAAGCATGGTATTTTTACGAGACGAGAATGATCCCGAACGCGTTTTTGAAAAAAGAACAATTGTTTGACAAAAGGCGGGAAGTGTCGTTTTCGCAAAAGCTTTTTCTTTTACGAATTATTGCTTTTTTGTCTTGGTAACATCAAGTTATTTACGCAGAAAACCTTTAAATATTTATGTAGGTAGGAACTGGAAAAAATAAGCTCTTTATGTACAAAAATACAAATTAACAATTTGTAGACAAAGACGCTGTCTTACATTGAATTCATTACTATCTCAATAATAAATAAAGTTTAAAAAAATATTGTGAATAAAAAAACCTGTTTACTGTTTACCTACATAGCTTATTATTCCATTTGAATAAGTCACCTCCTACCTACCTTATAAGAACACGAAACAGTTAATAAATTGACAAGTATTTATTTACATATAAATGGTGACAATATTATTAATAGCGCGCCATGTACCTACATATTATAAAAAAAAAAAAAACAAAAACAAGTTTTGTGGACACTTTCTCTAGTCTAGGGTACCTAGTTTTGGTCTTTTTAGCGCCATGATTTACCATAAAGAAATATCTAATTATAGTCTGTCAATTAAATGCGTAGTTATGCCAATATTATACAGATTTTGTTATTTACTTAATTTAGGGACAGTTATGATTACTTTATTTACCAGATACAGAAAAACATAGTGATTTTCGCGTAAGAACCAGCCCCCACAGCCATCGCCCACAAAAGTCTTAAACTATAGTTCACGCTTCATTGCCGCGTTCATAAACAATAGCATCATAAGCAGGCAATACATCTTTCAATGGACATCTATCTTTGTCTACTGCCGAGCAGATTACCCAGATTACCTACCTTTAGAATATCTATCTACCTGCTTAAAGTAGGTAACGTTATTGTGAAATAGCGTACCGTACCTAGTTTAATAATCCCCATCCTTTCACAACACTATACCTTTTCTACAATTTTAAATTTGAAAAAGGAACTTAATATTTTTGCTACGATGCGAATTTTGTTCCATTTTATAAAACAAAAGGAAGTAGCTTATATTTTGCAAAAGGATAAATGCTGTTCCCGAGAAGAACAATAAACCTTATCTTTAGAACAATAAGGTTGAATAACCTATTAGTTGATTGTCAGTAAATAAAGTTGTTAAAAGCTATGGCCTCGACTCGAACTGTTTCTGAGAAAACATAAAAATGTACGTTTCGGCCGATCGAAATATTTGTGAAGAACCTACTGAGGCTATTGTTGCCACTTTGCCAGCCTCAATGGATGATAACCTAACAGTTTCAAACGAATATTGGAAGGTGATTTGATTAGTTAATTTAAAGAGTTGCCAAGAAAGAAATACTTTGTGTGGCGCTGGCGCCTGAGCTTCTTTGAAGTGACGTGGCGTACGTTATGTACCTACCTACATCATTGACCTACATAGCTACATGTAAGTGAAGGCTCCCGCAGGCAGGCACGACGCGACGACGCCGACCGGTGCGACGACGACGTTCAAATAGAATCGCGTCGCACTCAGACTAAATAAAAAACGAAGTTACCGCTGCTAACAATACAGTGAAACATGTCAAAACTACACCGCCGCTCTGTTCATAGACGCTCACACTTACAATGACACTACAATCAAACTACACCGCACAAAGTGCACGCATGTTTACGAAACCGGCTTCACTTTATTGTTGACAGCGCTCTGTCTTGGTTTTTTATTTGGTCTAAGGACATGTGCCATCGAAGAAGTTCATGTCTATACACCGTAAGGACAATTTCTGCTTGCAGCGCTCGGCCGCTATAGAACCGGGGCAGTAACATATGTGGTCATCGTGTTCACGGGATTTTGTTTTCAAACTGCTTAGATAGGTATGAAGTTCTTCGATAGTAGGTACCTACCTAATGAAAAAAAGAATGAAAAATAACCTCGTTGGTGTAGTGGTCGCATGCGCGCCTGCTGACTTGCTGAGTCTGGACTCCTGTGTTTGATCCCCTAGTTGTGCAGAATGGTATTGGGTCTTTCACATACGAAATTCTCAGTTAGTGCAGTTCAGTTGGTGAGTTGGCAATAGGCTCGCCCCGTTTTACATGGGGTAAAACATGTCAACAAAGAGATGTCAGCGAGTGAAGGGGTCTGATGGGACCGATGCCTGCCGGGGTTGCGGGAAAGTTCGAAAGGGATACCGTGGCCCCTGGCAACGTAAAGGCAACCGAAGGAACACGGGTGGGTTTTAGTCAGTAAGAGTCTGACACGCCCTCCCGCTACGCCCAGAGCGGGAGAAGTCATTTATGATTACCCACCCAAAAAAAAAAAGTACAACATCCCTGCCACGCCTTTGCATAATACTGGTACGCTAATTATGGTACACACACACTATACTTACATAAGCTCCTGCCTTCTTCCCATGGCAGGAACTACAGACCACCACCTGCTATGATCCTTACATACTCCTTTTGCTCACGCCGCCCCGGTTGCGTATACCCCGCACCTGGTCCTTTCTGAAGAACATCACCAATAAGGTCACTAAATATGGTACTTAACCATTTTAAGTGTTCCACGAGGTAGTCAACAAGGAACCCTTATAGTTTGGCCATGTCCGTCTGTCTGTCCGTCCGCGGCTTAGCTCAGAGACTGTTAGTACTAGAAAGTTGTAATTTGGCATGGGTATACCTATTATATATTAATTACGCCGACAATCGTAATTTTTTTTCCTACATGTAAAGCGGGGATGTTTTTCTTCTATCCCATGGTGTGGAGTGTCGCTGGAAATGTCGTTCAAAAGTATCCCGAGTTTGTGAAAACCGTTTTTGGATTCAGGCATCCGGTTTGCGAAATATTTAGCTTTAAAGTGCTAATTTTTGTTAGTAAAGTGTCCCCACCCCCCTGCCAGCTATAAATGGTTGGTTGCAAAAACATGTTCTCCTATAAGTACACACGGCTACACATCAAGCTATACAACAGCAGCAGACGATACGGCCATCTACTACAAGGGTTCCGGCTCTGACTCGATAGCCCGCACTCTCCAGACCTCAGTCGACAAGCTCGGCGCCTGGTTTAGAAAGTGGAGGATCGAAGACAACCCAGACAAAGGCCAAGCGGTTCTCTTTTCGAGACCGCGTAAAAGGTTCAAATCCTCCCTCCACCGACCAATCACCATGTTCGGTAAGCCTATCCCCTGGGAGAAGCGAGTCAAATACCTAGGTGTTGTCCTCGACCAGCATCTCTCCTTTAGCGACCACATAAAGCAGGCCCGCTCGCGAGCCACATTCGCGCTATGGAGACTCTATATCCTGAATACTCTCCATCCTGAATGCACGTAACAAAATGTCACTAACGTACACGGCGTGCATTCGTCCCATCATGACCTATGCGGGAGCCGTCTTTGCACAAGCAAAGCCCCACCATATCCATAGGATGCAAACGCTCCAAAATAGATTCCTCCGTAAAATCATCGGTGCCCCCTGGTACGTTAGGAACGAGATCCTCCATCTTGACCTAAAGATCCGCACAATCCACCAATTTCTTAAACGCGATTCCAAGCGTTTCTTTGAGTCCGCCGCCAAACATCGCAACCCTCTGGTTGTCGAGGCCGCCAATTATGTCACGAGTAGAATCAGTCAGATCCGCCGCCCGAGGCAAATCCTTACCGACCCAGACGACCCCATAACCCTCCTCCAGGAGAGCAATAGTACAAGTACAGTGCACAAATACAGACACCGACCCGCATTCCGACCTCGCCGCCGAGGTCCTTGCGATCGCGTCCCTCCCGAGTAAATAATACTCTCCCCGACCCTTGCTCGTTGATGCGCCAGCCCACGTCGATGCTGAGCCAGTAGCTTTAAATTCCCCGATTAATAATAATGAACTATCCTTGATCCAGCCTGTCCCAACTTGCTGTCCTCCCCCCAGCGACGCCCTAAGCCGAGGTCCGTACCCCACAGGGGGTGCCCTTAGCGAGCGCTCGCCTAGTTATAATTAGAATAGTTCTTACCCCTGGCTGGAGGCTTTGAGTGTAGTAGCTTAAGGCAGCCACAGGAAAGCTCGGTTAAGTAGTCATGACCTCTGAGGTCAGCTACGAGATGCCCTATATATATATATATAAAAAAAACAAGCTATACATTTCCGATTTATGCTGATGTCGCATTGTATAGAATTTCCGTACAATTCGAGGTCAGCTTATACTGGAAATCTATAGCTTGATGTGTAGCGGTGTGTACATTCAATATACCTAGAAGAACATGTTTCTCAACTACAATGTTAAGTTTGTGTTTGGGATAAATTCATCCCAACTACGGGACCCTTCATTGTGCGTGGTCTTATTATACTTACACATAGGATCAATTTACATTGCCACGGAATGGAATGGAAGCGAGTTTTTGTAACGATATTGTACATTGCAAAATTAACTTTATGTCAATTGAGTAACGTACAAATTAGATACGAGGTTGTAACTGCGGGAATTACCGAGAATGCGCGAGAATTCTCCAGAAAACGCGCGGCCTGTTATTTTGCTCGTATCTAGTTTGTACGTTACACTATTGACATAAAGTTTATTATGGTGTTTACAAAAAAAATCGCTTCCATTCCGTTCCGATCTACTGACCTACAATACGATAACTCAATCTAAACTAGCAATGTGCTGACACCATCCCTCACTATCGGGTCCATAGCGTGAAGGTACAGGATGTTTAGACTCGCATCGCGCTGATGTGACGGCTGACGCGGCGGCCACCCGACTTGCGCCTACGCATGATAGGGGAAAGAATGCGAACTTATTATCGGTATGACTACCAGAAATGTATCACATTTTTCCCAATTTTGTTAAAAGTTTCTTAATTTGTAAATTATATCCCTCGTACTGCGATCACTATTCACCATGCTTTGGGTGGGTACCCGAAGCGTGGTGATTATTGTATGTCACATCAGCGGAGTAAGTCAAAATTACAGCAGTCTAATCTATTTATTGTTTACAGATTTGTAAACTGCTTTAACTAAAAGAACTATGTCCAAAGTTCCAAACTGAGAAACAGTTTGGAACTTAATTCATTAGGAATTTCAAATATGAACTTTTTGAAAGAACTTTCAAGGTAAGGCACTTTACACTGTCTTTTAATAGAGGAACAGAGGAGAAAATTCTAGAACAAGTGTTCCAGAAATACTTAGTTTCGAAGATAACCGAACACTAGATTCTCTTTCAAGTTTCATTGATATGTACGAGTAAATCATTTTCATTCAAACCAATCATTCACGTTGTCATATTTTCTTTTCTATGGATAAATAATTATAGTCTAATTTTTTTTTTTTTTTTAAGTCAAGGTAGGATGGTTTATATATTATAATCGTGACTGTCGAATTATTTTGTATGACATATGAAAAACAAACATTCTAGTTGATTCTTGAAAGGAACACCTTGTGTAGGCAAAAGAACGCTGCCGTTCTAATCTTAAATTTTCTTAGTTTTTGACATTGATGTCGCTGAGATGAAATTGCGACTAGATTTTGAACGTTTTTAATTACGGGAATTGACCTTCAGAGTAGCTAGTCGTGAAACAAATTAATAAACACAAACTTTGTTTAAAACACAAACCTAACGCGCCGCCGATCAATCTAAACGCAATCACACACGAACAAAAAGTGCATAGCTTCACAAAAGGTGCGTAAGCTGCCACGCGACTCGTGCGCACAACAGCTGCGTTAGCATCTGCCGCCCCTCCCCCCGCGAGCACACACCCCCGCACACACCTGGCTAGACCTGGCTGGACAGACGGACTGACAGACCATCCCTCGCAAGGTTTTTTAGGTCAGGAGTTGTCACATATGGCCCTTGCCTTACAACCCTATAAGAGGGTGGTTTTGAAAGAAGAATTGTTTTTGTTTTAAAGATTTATTTGATTGTCTGCGAGACAGGTGCATGATCGTCATTTTTTTTTAATTTTCCTTACTTTCTTAGAAAGGGGTGTAAGTTTTCTTAGATATTTTTGTGTTTAGGGAGGTGTAGGGTTTCTCTAGTCACATCTGATGTGGCATAATAGTTATTTGTTATACAAGAGTGCAAAGTTGCTTTTTAACCGCGTGTTCAATTTTGATGACCGAGCAAGCGAAGGATTCTAAAATTGAATCACGAGCGCAGCGAGTGATTCAAAATTAGAATCCTGAGCGTTAGCGAGGGAATCAAAAGAGCACGAGGTGAAAAATCTTTGCACTCGAGTGCAACACGTAACTTTTCATTCCACCTCAGCGAGGAAATGACTAAATGCAAAAAAAAAAACGTTTGCGCATTATTAACAGTTTCAGTCAATTCTGTTGGCGTCAAGCAAACTTCCTCGTCGCTAGAATCACTCATTTTAGTTTTTTCACTTGTTTTCAAGTTTCTTGTTTTTAATATACCTAAGGTTTAACAATGACGTGAAAAAATGCCGCGTAAAGAACCGCGTACAAAGCAAATTGAAAAAAGAACACCAAGAAGGTTCCGAGTCTGAGTTTTTAACAAATTAAAAAAAAGTTGTATGATATATTCGGCACCATAGAGGTAGCAGTAAATAGGTTTAATGTTTTTTTTAATTCACAAACTTAGTGCACACGATGTTCTAAATTCAATTTACTTTATCCTCTAGAGAATAAAAACGGCTTTTCCACTCAGATACTGAAGATTAAAAATACTCTTTCCGAGATGGTGGGATGAAAAAGAAATTGTGATGTCGTTTACGATACGCCAATAATTTAAACTTTGTATAGGTACCTATCTAATGACGTTCCTATTAGTCTGCATACAAAAATTTAAGTAATTAAATATATCTCCAATAGTTTAAATAGACACTATTCATTCATAGAAATATTCATTCTTATGTCTACGGTCGTATTGTTGTGACATTGTACAATAACTATTTAATTTTTTTAATTTTTACTGAACCAGTACTCATACTTGGCCTGTTCTTTTTAACCATCACGCCTGGGGTGCGACGCTACTGTTACTGAGAATTTGTGATGGAAAAACCCCACAACAGTTTGCCCGTCCCGACCCCCGGGCGGGACAGAATAGGAAAAGGACCCGGGATAGAATCCCCAGTTCCTCAGTAGCGTTTGCGATTATTAGACCAAAGAGGTTATTAATAACCTAATTTTAATCATGTCTATGCATACATTATTATGTATTATTATACGTTTAAATAATACATCTATGCGTCTGGCATCTGGCGCGTTTTTTTTTTTTTAATATACCTACGTTGGAAAACACTAGGAATTTCTCCTGTATCGTGGGTGCGTTTACAAACATTTAAACTCACATACACAAACAGCCAGACCCGGAACAACTACTTGTAGGTCATACAAATATTTGTTCCGTGCGGGAATCGAACCCACGACACGCAGTGCAGCAGTCAATCGCTTAACCACTGCGCCAACCGTGCCGTATATTAGTATAACACACCGTCCAATACATAAAGAAAAGGATATTATATTTATTATTATATAGAAATATTCTTTTTCGTGTGGTTACTCAGGTCATCAGCAGCTATCTAATTACGCAACACATTTTTGTGGATTAGCAATTTGTTTCAAAACGATTCAAATTCCGACTGATCGTGTATTAAACCTACGTAATTAGGGTATGTAAGAAAAGGATACTAAACTTATTTCTGGAATCCTTAGAATGACCTTTCTTTCGGTGTGTCTCCTTGACCGTGAAGGGTGGGCGTTTTGGGGGACTGTCTTATGTAATTTTGACGTTCGAAAAGTGCTGATTCTCAGCCTAGTTTGAATATGTGACTTTTGAATTTTGAATTTTGGAACCAGCTATCTAATTAATTACGAAACACATTTTCGTTTACGACTAATCTGTTTCATTTTGACAGTTGAACAACATTCATTGCGTTATATTTACGTAGTTGAGATTTTTTTTTAACTTATGAATCAATGGATTAGCAGTCTGTTTCAAAACGATTCAGATTCTGATTGATCGATAATTACGCAATATTAGGGTACGGGTTAAGGTATAGTAATGTCACAGTGTAAAGAGTATTGGTTTATAGACTGTGGTAATGTCTATGGTATTATTTATAGGGTTACCTTCACTGTCATGGGTACTGTTCGTCGCCATAACTATTTGTATTGATGGAAGTAGGTAGATAAGGATTTATTGCGTTTGCGACGCGCGACGAGCCAGTGACCTCTGCCGGACTTAATACGAGTTAACTTGCATTAATCATTTGAATATGGAGTATTCTGAAGTAAATTATTGTTCCATTTGAGTATATTTACGAGTTGTAGGTCGTGGGTTCGAACCCACACTGGCACTTTACTTCGTGTTTGTAAATAATTTTATCACCACTGCTCTCAAAACACCGTGAGACAACCGACATGTCCTAGAACCAAAAATTCGAAGACTTGTGACATCTACCAAACCGGATATGGCCCACGTGGTAGATTACAACCCACTCCCTTTCGATGAGAGCCCTATATCCCAACAGTGGGCACAAGGCTGATCATGCTAACTATGCTCCTACGTAAAGGGGTTTCAGCCATGGAGATTCAGCTATAAAAGTTTAAACATTCCCAGACAGTCAGTCTAACAAAACTGAAAGTTTTTCTACATATAGGTAAGTACTAAGTCCTAAAAAAACTTTTAAGTGTTTTACGGAATCTGGCAGAAGGTTACCCTGATTAAAACCTGTAGAAGAGAAGTAGGTATGTAGTTGTCTTGACATGAGATTATTTATCATGTCGGAATTGCAACAACAATGTTGAGCAAAAAATGCCCAATCAAAAGTGGCGATAGGCTCGTCATGAGGTTTAGTAACACCTTTGCCTGGTCCTTTGAGGAGAACAGGGCATGATGTTGTGATATATTTTCCTTAATATTTGTTTTACTAACAACTAATGGGCGTTGAGACTTATTAATCTTTAGAGCAGCTCTCGAACTCTTGAGTCAAGTGACATACTTAAACATTTCTTTCTCAACTTAATGACGTTCCAATTATGTGAAGTAACACTTTTAAGTGCACTTATGGTACCTACCTTGTGGCACTCCACAAAAATAATGTTTCAATAATCAAATCCAATACCTAGCGAAAGTTATTTATGGTCAAAAACTGGAAGCCAATTCCCGTATTTAAAAAAGATGCAATTACATTAATTGCAAACTCATCTCAACGAAAATCAATGTCAAAAACTTATAAAATGTTAGGTAAATTAGATGTAAGTATTGCGAACGTTCTTAACATACGGAAATTGGCCCCCTGATGTCCTTTAGCGCCATTTAATTGTTTTGTATAGGTACCTGTGAGCGTTGTAACAATGAGCTCATGGATTAGGTCAAGACAGGCCAGCGTCCTCCTGTCTGCTAACAACAACAATCTATGATGACCAATTCAACTGCTGCACGTGGTGATTTTGAACACCATTAATAGTGCTATAAACCAAGCAAAACCAGTCATTGAACAGTCTTTAAAATAATACCACATTGGTGCCGATTCTCTTGTACACCGAACTAAACTAACTAAACTATCACTAAAATTCCTTACTACGGCTATGAGAAACTTAAAGCTATTCTGTAGTCTCTAAATTTAAAAAATATTTTGACACAGCTACTCGTAAATCGAATTTGACAATTGCGACTCCACGTGGTACTTACATACTTGTTTGCCCTACCCCGTGTATTTTTTTAGAGCCGGAGGCGCGCATTGGGGGCAGCCTCGACGTGTTATATAATATATGGAATTTTTCACTTTTTCTATAGAAAAAAAAAAATACCTACGTGTTGAATATTAGGGGTATAAAGATTTCATAAAGGGGTCGAAATTTTCATTATTTTTGCGATAGGACACACCATTTTCGAGTTATAAGCAAAAGAAAAGAAAAAAATCCAGTACAGTACCTGTTTTTGCACCCGATGTCAGATGTTCGTGTGAATTTTAGTTCATGACAACTAATAATATTCCACACCATTTTCAGTGGCGATTAAAAATAGTCACAATTAGATATATCTACAGTTAAAATTTTAGGTGAAAAACGTCAAATTCAGAATAGCAAAATTGTCATTTTCACTAAATTAAAATCTCAGTACAATCTTAGTGCTGTCAAACTAAAATATAGTTAAGTTGTGCCACTTTAGTCTATTTCAGAATGGGAAATCATCGTTTGACAGGAGTAAACTAAATTTTGGTGATTTTTAGTCTAGTTTAGACGCATTTGTGACAAGAGAATCGGCACCAATATTATACCTACCCAGTAGCTCAGACCAAATCAAAAACCAAGACAGAGCGCTGTCAACAGTGACGTGAAGCCGCTTTCGTGAACGTGTGTGCACTTAGTGAGGTGTAGTTTGATCGTAATTTAAAAAAAATTGCGAAGATATGTGACATCTATCAACCCGCACTGGGCCCGCGTGGTATATTACGGCCCACTCCCTGTGACAGTCCCAGCAGTGGGATCATTATAAGCTGATTATGCTAAGCGACTTTGGGTCTTTTTTTAGGCGACTTTGGGTCTTTATTGAGAATACCTATATGCACCAACTTACATAACCTACCTACAGTGTATCACAGTATTCAACATGTAAGTAAGAAAGTACGCACCATCCAACTTATTACCTACACATCAATGTATCACAGTAAGCACACATGCGCGGGCGCATGCTGCCTGTGCGCACTGCAGCTGCCGAGCCAGCTGTCCTCCAACCTGTCGCTACTCGCTGATGATGCCACGTCTGATTTTACTGTAATATTTATATTAGCGGCAAAATTACGCATCGCGATTATTTAAATGTGAATTATTTGAACTTTAATAATTATTATTGTTATATAGGCTAACAATTATTGGTTAATGAAATTAAGCGAAATTCAAATTATCTTACCTTAACAGCCAGCCAGTTATGTTTTAAGTCCCATGTAATAGGGGGTGAGTCTATTGCCATCAGACTCCGGGCTGCTACTGAGAAATTCCTGTTGGAAAAACCCAATAATATTTTGCCTGACCTGGGAATCGAACCCAGTACCTCCATGCTCAGTAATAGCGTTTGCGACCACTAGACCAAAGAGGCAGGCAAGAGGTAGAAGTTATACAGGGCTATTGGTTATGTCATAAGCAAATGTCAACAATTTTCGAGTCATTTGTCATTTTAAAATATAAAATGTCCAATTACTCGAAAATTGTTGACATTTGCTTAGTTAAAAGGGATCATTTGGTTGTAAATGACCTATCCTACATCCTCTTAATGGATTGCCGACATCAATAACCCTGTATAAATTAAGAGTGATTTTATTTTTACTGTTATTATAAAAACCGTGTGATACAGGTTTATACTAACAGTTTCGTAATTGAAATAGAAATAGATTGATATAAATAATTTAATTGGATTATTAATTAAGCATTGGAATGTTATTGTAGACCAGCTGCTGCCCGGGACTTCGTCCGCGTGGACCCTCATTCTTTTTCTAAAATAAAAGCAGTAGGACCCTTAGTTACTCCTTGTGACATCAGCTTTCTGCCAGTTGAAGTCCCGTCAAAATCGGTCCAGCCGTTTCGGAGATTAGCCGGAACAAACAGATAAACAAAAAACTTAAAACTTGTTTTTGGTATAAGGTACAGACGCCAGCACGTCAACCTAAGTTTCAATCTGTCAAATTTATTTAATAGATATTCAACTTTATCTCTAAAGTGTAAGGTTCAAAGTTGATTGGGAAAATTTTACAATTTCGGGTAGGTTGACGTGCCTGGCGTCTGTACCTACCATTACCTTTACCATTGCATTTAGTAAAACTAAAAAGCTGTAATTTTGACAAACAGACATTTCATTTTAATTTATTTGTATACAATATAATAAATGGTATTTAAATGTGCCTGATTATGAGTGTATTTTACTGTTGAGTTTATGACTAGGTACTACTCATACATTCATAACAGTAAAAGACTCTCAAAAGGTTTTTTTTACTGGCTACTTGATGATCTAATTATAGAAATCATGGGCGCCGGCAGCAGGGTGCAAGGGGTGCACTTGCACTCCCTGGCTTTAAAAAATAAAATTTAGAACATTCATTCAGAACTTAAGAAATATCCGAAAAAGGGAACTTAACCTATTCGCGGAGGGATCTAACATTATCGCGCTTGCTTTGCTCTCTCTAGCATCCTATTCTATCCTGATTCTGTATAAATCGACACAATTAGCAATTATTCTGTATGAATGAACAAGATAAAACCTATCCCATTCGAGACGAGATGCAAAAACCGGACAAGTGCGAGACGGACTCGCCCACGAAGTCTTCCGTACCGTAGTAAATCGAGCAAAAAAATGCCGAAAAAAAAGTTTCTTGCATAAAGATCCCCTTAAATGTTTGACTTTATTTGTTGTTATGCGGCATTAAAAATACACAAACAGAAATTTTCTACTCTACCTATTACGGTTCATAAAATACAGCCCGCTGACCAATAGACGGACGGACGGAAAACACCTGAAATTTCACTAAAATTTCACTAAAAATATCATTATTAATTGGGACGGACAGTGGATGCTTAGTTAATAGGGACTAGGGCTCCCCTGACCTTCGGGAGCGGAACTCTAATAATGTCGCGCAAAATGGTACCCGGTATTGTTAAAAATATTGGTTACAATTATTGAAATATAGTCCATCATTTCTGCCTTCACCGGCTAATAATCTCAGCTATTCATTTGACCCTGCATCAAAGAAACATACCTATAAAAAAATATTTAACACCAACGCGAAATTACAATCTGTCATTAGTTCATTAAATAATACTAGCCAGATGTTGCACGCAGCCTGAGCTTACAGCTTATCATAAATAAGTACTTACCAGCTTTATTTATCTGTGGCCCTTTAACGCCCAATATTATTAATCAAACACCTGGATCCATGGATCACTTTGGCGTCAAGATCGTAATTTTTTGGGTGTAAAGAAGGAATAGGATTTTTGGGTGAATTTTGCCAATAACAAGATTAGATCCAAGAGCATTAGGCCATACCACCGGGCCACCAATTTGGTGGCCCGGTGGTATGGCCTAGGGCTCGACTTCCGAGTTGTTGACTGCTGGGACCACGGAGCACATTTTGTGTTCACTTGTCTGAGAATTTTTGGTTCTAGGACATGCCGGTTTTGAGAGGGGCCCAAGACTGCTATTTTTATAAATTCGTCATTCATTCTCATTCTTCGACCCCATTGTAATTTTTCTAAAAGTTCGTAATCTGCTAAATTCATAATGGTCGATCATTGGTTGATCATTGTATTCCACAAACACGATACTCTTAACGAATTAAAAGCAATGACTGCACAATGACGTTCTAATGGTAGGTCACTGATCAAAGGAACTGCCAAAGTTTTAGCAGATTACCGCCTAAGTCAGTCATTATGTACGAGATTACCAATAGATGCCATTTCTTTCAATGGAGTGTCAGTGGCTGACCTTTGGAAAGTCATAATGACGCCAATATGTTAGTAGATTACCAAACTTGTCAAAATCAACAATTATGAAATCAATGATAGACCATTCTGACACTATTGTAATAGCAGACTTGAGGCCCAGTAGTGATGAAGTAATTTACACAAAGAGACTGTCTAGGTTTGAACCTATGGCCTACAAGTTCTACAACTCTTAAGTAGCGGCCGTTACCTCTGGGCCGCAACCCAAATTACTTATAAGTTTTTAATAACCATTTAAAACAGTAATTTTTTAGTAGACAAACTAACAAATCATCAATTTATTTGAGCATGATAGAAAGCTATCGAATAAATTATGCAGTTTAAAACGAAGTCAATAATTAATTATGATAATCTGTCGATATTCCAAATAGGTAAATATCTACTTTTCGATTTATTTTTTTATTTTTCTAAAATATAGTTACCTATTACAAATGCGTTTTGGTTTAATTACTTCCTAAACAGCTTTTAAAAATCAATCATTTTAAGGAAGTGGTTCGATTTTTGGTTATTTTCAAATGAACCTGATAGAATATTAGGTACTTCCTTCAGCTTCTTTTAATCAAATGTCGGTAAAGGCGCCCGCCGACAGGCGCGACGCGACTCCGGAGGAACAATTTCTATTAAAACTTCACTGAAATTGTCACGGATATCGATGGAAATTGTTGTACCGGGGTGTCGCGTCGCGCCTGTCTAAATGTAGTTTAATATTTTGAAAATTCTAACTTGATTAACTCACAACTTGGAAGCGGTACCTAACTACCACTATCAATTTTTAATGACATTATGGTTATTAAACGGATTTTGTAAAATCAAAGATTTTGATTGGTTTACAAGCCATCAGTCGAATTCGTTTTTTCCCGCTTCTCATCTTTGTTAGTTAATTTATAAACTGAACACTCCATTACTAGCTAATCTTGCCAGACTTGTCAAGTCTACCTCAGCTCAGCCTATCCGTTAGGAGATTATCAGTTTACCAATTTTGGGTTTTTTTACCAAACATAGGCCGTTGATTAGCGCTAACTGTAAGGTAACTGCATAGTCTACGGCACAGAACAGATAAAAGTGGTATGGCACAGAACCTCTTTTATCTGTTCTGTGGTCTATGGTGATCATTTATAAAGGTTTATATTCAAAGTCATCCTTCAAATAAAAACGGTACTTTGCAAATACGGGTGGCATGTCTTTCCATCCTAAACTTTTTTTTGTTTGACCTGTTCATTTCATCCGAGAATGTGTTTTCCTTTCTTTCCGTGCATTTACAGGGTTAAAAACTAGTCATAACTTTCTCACTATATCCCAGTACATACTAATTCCATGCTTTATCAAATAACCATAGCGTTTGAAATTTTTTCCTCATTTCCCAGCAGTAGTGTTGACTGCCAGTGATATAAGCTCGCACGTGGGTTGGTCGGGTAACGGTCGGCCCGAATGCGACCGGTCTGAGCCGACCCGCGGGCCGCGCCGAAGCACAGGCGAAGAGGCGAGGCGAGGTTCGAATTCGTAGTATGAAGTCTGGGAGTCGGCAGTGTTCGGATTTTGAATGTTTGAAATATTTTTGATTGGCGGTTAAATTGTTTTTGGAATAAAGTTAGGAGTCATTTTAGAGTTTATGATCATAGCCAACCTTATGTGCTTAAAACTTTATTGGGTTTGAAAACAAGCATTCTGCTTTTTGAATATAGATCACCTAATACACCTCTCTTTGTTTCCTTAAGCAATAGTTACTAATCTAGGAAATCCCATAGATTTAGTAATATTGTCTTCTTCTTATCCGTCAGGAAATCAGGCGTGCCTCCGTGCTAGCGTTTGAAATAACAAGTAAAATACATGTATCTTTCAAACGCCCCTGTATTTTTCAATAAAATACAGAAACTTTCATTGCAGATCTTCGGTTGAATCTTTCGCAAGTTTAAGTTTTTTTACATGCTCGGATTATAGAACAAAAGATTTACATGTATTTTACGGTGTATTTTTCGCATTAATATCAAACACACCAAAGATCGTAACCGTTTGACGGTAGATCGATTAAACAAATGAATTTGTAAACTCTAATCTGAAAAATGTCCATTCGAATGCAAACGAACCTACATTTCAAGAAACCCATGATGAAGTTTACAACGAAGCCTCTGAAGCCAGTGATAGGTAGTGACATTGATTTGTAGACTATTTGTATTTTTTCCCATTTTTGTGTGTTTATTTTGTGTCAACCGAGATGTTGATTAGTTTACGTAAAGTTCAATCTGCCTAGCCTTTTCCCAACTATATTGGGGTCGGCTTCCAGTCTAACCGGATGCAGCTGAATACCAGTATTTTACATGGAGCGACTGCCTATCTGACCTCCACAACCCAGTAACTGGGTAATACGATACCCCTTGGTAAGACTGCGGTTGTCAGACTTTCGGGTTTCTGACGACCCGTAACGACTGTCAAAGATCCACGAATGACAACCGGGACCAACGGCCTGGCGTGCTTTCCGAGGCACGTAGGAGTCTCGGTATGTAAAGATGGTCACCCATCCACAGACCAACCCCGGCAAGCGTAGCTTAACCTGACGGATCGACCCGTGCGGCAGAACTTACTACTTAGCCACGAGCTCCTCAGACGTACGTTTACGTAAAGTTGCTGTTCAATTAATATTAAATTATTAAGCAAGATTATTTCCCTTTGATTGTTAAGTATTAAAAATACACAGTAAATAGTTAAATAATAAAATAAGTAAGTATAAGTAAGTGTAAGTGGTAAGTAGGTACTTCTTTTTTTTACGTGTATGATCGATTTTTCAGACGAACGTCAAATTTGTTTTTTTCGCAATTTACTTGTATTTAATAGGAGAGATGCAGTTTCGAAAAAAACAAAATGTTTCTTTCGCAATTTTCAACGCTACCCATGCCCTGTACTCTAATTACGTATTACACGATCAATCGGAATTTTAATCGTTTTGAAACAAACTGCTATCCATTGCTTCATAAGTTCAAAAAAAAAACCAGCTCAACAACGTAAATACCGCAATGAATGTTGTTGAACTGTCAAAATGAGACAGATTAGTCGTAATCATTTACGAAAACGTGTTGCGTAAAATTAGATAGCTGAATTCATGAAAAGATTTCATAAAAGGCTCGTTCCTACTTTTTTACGGAAAGAGAATCTAAAGAAGTGCAAACGGGGTGTAAACTCGTTAAATCGAAAAAAAAACAGTAATTTTTGAGAAACTGCATATAACGCATACACAATTAGGTAGTACACACTACCTTTCCTTTTATTCAAAGTCGGTTAAAAAGGATATCAGCTGTCGATCGACAAGAGTTATGAAGGAAATGGCTTATTTAATAGCTTGTAATGTAGCCCAAGTTGTTGTTTGACTTTATACATAAACTTTTACCGCACGTAGTTCGTAAATGTAAATTCGTAGATTATTATTATAATTATACGAGTAGGTACCTATTTTTAAATTTCCGTAGTAAACAAGGGACCCTTATAGTTCGCATTGTCTGTATGTCTGTCTTGTCTATCTGTCTGTCTGTCCGCGTAGCTCAAACGGTTAGTACCACAGGTTAGTACCTACTAGAAAGCTGTAATTTGGCATGGGTACAATATACATATTAATTACGCCGACAGACAGTGGTAAAATAAAATCAAGAATAAACATTTTTTGATGGAGATGGATGTCAAAAAATGTTTTTTTCTTGATTTTATTTAGACGTAAAGTGGGGATGTATTTTTTTTCTCGTCTATCCCATGGTGTGGGGTGTCGTTGGAAAGGTCGTTCAAAAATATTGTGGGAGTTTGTTAATTTTTCAATTCAGAGATCCGTTTGCGATATATTAAAGTACAAATTTTTGGTAGTCAAGTATACCTCCCCCCCCCCTGCTAGCTAAATGGTTGTACTTGGATTTGTGAAAAAAACAGCTAAGTAGGCTTTTTCGAGTATTAATCGACCAACTTTTTGTAGTTTGAAAAACACTCATTACAGGGAGAACTTGTTTTTCAACTACAATGTTAAGTTTGTTATTGGGATAAATTCATCCCAACTACGGAACCCTTAAATGTACGTGGTCCGATACACAATTGGCCGGCTTTTTCAAATGACTGTTGTGATAATTGGATCCATGACTGTCACTGTCACTCATTCGTGGATCTTTGACAGTTGTTCCGGTTATCAGAAGCCCGAAAGTCTGACAACCAGTCTTACCAAAGGGTATCGTATTACCCAGTTGTGGAGGTCAGATAGGCAGTCGCTCCATGTAAAATACTGGTATTCAGCTGCATCCAGTTAAACTGGAAGCCGACCCCAACATAGTTAGGAAGAGGCTAGGAAGAGTGATTGATTCTGAAGGTATGAAACATGGCAGGTGATGCCTGATTCATACTTTAAACATTTTTAGTAATGATGATGATGGATGGATCCTTCAAGAATAAACCAATAACACTTTAACTGACCAGAAGATATTGTGCTTGCGACCGCTGAACGGAACCAACGGACCAGTTAATTTTGGTGATTTAGTTGAATAGGTAGCACCGGGAAACCTGAATTTCAAGTTTTCTGCACCAAAGGTGGCAGAATGGTACAGACACCAGCACATCAACCTACTACAATATAGATTTTCAACTTTATCACTGAAATATATAAGGTTCAAAGTTGATTGGGAAATTTCGACAGTATCGGGTCCTGCTGGCCTCTGTACTATTTCAGAGTTTACTTAGCCCTAGGCTGTACCTATCTTTTGTATTTGTGTATTTTTTCTTTTAATGTGCGTTTTGTGGAGAATAAACATATTTTCACCTCAGCACCTCAAACAAGCAGGTTTTGCTGTCAAAAAACAGTGAGCAAAATTCGATTTTGCTGCGAGCGTGAGACAAAGTAACTTTTTAATTATTTTTTTTAATTGCCGAGAGCGGTGTTGGGTCTACTCACAAAATTCTAATGATTTGAACTTCAATTAGTTTTGTCACTTTCACTTCGATACGAAAAAAGCGAGAAAGAAACAAGTCAATTCGAAGTTCGATTTCAAAATTCTATACCTACATACTAGGAACAAAAAAGAAACAAACAATAAAACGTTCGGATAAAGGTACATAAAATATTAAAATTGCAAGTCATCTGATAAGGTTTTATTTAAATTCTGTTTTATAAAATTTTTGGAACGAAGGTCTGCGGCTTGCGGTAAGAGTGCAGTGGCAGAAATCGTCACACGAAAAGGCGCTTGCGACTTCGCGATTCATAGAGAAAGAAAGACGGGGAGAGATATTAAGTGTGAATTTGGTCGAAATGAAAATCCAAGACGGCGCGCGGCGGTTGCGAAAATTTTCACATTTTTCAAAATGGGTGTAGCTTTCATTGTTTTCAAGGGTGCCAAAGCCGATCGTGAGGTCAAAATGTAAATCCAAGATGGCGGCTGCGAAAATTTTCAATTTTTCTTCATGGGTATCGTTTCTATGGTTGTCAAGGTTGCTAAAGCCGATAGTGAAGTCAAAATGTAAATTCAAGATGGCCGCTGCGAATTTTTTTAATTTTTGCTTCATGTTTACCTATCGTTTCTATGGTTTTCAAGGTTGCTTAAGCCGAAAGTGAAGTCAAAATAAAAATCCAAGATGGCGGCTGCTAAAATTTTCACATTTTTCGTCATGGGTGTCGTTTTCATAGTTTTCGAGGGTGCTAAAGTCGATAGTGAGGTCAAAATATAAATCCAAGATGGTGGCTGCAAAATACGAGGTGATGAAGAATAATTATGTAAAAAAAAAACCTTGTCCCATCCGAAAATGGGCATAATAATAATATGGTACTGCAGTAACATTACAAAACAGTATTTTTTTAAAGTTATTGATATTTAAAATTCACATTTTTAGTTCCAAAATTACCCCAAATCCATAAAAAAATGGCAAAACTCATAACTTATGACTTTTAGACACCCGCTAAACGATGGCCGCCGCCCGCACCAAATGTAAAATTCGGTCAAATTCACCATTGAAAAAAAATGTGGGGATTATTTTTTCTTTTTTCCTGAAAATTTCCACATAAATATGCTAACAGTACGATACCTAACAACACCCTCACGGATCGGACAGGGTTTTTTTTTACATGTTGTATGTTCTCGGCGCTGAGGTGAAAAGTTGTATGTGTTACACGAGAGCAAAGTTATTTGCATCTCGTGTCTTTGAATCCCTTGCAGCGCTCAGGATTCTAACCTAGGATCACTCGCTACGCTCGTGATTCAATTATAGAATCCTTCGCTTACTCGGGATTCAAAATCAACACTCGCAGCAAAAAACGACTTTGCTCTCTTGTTGCACAAATAACTATTTCACCTCAGTACCTCAAACAAGCAGGTTTTGCTGTCAAAAAACAGTGAGCAAAATTCGATTTTGCTGCGAGCGTGAGACAAAGTAATTTTTTAATTATTTTTTTTAAATGCCGAGAGCAGTGTTGGGTCTACTCACAAAATTCTAAAGATTTGAACTTCAATTAGTTTTGTCACTTTCACTTCGATACGAAAAAAGCGAGAGATAGAAACAAATCGATTCGAAGTTCGATTTCAAAATTCGATACGTACCTACTAGGCCCAAAAAAGAAAGAAACAATAAAACGTTCGGATAAACATAAAACATTAAAATTGCAAATCATCTCGTAAGGTTTTATTTAAATTCTGTTTTATTAAATTTTTGGAACGAAGTTCTTAAGCGGCTTGCGGTAAAAGTGCAGTGGCAGAAATCGTCACGCGAAAAGGCGCTTGCGACTGTCTTCTTCTAATTCAAAAAGAAAGAAAGACGGAGAGAGATAGTAAGTGTGAATTTGGTAGAAATGAAAATCCAAGATGGCGGTTGCGAAAATTTTCACATTTTTCATAATGGGTGTCGTTTTCATAGTTTTCAAGGGTGCCAAAGCCGACCGTGAGGTCAAAATGTAAATCCAAGATGGCGGCTGCGAAAATTTTAAAATTTTTCTTCATGGGTATCGTTTCTATGGTTTTCAAGGTTGCTAAAGCCGATAGTGAAGTCAAAATGTAAATCCAAGATGGCCGCTGCGAAAATTTTCAAATCTTTCTTCATGGTTATCGTTTCTATGGTTTTCAAGGTTGTTTAAGCCGATAGTGAAGTCAAAATAAAAATCCAAGATGGCGGCTGCGAAAATTTTCACATTTTTCGTCATGGGTGTCGTTTTCATAGTTTTCGAGGGTGCTAAAGTCGATAGTGAGGTCAAAATATAAATCCAAGATGGTGGCTGCAAAATACGAGGTGATGAAGATTATGTAAAAAAAAACCTTGTCCGATCCGAAAATCTGGGGAAAATGGGCTTATGGTACTGCAGTAACATTACAAAACAGTATTTTTTTTCCAAACATTTATAGTTCCAAAATTACCCCAAATCCATAAAAAAATTGCAAAACTCATAACTTATGACTTTTAGACACCCGACGGCCACGGCTAAACGACGGCCGCCGCCCGCACCAAATGTAAAATTCGGTCAAACTCACCATTGAAAAAAAATGTAGGGATTATTTTTTCTTTTTTCCTGAAAATTTCCACATAAATATGCTAATAGTACGATACCTAACAACACCCTCACGGATCGGACAGGGTTTTTTTTTACATGTTATATGTTCTCGCTGCTGAGGTGAAAAGTTGTATGTGTTACACGAGAGCAAAGTTATTTGCATCTCGTGTCTTTGAATCCCTCGCAGCGCTCAGGATTCTAACCTAGAATCACTCGCTACGCTCGTGATTCAATTATAGAATCCTTCGCTTACTCGGGATTCAAAATCAACACTCGCAGCAAAAAACGACTTTGCTCTCTTGTTGCACAAATAACTATTCTTTCTTCTTTATCTGTCTTTCATAACAATCGGGTCAGTAGTTTAGACGTGGTAACGGACAGACAGTACTTTCGCATCATAATATTAATATAACTCGCTGCGCCCCGCTGTTGCACCCGCATAAGTCTCAATCCCGTAGGAATATCGGGAAAAAAAGAAAAATAAATACCGGGATAGATATCCTATATCCTTCTCCAGCTATCTAATTACGCAACAGATTTTCGTAAGCGATTACGACAAATTTGTTTCATTTTGACAGTTCAACAACATTCATTGCGTTATTTACGTTGTTGAGCAGATTTATTTTCGAACTTACGAAGCAATGGATTAGCAATTTGTTTCAAAATGATTCAAATTCCGATTGATCGTGTATGGTCATGGTTTACCTAACCGTATGCCAAAATTCATCCAAATCCGTTCAGCCGTGTTAAGGCTCGTGCAGACCAGCGCGACGCGACGGCGCAACTCGACTCGAACAATACAATTTCTAAGAAAACTTCACGGTACAACAATAGCCGGTGTCGCGTCACGCTGTCGTGTCGCGCTAGTCTGCACGAAGCTTTAGCGTGAAGCGTAACAAACAAACTAATAACTATAATTATTATAGTTAGGATAAATGGATGTCCATAAGTATTCATTGAATGATTTGTGTCGGAATGCGTCGACACACGTCATTCAATTAATACTTAGGTGCATTTCATAATAATTACTAATTAACTAGAAATTATAAACGGGATATCCTATTCTTCTGCTTCAGAAAGGATGCCTAAAAGCCTGAAACGGAATAAGAGACAGCGAAAAACTCCCCTCAGCCACAGCCATTATCATTCTTGATACACAATCATACTTGTAATGTAAATAACTTTGCTTATCTTTATGAGAAAATCGCCCAGTTCCAAGGAATGTAACTGTCCACCCCGTTAGAGTTAGAAGGCGTGAAGATATTAAAGTAAATAAGTCCTATCAAAGTCCACTTAGCTTATATTACTTATGGTATGTGAAAATTAACGGGATGGAGGCTTCAATTTGCAAGTTTATGTAGAGTGCAATAAGATTGGTTTTTAAATGCACAAATATATTTTTATGCAGTTTTTTTGTGTCAATTGAACACAACATTGAATGTAAGAGAACCTAATTAATAAATTAGGAAGATTGTAAGAAAACTACCAAGTTTTCGTTTTCTTTGCCCTCCTCGATATGGGCTCCTCCTATGGGGGAACTCGACAAATATAAATTATGCCTTCCTAGTGCAGAAAAAATGCCTAAGAGCAATCTGTGGTATCAATCCTTTAACATCCTGCAGACCTCTCTATAAAAAATTAAAACTTTTAACCTTAACAGGTCTGCTCATAATGCAAGCTGGTGTATTTGTGAAAGAACACTCAATTTTTTTTATAACATGTGACTTGCAATCAAAATATACCCGTCGAGACCCAACACTGCTAAGAATTCCTTCACATCAAAGCACATTATGTCATAAAAATAGCTTTATCACAGCAATTAAAATCTTCAATAATATTCCAAAAGAAATAAGGGAACTCCCTCTAAAACACTTTTAAATCCAAATTACACTTATGGCTTATTGAAAAGTAAAATAATTTTTTGATAAAAAAGTAACAGATAAATATAAGTTAAGATAATGAGTTTTAATTATATTACTTTAAGTACCTATTTATTATTGTTAAGATTTCAAATAGATGCGAAACCCTAATAACCAATGTTATTAGACATGTGAAAAAAAAATGTGTTGTACTTATAAAATGTTTTTATTTTATATACCTAACATGTTTAAATATTTGTATGCCAGTCCAATGTCCATGGCGAAACATGTAAGATCAAAACTATATTATAAGACCTTAATGTACCATGTTTTAAAGCAAATAAATATATTCTATTCTATTCTATTCTATTCTCGCTCGCAAACCTGAAAAAGCAGAATCTGAATCATTTTGAAGGATATTGCTTATCCATTGCTTCATGTTTTCGAAAAATTTGTCTGCTCAACAACGTAAATAACGCAATGAATGTCGTTGAACTGTCAACGTGAAACAGATTGTGACTGGTCGTGTGTTCAATGTTACGCAATTAGGGTTTAAGGACACCGATAGAACCTCAGATTATAGAAGGATAGAACAATTTCCGAGAAGTCGCGCCGCGCCTTTCTGCGGAAGCCAACTCATCGATAAAAGTAAATTTAGTACGACTCAATTCGAATAATAAATAAATAAACTTATTTTTTGTTTAATTTTGAAATCGATTTCAACAACCCTTTTCCCTTCTCACTTAACAAGTAGGTACCTCTTAACCCTCAAACCGCTGATTACCGATAAGTTAAACCTCAGTAATAATAAGTCACTTTGTTCCATTTCAATTCGACTCCGGTGTTCAACGGTTTCTGTGTACTCGTGAGGTCAAATATCACAAAGTCTGATGACAGCCGACCGTGACAGTGTGCAGGTGAAGTGCAGTAGGTTAAGTTCGCGTAACCCTAAGGTAAAGTAGGACATTCACGATCGACGTAAACGCATTAGTAAGTCATTGCAATGTAACTCATATCTCGATTAGGTAAAGGATAAATTAGAACGATTGCTGAGAGTATTATCAAACTCAGGGCTATCATTCTCACCTTCCGCCTGACGCAGGTCCTCACCGGACACGGTTGTTTCGGGAGGTTCCTGTTCCGGATAAGGCGGGAGGAAACGCCCGGGTGTTATCACTGCATGGGTCGCCCGGAAGACACGGTGGAGCATACGGTGGAGGTGTTCCTGGCTTGGGCAGAGTATCGCCGTCTCCTCGTGGAAGCGATTAGTGGTGGTGATCTCTCGCGTCCGGCCCTGGTCCAGGCCATGGTACGGAGCGAGAGGGCATGGGAAGCTGTCATTTTATTGTTCTCTTTTTTTATGTGTTTGTTGCTGTTGTGTTGTGTCTGTGTCGAATAAATGTTTTCTATTCTATTTTATTCTATTCTCTTTCTGCGAAGCAGTAATGCTGCGTGAAAGAGGAGGCGGAACGCGTGAGGGAGAGGCAAATTTCACGCCCTCACGCCCCTAGCCGCCGCAGGAGACGCCCTGGGCGTCGGGATTCGCAAGCCGATTCCCGGCCACCGTAGGCGCGGGATTGCGGACGGTGAGCAATGGGTAACTCGCCGTCCGATAAGGACCAGCCGGTCGATTCTATAAAAATCTCACCGTGAAAACTTAGGTGAAGTGAGTTTGTTTTTGCTTTGAATTGACACTATTGACAGCTCACTCCACGCTCACTTCACCGAAGTTTGCACGGTGATATTTTTACAGAATAGCACCGCAGGCCCGGGTTGACGGCGCGTTCTGTTCCACGCACGCCTCAAAGAGATGTCAGCAAAACTGGCGGGGTCCGCTAGGACCGATGCCTGCCGGGGTCACGGGAAAGTCCGAATGGGATACCGTGGCCCCGAGCAACGTACAGGCAACTGAAGGAACACGGGTGGGTTTTAGTCAGTAAGAGTCTAACAACCCCGAGAAGTTATTTGATAATTTCCCACCCAAAAAAAAAGGGCTGTCATTCTAATTTATACTTTATAACAATGAATTAAAAGTTACATTGCAATGTCTTACTAACGGTTTTACGGCAGTCAAATTGGATCGTGAACGCGCTACCTAAATTCACGTAGTCTTTGAGTTGAGGTAAGGCGGGACTCTTGTTGTTGTGCCCACAGAACATTGGTTGTACTGCCTTATTTCCTGAACAAAAAACAGAACTTATCCTGCGAATAATCAACTAGCAGTTTAGAAACTCTTCAACTAAATTAAGAGCAAACACGGTTTCTCTCCTACTGAGTAATGTCAGTATAGCTTGTCCAGTCTCAAATGACGCGCCCCAGTACCGTATTTTACGTACAATAGGGTTGCCAACCGTCTTGTCTCCTTCTCCACACGAAAACTACCTTTTGGAAGGGGCAACTATAGTAAGGCCATTTTAATAGGTAACATTTGACAATTCATCAAAATTCAACAACGTAACCTTGTAACGCCGGGCATAAAATAATATATTTTTTCGTTTTGTTAGAACTGCACAATTGCTTAACTTTTTTTTCTGTATTTTAAATTTCACGCTCTCCTTCCTCACACACTCTTATAAACACACAGTGGTCGAAAGAGAGAAATCGGCTACTTCGAGGCTACTTACCAACAACAGTAGCTTCAATAATCAAAACCATCTAACTATAGCATAGATATGAAATGTGAATTTTTTTATGATTATTTTAACTCAACCATACACGTTGAGGAATATTGGTGCTCTAGCGAAACATCCAAAATGATCTCCGACACACGAAACCCTTTGCACGACAACATCCTTGTGCCACAAAGGATGAGAAGCCGAAACAGTTTTTTTTAGTGTGCAGTCCACTCACTGGCGAACGACCAAAAGAGAGACTGAAGTTGTGGCGAGACAGTGCTTTTTTACCCAAACCATTCGTTCCACCTGGACATGAGTTGCCTTGGGTAACCTGGAAGTCTTTAAACAGACTCCGGACCCAGGTCGGCCGAAGCAAGGAAAATCTGTTCAGGTGGAGATTCATAGACGACTCCGCCTTGAAGTGTAAATGTGGTGCTGTTCCACAAACGATGGGACACTTAATGTCGTGTCCTGCGTGTCCTGTCAGCTGCACGTTACAGGAACTAATGGACGCTGGTGATGGCGCCAAACAAGTCGCCGAATTCTGGGCCGAGTCTATTTAGATTGCTATCGACAAGCTAAGAAGAAGAATAAGAATAAATAATTAGAAACACTAGTTAAGGCAAAAATAATATGTTATATCTACAGTACTAAGGTTACGTATTAAAATAATTACCTAGCTAGGTATTGTTCATTTAATAATTAAATAATTTATCCCTTTTGTTGCGGCCTGTACCCGCATGGCGGCGTGCAGGCAGCGGCTGACTGACGTCAGCATCACGCCATCTTCGCTCAACCAATCGTCGCGCCGCTACGCGCCGATGTATCACCCCATACGGCCGCGGACCAATGGCGACGCGCCACCTACATTAGCGACGGGGGCGGCTGAGCGCCTCGGGCTCCACGAAGACGGAAGACTCGTTCACTTGCTCCGACGCGGCTCAGCGGAGCGGCCGATATACGCGTAATATTGTAACGGGTCCTAGAATTCTGTAATCTTTCTTGTACACGTCAGTTTTAAATATTTAAAGTCTAAATAAGTATTGGTTTGTTCTATAACAGTATTTTATTTAGTCTCCCCTACACACCTAAGCATAGGCGTAATCAAGTGGCGACCGTGACAGGACCCGTTGCATTAAATTTAAATAAAATCAACGAATCGTCGAGAAACGTCGACGGAAGATTCAAGATTCATCGTGTGGAGCAAGTGCCGCAGCCCGCCATCCATCCAGCCGGGCTGCGTAATCAAGAAAGAGGGGAGCGCGGACGAGCTGCTGTGTCCAGGGAGGCTTCGGACGGTGACGGCGGGTCAAACTCAACACGTCTGCCGAAGGTCTAGCCCAGGAGAGTAAGCCCTAATCCATTCATTTCCTTTCTTTAATCTTGTTTCCTGTGTGCCCTTGCGCTGTGAACCAGTGCGCGGCTTGCTTTTTAAACGTCAAACAGGGAAAAGGCCATATCTTTCCTAATTTGCAGGGTTAATTGCACGTGGGTTGAGCTGGCTTATGCTAGGCTAGGCGCTAAGCTGCAATTCTTCCACTATAGTCGAATGTTCGTGTGCACCTACCCGCCTAAGTTCATATTCATAGATGTAATCCCACGTAACGCATAACCTCACTTCTGGCGATATTGTAAAACGCAAGCTAGCATTTCAGCTGCACGCATTGTTTTTTCCTACCCAATCCATATTCATGCACACGTATTAAGTGTAATTAAGTGCACGCAACCAAAGCTTTGTGAACCAGCCATCCTGCCGACTATTTCAGAGTTCCGGCCATACGGCAACTGTTCCGGTGCAACCAGGAGCGGATTCCCTCGGCGCGTCGACTACATTAGCAGCGGCCGGCAGGCGGCACGCTGCAGCGCGGCGAAGGCGTAGCCGGGAACACGTGTTGGGAGCGACGCCTAACATTGTCAGGTTCACTGCACATTTATCTATTCAGCTCATTGTATTGCATTGTGTTTTGTATTTCGATAGACAATAGATCTCGTTGATAGCAAAATGACCAGTGTAGATACCGACCTGAAGGTCAAATTTAAAGAGTTAATTAGAAAGCGTGGCACCATAAAGGGTAGGTTAACAAAATTCATAGATTATTTAGGTACTATGAAGGGCCTGGAGCCTAAAGAGGTTGCCAGTGTCCAAGTTAAAGAAATTTCTTTGAGACTAGCTACGTTTCAAAAATTATTTAAAACATTTGACGAATTACAGTCAGAAATTGAAACATTATGCTCCGATGTAGATGAACAATTGGAAGAAAGAGAGGCCACAGAGTGTCAATTTTACTCTGCGCTCTCTGTAGCTCAAGAATTAATTGAGGCTACCCCATTACCAATAAATACGGCAAACAGTGTTGGACAATGTAGTAATTGTTCTCACCAGCCAAGCGATTGTTCACATGCATTTAACGGAGTGAAATTGCCAACCATACACCTTCCAAAGTTTGATGGAAACCTGCTAACATGGCTAGAATTTAAAGATACATTCGATTCTATTATTCACAGCAATAAATCAATTCCAGAAATAAACAAATTTCACTACTTAAGATCAGCTTTGGAAGGGAATGCTAAGGGGATAATTAAATCAATAGAGTTTACCTCGAATAGCTACAAATTAGCATGGGATTTACTCTGCGAACGATATGATAATAAAAATATTCTCATAAACAATCATCTCAAAGCTTTAATTAGTGTTGAAAGGTGTAGTCGGGAATCCTATAAAGCGTTAAGGTACATAGTAGACCATATGTCAAAAAACTTGAGAGCGCTGGAAGCGTTGGGTCAGCCGACTGACAAATGGGATGCACTTATTATATTCATGCTAGCCTCAAAATTAGATCCGGTGACTAATACTAAATGGGAAGAGTATAGGTCTACGTTAGCCGATTACCATAACCTAGAAAATTTCACAAGGTTTCTAAGAAATCGGGCCGACATCTTAGAGACAATGCAT
Organism: Xanthia togata; assembly: GCA_963853775.1. Classification (NCBI taxonomy): domain Eukaryota; kingdom Metazoa; phylum Arthropoda; class Insecta; order Lepidoptera; family Noctuidae; genus Xanthia; species Xanthia togata. The sequence continues at coordinate 2,465,045 of OY970811.1, read as the reverse complement.
TTCGCAGGCATGGAAAATGCCGATAGAAGGGACCGAAGGCCAAGCATTAAAGAACCTAAACCGAATAGGACTTTTGCTGCTTTCGGAGATAAAGGTGGACCGTCCACGTGTCATGTCTGCAATGATAGTCACCATTTGTCTGAATGCTCTAAATTTAAGAATATGACCATTGAGGATAGGTTGTCTGAAGTCACAAGATTAAAACTATGTAAGAATTGCCTTAAGAGCGGTCACAACTCATTTCAATGCAAGGCCAGGCTTATGTGTCGTGTCTGCAAACGGAAACATCATTCCCTATTACACAATAACGAGTTCAAGACTAATAGGTCCACAGCAGATGTTCCGGTTGTTGAGCCCTCTAACTTACCAGTTTCTCTCTCAGCGGCATCGGTAGGTCAAGTACTGCTAGGCACGGCTCTAGTAGACATAGTGCATCCGCAAACTGGGGAAATCTATCAAGCAAGAGCGTTACTAGACACAGGTAGTCAAATGTCCTTACTATCCAACAGCATGAAACAGAAGCTCGGGTTAATTTGTGACACTTCCCGTCTCACTCTCATAGCCGGCATAAATAATTCAATTTCAAAGGTTTCTGAAAGGGTAAATATTAAACTCCAGTCGCGCGTGACTAATTTCTGTATCTCTGTTAACTGTCTTGTCTTACCAAATATTATGGGTATGTTGCCCAACATGCAGGTAAACGTTAAGCAACTCCGTATACCAAAGGAAGTTAGGCTAGCGGATCCCACTTTCTATGAACCTTCGAAGATAGACATTCTGTTAGGTGCGGACGTATATTGGGCGATTGTGAATGCCAATCACATATACCTAGGGAACAATAAACCAGCACTACAAGATACTAAACTAGGGTGGGTAGTGTCAGGCCCTACAGGGCAAGGTAGTCTCAAGTCCCTCACGGTAACGTGTAACTTTAGCCAAGACGTACAAGAGTGTCTCAAAAGATTCTGGGAAATTGAAGAAGGTTATGCTGAACAATATTCCCGTTCCCCCGATGAACATTTCTGTGAAGGGCATTTTGTTCAGCACACCAAACGCCTACCAAACGGAAGATTTTCCGTAGCAATGCCTCTAAAGGAAGCCCCTGAGAGCGCGTTAGGCGATTCCTATGAAATAGCTAAGAAGCGACTTATCCACTGAGAAACTAGATTAAATAAAAATTCCCAACTAAAGGAAGCTTACTCAGAGTTCATTAAGGAGTATAAGGAATTAGGTCACCTAACCGAAATTGCACAACCGCAGTTCGGGTACTACCTACCCCATCACTGTGTCATTCGCGAACACAGTGAAACCACGAAACTCAGAGTAGTCTTCGACGCATCTGCGAAGACTACCTCTGGAAAATCGCTAAATGAGATACAAGCAGTAGGGCCAGTTATTCAGAGTGACTTAATGTCCATATTACTACGTTTTCGGGAGCATAGGTTTGTTCTTACTGGAGATATTACTAAAATGTATAGGCAAATTTTAATTGATGAGTCCCAACGTCATCTGCAATTAATACTGTGGCGTTGTGAGAAGACTCACAACATTGTAACGTACCAGTTAAATACAGTGACTTATGGTACAGCGTCAGCTCCTTTCCTCAGTACGAGGTGTCTTCAACAACTCGCTTTAGAATGTGATGACGAACTTATAAAGGAGGTTATGCTAACTGACTTCTATATAGACGACTTAAGCACTGGCTGCGCATCAGAGGAGCAGCTGACGCATATCCATAAGGGTACTACTAGAGTGTTAGAGTCAGCGGGTTTTCAACTTAGAAAATTTCGTACAAATTGTCCACTAATATTCAAGAAAGACCACTTTAGTACTGATGCCCTGGATCTGTGCAAGGAATCCACTGTGCTAGGATTAAACTGGTCTCCAGTGAGCGACACAATTCAATTCTCCACAAATGTACCTATAGCTGCTCAGATAACTAAACGAACGATTATATCAATGACATGTAGAATATTTGATCCATTAGGACTACTGAGTGCGGCCATCATAAAGCCAAAAATTTTACTCCAAAGGCTATGGTGCGCCAAGTTAGATTGGGATGAGCCAGTACCAAATAATTTTGTTAAGGACTGGCTAAACTTTAGTAACAATTTATCATATCTGTATAACTTGCATCTACCTAGGCACACTCTGTGTAAATTACCAGAATACATTGAATTACATTGTTTTGTAGATGCCTCACAGGTTGCCTACGGCGCCTGCATTTATTTAAGGTCAAGGAGTAACAAAGGTAGCTACACCTCACGCCTACTATGTGCCAAGGCCAGGGTAGCACCCCTTAAACCTATGACTATCCCTAGACTAGAATTATGTGGAGCGCTCCTCGGCGCTAGACTTAGTCGTAAAGTAATTCAGTCCTTAAAATGTAAAATAAATAAAATTTTAATATGGACCGACTCCACGGTAGTACTAGGATGGCTAAAAATGCAGCCAAACTCACTTAAAATGTTTGTCCGCAACAGAATAAATGAAATTCAGGAGTTAACAGCTGACTATCAGTGGCGTCATGTGCGCACAAGTTTAAACCCTGCCGATATGGCATCAAGAGGAGTAGAACCTCAAGTGTTGCAAGGTTCAACGCTGTGGTGGGAAGGCCCTCCCTTCTTAAAACAAGAAGACAGTGAGTGGTCTCCCAAGCTAGCTCCGTTAGAGGAAAAATTGTTGCCTGAAGTCAAATCACTTAACCCATACTCATGTGCGGCAAACAATAATAATATTAGAGTAGATAACACAAAGCTTATAGATTTCAACAGGTTCTCTAATTTCCTACGACTGAAAAGAACAGCCGCCTACGTGCTAAGATTTACCCAGATAGGGAAAGGGCAGAAAAATAGTAGTCTAACCTTATCGGTTGAAGAGTTGCAAAAGGCATGCACTCTTCTAATTAAACTCAGTCAATACGAGACTTTCTCTGAAGAAATCGAAACATTAAGCAAGGGCCTACAGTTAAATAAAAAGTCAAAAATATTGCCACTCAATCCTTTTGTAGACTCGGAACGAGTGCTACGGGTGGGAGGCCGTCTGGAAAATTCGAGATTTAGTTATGATAAGAAGCACCCGATTCTGCTAGACGCTAAACATAGGTTCACTAAGCTGTTAGTAAAATATGAACACTTGCGCTTGTTCCATGTTGGTCCACAGGCATTGCTTGCAGCCATCCGTGAGGAATATTGGCCCTTGGGAGGGCGAACTCTTGCTCGCACGACCACCAGGCAGTGTGTAGTGTGTACGCGACTGAGAGGTAAACCTTTCGAACCAATTATGGGTGACTTGCCAGCCGTTAGAACGGATAATAGCTTCGCCTTCAGCTCTTGTGGGGTAGACTTTGCGGGCCCGTTCAAGATTTCGAGTCGTAAAGGCCGAGGGAACCGCATAACTAAAAGTTATCTATGTTTGTTTGTGTGTCTTACTACTAAGGCGGTTCATCTAGAGGTGGTCAGCGACCTCACGTCTGAGGCATTCATTTTGTGTATCCACCGATTTGTGGCTAGGAGAGGTAAACCCTATGCTGTACATTGTGATAACGGTCGTAATTTTCTAGGTGCATGCAATGAGCTGGGTAGGATGCTGCAGGAGGCCCAAGAATCAGTGTACAATTACACGGCAAACGAGGGAATCCGCTTCGTGTTTGGACCTGCATACTCGCCCCATTTCGGAGGCATATGGGAGGCTGGTATAAAATCCTCTAAATATCATCTTAAACGAGTAGCTGGGGAGGCCTGTTTGACGTTCGAGGAGCTGGCGACACTGTTCTCGCAGATTGAGGCAATACTCAACTCCCGTCCCCTATCTCCCCTCTCGTCCGACCCTAATGACCCCTCTCCTCTAACCCCTGGGCACTTTCTGGTGGGCAGGCCGTTGACCGCCGTCCCATCACCACCCATCACAGCACTGCGGCCCAACCGCTACAAGTTAATTGAAAAAATCCGCCAACATTTCTGGTCCAGGTGGCAGAAGGAGTTCCTGGCCGAGATGCAGCAAAGGTCCCAGTGGAGGACCCAGCAGCGAGGCATCTGCCTCGGCGACCTCGTGCTCCTGCGGGAGGCGAACCTTCCACCGCTCCAGTGGCGCCTGGGTCGTGTCACGCGCCTGCACCCAGGCCCAGACGGTGTCAGCCGAGTGGCAGACGTCGTCACAACCAAAGGGACGGTCACTCGTGCCGTCCGCACGATGTGTCCCCTCTGGCGGGACATGTCATCCAGTTGAAGTCGAAGTCTTCAACGCCCGGGAGTATGTTGCGGCCTGTACCCGCATGGCGGCGTGCAGGCAGCGGCTGACTGACGTCAGCATCACGCCATCTTCGCTCAACCAATCGTCGCGCCGCTACGCGCCGATGGATCACCCCATACGGCCGCGGACCAATGGCGACGCGCCACCTACATTAGCGACGGGGGCGGCTGAGCGCCTCGGGCTCCACGAAGACGGAAGACTCGTTCACTTGCTCCGACGCGGCTCAGCGGAGCGGCCGATATACGCGTAATATTGTAACGGGTCCTAGAATTCTGTAATCTTTCTTGTACACGTCAGTTTTAAATATTTAAAGTCTAAATAAGTATTGGTTTGTTCTATAACAGTATTTTATTTAGTCTCCCCTACACACCTAAGCATAGGCGTAATCAATTCATATATCATTTAATTTGTTTCATTTCATTACTTATTTTTATTCATCCCTTCATTTTATTACTTTTGAAGAAGCTGAACCTGTTTTCGTTGCGTTTTGCTATTAACTACTGCTCTTAGACTGCGTCCTGTATTACTGGTATTTTCAACTTCCAATCCTGGTACTCAAATTTGTGGATGTCAACCCTAACGTAAGTACAGGCTGAGGCGCCGCGCCGGCCGTGTACGTAAAATGCGTTAGTGGGGCGCGTCATTTCACACTGGACGAGCCTATACCACGCCACCACCACACGGGTAATTGCGTAACACAAATAAAATTACAATTGATCGTAATGAGTTTCACTTTGATAGTTCACCCACGTTATTTACGTTGTTGAGGCAATATCCTTCAAATCTATCTTCTCTCGAATTATGATGGATAGTGCGTTACGCAATTACCCCGCTGGTGTTACTGACTAGGACTTGTGTGACTTTAAGAGGGAACAGCGCCTGCGATTCTCCATACAAATGTATTCCCCTTTTTTCTTCCTGAATAATGCCCCTAGAGCAATCATTTCTTTGTCATAAAATCTAGGTCTGCTGTAGACACGTCCATGTTATTTCCGGTTTTCAGTAAGTTATTGCTAAAGAAAATATGACCCTACATTAGAGGACTACTAGACAAATTCAAAAAGTTTTTAACCTAAAAGAAAATGATAGGATAATAGAACACTCTTTCGAAAAAAATAATTGAATCGGCGAGTTTTCAAGGAGAAAAAGTGTAATACGAAACGTCGATCTCGTAATTTTTTTTGTGATATAATCAGTCTGAGCTGCAGCTGTCCCTATCACACTCTACGGAGGCAGACTTGAGGTAAGACGACGCGAACAGTTTCTTCAAATACCTATTTTCAAATTCCTCGCAGGCCCTGTCCCCTCTTAACAACTGAACCTTCTGCAATAAACCTACACAGCGCGGCACTCCAATTAAAGTGTTATTCAGACGTAGCTGTAAACATAGACAAACGCCCAGTGTAAACAAGCCCGCGCCGCGACACCGCTTGCCTAATCTTAATATGTATTATACTATTGCTTATGTATTGACATTTGTACACCTTGGGGCTAAAAGTAAGGGTCACCCTTTCTGTATTCTTTTGTTTATTTATTTGGAAAAATACTTTATTATTTTTTTGTTACTAATCTGTAAGTACCTACTAATATTATACAAGGTGTTTTTTTTATATCCCATAACTCAGGGTTGAGACCATGTAAAAGATCGTGATCATGGCATGATCGCCTTAAACAAGAAATTTCACGCGGAAAAAGTCGCGAACAGAAGCTTGTGTGCTAGTGGTTGCAAAGAGCAACTGCTGAGCGGGGGTTCGTTTCCCGTACCCTAATTACGTAACACACGATCATTCGGAATTTGAATCGTTTTGCTCAACAACGTAAATATACCGCAATGAATGTTGTTGAACTGTCAAAATGAAACAAATTTGTCATACCTACTCGTTTACGAAAATATGTTGCGTAATTAGATGGCTGTACCCTAATTGCGTAATACACGATCAATAGGAATCTGAATCGTTTAGAAACAAATTGCTAATCCATCCAACTAAAATGACCGGGTTTTTTTTTTAAATTTAATTGTACAGACGCAAGCACTTCAACCTCGGGTAGGTTGAAGTGCTTGCGTCTGTACAATTAAATTTAAAAAAAAACCGCCAATTTCTGTCAAAACTGTAAAATTTTCCCCATCAACTTTGAACCTTATACTTTAGTAATAAAGTTGAAAATCTATTAAAGAAAGGAAACTGAAACGATTACATACAATCTTGGGCCTGGGTGTAAAAAGATGAAAGTGGTGTCAATTAATAGCATATATATTATCAACTTTTCACTGAAAATTCTGATGATTTTGTCAATCCGAGAAGAGAGATAAAATAGATTATGTAAAAGTGAGGTTATGTTATAATCTTTAACTAACAGCTGTTTCCTGAAGTGCAAAATATGTGCTTTTGCACAAATAGTTATTATATTTAGTAGGAAATGGTATGGTAATGGTAGCTGGTTAGATGAGGTTATATTTACTTACAGACTGAGGGGCCATACATTTCCATTGCCGTCCAACGAGTTAGAGGTTGATCTTTTTTTACAGAAAAGTTCACTCAGTGACTAAAAGAGAGTTTAAGGCGGGTCGCGTACGGAGCATCCGCGTCGTTGTGAAACATCTTCTCGCGCCTATGGAGAAGAACGGGCAAGAAACTTCACGGACACTCTTTTAAATAAAAAAATTGATACAAAATATTGGTTACATCATTCATTTTGAAATTATGCATGTGAGAACAATGTAGAAAGACGTGCACGTTCGTAAAAGCGTCCGTACTAAAAAAAAAAAAAAAAGAATCATTCAAAAACTTAAAATAAACTAAAATTAATGACCTACCTACTTTTCTAAACAAATATGAACGATTACAAGTGTAACTTGTTTTTAATCATTTACAAACTAGAAACATTCGTACAAACAGTATAATTTAGTGCTTCCTGTTTTGTCACATAAATAGAAAATAAAACAGCTGTTGTAGCTGCGGGGTATTTTTCAACAGTAAATAAAAATTGGTTAACTGTAACATATTCATATTTTTCAAAAATTAACACAATTTTTTTACTGGTTTTTTGACTATTTGCTAGAACGATCTGCATTCCGTAGTTAAATATAAGTATTCTAAAAGCTGTTACAGTATCTTAGACTTAATTAGGACTTAGTTTGGTTCGTTGGTGTAGGCAAAGTGATATTGGGTTTTTCCATGAGGAATTTCTCAGTAGCAGCCCGGAGGCTGGATTTGTGCCCGGTTGATGGCAATAGGCTCGCCCCCGATTACAAGGAAATTAACATAACTGGTGAAATGTGGGTGTACTATAGGGACACCTCTGGCTAACCCTTCGGGGAATACAGGCGTGATGTTGTTATGTTATGTTGTTTAATTTTTAGTGATATATTTTTAATCTTATAATTATAAAATATGGGTGGGCCTAAAAAAGATGCTTCTCGTATGAGAAAACGGCGTCGAACTGAAACTGAGAATGAAAAAGGAAAACGATTAAAAGAAATTAGGAAAAGAAATGCTCAACCCATTTCGAATGAGAACCCTGACCAGCGCGAAAACAGACTGTCAAAACAGAGGACCTACATGTTGTTACGTAGGTTGAATAAGGAAAGTCAAGAAGGTTAAGTATAATCGTCGTCTTAGTTTGATTTGTACTCGATTGGCCACTGAAAGCCAAGAAGATTACGATCATCGTATATCTTTAATTCGCAATCGATTAGCTAACGAGAGTCAAGAAGATTACGATCATCGTATGAGTTCCGGTGACTGTCTCTTGGATTCATCATCAGATCTGATGGTAGAATGGTTCTTATTTAATGCAAATGCTTCACTTGTTGTAGAAAAGAAAATACCAAAATCGCTGTACATTTTCCTATAAAATTTGAAGAGATCGATTTCGCCAGGATTCCATCATCAGATCCCGACTTGGTGACTATGGGACCAATTGGAAAGCATACAATAGGCTTCGGAATAAAAAAATAATTTTCCAAATTGGTTCGTAAATGACGGAGTCATTATTATTATTATTTATTTATTACAATCAACTTTGGATCATGGGTTCAATTAAACAGAATTAAAAATTATAAAATCATCAACACAAATAAAATCGGCATGACAATTAAAATTAAAATCGCAATTAAAATTTGAACAAAACTAAATCAAATTAAAATGAAAACAAATTAAAATCAACATCACAATTAAAATTAAAACAAATTAAAACAATATCTTGACATTAGTCAAGAGAAGTTAGAACAATTACCGGTGTCGAGTCGCGCGACAAGTCGCGCTGATCTGCACGAGCCTTTACCCAGTAACTGGTTTGTGGAGGTCAGATAGGCAGTCGCTCTATGTAAGATACTGTATCCAGCTGCATCCGGTTACACTGGAATCAGACCACAACATAGTTGGCAAAGGATAGGCAGATAAATGATGGGTACCCATTTACAGGAGACTGCCCGTGGAGTGCAACTGCGACCTAGTGTAGTCAGACTACCAACGTTGCTTACTTGGTAACACTACTGAATAAATAAAATCATTTTAGTTCGGACAACTAAGAGATCCATAAATTGTTAGTAACAGGCAAACCTGTTACTTCTTAAAACACTATTAGAATTTATCAGGAGACCACCCATCAACTAGACAACGAGAAATGGAAACTAGGGTTCTTAAAGTCTTCTCACAAATTGCCTTATTATGGCCGAGGAAGTATCTGCCGCCACAGCCTTCAGGATGCTATTGGGACTGTCTCTTATTCTGTTCAGGAGTATGGCCGTTTTTTTGCGGATGATGGCATGAACGCCATCGGTATGGTTTACGAGGCATCTATGGCAATAATTTTTATGACTCGTGAGAAGACATGAGATATGGGTCCATTAGGATTATTCGCTTTTATAAATTGGAGTATTTTATGATGTTTACCAAAATGCTGATACGGGATTATCAGCGATCTAAACTCGTCGCATTATTTCGTTTATCATAGACAAAACTGTAACCGATTGACGTAGATGTTAACTGTTTGTGTCACCAATTTGAATAAAAAATTACTGATGCCACAGATAGGCTTAGATATACATTTCTTTCTTCTCCAAACAAATATAAAATATGAGCATACCTACCTACACAAATTCTAAGGTGCCAACCCAAGTGAGGCAGATTCCATCAAGATTTTAGACTTGTGGAATCTGCCCCACCAAATCGTACTAGTGGGGCGGATTCCACTGAATATTTTTAGCCATTCCACTTTGCCCCACTAGTGGCGCAAAGCCAGCTTGGGGGGCAAAGTGGAATTATTCGAACATTCGCCTGCAATGTAACATTTCAGATTAAATATTACAGACATTGCGCACTGTACTGCTCGGTTCTACTCCCTCCCTCACTGATGTAATACTCGAATTGTATCATTAAATGTTGCGCACTGTAATGCTCGGTTCTACTCCCTCCCTCACTGATGTAATGCTCTTATTGTATCATTACATGTTGCGCACTGTAATGCTCGGTTCTACTCCCTCTATTACTGATGTAATGCTCTCATTGTATCATTACATGTTGCGCACTGTAATGCTCGGTTCTACTCCCTCCCTCACTGATGTAATGCTCTTATTGTATCATTACATGTTGCGCACTGCAATGCTCGGTTCTACTCCCTCCCTCACTGATGTAATGCTCTTATTGTATCATTACATGTTGCGTACTGTAATGCTCGGTTCTACTCCCTCCCTCACTGATGTAATGCTCTCATTGTATCATTACATGTTGCGCACTGTAATGCTCGGTTCTACTCCCTCCCTCACTGATGTAATGCTCTTATTGTATCATTACATGTTGCGCACTGCAATGCTCGGTTCTACTCCCTCCCTCACTGATGTAATACTCGAATTGTATCATTACATGTTGCGCACTGTAATGCTCGGTTCTACTCCCTCCCACACTGATGTAATACTCAAATTGTATCATTACATGTTGCGCACTGTAATGCTCGGTTCTACTCCCTCCCTCACTGATGTAATGCTCTTATTGTATCATTACATGTTGCGCATAGTAATGCTCGGTTCTAATCCCTGCTTTACTGATGTAATGTTCTTATTTTATCATTACATGTTGCGCACTGTAATGCTCTTATTGTATCATTACATGTTGCGCACTGTAATGCCCGGTTCTACTCCCTCCCTCACTGATGTAATACTCGAATTGTATCATTACATGTTGCGCGTTGTAATGCTCGGTTCTGCTCCTTCACTGATGTAATATTGCTCGACGTTACATTACAAGAGGATGCTCCTGGTGAGGGAGCACCTTTAGAGATGCCTATTTTATAACACTTTTACATTTATGCGATCTTAATGAGTGGCTATTAATATTATTAGACTAGTGGCGAGTTGGTAGTGATGTTATGTGGTCCATGTTGTCCTATGTCCTATAAGAAGTGGCTTCGTTTTTCTAGAAATTAAAAAAAAACCTAAAAAGAAAAATTCCCATTATTAATTCTTTTCCTAATTTTCAGCTTATTCATTTCCATTGTTGAACTGTAGCTATAACGTTAGGCACTATATTCAAATTAAAAAAAACAAGACAGTCAATTTATGTCTTTACCGATATTTCTCTCAATATAACTGTTCCATTCTTGTTCACGGATCTCCAAAAAATCCTGGTATCATCGATTTATGTGTGAAAACATAGAATACCTAATCTAAGTTCGCAATTTATTTGCAAAACATGTAAACAAATACGAGTCTTAGGAAAAATAACTGTAATGCCTACACATAAGGTTAAGTTTGCGCTACAACTTAATTTTTAATGACTTTTTAACGGTACTCGTCAGTCTAAAATCAACTTTATTTACACTGAGATTAAGTTGATGTTTGTTTAAGTGGAAATAACATCAATTGGAAACAAGGATTTAAATAGACCTTAATTTTTTTTGACGTATACAATATTAACTGTTATATTTAAGCTGATCGTTCGCACTGTATAGGATTTCCGTACAATGAAAGGTCAGCTTATACTGGATGTGTATAGCTTGATATGTAACCGTACCTAAGTAATACCAAGACCAGTGTAATGTTGTCATGTGATCATATGTCACTAATTTGAATAAACAATTTAGGCTTAATTTCTAAACGGAATCAAAAAGCGTTTGATAAATAGCTTTTCTGTCATAAACACCGCAAATTTTATTCGTTATTCGTATTAAATGTTTTTTATTAAAGATATTTTTAACACTTTTACATAATGATGCGATCTTTAATGGCTATTAATATTATTAGATTAGTAGATTAGTGCGAATTGGTAGTGGTGAGGTCCACGATGTACTCATACTTCATAAAAGATAGCTTGATCTCTACGACAGCTGTCAGTAAAATCACCGCCTATGAAGTCCTGAATTTCATAATAGTACAGATAGTAACTGTCAATGTCATACTTTATGGGCATGCCGACCTAAGAATGAATTCCTACCCTAGGAATGTCAGTTTGACATATGTCGCAGAGATCAAGCTATCTTTTATGCAGTATATTAGGCCAGTATATTTCCACGATGGCCGATGAATGAGTAATTGTGTACATGTCGCAGTAAGATGGTTTTATATCCCTACAGGGTAGTGGCTTAGTTTTTACAGAAAAACAATAAATACACTTTATTAACTGTCTTGTTACTAGGAATATACGAGTAACTATGATACGAGCACGATCTAATAATTAATATAACTATTGGGGCACTCAGACCAAATAGGTTAGGTAGGTATATTTCGCCCAACAAGTCTCGCCGACTTCGAGAACTTCCTTGTCGAGCTGGGTGCCGTCGTAGGCCAACTCCACCCTCGCCCCGTGCTGTTGCTGGGTGATCTCAACGACAAATCTGCGGCGTGGGGATCCCCGGTGACCGATGCTAGAGGTGAGGCGCTGGAGGTGTGGGCGCTCACGACCGGCCTGGTCGTCCTGAACCGGGGCTCGGTACACACGTGCGTGCGACAGCGGGGCGGATCCATAGTGGACGTCTCGTTCGCTAGCCCTGCAGCCGTGTTTGTGGCTGGCGTGTCGCCGCGGAGGTGGAGACGTTGTCGGATCACAGATATATCCGTTTCGGCGTCTCCGCCCAGACCGCCGGCGGCCGTAGTTCGCTGGCCCTACGAACACGAGCGGACGGCCCGCGCTAGTCGCGCAAGCGCATCGACAGGGAACTTCTCGAGGAGGCTGCGATTGTCCAGGCCTGGATCCGGGAGTCGGCAGCGACCGAACCCGTCGACGTCGAACAGGAGGCGCTGTGGTTCCGTGGTGCGATGACGCAAATTTGCGATGCGTCCATGCCCCGGGTCCACGCACAGACAGGAACTGGTGGTCTGCCGAGATCGCGCAGCTACGCATCGCGTGCGTGACGGTTAGACGCCAGTACACCCGATACCGGAGGCGACCTCGCCGGGTTCCTGACGAAGAAGTCGCGCTGTATGAGGTGTACCGCGCGGCCAAGGAGGCTCTGTGGCTGGCCATCGGCGATGCGAAGACGCGAGCCAGGGAAGAGATGTTGGAGACTCTAGACGGGGATCCGTGGGGGCGCCCTTATCGTGCGGTTCGAGGGAAACTCAGAGCCACAGCGCCCCCACTCACGGAGAGTCTCCAACCTGAGCTGCTGGAGGAGGTAGTCGCAGCCCTCTTCCCGGCTAGAGTGGAGCATACTCCGCCGCCGATGGCTTTGCCCACAGCCGCAGAGCCTGAAGATGAGAACGCCATCAGCGTCCCAGAGGTGACACAAGCAGAGATGAGGTTGGCCGTGCTGCGGCTCCGGGCCAAGAACGTAGCTCCGGGGCCGGACGGGATTCACGGCCTAGTATTGGCCCTCGCTCTGAAAGCGCTAGAGCCCCAGCTGAGAGGACTCTACACGGCGTGCCTTGATCAGGGCCACTAATTTCCCAAGTTGTGGAAAACTGGTCGTTTGGTCCTGCTCAGGAAAGCGGGGCGCCCTGCCGACTCCCCGTCTTCGTACCGGCCTATAGTGCTGCTTGACGAGGTGGGTAAGCTGTTTGAGCGAATAATCGCAGCCCGCCTCGTCGGCCACTTGCGCGGAGAGGGGCCGGACCTGGATGATTGTCAGTTCGGGTTTCGGTACGGGCGGTCCACCATACACGCTGTGTCGCGGGTGAGAGTCCTGGCGGAGGAAACGGTGTCCCGGGGCGGGATGATAGTGGTGGTGTCGTTGGACATCTTCAACGCCTTCAACACCCTGCCCTGGAGTTGTATTCGGGAGGCACTGCGGTATCACCGTGTGCCTCTCTACCTCCGCCGCATCGTTGGGGCTTATCTCTCGGAGAGGTGTGTCACCTACGTGGGAAGTGATGACGCAAACCAGCGCCGCATGTCGTGCGGTGTTCCACAGGGCTCGGTCGTAGGACCCCTCCTGTGGAACATCAGGTACGACTGGGTGCTGAGGGCCGAACTCCAGCCGGGCGTGGACCTGACGTGCTATGCGGACGACACGCTGGTCACGGCCCGGGGGAGTTCGCACAGGGAGGCAGCGTTGCTGGCGACGGCTGCGGTCTCACAGGTGGTGGGCCGCATACGGTGCCTTGGCCTGGAGGTGGCCCTCAACAAATCGGAGGCCATGGTGTTTCATGGTCCCCGGCGCGCGCCGCCGCCGCCTGGATCACACATAGTGGTCGGCGGGGTCCGGATCGCTGTCGAGTCTACCATGAAGTATCTGGGATTGGTGCTCGACAGCCAGTGGGACTTTGGACCCCACTTCCGGCGGCTGGCGCCCAAGTTGATGGGCGCGGTTGGGACGCTGTCAACGCTGCTTCCTAATCTGGGGGGCCCGAGCGTCGCCTGTAGGCGACTCTACGTGGGGATCGTGCGATCGATGGCCCTGTATGGGGCCCCGATCTGGGCGGCTGACCTGACGGCCAGTAGCATCGCAGTTCTGCGGAGACCGCAGCGAGCAATGGCCGTCAGAGTCATCAGGGGGTATCGCACGATCTCCTACGAGGCGGCTTGCGCACTGACCGGATCCCCGCCCTGGGACCTGGAGGCGAAAGTACTCGCGTCATTGCATCTGTGGCGCGAGGAGCTGTGGGAGCGAGGTGAGCGACCGATGCAGCGAAAAATGGAGCAGCGTCGGTCGCAGCTTCGCGAGGTCCTGGTGGCGGAAAGGCGGGACAGGCTCTCACGCCCTACCGACAGACAAAGACAGATCAGATAAGAAATAAAACAATATCTTTTTTTGTGTTAAATATAGATAATTATTTATTTTCATAATTTTCAGCTCTTTGATTTCCATTGTTGCACAGGCCCTAAGTTACCACATCTAGCACTAGCAAACGCACAGGAGATAGAAGTTTGTTAAAAAAAACAGTAATATTTTGTCTTTTATACAGATATTTCTTTTTTAAATAACTGTTCCATCTTGTTCAATTGTACGGATCTCCAAAAATAAATCCTGATATATGATAGCATAGCTTAGATTTATGTGTGAAATATAGAATAGGCACCGGTCTACATTTTTTAAATTCATTAACTGTTCACGAAATTCAAATCTAAAAAATTAATTCAACTTGGTTGTCAGGTCACTGACTTTTATTAGAGTTCCAATTTCAAAAACCTGTCAGACTTCGTTGTAAACTTATACTTATTAACGTGATCATTTGCATAATAAATCTTCTAGATTCATGAATTAGTTTAGTTGTTTACAAGGATAACTAACACTTTATACCAGGGGCTCTCAACCTTTTTGCCCCCAACGCGCCACCCTAACTTTCTTTCAAAATCACGCCCCTGAGTTACTTTGTCGACCTACGCAGAAAAGCAATAAGAATGTAAAGCGAGCGAAAATAAGGTCGAAAATTTTTGCACCCCCTTGGATAGGTTAGATTTATTCCGTTCATACAGAAATAGAAAAACTTATTTTGTCGACTTAGGGTCAGTTCACACCGAGACGTGTCACTCACTTTTTAAGATAGTGATACAAAATATAACTTTATTTACTACTCAAAAAGATACACATTTAATTGAGATAATATTCGAATGCCTTTGGGCGCCGCGCTGGCCGCATTGCGCCTCGCGGCGCGGGCTTTGCGCTGTGCCTCGAGATGCCTCACGCCACGACGCATCACGAAGTAGCGAGGCGTGAGATTGCCAGCGACTTCACGATGCGCCTCGTGAAGTCGCGCTGCGTCTCAAGCATCGTCGCGTCGCGTCACGTTTCGGTGTGAACTGACCCTTATGCAGAAAAGCTGAAACTCATTTTACAGCATCTTAGTTTGGGATTAGTTATTATGACGTTTGGGTTTTGGAAACTAGTATTAACCTTTTCTAATTCCAAGAACATAAAATTTAATAAATCTATAAGACTTTATTATTAGAGCCGCCGCGCCCCTGCATTGGTTGGGAATCCTTGCTTTAGACGCTATAATTATTAAGCCAGTATTATTTTGTTTTCTATTGTATTGGAATGAAGTTCTTTAACAGAACGGATTGAAGATCGTCAAATTTTCCTTCGCCAAAATGTGCGGCTAAGAAAGAAATGCCTACAGAAGAAAATTTACATTCACTTAACTCTCTCTTGTGGACAACATATCAACATAATGTATCTTGAGGAATTTATTGCGTAACACACTTCCAATCACAATCTGAATAATTTTGATGGATATTGCTAATCCATTGCTTCATATGTTCGAAAAGTTTGTCTGCTCAACAAAGTAAGTAACGCAATGATTATTGTTGAACTGTCAAAATTAAAGCCATTGCCACTGTTAGCGTGTTAGAACAAATAAGAAAATAAAAAGGGATAAAAATAACATTATTTACAAATAAATAATATAAATGTCACTGAACCTAAACAAATAGCTAACATTTTTTTTTTTTTTTTTTTTTTAATTTTTTGCTTTCTTTGCGTCCATCGGCGAAAGTAGCACAAAGCACCTGGCAATGAGCCGCGAGGCTCCCCAGTGCTCTGCCCCACTGAAAACACCATGTTTCTCAGCCCTGTAAACCCCGGTGAAAATAACACACTATTAAAATGCAAATAAAGTCATGGAATAGACGACTTACCACCAATGTTAATACGACAATGTGCATACCAACTTACTTTACCATTCTACTTGCTGGTGAATCAATATTTCGAAGACGCCGCTTTCCCGGACTACCTAACGAAAGCAACAATAAAACCAATCCACAAAAAAAACGGCGAGCTACCCATTGCTCACCGTCCGCAAGCCCGCGCCTACGGTGGCCGGGAATCCGCCTACGATTCCCAACGCCCAGGGCGTCTCCTCCAGCGGCGGCTAGGGGCGTGAGGGCGCGAATTTTGTCTCTCCCTTACGCATTCCGCCTCTTCCTTCGTGAGCATTACTGCTTCACAGAAGGAGGTGACGGCCTCCCATGCCCTCTCGCTCCATAACGTGGCCTGGACCAGGGCCGAATGCGAGAGATCCCCGCCACCGATCGCCTCCACGAGGACACGGCGGTGCTCTGCCCAAGCCGGGCAGACCTCCACCGTATCCTCCGGGCGATCCACGCAGTGATGACACCCGGGTGTTTCCTCCCGCCTTATCTGAAACAGGAACCTCCCGAAACCACCGTGTAACGTACCTTAGAAGTGGAGTAGGTGTGACATCAATAAAAACCTGCCTGCCTGCCAAGCCTTTTCCCAACTATATTGGGGTTGGCTTCCAGTCTAACCGGATGCAGTTGAATACCAGTATTTTACAGTAACTGGGTAATACGATACCCCTTGGTAAGACTGGTTGTCAGACTTTCGGGGTTCTGACGACCCATAACGACTGTCAAAGATACACGAATGACAGCCGGGACCAACGGCTTAACGTGCTTTCCGAGGCACGGAGGAGTCTCGGTATGTAAAGATGGTCACCCATCCACAGACCAACCCCGGCAAGCGTAGCTTAACCTGGTGGATCGACCCGTGCGGAAGTTATAACTTAGCCACGAGCTTCTCAAAAAAACATCAATAAAAACCAAAGCCTAATTTTATTTATTTATTTAAATGCGCCTTGCGGCTTTTCCGGGCATTGAATTCACGCAAGATAGTATTAACGTCTAACGTTTTTAACATATCGGACTCTATGTATAATATCAATAAATTCCTTCTAGTGCTTCTTCTGGTGCCCCCCCAGACGTGATGCCTTAGGCAATTGCTTAATTTGATTAAGGGTTAATCCGTCACTGGGCATAGCATCCATTTCTATTGTAACAAATTAAAAAAGCATTCAAAAGTCTTAACATAAAAAACACTGAAGACTTTTGGGGGATTTCCGTTAAGGTTCTTGGAGATATCATTGACACAATTGCCCCTGTTCTAACAGGCATATTAAATCAAGGTTTAGATAGCGGTACGATTCCTGATTTAATGAAACATAGTAAAGTAGAACCAATTTTCAAATCGGGTAGTAAGAGTGATCCCTCTAATTATAGACCTATATCTGTGTTACCAGGATTGAGTAAAATATATTATGAAAAAATTATGCAAGATCAGATGTGGTCACATTTTAATTCAAATGGGATTTTACATAGTCACCAGTTTGGTTTCACGAAAGGTAGGTCGACGACTGACGCTGGAGTAAAACTCATCAGTCACATTTTGGAATCCTGGGAGAATTCCCAGGATGCAATTGGCATTTTCTGTGACCTCTCAAAAACGTTTGACTGCGTTGACCACAATACACTGATCTGTAAATTACACCACTACGGAATTCGTGGACAAGCTGCTGACCTTGTTCTTTCCTATCTATCAAACAGGCAACAAATAGTAAACGTTAATGGGGCGACGTCCTCGGGGTCTCTAGTTAAAATCGGCGTGCCTCAAGGTTTAATTCTTGGCCCTTTTTTATTTCTAGTCTATATAAATGACCTTCCTTATATGATGGCTAACTTATCGGATATAAATTCTATTTGCTGACGACACTTCTCTAATTTTTTAAATAGATAGAAAAGATACAGATGTCTTAAATGTCAACGATAGTCTAGCTGTTCTTTCGCGTCGTCGGTTCGCAGTTAATCATCTTTACTAAATGTTCTTATTACCAAATGGACCTCAAGTGGGTCTAAATCAAAAACTTGACGGTAAACAACTAGATGCAATAACGGAAACTATATTTTTAGGAATTACTTTAGATTCAAAATTGCAATGAGGCGCCCACATTAGAACTATTCAGGTAGATTAAGATCAGCTGCATATGCAGTAAGAAAAATAAGGCAGTTGACTGATATAGCCACAGCTAAGTTTATACTTTGCTTATTTCCACAGTATTATGTCATACGCCGTTCTACTGTGGGGATCGGCAGCTGACGTAGGTTCAATTTACATTTTACAAAAGAGAGCAATCCGAGCTATCTATAAAATAGGTCCTCACGAATCCCTTCGAAACAAATTCAAAGAAATTGTTATACTGACTCTGCCTTCTCTTTATATCTTAGAAAGTATTTTGTATGTTCGCAATGTATATAATAATGTCTGTCTGTATGTTACCTTTTCACGCCTAAACCACTGAACGGATTTCGATAAAATTTGGCAAGGAGATAAATCGCATCCTAAGGTAAGACATAGGTTACTTTTTGTCTCAAAAATAATCCTAAAGAGGGTGACATATAGGTTGGCAGGAAGGTAGGTTAAGGCAGGTAGTTTGTGGACGTCCGCTAAGAACGGATTTTGCGACAGGGCCAGATTAATGAGAAATGAAATGAAATGAAATTGTTTATTTTGTAAATAGGATATTGGAATCATTTTTACACGTAATCCTAAAAAAAAAAAAAAAAAAATTGCTAGATTAGTTCGGCGTTTCCTATCTGACTACTCTGAGAAGAAAGGCCGAAACCAACTCAGAGGTCACAGTCTCTTTTAAAGTCCAGACATAATCTTGGTCAGGCCATATGAGGACCATGTAGATTAGTCTGAAATGGTCTTTTGAGAAAAGAACCACACAGATTTGAGTGGACCTATCCTGTCAGTGCAAAATGAGGTTTAATGGCTCTCGCAAGTTTGTATGAAAGTCCTTAATTTTTTGTGCTACAAACTTAACATTTGGCTGTGAGGTAATTAATAGCTAGTAGACGTTTGCTAAGAACGGATTTTGCGACAGGGCCGGATTAAAGAGGTCTAAGCACTCTCGCAAGTTTGTACTGATTCTGATTTTTTATTTGTACTGCCGTGCCGACCTGAAATTTAGCAAGTCTAGAGTTTATGAGTAGGAGACAGTAGCTAAAAAAGAATTTTGTGACAGCCTGGACTAAGGGCTCTTATGAAATCTTTGTCTTTTTGTACCTGAAAATTGGTAGAGAGATAGAATATAGTTAAGACATGTCAGTTAGGAACAGATTTTACGACAGGGCCGGTTTAAGGGAATATAATCGCTTGCGCAACCCTATGTGTTCAACAAACATTTATTGATGACTTATAAATTTATAATACGCAGTAATATATAAGTCAATGAATACAACAAACTGAAAATACAACTAAATTAAATTCAAACGAAGATAGGTTTTTATTTTATTTTTTACAATAGCATTAACGTAGTTTCATCAAATTATACCTCGTTTTTTTTTTTGTTTTTTCCCTGGTTACCTCCGTCACGCTTTTCCGTGGTAAAAAGTATCTTATAGTACGATGAACCTGTTATTCACATATCACCATAAATATTAAATACCAAATTCCAAACTACATTTTATACCTACATGTTTGTTTATCCCACATTCACCATCGTTTTCTGTAAAACTATAGATAAAATTTCTCTGTAAATCTTTATTATTACCACCAAACCACGCGGACGAAGTCGCGGGCAACAGCTAGCTTCTTATAAACAGTATCCGCTTTGCAAGGTGGTCCCCCCCGACCCTTGCTCGCAGAAGCGCCAGCCCGCGTTATGCTGAGAAATGTAGATTTAAATTCCCCGATTAATAATAATGAATTATCTTTGATCCAGCCTGTCCCAACTTGCTGTCCTCCCACGACGCCCTAAAACGAGGTCCGTACCCCACAGGGGGTGCCCTTAGCGAGCGCTCGCCTAGTTTTAATTAGAATAGTTTTGCCCCTGGCTGGAGGCTTTGAGTTTAGTAGCTTAAGGCAGCCGCAGGATTGTCCGGTTAAGTAGTCATCACCTCAGAGGTGAGCTACGAGATGCCCTAGTCAAAAAAAAATTTAAAAAAAAATTGCAAGTTGCCTAAGTCGGTTACAGACCTTCGCGATGGGAAGTTCAAAACCCACATTGAACGCGTTCTTATCAAGAATGCATATTATAATAAAATTAAAGACTACGTTGAAGACAAGGAAGTTTTGCAATAATTCCTTCTGCACATGTGGCTTCCCTGGTAGCTCATTAACGGCAAATTATGTAGGTAGGTACTTATGTCTACTCCCAAATTACCATGTTTAAATATAATATTTTTTTACATTTTTATTTTTACATTCTTCCTTGACAAAATCACGCTAATAATTGACATTATAATACCTACAATTTAACTTCAACTCTTTATCAGTGGCTTTTGTGAACATGATAATTATTCAGATTTGTTACAGCTGTAATAGCAATCACGTCATTTCGTTTAAAATACGTTTTTATTTTTAATAATTTATTCATCTTTATATAAATTCTTTTCTATTTTGTGAATGTAAGAACGCTGTAGGCTTAGTGGACTGTAGATTTGTTGACCATAATTATTTTGTTAAGTACCTGGTACTTGTTGAAAGATCTACACTGTCCTCCCATACCTAATAAAAATGTTATTTGAAAATATTAAGACTTATGGGACCTATGTTCAGCTATCGTCATTTATCTAGGTGATGATGATCTCAGTTAAACTAGGTTCTAACAATAAATTAATAAACAACTTATCCTTATCCTTCCTACCCAAACCTACCCAAACCACACCCCAGACCCATCATAGAATACGCGCAATGGACGATCACAGTCTGTATGATTTTGAAGGATAATGGTGCCGATTCTCTTGTCACAAATGCCTCTAAACTAGACTAAAAATCACCAAAATTTAGTTTATTCCTGTCAAACCAATGATATTATATGTAAAAAGAGGTAGATAGGTTATAAACGTTCCGCAAGTGGCACGTCAAAAGTTGGCTAGTTAGCCACATTTTCTTCGTTTTGTCTCCTTTTCGCTCCCGATAATTACGACATGCCATCCTACTTCCACGTGTCATATAATAGTGTGACATAGTGCCGTTTTTGAAGATAGAATGTTAGGTAGGTAACCTATCTACGTGTCAAACGATGATTTCCCATTCTGAAATAGACTATATAGTGACACAACTATATTTTAGCTTGACAGCACTAAGATGGCACTGAGATTTTAATTTCATGAAAATGACAATTTTGCTATTCTGAATTTGACGTTTTTCACGTAAAATTTTAATTGTCTAACTAAATCTGACCGTTTTTAATATTCCACATTATTTTTTATCGCGATTAAAAACGCAGTTGTCATGAACTAAAATTCACACGGACACCTCGACTTCAGGTGCAAAAACAGTACTGTACTGGATTTTTTCTTTTATTTTGCTTATATCTCGAAAATGGTGTCCTGTCGCAAAAATAATGAAAATTTCGATCCCCTTTATAAAACCCCCATACCCCTAATACTCAACACGTATGTACTAGTTTTTCATATTTTCCATACAAAAAATGAAAAATTCCATATAAAACACGTCGAGGCTGGCGGGCACCCTACGCGATTCCGGCTCTAAAAAAATCACGGAGTACGGCTAACAAGTATGTACCACGTGGAGTCGCAATTGTCAAATTCAATTTTAGTTGCGTCAAAATAATTTTTAAATTTAGAGAATTTTTATTGCAGAATAGCTTTAAGATTCTCATAGCCTTAGTAAGGAATTTTAGTGATAGTTTAGTTCAGTGTACAAGAGAATCGGCACCATTGCTAATCCATTGCTTCAAAAATTAAAAAAAAAACTGTTTAACGACGTAAATAATGTAACGAATGTTGTTGAACTGTCAGAATGAAAGCCATTTTGCTTCTGATGATGCTATCACCGATCTAATCACCACGTGATCACATAGATAATAATACAGCTAGCCTACGCAGATTTTAACTGAGCCATTTTTCTAGAATAGAGGCCTAAATCCTTATTGGTCCTACTTACAAAATTCCCAAAAAGTACCTAAATAAACGAATCCAATTTCAAAAACAGCAAAAAACTGCGGACTGACTGAATAGTCAAAAAGTTATTTTTATTCTGTATTCAAAATGTTGAAAATAACACGCACATTTTTCAACTTTAGGCCGCGTTGTTCCAAACTCGAATTTCGAAACATTAAAAATATCTGTATGAACTTTCTCCGCTCCTGTCTCAGCTATTGTCTGACCGCGTTCCTATTGATGTAAATCATAAAATTCCTTAGAAATAAGGACGTGGAGAGACCCCAAGACGGATTGTTCATAATTTTTACCTAAGCAAGTACATGTACCCGATACTCGGTACCTGAGCGTTCTGAGAATGGTTGTAAAAAAAAATGGCCTTTGTGTAATGTTTCCGGGGACCATCAGACAATTTGACAATACAGTTCTAAATTCCAAAGAAATAATTTGTAAGTTTGAAAACTTACCGAATGTTTTTGAACTTGGGAAAGTACATTACACGGTTTCGCGCTTCTTATAATAAAAACTTATAAACATCAGTTCTTATTTTAAACGTAAAAAAAATAGTCTCAACAGTCTGCCCATGGCGGATAAGCAATATTACAGTTTATCAAGGCCTTATCAAGGCAAATAGATTACAAACAAATAGATACGAACATTATATTTTCTCAAAAAAGTCATGCAGATTATAAATGAAATACATTATTCAATTAGATAACAGATTTTTTTAAATTTTGTTTTGAAAATATTTCCATTTAATTGCTGCATTTTAGCTGGCTGTATGTCGTGGCCAGATCTTAGAATTGATCATTTCATGAAGTGTTCGACTTATAATTTGGTATCTTGGAGACCCGCATGTAAAAAGTAAAAAAAAAAAAAACGCTTTTATCTATCAATCTGCCTAGCCTTTTCCCAACTAGGTATATTGGGGTCGGCTTCCAGTCTAACCGGGTGCAGCTGAATACCAGTATTTTACACGGAGCGACTGCCTATCTGACCTCCAAATCCAAATTCAAAATATTTTATTTCACATAAACCTACAAGGGCACTTATGAAACGTCAGAAGCTAGGTGCACGGTTCCAATTGGTCGTTTCCTATGGAGAAGAGCCGGCAAGAAACTCCACGGTTACTCTTTTTAAAATAAATGGTATTTACAATTTTCAAGTTACAGCGTTTATAGCTATGAGAGGACACAACCCAGTATCTGGGTAATACGATACCCCTTGGTAAGGCTGGTTGTCAGACTCGGGCTTATGACGACCCGTAACGACTGTCAAAGATCTACGAATGACAGACGGGACCAACGGCTTAACGTGCTTTCCGAGGTACGGAGGAGTCTCGGTATGTAAAGATGGCAAGAAACTCCACGGTTACTCTTTTAAAAAGAATTGGCTTTTACAATATTTAAATCCGTAATCATCGTCTGTCATTCGCGGATCTTTGACAGTCGTTACGGGTCGTCAGAAGCCCGAAAGTCTGACAGCCAGTCTTACCAAGGGGTATCGTACCCAGTAACTAGGTTATGGAGGTCAGATAGACAGTCGTTCCATGTAAAATACTGGTATTCAGCTGCATCCGGTTAGACTGGAAGCCAGCCCCAATACAGTTGGGAAAAGGCTAGGCAGATTGATATCCTCAATCTCGTGCCTACATAATTTCATCATGCTTATTCTCCTACCCTGATCCCAATCTATTTGTGGTCGGTGCAACTGCAGGTCTGCTTCCTCCATACTTCTCTATCAGTCGTCATCTCGCTAGTCACCCCCTTTCTAGCCATATCATCTTTCACACAGTCCATCCATCGTCGTTTCTTTGGTCTTCCCCTAGTTACATAATGTATTATCAATAAAATCAATGGCCTATTGGTCAGCCTCATAATGCAGTCACGCCATATAATACCTTTTTTTGACAAACATATTTCCGCCAGGTCGGTTTACCTGTTATTGGTAAGTTATTAAAATATACGTGGGCGCATTGTGACGTCACAGATGATGACAGGAAAAACAAGTTCCAGAACAAGTCCGATTGTAGATTTATTTAAATAAACGTGGCTTAGATCTGTGTTGCTTTACTGCACAAATTGTTAGGTAATCTCATATTTCAAATGAAAGCCAATTCTTTTAAAAGGGTATATTTATTAGAAGCCCTATACCGTTCCCTGCGTTCAATCCACATAAGAACACATCTTCGCTTCTTGTGAGTTGTGAGCTTTAGTTTTCTAACTCCGCATATGCCAACCGAATACACTGTTTTACACGTATAAAAGACCACATACCTACTCGTATTTGTATTTGGGGCACCAATAGACTGTCGAAATTCTCGTGTAGATCTCGCTGTGTGTTAAGTTACAGGCTGGCAGCGAATTGTCGTTGCGAGAATTATTCGCAGCGAGAATTCCCTGTGAGTGACCGAAGCTTTAATCGATGCATTAAGGCTTTCGTGCAGCTTTTTCCCGTCTGGCAAACAGGAAGCTGAGCCCTTCTTATGGATCTTGTTTTAATTGCCATACCAAAGACTTATATTGGATACCTTATGGTATGGAATCATGGAGGACAACAAATCCCCATCCAGCTTCATCAAGCATATTTTTACAATTACCCCTGCACCTAGGTTTACTACAGAAGCACTTTGTCTTGCAGTTTTGAGCTCTAAGTATTGAACGGACCTTTACCTTGAAAGCTACCCTTGAAACCCTTCGACTATAACTCTATAACAATTTTTTGCTCTCTAGACTTCCAGTTCCGGCGTCCTGTAGTTTACCTTGAAAGTCTTGGGAGCTAGCACAAATAACGGTTATACAATACTGCACATTATCATTTAAAAAGGGTCATTTTGATATTAAAAGTTATGGTAATGATATAATACAGGAAACTTCGAAGATTCTTGTGTACGAGAAAATAATAAGACATCTGCAATTCGAGTAAGCTCGGTTGATTTTAAAAGGGGGATCTTGTTAGCATTTTTTGCATGCGAGGGTATCGCAGGAGCTTTTATTCTATATCAGTGATTGTCGCATTCATGTCGGGATAAGTGAACCTTTGTGTGCCCGAGGGCTGCAAGCTTAGCCAACTTTTTAAGTTTTTGTTCGGGAGTTTTCTTGAATTTTGTAATTTGAATATTTTTATAGATATGTTTGCAAAGTTGAGTGTTTGTTGGTTATGGTTGCGAAATTAACTGAGATAAGTGGCTCTGTGTTTAACCCCTTTATTTGCAAAATATAATATGCAATGAGACCACTTCGTTGCTTCAAATTTTCTTTGATAATTTCTTCGGTGATTTTGATTATCTAATACGAACCGCATTTTTCTTCTTTATATTTGAGCTTGCACATCCAATGAGGTTGTTAACTGAACTTCAAATCGTGTTCATAACTTCCGCACCGCCTAAAACATTCGTGCTAAAAGATCGACATTCATCCCAAAAAAAAAATTCTTCTTTTTTATTCTCCCAAAAACCCAAGATTAATTCGACATTAATTTGCAATAAATCGTGGCAGCCCTTACATTTAGTAAGTACTTGTGATGTAGGTACCGTCTGCGGGACCAAAGACTCCTGCGCAGGTGTGCGACCCATTGATGTGATCTGTCGGCTTTTCTACCTCGCTTCCTATGCTACAGCTGCGGAACCCAAGACCAGTTTAAATTCACTGTAAGTACTTACAATATTATTTAAGTGAGGATGGGTTAACATTATTTAATATTTAAATTGCGTTTTATTGGGATCTTTGGTTTGTTTGAGATTTTGATTGTTACGCCCTGTTTATTTTAGTGCCTGGTTCAAATTACCTTTTGTATATCATTTTATAATACCGTTGCCTGTAGTAGCTCCGTAATACACTGGTTAATCAATGAGCACGATATATTTAAGTAGGTACAGGACCTAAGTAAGTACTGGCAACCTTTTGTAGGCAGGATTTTAAAGCAATATTGGTCCAAAAAAAACTAAATCGAACCGATAAATGAGACTTCAAGAGACCGCGATCTCTTTTTCGCTTATGGAGGTTTCTCACTAACTCGAGTTTCTAGCTTATAGAGGTGCAGGAGTGGCCTTTATCACTTATAGAGATTTATAAAAAATACACATTTGGCCATTCGAATAGAATATGGTACAAAAGCAATGTTGGTTAGTTCCTCGAAATTTAAGAAAACTAAAACAATGTTAGTTCTACGATATTTAAGAATGTGTCATATGCAGATGTTAAATTACAATCGACTGTCACTTATAGAGGTACAGGCAAGAAACAGTCTCAGTTATGGAGGTCCACGGTCGCTTATAGAGCAGTTATATGTAGCAGTTTCAGTTATAGAGGTCGAAGAGTAAAATACGACTTTCTCTTATACAGGTTGCTCTTTCTCACTTGTAGAGGTACTCTCATTTATAGAGTTTTCTCGCTTCCCCAGTTCTCACTCACCTATCTAATTACGCAACATATTTTCGTAAACGATTACCTAATTAGGTACCTACGAGAAATTTGTTTCGTTTTGACAGTTCAACAACATTCATTGTATTTACATTGTAGAGCAGATTTTTTTTTTCGAACATGGTTATGAAGCATTGGATTAGCAATTTGTTTCAAAATGATTCAAATTCCGATTGTCTGTGCATTACGTAATAAGGGTTACAGGAACCAACATTACCAAGTACAGAAGGTAAGGTGACTTCTTGAGTTAGCTTCATAGGTTAATTCCTAAAAACCCTCTTTTCCCTCAATTCCTGTTCCTTCCTCTATTCGGACTCCTAACCTCCTCACAGGATCACCTACTTTAGGAGTCGGGGTTTTACCTTATCCGTATGATCTTTAGTTATCAAAGTTATGTATCCTAATTCTAGTTTTAAGCAATGTCAAAGGTGTTTGTATCTAAAAGAATTACCTACTATGAGCAATTCCGAAAATTTCAGAGTAGGTAGGTAGGTTAGGTACCTATACCTACATACTCTGAAAATTCTGAATTTGCTCCTGCCGCTGCGAACTGACTTTATCACATAAACAATGAGTGGGCATCGAACTCGCTAGAATTCAACTTACCAACTTAATTTATTGAGCTTTTACAGAAATCACAGCTGTACTTTGATAGAAATCTCGTTCCAAATAACATTCAACTTTTATTATCAAATGACATTGTTTAGCCAGGCACTAAACTATTGGTAAGCCTAAGGTATTGCAGTTAAATATAAAACTTCAGCAATTAGCAGCAATTTATTTGACCTATCACGAATTTAAATCAGTTTTCTTTTCATCGACTATTGTAAGTTGTTATTTGCGTGGGAAAACACTTATTTGTGTAATTGTCAATTAAGGAAATGTAGGTAAGTACCTACCTGTATGTATACCTAACTGTTTACAGTTAAGTTTGATGACATTGCGATAAACGCAGCTATAGCCATGATGTCGTCATCTCGAGCCTCGTCATTTCCGGCTCAAGAATGGATAGATCATCTTATTGAACCTATTCTGTGCCTTGATTGTACTACTACTAAGGGACTTGACGTAGATAATCAAAAAAAATCCTACCTACCGAGGTCCAGGTAGTTATGTACTTAGGCATGCTCTTATCTAGAATAATATTCAAACATAGGTATTTACATTTTTAAGTGATCGACGAAGTATTGATTCATGGATAGAAATGTGTTTTAGCGAACCATATTCTTAGATGATCTAGTCTAGACTGGAAGTTTCCGGATGGTAGGTTGTACTATGAAATTAATCAGTAGGTACTTATCTACTTATCTTCTTATCGATAGTAGAATCTCTCGTAATGTCTACATTATTGCACGTCACTAGGTACCTATATTTCTTAATCCTTTAGAAAGAGTGTAAGTACTTGTAATTTAAGATTTAAATTATTAGCAAAGGTGCCGCCAACTGTAACTGCTTATTACGCTCTATTTAAACTCAATGCTTTGTTATGTACGTAATAATAATAAAACCGTTAGCACCAAACACGTGTAGACCTTTTTGGCATCACCTGACGTGACCTTGGAGAGTCAGACTGCGCTGTCCTTGGACCACGAGGGGCTAAACAAAACGAACGCTGGGACAATGATATGGCCGTTAAACAAGTCCTCGATGAATGCTCCGGAAGGTTAACTCCCCTTGCTTTATTTGTCTATGGAAATCAAAAACGACCGAAGTGACTTTACGCAATTTTGAAAAATGACCGAACGATTTGGCATTTTGGCGTGTAATTCATTGAATTTATGAATGTAAACACGAACAAGCCTTTTCAAATTAGGAAGGGGAGTCAATTGACGTTATTTTATTAGTCAATTGACGTTCTTTTATTACTTGTTTATCCCTTTTCTTTGCACAGACTGGCTGTTGTTATCTCCTGGACCATGTTTAGAAGCTGTTTTAAAAATCGGTAGGTATGGGCGTTATTTCACGTCACTAGTTACAATAATTAGCTACGGGCGAGCCGAATAGCTAGTTTCGAGTCAAACTGTAAACACGTTATTTTATAAGTAGGTACCTAAATAGTGCTTCGAAAATTCTCCGATCCAGATGATCCTACCACTCTCCTCCAGGAGATCAATAGGGCCACCAGTACAGTGCACAAATACACCCGACACCCGTCGTACCGACCTCGCCGCCGCTTTTATTTGCAGGTAGTTATGCAAGTAGATACCTACCTACATCAAAAGAAGCAGCGTTTTATAATTTTTTTTTTTTTTTTTTCTATATTATGTAGGTACTGTTCATATTCTTACATCACTAACCTGTTTGATTCCCCTCTGAACCGAACTTCTTTTGTATTGAGTACCACGCCACCCCCATTCTGTTTGTTCTGCGTACGGGTAAGGCAATATAAGTAGGTAATGAATGACTGAAGGGTAAGTACGTAGGCAGGTATTTCTGAATTCTACTGTTTCAAATCAAATTCATACGAAGGCCGACCTCAGACCTAAATGCCTATGGTCATAAAATAATTAATTAACTATGATAAATATACTATTTATGTATTCTGTGCTATCGAGTATCATTAATTTAGACCACACATCATATTATTATCCTAATATTTTTGTGTGACAAAATTAATGGTACCGGTCAAATGCCCTAACTTTGCCTGGCGCCCTATCTTTGCCTAGGGCAGTTGACGATACTTATCTACTTGTCTGAAAAGTTTTGGAAATCACTTCTTGTTGGAAACAAAAACATACATAAAACATCATGCCTTGTTTCACTTGTTTCTTCGGTACACAACAATACACTAGCATCATCATCATCATTTAATTTCATCTAATTTTGTCTAGGTTTATGTAATTTAACCTAATTTTATGATTTCATTTGTACCTATATTGACCGATAACTTTTCATGTGTGGTGCAAACTAACTATCTTAGTTATTAATATAAATAAATTCGATAATAATATCCGTTTTCTCTAACACTAGAGGAAAACTAAGTTTGCCTGTATTTTTATCCTCTCGCCTAGCGCCTGTTAGAAAAAGATAGGCAATCTTACTTTTTCTTGTTCCATGCTCCGTACTTTCGATTAGTAGGTATTGAATTCATTTAATAACAAAAATAATTAAGAAACATTAATTACTTACCGCAGTACGATTGTTTATGTACTATGGTTGATAAGAGCTCCATACTTTTCATTTGGAAAACAATTGAATGAAGAGATGTTAGATGGCTCATAGACTAGAAACGAAAATACGGAGAAAACTGTACAATACAGTACACAGGAAACTGTGCGATAGAAACCAACAAGGAATTTAAGCTTTTCTGAACAACTAAAATACGGTTTTTCCAATACCTAAATACTGAGCCGAGATCGGCAGTAAGACAGGCGGGGGAAGCTACTAGCCCCGAGAATAGATGGGTAGGTTGGTCAACTGGACTGACTTGAGGGCGCGAAGTCAGCACCGGACTGGGTTGAAACTAGTGTCTACACGAGCCCAGTTGCAACTCAGCGCTGGACTGACTTACTGTACCGTAACGTTACTGGGCTCTTTTTTTTTGTCTTGGCCTCCGAGGTCATGACTAAACCGGGCTCGTATAAAACTACCTTTATATGCTGAAGTCGGCACCCGTGCGGATTGTGGTTGTCTTTTCAGTAGCAGCCCGGAGTGTGTGTGAGTTATAGCAATAGGCTCGCTCTCTATTAGATAGGATTTAACCATACCTGGCGAAATGGCAGTGTATTATAGCTACACCTCTGCCTAACCTTTCGGGGAATACAGGCGTCTGATGTTTTGTAGGTAGGTAGGCATTTCGAGATATTTTCGACTGGGCAGTTATTACGAAATACTTAAATTCTTTTATATTCCAAACAAAGGTACTGGTTTTAAAAAACTTGCAGTATGAAGCTGGAATTACTCAAGTCTTGAATAAGTAACGGATGGGGTCTTCCAAGGTCTTAAATTTTGCGATTTGTAAACGTGAAGAATGTTCACAAAAGACTATAGATGTTCGCAAAAAAATAACTAGCTGCTAATAAATGAAAAAGGGTATATTTAAATAGGAAGCTGTTTTATTTCTTAAACATATTGTGTACATTTTATTTTAATACTGGGTCGGTCTCGGTTTTTCTTAGTAGAGAAGTCAGATAATAATACTTAATATCGCGGCATTCTTATAAATTAACGTTACACTATTGGTTATAAAGGATAATGCAGAGTTTACCCTTATCATATAAGCTACGACTCCTTGGCACTCAATTTCTATGCAGAATTATTTTTGGTCGTAAATGTATAATATTCGATTACTGCTACATTGTTTATCTTATTTCTCAGATTCTTAAGAACACTATTGGTGGTCTTTTTACCAAACTACGGCGACGTTTTCTTTGGGACTACACTTTGTAATAATGTACTTCTTTTTTAGCTTGTTTGCTAGAACGAATAGTCCTGGTAGCGAAAGCGCCAAGATATCCCGCGAAATTCATATTTTTATACGATTTTTGCATTTTGCAGGTCAGTATTGACAAATTCTGTAAATACGGTCGCGAATCACATATATAAAACCTGCAAATATCTTGAGAAAAATGAATTTTGCGGGCTGCGATTGCGCATCCTCCGGGTGTCGAAATATGTAAGACCAATTTACATTAGAGATAGAAAAGGCGCTATTCCACCAGTCTGTGGCACTAATGTTTCTTTTGGTGGACTCACAGTACAAAAAAAGTAAACATTTTAAAATGTGCTGCACTGTACGCTTACAAAAATTACATACAGCTTTGCCGGCGGATCTGCAGCCCAGTACGTGCACAGTTAGTTCTGCACAAAATGTTTGTGAATAAACATGCTGAACACAATTTTGGTGGAATCGCCTGTCTTACCATAGAAGCGAAACTAGGCGTTAGATAATAACTATTCTGACTAAAACGATGGGCGCACTTCTACTTCCTGATACTTTTTATATCAGCCAACAACCTTGAAAACTTCATGATAGGATAACTTTCGAAGTTTTGATTTTCTAATACTTTACATAAAACTCATGATCCTGACAACATAGGTTTAGGAAAAGACGAGTAGTCTAGGAACAATGGTAAAAGCAGCTGTCAATCGATGAGAAAGAGGCATCTTATATCTTGAAAGATCATATCAATGAATAATTAAATTCTGTATCACACGCAGTTTAAGAACAAATGAAATCACAAAAGTTAATCGCTCTCTCGCTGACAATAAAACACAAACTTGGTTTCCACCATTTATTTGAATTTTACTAAAAAAATTGAATAAAAAATATGGTATTTCATCAACATGTTATTTAGAAATGAATAATATACAGTTGTAGAAAACATTGTTCTGTACTGTCGCCCTAGTGTTAACAATATTATTTATTATGGTACAGTTGTGGTAGGTGCGACGGCCGCGTCTATCGGTTGGAGCGCCGCCCCGTGCGTCGGATGTGTCGGTCGGTCGGTCGGGCAGTCGGTGTCGGACGAGGGTGCGCGGGCTGTGATTATGCTTCAATGGTGGGACGGCGCGTTGTTGTCAGTCTCACTCGCTGCTCTTAAACTAATCTTCTTCTTCGCCGCTCTCGGACTCTGGAAATTTTTAACGACATTATTAGTATCAATGCATAAAAAAGGGGTTCAGCACTCGAGTCTTGCAAACAAATACCATGTTTCGGACAAAACGTCTGCTAATTTTCACCTTAGTTGTTTTTAATCCAAGACTTGTCGAGTAGACTAGTGATTAGATAGCTAAGGTTTCGACCTTAGCTATTTTTATCAACAGACAAGACGATTTGAAATCTGTCGACAGCCGCGTCCTATTCAAAACCGATCGTCAGGCGAATACGCGATCGGTCGCGTGCATATGCCACTTAGTTCGGAAAACCGGAAAGCGCTTTGTCGGCACGACTACGCGTTCAAGTTCACCGAACAAAATCTTCGAATGATCATGTATTCGACCGACGATCGCTTTTAAATAGCATGCGGGGCGTTTCATCAGACGGCCTCTTTCTCTGTTCCAGACTATTTTCAAAATCGCGGTTCCTAAAGGTACAGAAAATAGACCTTGTTAGAGATTCAAAATTTTACAGCAGATTCATTATCATTAAGCGCTTAGCAAACGATTGACAATTTGTCCGCGAAGATACGTGTGGAGATGTATGCAATAACGCACATGTAGGACAAATAGACTGCCGGACATATCTGCCATTTCATTGTGGTTATTTCGGTCAGTAGGACAAGTCCATCGTTTGCTCAACACTTTAGACCTCAACTAGTTTTCAAACACCGGTTCAGACGTGCTAATATTGCTGAAAAATCAGGTAAGATTCGACAAAAGAAAAAGTGTGCCATTTACCTTCCTCGGCGCTCTGTAACCACTCAACGAACTTCTTCATCTGGTCGAGGAACATCATCTTGCCCTTGCTGGAGTTGGACTCACGGTACCACTTGAGGATCACCTCCTCGGACAACACATTGGTCTTGTACAACATCACCACCAGCTTGCTGAACGCGCGCATGAAGTTCATGTTCTCGTAACAGTACTCTTGCACCTATGGGGAAGCAAAAGGTTGGTTAATCTAGCCTGATTACTGAAGATTGAGAGTTATATTGTTTTCAAATGACAGTATCCAATTCATGTAATAGGTGGAAAAATGCCTGGAGCATGTGGCGGCATCTATCTACAACGCCACATGAGAACTACATATCAAAGACCTGACGTCACACAAATCCTGCATCGTGCAAGCAGGGTTTACCGCGCGACCGATATACATACAATCGTCGAGCAGTTGCTCACCAGACTACACCCGTTTGGTCGAAGGATCCTCTCTATAGAGGTTGAGTAAACTTTACACTCTGATTGGCCCTTCACTATTGAAGGCCGGCCGGCTGCCAATCGGAGCGCCGAACGCGGTCGATGCGTAAAGTCGGGATGGTTAAAAGAAACACACATCTGTTCCTCATACCTCTATAAGCATACCACATCGGCGAAACGGTGTGGTTATGTGGCTGCAAGTCCACCATGTCGACATACACTTTAATATGGTCATGAGAAGTGCTACGCGGCTTTCGAGCAAACTAGATTAAAAACATTCAAAAATAATTATTATTTAACATACCTTAGTAAGTAGCGCCTGCTCAGCCTTCGCGGACTGCGCAAATGCAGCCAACAATGGCGTGTAGTGGCGCAAATGTTTGGCCGCCTGCTCCGCCAACAGCTCTTCTTTCTTGTTCCATTCACCACGCGACATCACACACTGCCATATCTGTCACCAACGTTGGATAAACATTAGTATGTTGAACTTTATTTGTATGTGAGTAAGCTAAGTTTTGTGTTGGATCAGACTGCCATATCGACAAGGCACAAGAAGATGACGTGACAAGCTAAGGACGGACCGAAAGACTCAGTCAGAACTGGCTCGAAACGATTTCTAGTTGTACTCCGACTCGTCATCGAGTATCATCATTAGAAACAGGATTTTTGAATAGAAGAGACTCTTCATTACGTACAACCATACAATTTTTGTGAATAAATGTAGAAATTTTACATAGGTTAACAGAATGGCTGTGATCTTAGCGACCTTATTTCTGTTACTATTTGGTGTAATATTATTAAGTCAAAATCTTGTTAATTTAACAAGCAGTTTTTTTTGGGTAAATTCGATTACTAAACGCCAAGATACGTGGCAGACGAGGGCTTAAAACGTGCGATTATATCGGTGAATATTTAGTATTTTCTCGTGTCGTGTCGCTCCACCGTTGCATGTTCGCGACTGCTGTTGTTGCCAATCGAAAAAAACACTTAGGCCGCGTTCTAATGGAAAGCGATCGTCGTGTTATGTCACTTGGTGTTCTGTGAACCGGAACGCGTGGTCGCGCCTACAGACAGCGCCTTTCGGTTTACTGAACAAAAAGGGACATACTAGTATTATAACGTCATATTATCGCTTGAAACTGACTGTCTAGCCTAACATGTTCTACTTTTGTTATTTGTGCCTATGCAAGTCAAAAATGGAGCTCGGTACTCACAATGGCGACAACTTCATGCTCTGGAATGGCGTGCTTGACGGCCATGTCGCGCAGCTCCTGAATGAGATCCCTGATCGGCTTATCCTCCGCCAGCTCGTCGAGAAGCGCCTGAGTCAGCTCGCGACGTGCCTCCTGCACACGCACATAGATATGTTAATATAGAGTACAAGAAGAAATAGATTCTAGCTTCCTCAAAGGTGTGAGGTCCCGAAATCAAATCATCGTCATAAAAATATACCTATCTTAAAAAGCAAAACTACTTAGAAACATAACAATTATGGGATAATACAATACTTCACACATGTGCATTTAATTCTTTTTTCATCCCTTGGGTACCCACATGTATTATTATTTGTTCGTAGTTTCACTAATCTTTTGCTTAGCGGTACACAGAATAAACCTTCTTTCCAATTATCATCAATCAAGTGCTAATAGTATCCGAGTAAAAAGGCTGTGTCACTTCCGGACAGAGGGACATGACGAAATTATAAGGGTTCTGTATTTGCTAGTTGGTTATGGAGACAATAGAAAAAAAAGACTACCTGCGAGGCCTGGGCGCGATGCAGCCGCAGCAACTCGCTGAGTCCCCTGGAAGCGAACGACGTAGCCAACACGTCCTCACTGCGACGGTTCAGCGGCAGGAACTCCAACAGTCTGAGGAATGAACATTATGTTTAAATAATCGCAGATTAAGAGGTCAAAGAACTAGCTCTCAAAAGAGGTAAAATCGACGTTGTTAAAGCAATTTAAAAAGAGATGATTTATCCAAATCCTATGACTGCTTCATACGTTATCTTTAATGTGTGAAAATCAAGCCTGTAAACTACTGCAATCGATGTACGTAAGAATCGTACTCAAATCACCACACCCGACAGACGGATTACTGATCACAGTAGTCTTTAATAATCCCTTATTCGCTTTCAACAACACCCAAGGAAAGGCGAAATATTATGATGTAGGTATGTAATGGTAATGTAGCGGCATTAATGACTCTGTCGCAATGGTACGACAAGCCAGTACAATGACGCATTGCTATACCCTAAGCCTGTAAAAGCCGAATTCTACAGAGAATTCGTCAGGATGTGTTAGGTTAGGTTAGGGAATTCATTTAACATAATAATTAGTTTTTAATTGTAATTTTGTTTTAAAATTCTATCTTATCGACCACTAGACAAATAAACTCAATATTGTTGAAGAATGTAATACTGTTTATCAGACTTGTTTCATGAACATACTAAACAAATCAATATTGTTGATGAATGTAATACTGTAGGACTAATACAAATGGCTAGTTTCTGCAAGTTTATCAGACTTCTATTATCAGGTTTATGTTTCATGAACATGACAGCAAGCAGATAGCCCACCTGAAGTGGTTGCGGCCACTTATGTCATGTAACGACTAACATTTTTCAGAACATAGAACGGAATGGAACACTTTATGTGAAAACAAGAACAATAATATGTTATGTATTCCATATTGTCAAAGGTTATAAGTCTATAGTTTATAAAGGTCGTATTACGAAAGCTTATTTGCTGCTATAAAACATAATATCACGCCTTATTCCCCCAAAGGGTTAGGCAGAGGTGTACCTATACATAGTACACCCACATATCCTAATAGTGGGTGAGCCTATTGCAATCAACACTTTTTCTACACTAATGCGATAAAGAGAAAAGATATTTGTTATTTTTGTTTGTAATGAATAAACTCAAAAAGTACTGGACCAATTAAAAAAATTCTTTCACTAGTATGCTATATTATCATCACTGAGTAACATAGGCTAACTTCCTAACTAATATTATAAATGCGAAAGTGAGTTTGTTTGTTTTACGCTTTCACGCTAAAAGGATTTGGATGAAATTTGGCACATGGATAGACTACCCGGGTTAGGACATAGGATACTTTTTACCCCAATATTCCCACAAGATCGACACTTATGCTACTTATGAAACCGCGGGGCCCAGCTAAATAGTAATTAATCAAGATATCACGAGGGCGAAGCCACTGGCGGGAGCTAGTTTTACATAAAAATAAATAGTATATTTTAGTGTCGCATCACCCACCTGCCTTCAAGTTGCCCTCGCTTCAGTGCGGTGACGAGGGTATTAACGCCGCGCTCTGCCTTCACAGTAGCGAACACCTCCAGCACAAAGTCGAGAGCGAGGTTGTCTTTTAGCAGATGCTCGTTCACCAACACCAGCAGGACCGAAGGCGGGACGCAACCGTTGCCTATGGAGATAACATGGGGTTACACATTATGGAAATAGTAAATAACTTCAATGTGAAAAATTCACTGTCGTTATTTGATGAATGATTGAATGATGTGAAACCACAATGTAAATTAATAAAAATTTCAATTGAAGCTTTCAGCCCTATAATACATATAATTTACATTAAAAACCATGTGTTTACATGTTTGCAAAGTAATATATTTTTTTTAAACTTGATTAATTTGAACCTGTGACTGTTACTAAAGTAGTAATCGATGCCTGTTTTAATAATAATAAATAATAATAAACTCTCTTTCAAATTAATGTATTTGAGCACTATTCTTTCTAAAAAAAAATTCACTAAAAAGCCTGCAATTTACACTACAAACCCTCCCAAAATAAACTCGAATAGAAAAATAAGAATCAAGTAATAGGATCCCTTTTCTCACTAACAAGTAAATTCAATTGAATTGTTGAGAAGAGTGTCTTCAATGGCGTACATGAAGAAGTTTTGGAGTGTAATGTTGTAAACTTTTCCATTTATAAAAAAAATTGCGACCCGCCCGTGCTTCGACATCCAGATTTCTTAATTATCTATAAGTTTAATATTAATGTACACATAAACCCTCCGGAATACATTCTGTATACTATGTTGAAACCCTGATCAAAATCCGTTACGAATTTACAAACGCGAGTGACTGTTTTATAATAATATATAGGTGTATACCAGCAAAAAATGTCGTGCAGCCACATATAGTCCATGCAATGAGCAAGTTCCAGTGATGGCCGTACTTTTCTCTAGCACATCTTCGACACCACGCAACGCAGTTCACGTTACATGGCTCTAATCGTGTGCATATAATTTTATAATTTGTTGTAATTTCTAAATGAGCTTGGTGTGGCCCGGGATCGAACTCGGGTCACGTGCGTAGCATGTGTGAGCTATAGAGCAAGGCTATGAGAGCATCTAGTAGTATGGTGAAATAGGTGTATGGTTTGATGATATTGATTATTCGTTTTTAAAACAGGCGTTTTCCTAATTTAAAAAATTGACTATTATTTTTATAGATGACGCTAGTGATTTGTCTCGAGATTTAACTAGAAAAAAAAAGGTGATTTTATATAGGTTATTTTAATACGATAATTTATTTTATTATTATTGATAGACTCGCGTTTGATCACTATCTCGACTGTTGGTAAGCGATGGTGTAGTGGTCGGTGGAGTACGCTCGCTTTCCTAGAAGTAACATATTCGCTCTCGACTTGAAGATACCCAGGTTACAGAGTTGAAAGCTAGGTAGGTATATAGGTACGTACCGATCCATAGTGCGGTCATACGAGCGAGTTTGATACGCTGTAGCGGCTCGAAACCCTTGAGGTACACAAGCACCTGAAACAACGAATAAAATTGTAGACGTGGATCCCTTTTGCATAGTATCACAGGCTGAGAGGGTCCGATGGCAGTCGCTCTGTGTAAAATATTACATTTTCAGTCGTATCTAATGAATGATTATG
The DNA here is from genome assembly GCA_963853775.1 of Xanthia togata. NCBI lineage: Eukaryota > Metazoa > Arthropoda > Insecta > Lepidoptera > Noctuidae > Xanthia > Xanthia togata. The sequence goes on along the minus strand of OY970811.1, from coordinate 2,426,558 downwards.
CGTAGTCAGTACTGCAGTAATTTATTTCAGGACGTGTACTAGGTACGTATGTCGCCACTTGTTCTTTAGCACAAATACGGTTTTAGATTTAATTCAGGCACCATTATAACTAAGAAAACGCTGGGCTGACGACGTGAGCGCGTCGTGATGAAAAGTAGCGACATAATGATAGGAAATGAGTGAGCAGTTTCACTCGACAGCGGTACGCCTGGTACGCGAAATAGCAGCATAATCACAGCGGATAAATTAATAAACTCTGACAGTTTACAAAATCGATTGTGCCTAACCGTAATTATTGGGTATTGTAGTGATACTGCTATTTATTTGGCGTAGTGCCAAGTATTTACGGTTACCAAAAAGTTTAGTTTTCGTGTTATTCATTTAGTTCATAGAACATAAATACTATCATGCCGCATTACGTCGCAATGCTGATTACCAGCTTACTTTAAATTCTCTAACAGTCCGCCCGTTGAGAGAATACTTTCTTAACATTTGTCATAATAAGGAATGTGTTTTGCGAATTTGATCCTTATTACTACTACAAATTGTCTAACTGACAGTTGTCTCTTCTCTCGACGGCCGAAATAACATTTCTTTTTTTTTTCTATTACTATACGTAATAGGAAAAAAAAAGGAAATGTTATTTCGATGATCATTGGCTTATTGGGTAGAATCGATTATTCAACCGTGACTTGGAATTCCCTTCTCTTTACTTTAAATTTACCTTGATCACACATATTAAATATCACGTAACCTTACCTTTTTCATCTCTTCCTCAAACATCTTTTCCAAGTATTTGTATCGTCTCATCAGCTTCACAAATACCTGCGAACAAGTACTTAATGTATTAGTATGTGTGTGTGCAGAGTATGTGCTAAAGTGATAGTCAATCTAGTGTCAGAAATAAATGAACGAGAAGGGGTTTCTCAACACTGTGGTTTCAGGACTCTAGCCATGTTTTTCATCATGTAAATAAGTTTTTGAAATATAGACTACTAATGATTTTTAAGTAAATAAAATAATTATATTTATTTATAGTCTTCCTAAAATTATGTACTGTCACATAAAATTACAGAGTTATTATTTAATTACTTTTCTTGATATTACTTGAGTATATTATCAATGTAGCTCAAAATTCTCTGTTAGCACTTTAGTCAGATCAGAAAAGGTAGTATGATAACAGCGGCTTTGAATTTGTAAGGCTTGATAGGAACTGTACGATCTTACTTAGAACTGATTTGTCATTAAGTAAATTGTAACAAATTTCAACCTGGGTCAAGCAGAAACAGCTGTTATATTTTTTTAACTTTCTTTGACATTTTGCAGGCTTTGTAGCAGCAAGTGAGTACAAAATAATAAGCATCTTCGTTAATAATACATTAAAGAGCGTGTAAGAAAGCAAATAACCAAAACAGTAAATATTTGACAGCTATTTGCGACGTTGCCAACTTTTATAATGAACGTTACTAACCGAAAATCAAAAATTCTACTCTATCCAGAAAAAAGCCCTAAAAATTCCATACCTGTTCAAAGATTCGCATGGACTCCATGTCTTCGTTCGCAGTGAAGATACAGGTGTTCGTTTTCGGTGATTCGCCGTCCATCGACACCGAACCGCCGGGGACTGGCAGACAAACAGGTGAGTTAGTAAACAGTGGCGGTAGATTGTAGGTAGTAGAGAGTGCTGGCAAGTGGTCAGGTAAAAACGAACGAACAGGTTGTGTCAACAGTTATGTTCAGGACTCTAGCCAAGTGTTTCATCATTTTGGATTGGTTGTTTGTGGTAGAAAAGACTTAATATAGCCAAAGAACAGTTAAGTATGGGTATGCAGCATAATATGGTGTATTTTAAAATCATTGCCAGGCATTGCAAAGAAATAATACCTTTTTGCATTCAAATTGAGCCTATTTTTTCAGATACATCAGTTTGATGACCTTTTTACCCAACTGCCCCCCAGAAGGAGGGTAATGTTTTGATCATCATCTGTTTACAGCCCAAAAAGAGCAGTCAAGCTTATAAACGGGCAAATTCAGAGCTAAATAAGTTGCCTGTTAAGTTTTTTTCGCAAATCAGCTCTTTATGCAAAATAATATGTAAGAAATTTTTATCAACCACTGGTTATGGTCACCACTCCCCAAACCGCTGGAAGTCTTCTCTTCAGCATCATATTTAAATAATGGTACTCACGCAGCAGCCCCCCAGCGATGAGCACGTCGAATATGACCTCGCCATACCGCCGGTAGTCGAGCTTCGAGCCAGCCGCGTCTAGGAACTTGTACGCCGCGTCAAGGTCACCGCCGGCGCGCTCCAACCCTTGAACGAGCGCGTCGCGGAATCCGTTCGGATCGTACTTCTCTTTCTCATCTGGAACGGAAGAAAGGGAAAGAGTTAGAGAGAGGGAATGATGGAATTATTGGTGGTGTTTGTCGATGTTGTGTCAGAAATAATTGAACGAGAAAGGGTTTCTCAACATTTGTTTTCAGGACTCTAGCCATGTTTTTCATCATGTGAATAGTTATTTTTGACTAAAATATCTTCTGTCACAGAACATCAGAGTTCTTGTGATTTGAAAATGGTAAAGTTACTTGTTTCTAAGTTTTAATTATTCATAGTTTTACAATCCAGCCAGTTACGATTAGCCAGATTTGGTTTGCATTCTGGAACAGTTTTTTTTTTCTTTTAAACAATATCCAAATTATAAGCCAGTGGCTCTTCGTATGTAATTTTTGAAGGTATAAAATATTAAGCAAATTCAGGGTGGGACAGAAACTTAGAACTGATAAACTCTTACTTAAAATGCAAGGAACGAAACTTTAATGACGTTAGCTTGGAGGCGAACCCAATTCGGAAAAGGCCATCGTGGTAATAGGCCAGCCTAGCCTTGATAACTATTGAATGCATCAGCTTGCTTTGAAATGTTCAATAGTTCTTGGATACCATAATACGATGGTTTTATATTTAGGGTTATACAACTCGTGGCTAAGTAATAACAGCTGCACGATCCAATCCATCAGGTTAAGCTACGCTTGCCAGGGTTGGTCTGTGGATGGTTGACCATCTTAACATCTCGAGACTCCTCCGTGCCTCGGAAGGCACGATAAGCCGTTGGTCCCGGCTGTCATTCGTGATCTTTGACAGTCATTACGGGTCGTCAGAAGCCCAGAAATCTGACAACCAGTCTTACCAAGGGGTATCGTATTACCCAGTTACTGGGTTGTGGAGGTCATATAGGCTGCCACTCCATGTAAAATACAGGTATTTAGCTGCATCTGGTTAGACTGGAAGCCGACCCCGACGTAGTTGGAAAAAGGCAGACAGATTGATTGTTATACAGGGTGTATCAGAAAGGTGTGGTACATAAAATCAAACTGAACAACTTTCTCCATGGGACCATCATCGTAATCACGAAAAAGTAATTCATCCCATAGCAAGCTTCACAACTGAATGAAATAGAGATCTGAAGGGAGACTGACTACTGTCCTAAAAGTAACACATAATAGCCACGTGCTTCAAAATGGACGCTATCAATAAAATAAGACCTCATTAAAAACTAAATTAATTAGAGGAAGCCATCTCGTGACACAGTAAATGATTCTATTACTTACCTATCTCAGATTTAGTTCAAGAAATGGGGCCGTATGCACTACGAATCGGAAACAACGCACTGTAACTTTGTACTTGTAATTCATTCCAGTATTTGCCAAGACTAGTTGGATTTCAACTTATCTCGGCGACCTACTTTTGGGTAGCTACGATAGCAGTACCAAGCCGCCTGGCAGATTATTTTTTTCTTTTGAAATACAAAATAGTTAGTTAATGTTAATTAGTATCATTTTCTACCTTAGGGTGATGCATAGATAAAACATTGCACGAGTTTTAGGGATTTAATAACCACAATTTTATTCAAAGATTGAAGTTCGTTTCACAAAACAGTACATTTACTTATTAACCCCGATTTTAGGCTGATTATGCTGATTCACTCACCATAATTCCCTAACCACAAAAGGACAACATTCCCAAAAACAGTCATAGGTCAAAGGCCTTCACCCACTCAAGGTCGTATAACATAATCATAGAGGCATAACAAAAGGATAGGCAGACTTTCTAGTTGACAGATTTATTATACTAGTGTGGGATCACCAGTTCTCGAGGTGAGGTTATCACATAACTTTCACTTCTTATTATAAATCATATCAACTAATATGGTTACAGATGGAAGGGTCAATGGAGTAGCGTTGTTATATTAATTGATTTATCTTATCCCTTATCTTGTAATGAAGACAGTCGATAAAGTATCTTTATTAAATCCCATGTAATGTTTGTAAAATGTCCGTAACGTTCAAGATGGTTACATAAGTTAAATTGTTTTGCGATGACGTAACTCGTGATTTCCTAATTTGAAAGACTGACAAAGAAAACAGGTTTCAGCAGTACTATTTTAAACAAAAATTTCCTTAGTTTTCCTTTCTTCCAAAGTTACAAAAAAAAGAAAACTTTACGGCGTAAACATTCTAGGAAGGCGAAGTAACGTGCCAAAATTAGAACAATTTAGAATTTTGGGAGAAAATAGTACAGTATTTTAACATGTAGGCGAGAAATCCTCAATTATAATGTATACGTGTGAAGGTCGTCAGTCTTGTCGGTAAGACAATGCAAGCATTGTAATTATTTTTGAACAAATAAAAACCATTTTACTGTGAGAAAATTAAAATTTAGCAGTTACGATTACACGTTTGGTGTAAAATATATAGAAAATAAGATTTTTGAGTTTCTTTCGGCAGTCGTTTTTGGGGAAAAGTTGACTGTAGACGTAATTATTTTTTGGGATATACCCAGCCCTAGACTGAAGTTTTTGTTTTAGAAAAGTGTTTATCAACACAATATATTCAAGAGCCAAAAGATGTAAATTTAGCTTTCGTGATAGTCATGTTTGGCCTCGTTGTTATGTATTTGCTATCTTTTCAAATTACATAAGACTGACCAATGCCAATGTCACGTTTTGTTATGTATCGCTTTTTTATGTCAATCATTATATTCTAATCATTTAACATATTCTATGATTGAATTTTAGAAGACGCCATTTTGAGTAGAGAACTCCAAAATGGCGGCGATATCGTTATCTTTTTGGAAACAAGTTTGATTTCGTAACGCGAACAAAGCAACAGAATTCGCTTGTTGGAAACTATTTATTTGAATCTTTTATACTTTTTAACATGTTCATCCGGATAATACCGGAATTCCCATGTCGCTTTAGCAAGCAATAATAAGGTCTACATACGTTACTAGGTCTAAAAATCTAAATTTCGTGACATTGAATTTTTTTACAATCCTAATGTCGGTTTGTCTTGTGATAAGAACTGTTAAATGTTTGTAATGCACGAGGTAGGTACCTTTTTATTTAGAAACAATCTTTAGTACTTATAATTTCCTGGCTTGAAATAAATCTGATCGACATCGGTTACCAAATCAGAATAGAATATATTTGCTTTAAAACGTTACAGAGATTCAACTCGAAAAAGATGCCTTCGTGGAAAAATATCCTCCAACGCCTCCTCAAATTTTTGTGGGCTCAAATCTTGGAAACTGATAAACGGATTTAAGTAATTAAAATTTAAAAAATGAGTCACTTCAAAGGTTTGCGATCACGCTAAGCGAACAGAGAATATTATTTTAGAGTTTTTAGCAAATATGTGGCGTAAGAAAATTGCAAGAACACTCCGAACAATGTTCAAATATAATTCTGGCGATAGCTTTAGAAGTACGAAATAAGATGGTGCATGTAAACACATGTTTATGAATTTTGGTGTGAACAAACCTTTGGTGGCAACAAGGTCAACCAGTATTGCCCAACCGGTAAAAACATACCATCACACAGGTATTGGAAAGTTTTGGCAGAAAAACCAGATCCTAGATGCAAGCTAGTGCTACTGAGGAGTTCCTTATGGAAAACTCAAGGACCCAGTTTACAGGATCGCAAACCTCTTTTAGAAGTCGCGCTTGTGATCAAAGAGGCTCCTTATAAAAGTACAACATTACGAAATAAAAGAAAGCTCGTTACAAGACAGTTATAAAGCTTCAGGACACCATTCAATGCAAGTACCGCTAGTGTAAAAAATACCGTTACATGTTGTTAGCACCAGTGGAATATTACGGAGTTACGGAGCGGGCGAGTCGAGTGATCAGCTAATGGCACTACACTAGCCAACTACCACTAGCCTGTAATATCACTTAGGATGATAGAATGGTGCTATTATGTGCACTGTTATTAAATTAAAGCAGAGTACCTATGTAGGGCAGATCGAATTCTATTACGATAAGTTTTAAAATAGGTATCGGTGATGACTGTAATGAGGTAATAATCTGCCGGGTCATATTTGTAGGAACCATGAGCTAGATATGGTTGAATAGTCCCGCAATAGGTGCCCGAAGGTTAGGTGAAGACGTCGACGACAACGAAAACCTAGTGCAATTACTTAGCTAGATCCCAACTGGTCTGAAAGGAAACACACGCTGGAAAGCTATGATGTATATACATCATATGTATGTATAGGCTAAGCTACAGCCCTTAGTAAATTAGTCTCGTTTGTAGACGAAATAAAAGCTGATGTTGAATGTATGATCACTCGGATCAGAACGAGCAACGTTCAGGTTGGAATGGATAACCCTTTTTACGTTGTTTGGAAGATTTACAGTTAACGTTTAGCAAACAAGAGCCTCAATTTAATACTGTGACGGACGATTAATGAGGAAAGATTCGGAATTTGTTTCCGCTTCAACCTATCAACGATCCTTTCCCAACTCGCTGCCGAACAGCCGATTCTGACAAAATCAATCGAAAAACTACCAGGAAAATATATTATTATGTATTTGATGCAAACAGGAAAATCATTATTTTATGTCGGAGGTGGCTACAAGCAATATTTATTCAAAATTGTATCGCTACTGTCTTGCAATGAGTTTTTATATTTACAAGGATCTAGACGAGAACAAAAACGCTAGATTTTTAGAAGGTTATGGGGCAGTCTCGACGTAGATAGCAATCGCTATACGACCGAACTCAGTCGCAAAGTAATAATGGCGTCCCCAGACGCGCGCGGAGTGTTTCGCAAGCACGGCATTTTTTCGTGCTTGTCAAGTAATTTTGACCGTCTACGGACGCCATTAAGACTGCAACCGAATTCGGTCGTACAGCGATCGCTATTATGTCGAGACAGCCGCCCCTGAAAGCCTAGTGAATTTAATCTAATGTTATTTCGTGCTTACATACTTTACTCCTGCTAGTAAATATTTGTGTTATTAGCTTGAAAGTCTTAACTTATGCTACAAAGATTTCTATGAATTCGTCAATGCTAAGTCCAATCGATTTGTCGTATGACGTATAACCTACGACTGAGTTAAGTAAGAGTGTAAAACTTGGTCTTGACTTTAAAAGAAAACAAAACGATCGATATGGATACTTGCAATGCTAAGTTCATGATCCCCACTCGACCAGATTCAGAATAAATAAACTCATAATCTGCCTGGCCTTCCCCAACTATGTTGGGGTCCGCTTCCACCGGATTTCTAACCGGATGCAGCTGAATATCAGTATTTTACATGGAGCGCCTGCCTATCTGACTTCCACAATACAATTATTGAGTAACAGGATACTCCTTGGTAAGACTGGTTGTCAGACTTTCGGGCTTCTGACGACCCGTGAAGACTGTCAAAGATCCGCGAATGACAGCCGTGACCAACGGCTTAACGTGCTCTCACGATATGTGACCAACCTATTTTCGATTCCACGAAATCTGACAAAACACTTCTCACATGCGACATGACGGGTGAGAGGTTAACAAAGATAAAATCTCAATCGGAAACCGAATAAATCATTCAATGCCTAGTTGTCATAGGAGTAGTTTATTTTAAAAAAAAATCGATATGGATTCAGTGGCATTCTGCCTTCGGGTATTTATGTATGTCCAATGAAACGATTGACGTCACTTCATCGCGTATGGTATGAATGTAGGCAGACTGTCGAATATTCCCGACCTCTACCTATTTGGAATAGATTGGGGAGGATGGAGACATGGTTACGTAATCTATGAAGGCAGAAATCTGTGTCTGAATATTTTGGGCATTTGAAATAACTATTCAATACACCCAGTAGCCTAATTGCGAAACATTTGACAATACAACAAAATTCATTGTTTCAGTTGTTTGAAGAATAATTCGTTTACTCGACAACAAGAATAACGCAATGGCTATTGTTGAATACAACCTAGACAGAATGCAATTTGCATTGATGCAAAGCGGAGAAGTTATGTTACAAGGCTAATGTTTATATCATTCCCGAACTACAAAACTAAAGCACGGAAGGTTCTTTCTAGAAAGGGCGAACTCAGCGATGCGCGAAGGATGCCAGAAAACTATGGATGAAAACATTGGCCACAGGAAGGGTTCCGTACATTCTTTGACACTGTTTTTACTTGAGTAAAAAAAAACGTTTCTTGTATGTTCCTTTAATTTGTATCATTTTTTGTTATAGCAGCAATAGAAACACACAATCTGTGAAAATTTCAACTGGCTACCTATTACGTTTCATGAGCTGATTTGCTGATGCAGCTCGCTGACAGACGGACAGCGGAGGCTTAGTAATAAGGTTTCTTTATGCCCGTTTTGGGTACGGAACCCTAAAAAGGTAGAATATCGTAGCGCGCCATACTCCCATGATAATGCTAAATGTAGTAGGTATAATGGTAAGATTCCACTAACAAAATAAGTTTGTATCGAACAGCTAATACCTACCTGCAATACTTTGCATAAATTATACAGCAGGTTGGCCTCATTTGGGCTGGCTCGGTCCCTTGACTAATAAGATAGATACAACCTTATTTATAGTTTAATTAATTGAACACATTTTTATAGCTTTTGTTGGTAGTAGTTATTTTCTTTTGGTGGGGTAATTAGGTTCCATTTCAAGTTCAAAGAGGAGAAAATAGTCGGTAATGACTACTGAACACGCAGACTTCAGGGAGTACAGAATGAAGTTCAAAATTCAGTTGAATAGACAAAATTACAGATCTGTCATTATGTCTATTCTTCCGTCGACGAAACTACTATGAATATTTTGAACTTGAGACGATAAAAACAATAATAAACAGAAGATAAGGAATCAATACAAAACGCGCACATGTACGTATTCTAAGGACTTCATGGCGCGAATGCAGAAGAATAAAGAATCGTTATTTACATGGTATAATAATGGTTATTTATACCTTACTTGGCACTCATAATGGATCGCCAATGTAGCTAATTAAATTGACTAGTCGAAGTAGCCACGCGAAATTCTATACGATTTTTTGACATTTTGATTAATCATACATTTTCAAAAAAAATACAGTATTGTGTCAAAATTTGGGAGGTGGGACAGTTTGGTATCCATTGAACGGGTATTCATGTCCCATAAATGTATACCTCTAGCACACGCGGCCGAAGCCAGCCAGACATCTACTTAGAGTAAATATGTTCCTTGCAGACATCGCGCTAATTAAATGGAATAGGATAGTCCTTCAATTATTTTCGATATTGAAATAAGTAAATTTACATTGATTGTAACAGCCACACACTTATTGAAGAAACTATTGCGGTAAAAACGCATTCAAACTTTCAGTCATGTTTGAGGATAAATAACAATTAATTTAATTAATAAAATACATAGTGCGTTAGATCAGCACAATCATAGCCATTGAGGTTATTGTCCAGTACAAAGTCCAAGCTTTAAATAACAAGGGCCTGTTACAACAATTGAAATAAATACAAGTGGTCAGCAGTTTAGGTATTTGTGCCACATCTCTGAAATTTTTATTACAATTAAAATGACTGATGATTCATGTTGGATGAAAATGTGTATTTTTCCAGTTCAATGGACAAACATTCAGGTTTAAATTAGTTAAACTTAGCTAGTTAGAAATGTTTTCATGATGTAAAAGTTGGTAGACTAATTACATAATTCCCTTTAGTTAAAAACCTATTATCAAAAATGATTTATCTATCTATTTACATCTACAAGCATAAATTATTGTGGATGTGTGATTGTCAAAAGGTTATTGAACTATTTGTTGCTTAGTCCTAAAAGAAAGCAAGTCCTTTGTCAATGACAACACAAAGAACATTATAGAATAATCCGGAGAGAGTATAAAATGAGGTCAGATCTCTGAGATTTATTGTTCTATATAATGGCATCAAGTATGAAGCCAGAACCTTGGCAAGCTGAGAAAATGGAGTCAAGGTTGACAAAAAGCAGGAGAAAATATTAACAATATAAAATTTGAAGTGCAGTTGCATGAAAAAGATGTTTTGGCCACTGGTTTTCAAACATTATAATAATTAACATGTAAATAGAACAGTCCAAACATGTATAATTTTGAAGAAAAAAGCTTAATATAACTTAAAAATGTACAGTTTGAAATGGCCAAGAGAAAGTCAATTGAATTACGATTGAGGTCAGATGATTCAACGGCTTGTAGGCTCAATACATGTTGTCAATGACAGAATAAAAATTTAGGTTTGTACCAAAGATTGAGGTATCGCTGGGACATGAATATTTTATATTTCAGACCTTATTTACTAAGTTTAATTAACTATTGTTTATTGTTGGATAATAAAGGTATAAAGAAAAAATATTAGAATTAAGGAGGATGGCTTTGTCAAGATGAAAATATATTTATAACTTCCGGCAGCGGTTTCGCCCGAGTGATATCTTTATAAATTATAGCTTGTTACTCAGTGATAATATAGCATTCAAGTGGTGAAAGATTTTATTTAAATCTGTCCACTAGTTTTTGAGTTTATTCATTACAAAAAAACATACAATAAATCAAATCTAGTACCTATATTTATTATTTACAACACAAGATGTTTGCTTATGTTACAATTTCAAACTATTGCAATGGCAAAACATTTTGCAGTATTGATTATTTATTATGATGAAATTATAAACAGGAATATTTTAGACATAAATAGCGACAGTAGCTTGTCTGTGAAGTAGTTTTTCAATAATAATATGAATAAACAAGTATCTACCTACTTACTTCCAATTTTGTCACACACAAATTCACTGAAGGAAATAGATGTTTGAAAAAAAATTGTAATACATGTGACCTAAGTCCCCTATGATTACAAACATTCTCCTAAGAAACATAGCTAAAAATATTGTGTAGGACAGTGTCATGGCCAAGGCAAACGTTATTAATTAAATTAACGACCCGATGTTTATGCCACAAGCTCGCGTCTTCAAGAAACATGTGCTACCACAGTACCACTTGAAACAAGATTAGTCAACTTTGAACAAGTAAACCCACCTCGCAAACAAGGAATTTGGGCAAGTGTCCAACATCTAAGTGAAAATAAGTAATAAAAAATAAATTACCTCTTTTTCTGGTCTTGATCCGTTGACCCGATAATACTGGTTTTTCTACCTTCTGACTCATACAATATATTGCTGAAAAGAAAAACACGTGGCAATTAATAAAGGTCCATTCCGGTATAAGGTCATCGGCCGCGGTGCGCCACGCAACCCCAGGCTCGACCCTTCGTCCTACTGTTATGGCGTCCAAATGCGATCCACTTACTTCTAGATTGACGGGAGCGCTGAACGAGTCTAAAAGGAATATTCCACAACCTGAGTGATAACGAGATCACCTGGCTATGACTCAGCAAGGACTCCAAGGGATAAGATAAAAGATTCACGATCCTCAATAGCGAACAAAGCAACGACGCGCTCTAAAGTAGTATGTGCACTGATACTTACGTAGTGACAGGTTATGTAGGAGCCTTTTACTCCTTTTGCGAGTTCTCTAGGACTGCGCCTGTTCAGAAAAGAAAGAAACGCTGCGCGATCTCTATTCCCCTGTGCTAGAGACAACGTGTATGGACTATGGAGTCGCCGGATGTCCGGTTGAGTCGCGACGATCGATTCAAATCTGCTTGAGCGTTTTCCTTTCTAGTTTATTCTGTTTATGTCTTTGAAACTAAACGATAAGAATTCTTACTGAAATTTACTTAAATATAGGTAAAATATCAGTATAAAGCACGTATTAGGCTCCTAGGAGACAGAAATGCTTTAAAGACAAACCAATAAAAATTTACAATATTGATATATATCAGCACAATCTAAGGTTCAATATAAATAAAAATATTTTAAAAGACGACACAATAAATTTGATAAATTTTGTATCACTTTATTAAAAAATCACAATTTGAATGGAAAGTATTTGACTAAAAATGGCTGAAAAAACAAAACACCATAGACATTTTTTGTTCATAAACATATGACCTGTGCTGGCATAGGAAATTTATGAACTGACTTGTCACTCATTAAAATAGTATTTTATATAAATATTTTATTACAACTTTCATTGCAGAATTATTTCATTCACTTATATTTTTAATGATTTGTCAATAGTCAACTAAATTAATTTTAACTTGTTTTTTTTACTAGCAGTAGACCAATTAGACCAGTGCTGCCAACCCTACTGTTTAAACAGTAGTTCTACTGTTTTTTTCAATAACATCTTTATTTTCTGTTTTAGTCCATATTTCTACTGTTTTTTGGACTTTGGGTGCCATCTGAAGCAAAAAATCCAAATGCTTGTTTCTTGCTTTTCGTGTGGTCAAATAAGGTCTTTCGTCTACTGCATAGAGTATAGTAACTAAAGTCTACTGATTCTGGTGTCTCTGTCTGTTTGTGATCTGCAAACTAAACTTTAAAAATATTTTTCAGTAAACATTCTGTATAAAGAATAATAATATAATATTAGTATAATATTTAATTTAATTTTTTGTATTATAAGTTATAATATTTAAAATAAATACAAAAAAGATATGTAAGTAAAATAGGAGGTAATCAAAGTTCAAGATAGCACTTGTTTTTGGCAAGTTGAGAGTAACGCAATTACTAATTATTGTAAGGTATATTTTCAAATTTTCAAACATTTTTTATTCTAAGCTAAACAGTAGAACTACTGTTCCGATATTACTTTTGATATTGTTACCTTGGTAAGGTTGGCCTTGGCAACACTGAATAAGACTGGTGCACAGAGTATGTAATATAGACTGGTCACAGAGTATTTTTACTTTTAGACTGGTTCTGTGTTTATTTATCTGTAGACTTATGTCCGTCATTATTTTGATTTTAGGTTATAAACCTACTGAAATAATAATTAATAATTTAGAATTTTGTTAGAGAAATGTATAGATATTCTAAAGAGTGAAAGATTTTTTTTTATTATTTGCATATTGAAAAGCCACAGCTGTAAAACAGTTACAATGGCGAACTCTCTAATATCAAAGGTTTGTGTTTTTAATGATTTTTAGCTTCCACATATTAAATGATTGTGAATTAAATACACAAACTGCATTACAATTTCCAGATGGGCGCGCTACGCATAGCCCCTGTAATTTTCACTCAGCCAGCTCGTACCACTACTTCAAAGCACTATATCCCGAAATTCAAGAAGTTGAGGGCCCAGAAGTACCTCAAGGTAGAACTGCCCAAACCCAATGAAGATATTAGTGAGCTGACTCCGGAGAAAATCAGGCAGAAGATGAAGGAAAGAGGAATTTTGCCTCCAAGGCCTTGGATGGAGCGCCCCTTCTATATTTCTGCTACAGGTTTGTGTGAATCTGATACTTAGAGAAAGGTTTATTTGTAGCAAATAGCAATACATTAGATACAGTTAATACTTTCAAATTAAATGTTAAATTATGAATAGAATAGAATAATATTTATTTGCTTTAAAACGTGTTATTATAAGGTAACATACAAAAAAAATAATAAGAAGAGCATTCATGTTTTTGTTTAACAGTCTTAAGCATACAAATTTTCACAAGCATATTGATAAGTGATGTAAGTAGACAGATAATGATTTCATAGTTTTTGTCAATTATTAGCTGCACCCTGCGGTTTCACCCATAAGTCTGGATCCTGTGATAATATTGGAGTAAAAAGTATCCTATGTCTTAACCTAGGTGATGATCTACCCATATGTTAAATTTCATCCAAATCCGTTCAGCTATTTTAGCGTGAAAGTGTAACAAACAAGAAAAAACAAAGTCGCTTTTGCATACTAATATTATGATATATTAGTTACAATTATATATTTCAACAGTGACATCAGCGCAGTAAGATGTTGGACTGCTAAAACAGAGGTTCTAAATTAAAACCCCACTATTTGTGCTATCTTTTACATCAGGTGGAGTCTTCGAGCCATATGTCCCACCAGAAGGTGACGGCAAAGCCTCCTTTGTCTCTACAACCCGTGCCAAGCAAGCTGTACAGCACCTCGAAAAGAAATCCAAATCCATGATGGCAATACGCAAGATCAAATCTTATGAGGAAGAATTTGACCAAAAGGAATTTGTATTGCAAGCTCAGGATACGTACATCAAGGCCCATGAAAGCCTAGCTAATGATGATAAGAGGGCTCTCAGGTTGTACGTCTCAGAGAAAGCATATCCTGAGTTTAGACATAACAGTCATCAGAAGACTATCAGGTGGAAGTTTTTGGAGTCACTGGAGCCCCCAAAGGTAGTGCATGCTCGTTGCACTGATGTTGTTAGCAAGGAGAATATATTTGGACAGGTTTGTTCTTACTTTTTTCATAACCCTTATCCTTTTAAATTTTTGAACCAATAAAATTATATGAGCTCTAGTATTAAGATTCAAAGGAGCACCCAATTCTAAATACTATTCTTTGCTTACATAATGATCATAAATATTGGCTTCTTTTAACATACTTTACAATACCAAGTCTTAATAATTATGCTGCAGCTGCTCAATCCCCCTTAACATGATGTGTCAACGACACTCGACAGGATTCATGTTTATAGGCCAGTCATCAACTATGAATTTTGTTATTTTTTTTGTTAGCCATTGTTGTCCCACTGCTAGGCAAAGGCCTCCCTACTCTCTTTCCACATCTCTCTGTCCAGAGCTGCCAAGAACCAATCTTTATTAAAGAAGTAAAGTTTATCCCGCTATCCCCGCCTGGGCCGGCCGCGATGTCGTCTGCCACTAAGCGGGGCCCACTGGGTCGTAAGTTTGGCCCATTGATCGTCTGACGTGCGGCAGATGTATCCAGCCCAATTCCACTTAAGTGTGGCACCTTTTCGAGTGACATCAGTTAGTTTGGTGCTGGAACGGATTGTTGCATTCGTAACCTGATTCACAAGTTTAATTCCAAGAATACCCTCTATTTATTTATATAAAAAGTAAATAAAACTAAAAAACATTAAATGTTTTTTTAATTGTTTAATTATTTAATATTGCTATTTCCCTCTCAGATCACAGTGCGCTTCCACACCCGCCAACAGCTGGCCGTCTACGATCGTTTCGGCCGCCTTTTACACGGCAGCGAAATCCTAGCCAAAGACGTCTTAGAATACATAGTCTTCGAGAAACACCTATCCAACCTCTATGGAACCTGGCGCATCCATGAGAAGATCATCCCTGACTGGACGCCGCCCAAGGAACCTTCGAAGCTAACCAGGGTAATGCCAGAACCGGAGCCAGAGATTGTAAAGGTGGAAGGTGAGGAGACAACGAAACAAATTGAAGCGCCAGCAGCGACGGCGCCTGGAGTGGCAGCGCCTGCTGCTGCTATAGCGGATAAATGAGTTGCATATTTGTAAATAAAGTGTAGTGTAAATTGTTTTTGGAGTTGTCTTTTTCTCTGCTTTGAAATTGTTTATTAAAAGCACCATATTTTCGATATCACTAATTTATCGTGGTCATAATTGACCTAGAGCCAGAGTTGTGGTGACATTGCATGGTGGTAGGCCAAAGCATTGGCAGTAATATTCGAGCCTATGAAAGTAAGTACACTAAAGAAGATGAAAGAATCAAGGAAGAAACACCGGCGCGCGATGGTGATGATCTGAATTTTGAGTCACTAGGCGCCATCTATTGGGCAGGCCAATAGATGGCGCCTAGTGACTCAAAGTGTGTGTGTGAGCTACCTCAGCTACATCTGGCGAATTGGGCTAACATACTACTAGATGGCGCTACTATCTCTGGTCTGTATTTTAAACATCTAAGGGTCCGTGTGGGATAAAAGGTTACCAAAGCAAAATCTTATTTCACCTCGGACAATTTGGAATCGTATGAAAATCTAACGCGCACGCGGACATAATGCCGGGATTTCCATACGATTCCAAATTATCCGTCGTCTGCCTGGCTCCTATCGAATGAAATTAAATAATGTCATGATCTTGGGACCTAGGGAGTCACCATTATTATACTCTTTGGAGCGACACGTCCTGGGATCCTAAATCCTTATTATCGTATCGGTAGTCTTACTTCCGAGTAGTTTGAGGGTACATATAAAACAAACAAAAAAACAATTCATATATTACCATTTTATTTCACTAATAATCTTTATTCAGCGAGAATAACTCAAATTGATTTATAAATAAATTACTCCTTACTATTGGACAACAATACCGATGCGACGTAGGTAGTTACGAAGGCAGGATCATTCTATTGCTGATTAATTTTATGGTACGTCGATACTTAGCTATTATTTTAATGAACTATTAATTAATACGTGTATTATCATGCCTTCGTAACTCACACAGCTTACAGTAAAGTACAATTTATACAGTTGTCTTTACATGACATTATATACTCTAACATTATAGTTATATAGTCATTCGACCTGATAATAATTATAAGGGAATTATATTTTCACTGGGTTGAAGTCATGAAGATATTCTATGGTATGAACAAAGCAACATGTTTACCAACACTAGAAGATTTTATTTCTAAGTGTATGAGGGTATTTGAATAAAATTGGGGTAGATTCTGTTATTCGAGATTAAAAAGTCATGTTCAAAATTCATTTGTCACTATTTAATCAATAAAGTGATTTCATAATTCATTCAGTCTAATTCTATTTTACACGTTTTTTTACAGTATCAAATATTTTATTAATGACTCCTTCACATTTTATTTCCATTCAATTATAATACACATAAATAAATGCTCCTGTATTATCCAGTTCAACGTCGTAGATACAATATGTATAGACGTCATTTAAAATTTTCTCATTCCTTCTTAGAGATTAGTTAGTGCAGTCTTACATCTATGGAAGGCACCAAAAGTAATACAAATATTGTATTTACAAATTATATTAATGTACACTATTATCTTTGCGTTGCTTTTATTGGGCGTTATTTACATTGAAATATAACTACTTTAGTATTTTAAGTCTCGATGATACCTTATTTTGCACTCTGAAGTAAACATGTCTTTTTCCGTTTAAAAAAATTAGTAATATATTAATTGTTCATACTCATATAATCGCTACAATAAAGCTGCTAGCAATTCTCGTCAAGTTAATTATATCTCAATGTATAATCGCCCTTGTGCCAATAGTAATAAGGACATAATCCGATGGCAAACACTTTGTACATGATATAAATTATGAGATATATTTTATCAGCTCATTAACAGCTATATTTACAAAATATTCTTCATTTTCTGTCGTCAGTACTAAAGTTATTGTTACAGAAATAATATTACATAGGTATGTAAGAAATGTATTTTATTTTATTGCATATTTTTACTACTGTGACAATAATCATCAATGATTGTGCACATGCAATCTCACATTAATAAAATAAAATATGCGCCGAAACATAACTTCCTTAAAGTCGGTTATTCAAGCTGAGGAAACTCGATTCTACGCTAGATTACTTCTGTTCTTCAAGCTTCCTGTAGCTGGGCGACTTCGGTTCGAAGTCAGATTTCTGACTTCGAGAGCGCCGAAGTCTGTCAGAGACGTGTTCAAGCACCGTTGCGTGGCGTGCGCAGTGTTCAGACGACGGTGGGAGTCGCTCGCGGCGCGGGCTTGGGCGGCAGCGGGGGCGGGGGGCGGGGCGCGCAGGGGGGGGACGCGGGCGGCGAGGCGCTCGTGGTCTGTAGCCTCTGGCGCTGAGTCTCGCGGAGATTCTCGAGGAAATCTGTGGAAGACAACGCTATCGTTAGAATTTAGCCCAAATCACATTTTAAAGTATGTTCTGAAACAATCTCCTCTAAGTGGTCTCTTAGAAGTAGCCTGCTATGCAGATGTAGTGCAGGCAAGGCATTATTGCGGTCTATTTGTTCTAAGTGACTTTATAAAAAGGTTCAAGTTAAAATGAGTAGTCATTCTAACCTAGTGTTGTAATGTAACACTTGTAACTAACTAACTAACACTTGTATTATTATGTATAACTAACACTATTATTATGTATAATTAACTATTACTTGAACTTACACTCTGACTTTGATATTGTTACTTGTTAAAATGTTAGGAATATCGTATAATTTTACAATATTTGTAAATATGTGAGCACCATGCATCTATCACATAATTAATTTATCTGTCATTCCTTCATTTTTCATTCTTTTTACCTGTCGTGGTATAGTAATCTTATTCTAGGTGCATCGTCTTCACATATAATTAATATATACAAGATATTGTGAAAACATTTTAAAAGAGTATCAGTGGAGTTTCTTGCTCATTCTTTTCCATACGAAAACTACCTTTTGGAAGGGGCGACTAGAATCATTTTTTTTTGTCAATTTTGACGTTCAAAAGTGCCTTTTTTGTGCCTGATTGAAAAAAAATATTTGACTTTGACTTTAACCTTCCTGTAAGAGTATCATATTAATTTAAAGTTCATTGCAAAATTTACAGTTTTTGGGTAGATTTTGGTAATTTAATTTAATATTTAAGTATTTAGAGAAATGTACGGCTACTAACCAGGTGGATGATGATGCAGCGGCGGGCCGGGCCTGAGCGCGGCCCTCACGCGGGCCCCGCACGCGCCCGCCGAGCTGCCGCGACTGCTGCCGCTAGCTGTGCTTACACTCTGCAACAACGAGACACACTGTTCATATACAGTCACTATGAGTGCTGTTCACTCCTTCTCTTCCTGTGAGAGTCTTAAAAGAGAATCAGCGATGTGAAATAAAACATTGACAGCGTACGCCTGTAATGTACTGCTGCGACACGTGAGAGGGAGTGGGCTGTAATCCAGCACGCGGGCCCAGTGAGGGTTGGTAGATGTCACATGTCTTCGAATTTTTGGTTCTAGGACATGCCGGTTTCCTCACGATGTTTTCCTTCACCGCTTTGAAAGCAGTGGTGATGACGGTTGACATCAATCCAATATGCACACTTATTCCTCGAACTTGTCCAAGGATTTGAGAATTTATTTAGAATTAATTTGAGGTTTCCTTATGAAATTGGGTGCCATTTCTTGGCTACTCTAAGTTGTAGCAGGTCCAATTAACATTTTACTGTAACTGTTTCGGCGCTAAACCGTAGCCGAAAGAAAAGTATTGATTTAGGTTTGTTTTTTTTGGCCTTTTTTCTACTCTGGTTATGATGTATAGTTGTTTATTATGTATAATGTACCTGTTCGTCTTGCTGCCTGAGCGCGTCGTCCTGCAGTCTGACGGCGAGGTCGCTGAGCGAGTCGGCGTCGTCGTCTTTCTGTGGTTCACTCGCCGAGGCTCGGTATTCGCCGTTTTCTGATACGTCGACAATTTGAAGACGGGCGCCGTCTAGTTCCTGTAGAAAAATAATGGTTTTTGTTAAGACACTCGTTGAGAAAACGAAATTACCAATTGAATATTAAGTTGAATATTATGATACCTTGAAGAAGTAATAAGAGGATTGATTCGAATGTTAACGTTACAAAATTCGGATCAAAAATTTTGTCAAGATCGACTGGCTCGAGAGGACTTTTGATGCCACTAGACTTTCTCAGTTTTTTTTATTTTTATTATTTTAGAATCGCCTCGTATTCAACAGTAGGCCTTTTTGTGGGTAAGATAAATCAGGGCCAGACGGACGGTGTTAATGAAGACTGACAACGCTACAATGAATCACAAACAAACCTGCATCACAGTGTCAGGGTGCAGTACCACGCCGTCGCGCAGCACGGCGCGGTGCGGCCCGGGGAGCGCGTAGCGCGCCAGCACGGGCCGCAGCACGTGGCGCAGGCGCCGGGCCGCACGGCAGCGCACGGCCACGCAGCGGCCCGCCAGCTCGATGCGCACGACGCAGCGCCGCTCCACCACGGCCTCGCGCCCGCCCAGCAGCGTGGACGGGGACGCCGGGTCTATCGTTGTAGACGTGCCCTGTGGGGGGAATTATTGATTAGTTTTTAATACATTCGGTGTAGAAGTTTTTTCCATTTTGATATAATTGATAATTTGATTTTGACAGCTTGGTTGATAATTAAATACAATCACCATTTAAAATGCTCGCTTTTTTCACAAATCAATTTCTCTTCTGCTTTCACTTCATTCTAATGATATTTGGATTAAATATTTACTGAACAATGTATATATAGCTCGTCACCTGGTTGGGCTCCTTCAGCAGCACGTCGTAGGCGCTGCACAGCAGGTTGCGGCGCCGCAGCAGGCGCTCCACCAGGCGCCCCACGGACACGCCGGGCTCCACGCCCACCACGGACGTGGCGCCGTCCGGCAGCACGACGCGGCACAGCGAGCACTGGCCCGGGGCCGTCTGGCTGGATTTCACCACCTGTGACAAGGGAAAATTGGGTTTTAAACCGTATTCTAATAATATGGTGATGTCTTGAAAAGACCTTAACTCCACACACAGGTACTACACTCTGGTACTGTACATGTCATAAAAAGCTATTTACATTATTTTAAAAGGATAGGACAGCAAACGTTCCCAGTCCATCATAGCTTTAGCTTTTTTTAAATTATTTTATGCAATATTCTTTTTTGCTTTTTATCTTTTGGCATACTCGCTAAGAAGATGAATTGAAAAAACACCAATCTCAAGCATGATTGTAGCAAATTCCTCTTTGACCAGTCATAATATCAGTAGTGGCAATATTGATGGTAAAGGTTTGAATTTTCAAGAGTAGCTTATTTTACCGAAAGCAAGTTCTTACATAAAAATAAAAGATAAATCTAATCATTTGCAAAAATCAATAAAATAATAACAGACCTATTTTTTCTTAAACTTCTTTATTTCCCGTATCACTTCATGAATTGTAAGCAGTCAACAAATTATTTGTTGACTATTTAACAAACAAATTAATACACATTTAAAACTCAAAGCCAAATAGTAAACACATAAGTATAATGACTTCTATAAATAATGTTATGTACACAAAGTTTATGTATATTATCGTTATATATAGAAACTGTATGTTTGCAGGTAAAACAGTTTGTTTGTTCAATCGTGAGTGTTTCGTTAGGAAAAGTTTGTGCGAACTCATCGTGATTGAGATTACTTGCCGAGTTAATTATGATTTAATATATGGACGGACAGTTTTCCATAACAATTTTATGGGGTAGGGCTGAGAATCTGTAGAAGCCATTTTCCTTTTTCAAATATTTATTGTGACTTATGGATCTCGAGCATTAGACAGCCACAACTACGAACAGTGGTCGCAGCGATCAGGGGCCTTATTATGAAGTATTAATGCCATCATTATTCCACTGCGAAAAAAGGATGGTGCTAGCGGCCTTGTATAGCTCTGTCTCTCACTCACACTGTAATAATGGTGGCATTAATACGTCATAATACGGCCCAGGGACAACCATAGAAACAACGGCCAACTAGCCGCAGACTGAGCCACGAACCATGGACCATGACTGGCCGGAGTCGTGGAAGTCTAGTGCGTAAGCTCCCTTAATAACTCAAGTGGCAAGCCAATAATGAAATAGACTAAGCATGAATGTATAAGTTTTGTTTTTTATAGGATCTGCACGCGGATAATGACAACCATAGAAACTGGTTTTCTACGGGTTTTGTCGACAGAAGAATAGACAAATCGACAGATTGTGATTGATGTGATGTATCAAATAGAAGTATTTTTCAATATTTGTATGGATCATTTTAGAGCCTGAACTTGAATCTAAAATATTGTCTAAAAGAAAAATCTTACCAAACTAGAATCAATTATTTCAAGGTTTTAACAACCATGACTAGCCAATTGAATTTAGAAATTACGTTATTATTTGCTCAATTAGTGCAGTATAGCATTTTCACAATGCTCCAATATTTGCTAGATATTATCATGTTTTCCCGCACTGCACACAACGTAGGGCGATAGTGGTGCTATGTATATTTACATACCGTCAGATTCATTACCTATGTTAAATCATTATTTCAATTGTTTTAGAGAGGAAAATTTGATGTATCTGGGTATTGTTAAATTCTGTAGTTAGAGAGTTATTTTGGTTTTTGAATGCAAGGAAAACATGTTATTTTTAATTAGATGACCAATATTTTTCCTTATTTGTTCAAAAACACCTACAAACTGACGATTAAAGAATTATTGGGAATGTTTTTAAACGATTTTTTATCTGTTATTTGTTTATACTGTTATTGGTATTTTATTTGTTTTATTTATAGTTTTTCAGGACATGTTATAATTTATATTATTCAATGTAGGTAATCACTAGAGATCGGATATTCCGATGCATATTTACCTAAAGTTGAGGTGTTGGCTATTATGGAAAGCACTTTTGTATCGATCGCAAAAATCTCGCGATTCCGGAATTGATAAATGTTGTACTTTTTGACTATAAAAATGCTAGCTACTGTTGTAAAGTAGGTTGCCAAATTGGCACAGCACACAGTGACAAACAACTTGGTGCCTTGAGTTTCATTAAAAAATGTTTACAGTAGGTATATAAATTTTTATGTTAACATTGCAAAAATAACCTTCACAAGAGGGCTGATAAGTCGTTTCCATACCATGTATCCGATTAGTTTTGCATTCCCGGATTTTATTGAATTTCGGGGTTTAAGTTATGAAAAAATAAATTAAGAAGCCACTTCCATAATTACTTAGCCAAAAAATAACATTATCCGATCTCTAGTAATCACATATAGATAGAGCCGCATTAACCACTATATCTCGACCCCTGGAAGTTCGGCGCCAACTGAATCACCGTTTATGTTAACATCCGTGTTATTTGCATGTTTATATTTTAACGGACACGATAACAATAATGTCGGTCTGATAATGTATATTTTTTAATGTAAATGTTGGCGAAATGTCCTGGCTAATTATTTTGCATGATTTTGTTTCTCATTCCTGGCTTTAGGTTGCAAAAAAGTTACGACTTTTTTTCATTGAGTGGACCTAAAGCATTTCACAGTATTTATGGCTGATTTCACAAGCTGGGTAGCGTTCACAAATGTCGATGCTTAACGAGTGGGTAGTCTTTTTAATAACCGTCCTGACTTGCTAGTCTGTTCACCATGAAGCTATGAGTCCGTGTAGATTAATTAGAGTGACTTACATCAGTGATTGGTGGTGGTTCATTCTGCTGCGTGCTGTTGGAGCGCTCGCGTCCTGTGCGGAGCTTCCACGGCAGTAAGGAGGCGCCGCCGCTGCGACGACGCTCCGACGCGTTGCTTGCTGATTTCTTTAACTGTAGGAGAAATTGATTATAAATAAACGAAACAGATGACCTTATCAGCTTTTTATTAAGTAAGCTTTCATTTTAAAATGATAGGATTTCAGCGATTTATACATATGGTAGTCAATGGGTGCTTACCTTGGTAGTATCAGTATCGTTCTCCCTAGCAGTCGAAGCGTACGGTAGCGGTAAACCTCGCAGGTCTGCGCGCGCGCACTCGGCGTGCACGCCGGAGCGCAGGAAGCGCGGGTAGCTGTCGAACTTCATCACGTTGAAGATCTGCTTCTGAGCCTACGGGTTTAAGGAATTATTGATTAATTTTATTGTAATATTATTAGCAATATAAAATACGCTACTGTAAAACCACAGAATAGTACAGAAGGTGCACTCCGTATTTTATGTATGAAGCTACAAGTACGCGGCGGGCTCGTCTTGTCGGGCCAATTCAGTGAGCGTAACGTAGTCAGACGATATAAGAGTTACGCGATAGAAAGAGAGGCAACTTCTAGGTGAATATAACTGTAGGTAACTAGCGCTGTGCGACCTGAATTGCACTTTATTGTGTCGTGGCAAGAGTTGCTTTTTATTTAAATGATTTTGCGGTGTGACCCATTTGTATCAATCTGTGGTAAAAGTAAAATATTATCTGGATCTTTAATTTTCACACAACAATGAATTCTAAGGTTACAATGGTTTCTGAGTTCTTACTCAGAACTTTAAGGGAAAGAACATGACGCAATGGAAATCAGTTAACATATCTGCCGGCCTCGGAAAATTCTGTTTTTCAAACATCATTCGAAATTCCACAGGTTACTTAAGCATCATTCTAAAATACAGGCCTTTGTATGAAGTAACATCTTCATACAAAGACCTGTATTTTAGAATACCTTGTAAAACGGCAATTACCTTGCAAAAGTTTAACATGCACAATAAATAAAATTGATTGAATTATGGATTTCACGCATTCTGCCGTACCGCGCACCTTGCGTAAATGTTTCGATGTGGAATTTATGTATGGAAGAATAATGCATGGACGTTTTGCAACAGATTTGATTGAGTAATAACTTATAATAACAAGTGGCTAGTAGTTATATGCAGAAAATCTCGAGATTTTTTAGAACTCAAACTCAAAGCATGTATTTCAATTAAAACTAATTATAGGCATGTTTTAACGGTCAAGGGTTCGGTCACTCAGAAAGATGTACCTAGTTACCCATTCCAAAGCTTAGTAAGTTCCTATCGAGAAGAACGGGCAAGAAACTCCACGGACACTATTTTAAATTAAAGTCACAGATTTTACGTCATTAGAAGCAGCCAATTACCTGTTGGAACAGCTCAGGTGGAGGAGGTTCCGTGGCCAGCAGCAGGGCGGCGGCCCGCCTGGCGGCCGCGTCCACGTTGACGGGCTCGGGCGCCTTGTCCGCCAGGTGGCGCTGCCAGATGTCGGCCGCCAGCGCGCCGCGCCGCTCGGCGCACGCCGTGGCGCTGTACTGCTCGCATGACCACCAGAACCTACGAGGGACCATCTACTTAGTATTTGCAAGTCATTTTACAAAGGACGGAATATTAAATGCTCTTTATACTTTTGACATTGACGAAAAAGCAACTTGTTCATGAAGTTAAATTAAAAATGCTTTTAAGGGTGACTACGCTGGAACCCAGGAACAAGTCTACGCTCTGCTGGGCCAACGTCTTCCTCATCACCCTCAATATTACTCGAAGCGTGACTTTTGCTAGCCAAACTGACATTGATGGATGACTTTTTAATATAGAGTCTAACTAAGATCCATTTCTTAACGCAAACTTACTATTAACAATTCTGGCCAAGTGCAGCTCGCAATCTCGACAGCAATTTTCTTCCCTTCTGCTCCATAAAGTTTAGTAAGGTTTCTCACCGTATGTTCTCGGCTGCGAACTCCTTAGCCAGGAAGTGGGCGAATGCCTCTGCTCCTGCGGGGTCGGCAAGGAGGTGCTCAAGGCCTAGAGACCAGCGGGACACATTGGAACCGCCGCTGTTGGAGCCCGACACCTGAGTTGAGCCTTCGCTCATTTGCTGTTGAGAAAAAAAATATGGTTAGTTATACAGTTCCAAGGTTTAAGACGGGTTTTCGACCACAGTTATACTCCGATTTAGGGGATATTGCTGTCTGAAACAAAATATTAGTGCAAAGTCAAAAGAAGATGATCTTCTTATATTATTGCAATTAAACATGAACGGTTAACACCCTTATATTTTTTGCCTATCACCACTGACTTAGACATGACATTTTTACTTCCTTATGCAAATTGTTCTCTACCTATATCAGATGCTCACCATCCCCTCATTATGATATCACCGTAAAACTCACCTTATTATACATGTTACGATGCTCGTGGTGGCGGTAGGAGCTGCCCGCGCCGCTGCCGGTGGTCCAGCGACGGAACGGCGATGACTGCTCGCTCTGTTGGCAAGGCAAAGAAGACTGTTAGTTCAGGTGATTAAGGTCCAGTATGGTATAGAGGAATATCTCCTATTACATGACGACTAATAGAGATGTATGGAAGAAGTTGGAGTCTTCCCAACAAAATTGGGATTTCGCTCTCGCCTTCGCCCGCGTGGATGTCGGAAAATATCCCAAGGGAATAAAAAGTACCCTAAGTGTTATTCCAGGTTATAAACTATCTGTGTGTCATATTTCATCCAAATCCTTCCAGCCGTTTTTGCGCTAATCCGGAACATGCATTCAGACAAATGGACAAAAATCTTCGTTACTATTTTATAATATTTATAAATGCGACAAAAAGTTAGACACTTGTGTAATTGCTTTACCACCCTAAAGTTTAATGCAACTTGCATATCGTGGTCTATTTTTGCTTTTTATGACAAAATTGACTGTTAGATAGTTTGTCATAAAAGACTATACTTACAGTCTTTACTTAAGTATTGTTGAAAGAGCTTAGACACGAGTTTTTAAACACTGTTTAAATGCCATTTCTCGAACATAAAGGCTAGTCAAGCCCATTGCACCCACGACATTGTTTGACCGATGGTGTAGTTTATATCCTTATATAAACACCAATCACTTGTCTTTACAAATAAACACCAATACAATTAAAATTGGACTT